>CM038674.1:585830073-587030073 GCA_021605145.1 Aegilops bicornis | reverse complement strand
CGCCGCGGTGGATGTTTAAATTTACCTGCCGGCAAGTAGATAAAAAAGGGGTGAAAAATCAAATGTGGCATCGGCCTAGCTAATCGGTCGAACTAGCCCAACTAGCTAGCCACCGTGCTTCACTGATGTACTCGGCGGGAAAAGTGGTCTTTCGTGATTTGACGACTCATTTATTTACTTGCTTCGGCGAAAACACGCGGTAGGGCGTCCCACGTCAGTAAGAATATATGCGTGCACCACCCGGGAGGACCCCAAAACCATGCGGTAGGGTGTGCCATGTCTCTGCACGGAGGAAAAATGTGCATGTAAAAATTTTCTATACCAGACGTAGTGCCTATGGTTCGACCTTGGGACCCAGCCATTCGGTCAAAAACACCCCACTAGCCACACAGCTTCATCATGCTAACATGGCACGGAGGATAGGTGTGGTTAACTCCGTCTCGACCAGCCACAACGTCTCTTGTTCAAGGCGATTCTTCTATTTTCCAAGCTTTTTTTAGTTGTAATAACACCACGGCAAGCTAGCGCCGCTCTTCGTGTGTGCCCGTGCAAAGGTTATACGATGGAGAGAAGAGATAGATCTCAGACCTAGGACCCACCAGTAAGTGAGTCAACGGTCATGTACGTGTAGACGAGGCACTCCCTCTACTCTACTCAATGTAATACTGTATAAAATCAAGTTATGGGACAAAGCCAACAACCGTTTTTGTTTTAGGCTATCGACTTACGCTTTGTAGTCCAGGTTGCCAGTCCGAATCCCATCTTTCAGATTTGTTAGTTTTAGGTCCAAATTTGATTAATGACAAGTGGGACCCCCGTGTGTTGTTCTGATATTTCAGTGTAGGATGTTTTTTTAACAAACACTTTGCGCGGTTAGACAAGTAATGGCACAAGTTACACGTATTTTGCTAGTTTACGAACACAAATGACAACGGCATAGAATATCACATCCACCCCGCAGCTTAGATGCTATGGTGATACGAGTTTTTACACCGTTGGAAGTGAGATCCAATGGCTTGGGAGTAGTCTTTGTAATTATGCGCAATTTCCAAACTCTCCAAAGATTTTTTTTCAAATAAAACATTCATGCCTCGTGTGTGCCGCTGCATCTTGGATCCAACGGCTCCCCGTTGCTCATAGTAGGTGCTCCCCGTAGCTTAATTACCCGCTACGGTGATATGAGCATCTAGGTCGTATGATCAGTGATCAGATGGCACATGCGTCATACTTGTATTTTCTGCGCAATTCCCAAACTCTCTCAGCCGTATATTGAAAAAACATTCAAACCTCCTACCATGGGCTATTAGATCTCTGTGAACTCGTATCACCATAGAATCTACGGTGCGGGAGCACCTCATATTCTCTAGTGCGAGCAAACATAGGGTGCTCTCGCAGCTTGGATGCTACGGTGATACGAGATCCAATGGCATCTGAGCAGTCTTTGTGCTTGTAAGCAGTGGCCGAACTCTTTGGGGGCTTTTCTGCGAAAAACCATTCAAACCACCGAGGAAGCGTTGGTCACTAATCCAACGGCTCCGAAGAGCTTGTATCACCAAAGTATCTAAGGTGTGGTAGCACATGATATTCTTACATACAGGAGAATATGATGTCCTCTTTCATCTTAGATGCTACGGTGATACGAGCTTCGAGGTCGCTTTGATCCGAGATCCAATGGCATCTGGCAAGATTTGTGCTTGTAAGCAATGGCTGAACTCTTTGGGGCTTTTTCTCGCAAAAACCATTCGAACCACCGAGGAGGCGTTGGGTCACAAATCCAACGGCTCCGAAGAGCTTGTATCACCAAAGCATCTAAGGTGTGGTAGCACATGATATTCTTACATACATGAGAATATGATGTCTTCCTTCATCTTAGATGCTATGGTGATACGAGCTTCGAGGTCGTTTGATCTGAGATCCAATGGCATCTGAGCAGTTTTTGTGCTTCTAAGCAGTGGCCGAACTCTTTGGGGGCTTTTCTACAAAAAACCATTTGAACCACCGAGGAGGCGTTGGGTCACAAATCCAACGGCTCTGAAGAGCTTGTATCACCAAAGCATCTAAGGTGTGGTAGCACATGATATTCTTACATACAGGAGAATATGATGTCCTCCTTCATCTTAGATGCTACGTGATACTAGCTTCGAGGTCGTTGGATATGGGATCCAAGGGCATCTGAGTAGTTTTTGTACAAATTGTGTGCAATTCTCAAACTCATCAAGGTTTCCTGTAAAAATATTAAGACTGTAAGTGCATCTAGTGCCCCTTAGTGATTTTGGTGTATTGAAGACTTATAGGTTAAGGGACTAATATGTTTATGAGTGTACACATGTCTATAAGTCTATGAGGAGTTTGATATTTACAGAGAAAGTCGACCCTAAAAATGAAGTTCTTCGACTGAAGACTTTGATATTCTGAAGACTTTCTGAAGACTTTGAAAGTGAAGAAATTGGTGTGACCTTGAAGACTTGGTATTCATTTGAGGAACATGAAGCGTGAAGACTTTTGTTTTCGTAGTTTCATTTTATCTTTCTTGAGTCATAGGAAACACTGTACTGATAAAGGGGGTCGAGGAAATACTAAAGAAAAATTTCCATGTGATGCTCAACTCAAAATCCTACACCTACCAATCCCTTCTAGTGAAGACTTTGGAAATCTCATACAGCTCGATCAATTTCTTGATGTGAGACGAAGTTCTTCTAGTCATTTGAGGAATTTGTTCGACCGAGGAGTTAGGAATTCGCCAAAGGTCTGGATTGCCTACACAAAGTGAGGAACATGATAGCCCCGAGGAATTTGAGAGTCAATTTCCGATCCGTTCTTTGTCTTCTTGGCCACCTGTCCCAAAATATCTTATCCACCTAACGGTCATATCATTGAAGGGCATTTATGTCTTATCATGTCGGGCTGCTCCCTAGGCTATAAATAGCCGACCCTACAACCACTAGCTGGTTGGCTGCTCGAGAGAACTTGACACTTGTCATTTGAGAGCAACCCATCCTCCGAGGACTTTGAGCGAAAATCATCAAGTGAGGAAAAACCCAAAACCAAACCCCTACAAACCCAAAGTGATTGAGCATCATCAAGAGATTGATCCTGCGTGGATCCGACGCTTGTTACCTTTGAAGATCAGGCTTCTTCCAGACGGTTAGGCGTCATGGTCTAGAAGCATCCAAGAGGAATTGTGGATCACCAAGTGACCAAGTTTGTGAAGGTTTGGAAGTCGCTCAAGACTTACCACGAGTGATTGGACGAGGTCTGTGTGACCTTAGTTCAAGGAGAATACGGTGAGGACTTGGTGTCCCGAGCAGCGTGCTTTCGGCTGGGTGTCCGGACTGTGTGTCCTCGAGTATGAATACTCACCGCTCCAACCAGACGCATAACCGAGACAATGCTTGAACTGGTCTACCAAATCATTGTCTTCACCAACCTAATCGGTTCTATTTCCTCAACTCTTTCATTTCCCCATTACCGTGTTGAGTGTTCGGTCATATCTGTGTTTGAAGACTTTGATCAAGACTTTCTCAATTTCCTCAGTTCAATTCTTGATCTGTTTGTCTTCATCTTGTGCTATCCTGTGTTTACGCTTTCTGTACTCTTTGATTGTCTTCATTTCATCCTAATGACCATGCCCACATTCTCTTATGCTTACTTCTGAGTACTTATTCCGCTGCAAGTAGTTCTTCACTTAGGAATTTCCTCACCGGAAAATTCCTCATTGAAGAATTCATAAAAATCGCCTATTCACCCCCCCCCCTCTAGTCGATATAACGCACTTTCAATTGGTATCAGAGCAAGGTACTCCCTTGTTACGTGTGATTTTGGTTTAACCACCGGAGTTTTAGTTATGTCGCACCACGTGTATGATCAAGGTCTCAATTTGGGTGTCCTACCTTTGATGGGACGGACTACCCCTCTTGGAAAAACAAGATGCGAATGCATCTTGATGCAATTGACAATGATCTACGGTATGTTGTGGAAAATGGTGTTCCCTCTGTCTCACCCTCATGAACGCTGCCGATGTGAAGAGATTCAAGCAACTCGATTCTCAAGCGAAGAATATCATATGTGGCCATCTGAGCAAAGGACAATATGGAAGAGTGAGTGCTTTGGAAACTGCTAAGCTCATCTGGGATAGGCTGTCCAAAGTAAATGAAGGAGTCTCAACTCAGCGTGACTCTCGAGTTGATGTTCCTCGAAATCTCTTCAACCGCTTTAAAAGACTCGACAATGAAAATGTTCAACAAACCTTCGATCACCTCACTGACATCTCAAATGAGCTTCAAGCGCTTGGTGCCACTGACATCACCGACCATGAGGTGGTGAAGAAATTGTTGAGATCGCTTGATTCCTCATTTGATACTCGCACCGATGATACAAGAGCGTCTTGACTACAAGTCACTTGATCCAAATTGATATCCTCAAGAGGCTAAATATTCATGAGTTCCAAATTGTCAAAAGAGAGATCTCTATGGTTCTAGCTATGGAAAATCACGTGCCCTGAAGGCCAAGGCTGTGTCTGAATCTGATTGTGAAGACTCCGGTAGTAGCCTTGGAGATCCTGAAGAATTGAGCCATGAGCTAGCACCGCTCGTGAAGAAATTCCAGAAGTTCTCAAGACGTGGTCGCTTTGGAAAATCCTCAAGGAGCAGTGATTCCTCATCCAATGACTATAAGAGAAGACTATGCCACAAATGCAAGAAACCTAGTCACTACATTCAAGATTGTCCTAAGTGGGAAAAGGAATTAAAGAAGAAGAAATACAAGGATTACAGTTCTGATGACGCTAAGAAGAAGAAGAAATCATCGAAATCTTCATCTTCAAAATCCTCAAAGTCTTCTTCTCACAAGAAGAGCAGCTCCAAGAAGGCTCGGGCATTCATTGGCAAGGAAATGGACTCTGAAGCTGAATCTGAGGAACATGAGGAAGAGGAGGCATCAGAAGAATCCGAGTTTGGTGTGGCGAGTCTGGCTCTCGCTACTGTTTTCGTAAGCAAGTCTATCTTCTACTCTGAAGAAAATGACCTCACCAACAAAGCTGATGAAGATAGTGATGACTACGCTCCCACCTATTGCTTCATGGCAAAGGGTGCCAAGGTACTCAAATATACCTCCTCTGAATCTAGTGAAAATGAATCCGATGAAGATCTCAAGGCCAGCTACTCAAAACTTGCTAAGATTGCTGTAAAACAACAAAGGGCTTTTGAAAAGGTTCAAAACATGCTAGACAAAAGTGATGATATGTTGGGTGAAGAAATGGATCGCACTAAAGCCCTGACTGAAAATCTTCAGAGACTTCAGTCTAGGTTTGACAGCCTTCAAGGTCATCATAACACTCTCTTATCTAATCATGAGAAACTTTCTTATGAATTTCTTCAAAGAAAGCAAGATCTTGAGAAGCTAAGAGTGAGTTATGAAGATCTTCTGAAGGAGCGCGATTCATTACTTGCTCAACAAATCAGCGCTTCTCAGGAAGAATTTGTTCCTCCATGCTTAAAGTGCATTGAACGCGAATCTGCTAATTCTTCACCTGAATGTTCAAATGCTTCAACTATTACAAATTCTTGACCTGCCTCTCCTATCACTAATTCCTCATCTGAGGACATTGCTAGTATCACTAACGATGCAGGGCTGAAGGAATTGTACATGACAGGCATGTACAAAAGCCTCAAAGGGCATCAGACTCTTTGTGATGTGCTTAAAAAGCAGATCCTCAACAGAATCCTAGGAAAGAGGGTATTGCCTTTGAACGGAAACTCAATGTTGATGGAACATATTGGAAGCCTGAGCAGTACCCCAAAACCTCATGGGTTGCTGCAAAGGGACCTCCAGTTGATCCATCTAACCTATCTGGCTTTACATGTGAATCTCCTCATTCTTCTGATGAGTCATTTGACTCCAACTATAAACTGTTCAAAAATCAGAATGGTGAAGTATTTGCTAGATATGTTGGCACTAATCGCAGGAATGGTTCCCCTATGAAGAAAATTTGGGTTCCCAAGAAGTGCCTTGAAAGTCTTCAGTGAATGTCCTCATGACACCACCGTGAAGAATAGGAACCCCAGATCAAACTCTTCATATGGACCAAATTCTTCATATGGATCCAAGTCCTCATACGGACCAAATTCCTCACATGGATCAAAGTCCTCAAATGAGTATCATCGTGATAACAAAACTGTTTCGCAGGGTAGAGCTAAGGGCTATGAATATGTGCATTATTTTTCAAACCAATATGTTCATAAGTCCTCGAAGAATTTCTCTGCTTATTCATATGCTTACCCTAACCCCTCTTATGTGAAACGAAATGGATTAGCCTCTATGCCACCATTCTCACATGGAGCTCGTAGAGTGATGGACTCTTTGCCACCCCTTCAGATGTGGGTGGTGAAGAAAAGGAACTAATCTCTTCTGCAGGGTCAGGTCTCCAGACGTGCTTTAACGTCTGATGAATTTGCTGGGGGCCTGACAAAAATACTTGAAAGGACGCAGGCTAATCATGAAGAAATGAACTTTCATTTCACACGTCCTCATACTGCTTATCTGTTATACTTTTCTTTGAAATTCATCTCGATGAAATTGATATCATATTCTTCATCGATGAAGTATATGAGATCGTAAGTTGCACTAATTCATCTGCAGGATGATCAACCCAAAGCCAATGAGTGGGTCCTCGATAGTGGATGTACAAATCACATGACTGGTGACAAGAATCTATTGATGGATGCTCCCTTATCACCATCACATCTGAAGCATATCATCTTTGCTGACAAAGGCAAAAGTTAGGTATTGGGTCTTGGTAAGGTTGCTATCTCTAAGGACATACACATGGATAAAGTCATGCTTGTTGAGTCCTTAGGATACAACCTCATGTCACTCTCAATGCTTTGTGATCTTGATATGGTTGTTGTCTTTGGCAAGTATCGTTGTGTTGTGATCATGGAAGCTGACAATTCCAAAGTCTTCGAAGGCTTTAGGAGAGGAGACTTGTATATTGTTGATTTCTCTCTGAGGACCACAACCACCGTGTGTCTATTTGCAAAAGCTTCGTATAGGCTGGCTATGGCATCGACGACTTGGTCACGCAGCATGAGGAATTTGCACACGCCATGCGAAGAAGAAGCATGTCATTGGCATTGAGAATGTCAAATTCCTCAAGGATCACTTGTGTGGTGCCCGTGAAGCTGGAAAAATGACCAAGGCCAAGCATCCAAATGAAGACTATCATGACCACTACTCGTCCATTCGAATTGCTTCACATGGACCTCTTTGGTCCTAATCATTACTCAGCAGTCACTAATGATGCATCTCTATATGGCTTTGTTATTGTTGATGATTACTCTCGTTTCACATGGGTACACATTGTTACTTACAAACATGAAGTGCGTGAAGTCTTCAAACGATTTTCCTCGAGGGCTTCAACCAACTTTGGTGTGAAGATCGTGCACATCAGAGTGACAATGGAACTGAGTTCAAAAATTTCGGTCTTGATGACTATCTTGATGAACTTGGTATTACTCATGAGTTATCTGCTCCCTATACTCCTCAAAGAAATGGCGTCGTGGAGCGCAAGAACAGAACTCTTGTTGAGATGGCTCGCAGTATGCTTGATGAATACAAAACGCCTCGTCGTTTTTGGATTGATGCAATTGATACCGCATGCCACATCATCAACAGAATATATCTTCACAAATTCTTCAAGAAGACTGCCTATGAACTCCTCACTGACAAGAAACCCAATGTGAGTTATTTCAAAATCTTCGGTGCTAAATGCTGGATTAGAGATCCTCATCACAATGCTAAATTTGCACCGAAAGCACATGAAGGTTTTATGCTTGGTTATGGAAAGGACTCGCACACCTACAGAGTCTTCAACAATGTTCTTTACAAGATTGTTGAAACTGTAGATGTGTGGTTCGATGAAACTAATGGCTCGCAAAGAGAGCACCTACCTTCTGTGATAGATGAACCAACACTTGAGGAATCTATCAAGTTCAAGGCTACTGAGGATGTAATTCCTACTGAAGAATCTGCTGAAGAATTCATTCCAGAACACGAAGAACGTCGAGCTGATGCACCGAGGATAATCTTTGAAGAAAATGGTGCTGAAGAAAATGCTGATCAAATTCCTCGACGACAACCAGCTCATCCTCGCGTTGCAAAAGAAGTGCAAGTTAACAAGATCATCGATGACATTGAAGCACCAGGTCCTGTCACACGCTCAAAAGCTTCACATTTATCTAACTTTTGTGGGCACTATGTCTCTATCACAGAGCCCACTAAGGTAGATGAAGCATTTCTGGAGCCTGAGTGGATTTAGGCAATGCAAGAAGAATTACATCAGTTTGAGCTCAACAATGTGTGGGAAC
Organism: Aegilops bicornis; assembly: GCA_021605145.1. NCBI lineage: Eukaryota > Viridiplantae > Streptophyta > Magnoliopsida > Poales > Poaceae > Aegilops > Aegilops bicornis. The sequence goes on along the minus strand of CM038674.1, from coordinate 587,021,710 downwards.
TGGTCAAACATCCAGATCCTCGCAAGCATAATATCATTGGCACAAAGTGGATCTACCGCAACAAGCAAGATGAAAATGGCCTTGTGGTGAGGAATAAGGCACGACTTGTAGCTCAATGCTACACACAGGTTGAAGGAATTGATTTTGATGAAACTTTTGCACATGTTGCTAGACTTGAGGCTATTCGCATATTATTTGCTTATGCTAACCATCATAATATCACTTTATATCAAATGGATGTGAAAAGTGCATTCCTCAATGGTAAGCTTGAGGAAGAAGTATATGTTTCTCAACCCCGTGTTTTGAAGATCCAAAGAATCCCGACAAAGTCTTGAGACTCAACAAGGCCCTCTATGGTCTCAACAGTTCTACCAGGCGTGGTATGATACATTGAAGGAATTCTTCATGAAGAATGGCTTCACACCCGGTTCACTCGACCCTACTCTCTTTACTAAATCATATGATGGTGAACTGTTTGTGTGCCAAATATATATTGATGATATTATCTTTGGCTGTACTGACCAACGTTATAGTGATGAATTTGCCTATATGATGAGTGAAGAATATCAAATGTCTATGATGGGAGAACTGAAATTCTTCTTAGGTCTTCAAATTCGTCAACAACGCAATGTGTCGTGGAATTGTCACGGCAGATGTCCTCATGAAAGGACTTAGTCGCGGGGCCATCGTACGGGTTAACTTAGAGGGGTTAAAGAGGACGCAAAGACACGAGCGTTTATACTAGTTCAGCCCCTTCGATGAAGGTAAAAGCCTATGTCTAGTTTGTGATGGGATTGATGTGATTTCGGCGACTAGGGAGCAATAGCTTCGCCTAAGCCTCGAATTGTTGTTGTTCTGTCCTCAAACCGCCACGGATCGTCCCCTTATATACACGGGTTGACGTCCGGCCGGTCTCTGAGAGTCCCGAGGCCGGCTCATACAAGTGTCCGCTCGGTCTCTTCTTTCTCTTATCTTACAACACAAGTTACATGGTTATGGCGGTTTTACCATTATGGGCCCTAACTCGCCCCTGGGCTCCGGGCCTCTAAGCTCTACAGCAATCGCCACCTTCTGAGTCTTCATGGGCCCCAATTATGTCCGAGGGTAAACCGCCCCTTGAGCGGTTTATATTCGATGAGTTACATCCCCAACATTAGGCCCCGATTGACTTGAACCTGTTCATGTTAATCTTCAACATCTTAGGAAACTCTAAATCTCTTCCTTCATATTTCAGTAACCGCCATCTGCTTAAAACCGCCGTGACGTCATCCTCCGACCACAAAGAACAGAGCATCTTGACGTCATCTTTATTAAAGAAGGCCAAACAAGAAGATTCCCTTCATTTAATACTATCTCGAAATCGAGGCGACGCGCCGGCCCGCCGCTTTCAACTCCTCCATTCTCGCGCCTGTTAATTACTCCGTCTCATTATAAATAGACCGGAAGGCCCTTTGTCTTCTTCCTCCTTCCGCGCTTCTTCTTCCTCGCGACGCTCCATCTCTGAAGCTCCACCGTCGCCTCCGACCTCCGAACGCCGCGTCAGTGCAAGGCGGCTGCATCAACCTGGTTGTACCAGAGACTTTCAGCGCTCCTCCGCTATTTTGTGCATCGGGTAAGGCTCCTCCTCATGCCCTAGATCTGCATCTTGAGGCTCCTGTTCATATCGTCATTCATAGGTGTTCATCCCTAGTCTCTTCATACCTGCTCTGCCATGGCTTTTTAATCCAACCGTAGCATATATTACGTGTAGTAATCGCTCCGCCTTCAGTTTAGCACTTTGCACATCTTTTCTTTTTGTTCGCACCCTCTTGTTAGAACGCACGAACTTCCCTGCCCTTTATAAGGCTTGCATGGGTCGCAGAAATTTTTCCTTCATGAATCTTCTAGAGATCCAAATTAACTCCATTCATATGTGAAACCTGTTTTCTCATCACACTTAGCAGATTTTCCATTACATACTGTTCCTCCTAAGGGCGGTTTAGTTTTTGATAGCTAATCCGCCATACTCCATTAGTCCTCGCTAAACCGGAAATCGGAACTGACCGCCAAATTGCCGGTTTAGCATTGTATAATATGTTCGAACCGTTAACGGTGAACCGTTTTACTTTTCCTTTCGCATGATCTCTTCTTCCGGAATGGCCAAACAATTCTCAGCTTGCAATTGGGTCCAGTCCAAGATCACCGAGACGCAACTCAATGGATATGTCACCACCGGCGCTTTAGCCTCCAAAATGTCCTCCATTGGCGTGTTAGGATGCCGAATGCCCTCCTGAACCTCAAGAAGGAGAAGTAATTGTATTTATGCAGCACTTAGACCGGGATTCAGCCCACGGATCAAAATTCTTCCGGGATGTCCTAGCTAGTTTCCAAATCCATCCTCATGATATTGGTCCATACTCTGTGTCCAATATATGCAATTTCCAAGTTTTCTGTGAAGTATTTCTTCAAGAAGATCCATCTGTGGAGCTGTTAGGATTTCTTTCATTTGAACCGCCAGACGGAGTTTTAGGATGGTCCTAACACGTAACTAGGTGGCGTTTCAATCCGAAAAGGAAGGAAGTAGACTTTCCTCACGCGAAACACCATAGCAATCCGAAAGATTGGAACCAAACCTGGTTCTATTGCCGAATACCGCTCCTAACAGCGAGAACCCCTTGCCGGGCTACCGCCCTCACCGCTTAGCAACCATCACCCATTGCCTTTACGCTTGACCGCCGCATGAGCGGAAGAATTTTGCGCCTCAAATTATCAAACTTGGGCTTTAATGGCCAATGGCTTAACCGGTATTGACCTTGTTCGATGTTGGGTTTCTTGGGGCATCTTGCCATTAAGCCGCCGCCCGGATTGATGCACGAATACACTAGTAGCGTCAAAGACCCTCAAAGGCGTCCACGAGCTAGCAATAATCGAGCTTGAAGTCACCGAGACAAGGAAGAAGATGCTCGATGAGCCGATCTCCGTCTGCAGCCAAACCGGGTTGGCCCCATTACGTGTTTCCAACAAACCGCTGCGGTAAGGCTCCGCTCATCGCTCTTACGATATTAATGCCTTATTGATATATATTAATCCTTGTTACTTCAAAGCTAACAGCTCCTTCCGAAACGAACCAAACCTGCCCGGTTCCTCGTAAAGTCCAAGACCACCAAGAAAGCTGGTAAGAGGAGAACCGCCGAGTCTTCTAATCCGCGGAAGAAGAAGATTCGTAAGCTGAGGTAAAGCTTGATTTACTTTGTCCCTTTTATCCTTCATCCTATTGACAGTTTCAATTCCTGTGATGATCTTTGAAGCTAGTCATGCCAATCCTGTTGAGGTAATCCTTCTTTCTTCCGAATCTGATCTTGTGCTTGGGTTAAAAGAATTCGCCGCCTGATGCGGAAAGTGAAAAAATCTCACTCCGTGCTCATTTGAATCGAACCTTTCTTTGAAGACACAAGATTTGAATAGCACCGTCTGACGACCCGGCACGGTCAACAAATTACATCGTCTGGTTTACTCGACACCCCAACCCGGAAGCGTCGTCCCGAGGTGATTTGTTCTCTGAAAAGCGTTATCCTAAGAAAGGTGTCTTCCGATGTCCTCTCAATCCGTCTGATCCAAATTATCAGGCCTATTCCAAATCATCTTGATGTTAATCAACCACTCAACTGCCTCCTCATAAAGTTGCTGCGGCGTAAGCATAATGCACATTTTTGTTTTCTTCGCATTTGTCGGTTCATCACACTCTAACTCTGAATATTGCAGCACCAAGGCTCGCTTAAGTAAGAAGGCGAAAACCCTTGACCCTCATGGATGCTGATCCGGAGAAGACTCGAGCACCATGGCGAAAAGCACGAAGTTGCTAAAACAGTTCTGCCGGGTTGAACCAAGGCGACAATGCTAATCCGCCAGAGGTTGAACCGGATGCCCAAGTGGAAACCTCACATCCTGCTCCACCGAGTCCTGCGGTAGAGCAGTAGCGATTCTTTAAACGCCGAGCACAGGTATGAAAACACCAAGCCCAAGGAAGAATGCCAATCCGCCAGCCCGCCAAAGATGATGATGTCGTAGTGACGGGCACCGCCTATACCGCCCACAGCAATCCGGTCTCTTTATCAAAACACAGCGCCAAGGAAGAGTCTCTTGCCATGAGTAAAGAGAAGGGAAAAACTGATCTGTCGACTTATGATAACTTCTCCGCCCAAGAACTTCACTCCGGCTTCTGAACCGACTCTACACAAGTCGTGACTTCAAGCCGGTGCAGTGAATCGTATGAAGGAACGCTATGAGGTAAGGAGTTATGCCTCTCTTGTACTTTTGTTGTGTAGTAGCCCCCAAGGGCCGGTTCAACTGAGCATAGTTAAACCGGGACTTAATATAAAACTCATACGTCTCAAACTTCAGTGCTGTAGCCCCCAAGGGCCAGTTCAACTTAGCATAGTTAAACCGGGACTTAACATGTATCACCATAGCAAGATGAGATCAATTAGCCATTAGCCCCCAAGTGCCAAGTTGAATACCTGTATTGAGCTTGGGACTTCGTAATGAAACAACTAACGTGATCCATTTTTTATCGAGTGAGATATACCAAGAAACCGTACAACTCAAGGACCTTCGTGCCAATCAAGACTCAACAAGCGAAGCCACCAAGGCCAAGGATGAATTGAAAACTGCCTTGACCACTATGGAGCAGCTCAAGGAGTGGTATAAATCCGAGCAGGCCAACCGGGACACCGAGAAGGCTGGTTTGCTAAAAGCGGGCGGAAGATGTCAAGCGGCTCTTAAACCGGTGATGTAAGAGCTCACCGAACTAAAGCGCCAGATTAATGCCATGACCTCTGCGATCTTTGGTAAGAGATTTTTCACCGATTACTATTCCGTTTTGATATTTCCGCCATGCTTAACTGAGCTGTCTTAAACCGGTATAGGGAAGCGTATTGCTCATCCGGCTCGATATGCGGAAGAAGCTCAAGGCTGCATACACGCTGATTGAGCAACAGATACCGGCACCCAATGAGTCATATGCGCTACATCGTATGATAACATAGCTCCGTCCTTGATCAAAGATACCGGACCGGCTATCCATGATTCCGGCACAACTTGAAGAGTTGAAACGATCCGCTGACCGGCTGGCACTTTATTGGCTCTAACTGCGCGCCAAGGCGTGGATAAGCGGACCTTGATCCGGTGACATAGCCAAGGGCTTCCCAAGCTCAAGAAAACGGCGAAGCCTTTGATAATGACGCCCTCAAGCGAATAACAAAGGAGATGCGTCCTCCGGGCGAAATAATGGCAAGCAGGTTAAGCCAACTGGCGATTTACCGCTCTTTCTATGATGCAAACAACAAGCGGGTGGAATTTGTTATTCGAAGTGCGTAACCTTGTTCCTCCAATCCGTAAGCACACTTATGCCCCTGACGTTGATCCGGCTGAGCTTATAAGTGAAGAGGCTGTCTTTCAGGCTTTAAACCAGATTGACTGGTCTACCAATGACTTCCGGCTATTGGGTGATGAAGAGGAAGAAGCTGAACCGACGCCAGACGACCCGTCTTCTTCACGTCAACCCGGCGAGGAAGCTTAATCCGTCGAGCCGGTTGATGCATCATAAGCTGCTAGTCATAACGCCATTCGAAATGTTGGGCCTCGGAAGGCCTTGTAATAGAATAGCCAACACTTTTGTTTTTGAATATGCCTTTATGCCTTGATGCGCAACCTTGGCAGAGGTGCCGATACTTTTGATTGAATAATCGAAACCTTCAATCTATTTTGCTGCAATCACAAATTCTTAAAGCGCCACGGCGGCTTGTGTCGCCAAACCGCTTGTGACGCTCATATGTATATGTAAGGAAATATTGAGGTATATGATCAAAATTTTGTGATACAAAAATACCTGCCAAAGATCGGGCATGCAGTTGGCTTAGCCAACACAAGCGGAGGTTGTATAAACCATTACCGTCAAAGGAGAAAACAGCTCATGTATTTATAATGCCGATTTACCATGTAAACCATGCCGGGTCATGTTAAGCCCCCTGTTACTCCATAATGGGATGTTAACAGGAAAAGTCAAAACCGGAAAAGTTATTTCCGGATTAACATAAACCGAAAGCTATCAATTGACTGGTTGAACCGGTTTGAAAAAATGTTATCGGTTTAAAAACGCAACAAAAAATCAAATAGCAATTTGCAGAAAGAGGCTTTACTGAGCCGATCAGATGGTATTACCATGGTCGAACACGACCAAGCTCCCAATAAGGTGTAGCTATGGTTCAAGTCAGCCAGGTCCCCAACTGAAACCATGGCATTATGCCGATCAAGTGGCGTGGCAATGGTTCGGGTTCGACCAAGCCCCCAAGTGACTCTATGGCCTTAGGCCGATCAAGAGGCGTGACTGGTTCAGACTTGACCATGTCCCCAAGTGATCTGGTGGCTTTCGCCTATCAAGAGGTGTGGCATTGGTTCGAATACGACCAAGCCCCCAAGTGATATCTAAAAGCTTCCGCAAAGGAAGCTCAGGGGGGAAACCGGAGGCCGTTTTAAGACAACAACTCCATGTACCCAAACCGGATGCTTACAGAACGGATGCCCCGCTTTAGCCGAGGCTCCGGTTTTACTGCTTTTATTCATAATATATACATTGTCATAATATGTACATAAGGAGAGCCGATGGCTCAGGTATAATAAGGCCGAAGATGAGCTATATTCCACGGCCTGTTGGTCTCCTCTTCTCGGCGTATGTGAGTCTTTATGCTCTCGAATATCGATCAAATAGTATGACCCGTTGTGTAGATTCTTGCTGACCAAAAAAGGCCCTTCCCAAGGTGGGGATAGCTTGTGCATATCTGTCTGGTCTTGAATGAGCCGAAGCACCAAGTCTCCTTCTTGAAAGGTTTTGGTTCTGACCCGTCGACTGTGATACCGACGAAGATCCTGCTGGTAAATCACCGAGCGAGCAGCCGCCATATCTCGTTCTTCATCCAGTCGATCCAAAGCATCCTGCCGTGTTGCCTCGTTATCTGCCTCAACATAGGCTGCCACCCGAGGTGAGTCATGACGGACATCACTGGGGAGGACCGCCTCCGCTCCATAGACCATAAAGAACGGTGTGTATCCAGTGGATCTGTTAGGGGTAGTATTTATACTCCATAACACGGATGGTAGCTCTTCTACCCAACAGCCCGGCGTCCTCTCAGAAGGGACCATAAGCCGGGCTTGATACCTCTCGGGATCTCCTGATTAGCTCGATTCGCTTGACCATTGGACCGTGGGTGAGCTATGAAGAAAGCGTCTGCCGGATGTGCTCACGTTCACAAAACTCCTTCATGGCACCTTTGGACAAATTGGTACCATTATACGTGATGATACCGTGTGGAAACCCAAACCGAAGATCACCCTTTTGATGAATCGAACCGCCGTGGCGCATCACACTTGCTAACTGCTCGCCTCGACCCACTTTGTAAATTTGTCGATTGCTACCGGCAAGTGTGTCTTCTTGTCCTTGGACCTTTTAAAAGGTCCCACCATGTCCAAATTTCTGTTGCAAACGGCCAAGTAATTGGAATCATCCTCAATTCTTGGGCGGTATATGAGCACGTCTACAAAACTTACGGCAACCATCACATCGCTTTGACCGGATCTTCCACATCGGCATGGGCAACAACCAATAAAAGCCATGGCGAAACGCCTTAGCCACCAAGGATTTTGAACCGGCGTGGTGACCACAGTCCCCTTCGTGGATCTCACGCAATATTTCACAGCATTCCTCAGGGGACACACAGCGCTGAAACGCCCACGACACCTTTGCAATGATGCAACTCGCCATTAACAATGGTCATAGACTTAGACCGCGAACTATCTGCCAGACCCAACGTCTCATCTTACGGTAACTCGCCCGGCTCATGTATGCCAAATAAGGAGCGTCAATCCGAATGACATGCGGGGCTGCCACCAACCGAGCCTCCGGATCAGGAATAGCCAAATCTACTTCATCAGAAGCTTGGTGACGGATTGTGCAGTACATCAAGGAAGACATTGGGCGGGACCGGTTTGCGTTGAGAGCCCAACCGGCTTAAAGCATCCGCCGCTTCGTTCTTCCGACGATCCACTTGGTCCACCTGATAGCCTTTAAAATGACCTGCAACAACATCCACCTCCCGACGATATGCAGCCATGAGTGGGTCTTTGGAATCCCAAGTGCCTGACACTTGTTGGGCCACCAAGTCCGAGTCACTGAAGCACTTAACCCGGCTTAGATTCATCTCCTTAGCCATCCGAAGACCATGGAGCAAGGCTTCATACTCAGCTGCATTGTTAGTACAAGGGAACATTAAGCGGAGGACGTAACAAAACTTTTCACCTCGTGGGGAAGTTAACACAACTCCAGCCCCGAGCCCTCCAACCGCTGGACCCGTCAAAGTGGATGGTCCAATAGGTATGATCCGCTTTTCTTCAGCGCTTGTAACTCCGTCCAATCATTAATGAAATCCACAAGTGCAGGATTTTACTGCCGTCCGAGGCACATACCTTAAAACCGTGCGCCCAAGCTCTATGGCCCACTTAGCAATCCGCCGCCGCTTCCGGTTACGTATGATATCGCCCAAGGGAGCCGAATCGACCACCGTGATGGTATGCCCTTGAAAATCTTCAGCTTCCGACTTGCCATAAAAACTCCATACACCAACTTACGCCAATGCGGATATCTCGCTTGGACTCAATGAGCACCTCACGATGTAATAAACCAGACGTTGAACCGGATACTCCTTCCCCGCCTCCTTCCGCTCTACCACAATGGCTACGCTTAATCGCCACGGCATTAGCAGCAACATATAGCAGAAGCGGCTCCTTGTCAATGGGAGCGGCGAGAACAGGCGGGTTGGCCAATTTCCTATTTAAATCCTCCAATGCTTCATCGACGGCTGAACTCCAGACAAACTGATCCGTCTTCTTCAGCATCTGGTACAAAGGAATGGCCTTCTCTCCGAGGTGGCTGATAAACCGGCTTAGCGCGGCAATCCGACCCGCCAAACACTGGACATCATTAATGCACTTTGGCTTAGCCAAGGAGGTGATAGCCGTAATTTTCTCGGGATTAGCTTCAATCCCCCTGTTGGACACAAGAAAACCCAATAACTTGCCTGCCGGAACACCGAAAACACATTTGGCCGGGTTAAGCATCATCTTGTACACCCGCAAGTTGTCAAAGGTTTCTTTCAGATCTTCAATCAGTGTCTCCTTCTTCCTTGATTTAACCACAATATCATCCACATAAGCATGCGCTTTACGGCCGATCTGTTCGTGCAAGCAATTTCAGACGCATACGCCGATAAGTTGCTTGGGCGCTCTTGAGCCCAAAAAGGCATAGACACATAGCGAAGGCTCCAAAGGGAGTGATAAACGCTGTCTTCTCCTGGTCCTTAACCGCCATTTTGATCTCGATGATATCCGAATACGCATCCAAAAAGCTCAAACGCTCACAACCCGCCGTAGCATCAATAATCTGGTCAATGCGGGGAGGGCGAAAGGATCTCTTTGGACAAGCCTTGTTAAGATCTCGTAATCCACACACATGCGCCAAGTGTCGTTTTCTTAAGGACCAACACCGGATTAGCAAGCCACTCTGGATGGAAAACTTCAACGATAAAACCTGCCGCTAAGAGCACAGCAACCTCTTCTCCAATGGCCTTGCGCCTTTCCTCGTTAAACCGCGAAGAAAGCGCTTTACCGGTCTGTACTTGGGATCAACATTAAGAGTGTGTTTAGCGAGTTCCCTCGGTACACGGCATGTCAAGGCTTCCATGCAAAAATGTCCCGATTGTCACGGATGAACTCGATGAGCGTGCTTTCCTATTTAGGATCCAAGTTAGCACTGATGATGAACTGCTTGGACGAATCACCGGGCACAAAGTCAACAAGTTTAGTCTCAGCCGCCGATTTAAACTTCAGATCCGGATCGTGCTCTGTAGTTGGCTTCTTCAACGGGGTCATATCCGCCGGATCAACAATGTATTTATAGTACTTTAGCTCTTGATAGCACAAACCGACTCTGCGTAAGCCGCATCACCTTCCTCACACTCTAAAGCGATCTTGCGGCTCCCATGAACCGTTATCGTCCCTTTGTGACCCGGCATTTTTAGCTGCAAATAGACATAACAAGGTCGCGCCATAAACTTGGCATAAGCCGGCCGCCCAAACAGTAGGCGTGGTAAGGGCTTTGAATTTTCACCACTTCAAATGTCAATGTTTCCGATCTGAGTCATGTTCATCCCCAAAGGCCACCTCCGAGCTATTTTACCAACCGGATATGCCGACTTGCGGGCACCACACCATGAAACACCGTATTGGACGGCTTGAGATGTTTATCCGTTAACCCCATACGACGGAAGGTCTCATAATACAAGATGTTGATGCTGCTCCCTCCGTCCATCAGCACCTTGGTGAACTTGTATCCTCCCACCTGAGGCGCCACCACTAGGGCTAGCTGACCCGGATTGTCAACCCGGGGAGGATGATCCTCTCTACTCCACACAATAGGCTGCTCTGACCAGCGTAGGTCATGCGGCACGGCCAGTTCAACAACGTTGACTGCCCGCTTCAAGTTTCCGGTCTCGCTTGTCCAAGCTAGTGGTGAAGACGTAATCGCCCACCATTCAACCGCTTTGATTGCTTTGATAACTCGACTGCTGCTGCTGATTGTAACCACCTTGGTTGTTCTGATTGTTCTGCCCCCCCCGGATTACCATTAAACCCTGGACCGGAATTTCCTCCACCGTAAATCGGGCCGGACCCTGGACCGCCGCCGGGTCCCTGATCATACCGGAAAGCATTAGAACTTTTGAACTCCTGCATAATGTAACAATCCTTCCAGAGGTGGTTTGCTGGCGCCTCCTTCGTCCCATGCTTCGGACAGGGTTGATTCAGTAGATAATTCAACTGGTCCGGATTGTGATTAGCGCACCACCTCGGTTCGGATGTTTACCCTTGCGCCGTTGACCCTTGTCCTGACGTTGGTGTTGGCTACGAAGCCCATGTTACCATTCGCCTTACGCTTGTTTCCTCCATTACCCGCCGATCGATGTCAGCGGCCTCTGGAGTTGCTGTTCTGCTTTCCTTCCTCGTTTCATCCTCCTCGGACTCGGGATCCTTGGTACTATCGAATCAGCATACTTCACTAAAACGCCCATGAGAGTGCCCATGTCATTGCAAAAACGCTTCATGCGACCCAGCTTCAATTTTAAAGGCTCGAACCGGCGCTTGCCACAGAGGGTTAAGATTGCGTAATCGGTGTTGATCCGGTCCAAGAATGTAGAACTTCAAACGCGGGCGCACCCAATGGGTTGTGGATTCTCCTCACTGGACACAAGCCGCCAAGTCCACCACAGACATGGGCTGCTTACATGTGTCTTGAAATTCTGAATGAACCGGGTCCGCAATCGGGTCCATGAACTGATGGAATTGGGTGGCAAGTTTTTCAACCAAGCACGGGCCGTGCCTTCAAGCATCATGGTAAAATACTTTGCACATGCAGCTTCATCCACACCCGGCATCTCCATGGCCATCTCATAGCTTTCTATCCATGCTTCGGAGCCGGATCGGCGGTATAATTGGGCACCTTGCGTGGCCCCTTGAAATCTTTGGGCAAGCGTATATTGCGTAAAGCGGGGCGAGGCAAGGCACCCCAAAGAGCTAGATGTAACTCGAACTCGAAGATAGTCGGTCGAACCGCGCAAGCTGATAATCTTGATCTTTGTCGCTAACTCGCCCCCCTCGTGCCTGGCCCGGTCCACCACCTCTTGAGCGTTTTCGAAAACACCCGCCGGGTTGTTGCCCTTGAGGTGCACCGTGCGCATTACTTGACACAACGGCGGTTCATCTGCATGCCTGCTATAGCTCCGGCTCGGGCGGGGGGTGGAGTGGATCCAATCGCGGCTGTTTGAATACGCTTCCTGTTGGACCAGAGCCGTCCTAAGGAGCTCTTTGAACCGGCGTGTTTCCACCACCTGTGGTGAATCACCTTCGATTGGAATCGCCTCCAACCGCGCCGCAGCCGCAACAAGGTTATCCATCGGGTTGGAGTAGTGACCCGGAGGTGTTTGCACAGCTTGAGGCGCGCCGGCATGATGGCGAGGTAGATCTATCACACGAGGTCAGATCGGCCCGCCTGCCCCAGTGCTTCCGCCCGGTTCACCTCTGGCGGCGGATTCTTGGTCCCCGCTCCCGGGTGTTGAAGAGGTCTCTTCCTCGAAAACCGAGGGCAAACGGGATCTGTACTTTCTTTTCATGACTTCATGCGACGCATTACGATCCAACATGAGCCTATAAGCTGCGCATCCAAAGCGGCCCGCTCTGCCCACCATCCTAGCGTCAGAAGCTGCCGGATCCGCTTTAGCCCGAGTGATTTGCTCCTTCACCTTTGCAATCTACCGTTATGCAGATCTTGATCTGCCGGGTTAGCCTCTGCCATGAGCACAGCCAACGCATCAAATAGTTCTGATAAAACTTGAGCCGGCGGGCGCACAGGGCCTCCTGCCCCGGCTTCCACCGCCGTTGTCGAACCGGCGACCATTGTCGCAGCGGTTGAGGAGTGAAGCGTCGCTTGTGTACCGGCCATGAATATTCCAACCCGGTTGGGCAGATCAAAGGGGTCCGGAATACTGTCACCGTCGGAACAGCCCCAATCCGCCATCTTGCGGTACCGGTACAGATTCGATTTCTCCGGTCAACGACTCGTCATCCGAGTAGACAACGGTTTCGCCACCTGATGCTTATCCGTCCTCGTAGTTTCTTCCGTGGATGACTCCCACGAAAGCACGCTTGACAGCCGGTTTAGCTAGGGCAGGTTTCGCCCGCTGAGCCGTCTCGACAATGTCGGTGCAGATGTCCGGCTCAGGCCCTGTCTCACCGATCTTGCCGATGAACACGTGTATGCTACCAAAGGGGACCCGGTACCCGTACTCAATCGAGCCGGCCTCGGGGCCCCAGCCTGCATCGTCGATGTAGAGCTTGCCGCGACGACTCTTGGTCATCCGGCCCACAACATTGCCTTCGAGTCCTTCGAACTTGCCCTCTAGGATCATCAAACCATCGTGCGATAGCCCCACGGTGGGTGCCAACTGTCGTGGAATTGTCACGGCAGATGTCCTCATGAAAGGACTTAGTCGCGGGGCCATCGTACGCGTTAACTTAGAGGGGTTAAAGCGGACGCAAAGACACGAGAGTTTATACTAGTTCGGCCCCTTCGATGAAGGTAAAAGCCTACGTCTAGTTTGTGATGGGATTGATGTGATTTCGGCGACTAGGGAGCAACAGCTTCGCCTAAGCTTCAATTGTTGTTGTTCGTCCTCAAACCACGCCGGATCGTCCCCTTATATACACGGGTTGATGTCTGGCGGTCTCTGAGTCCCGAGGCGGCTCATACAAGTGTCCGCTCGGTCTCTTCTTTCTCTTATCTTATAACACAAGTTACATGGTTATGGCGGTTTTACCATTATGGGCCCTAACTTCGCCCACAGGCTCCGGCCTCTAAGCTCTACAGCAATCGCCACCTTCTGAGTCTTCATGGGCCCCAATTATGTCCGAGGGTAAACCGGCCCCTTCAGGGCGGTTTATATTCAGTAGTTACATCCCCAACACAATGGCATATTCATATCTCAAGAGAAATACCTCAAAGATGTTCTGAAGAAATTCGGCATGCAAGATTGCAAAGGCTTCAAAATTCCTATGCCCACAAATGGCCATCTATGCACTGATGAAAACGGTATTGACTTCGATCACAAGGTATACCGCTCCATAATTGGTTCTCTATTGTACTTATGTGCATCTAGGCCAGATATAATGCTTAGTGTTTGCATGTGTGCCCGGTTTCAAGCTACACCGAAGGAATCACACCATAAGGTCATGAAGCATATTCTTCGATATCTAGCTCACACACCAACACTAGGATTATGGTACCCCAAGGGCTCTCGTTTGATCCCATTGGATATTCTCGACTCGACTATGCTTTGGTGATCGTGTGGACCGCAAGTCAACATCTGGTACTTGTCATTTCCTCGGACGATCTTTGGTCCGTTGGTCCTCGAAGAAATAGAACTGCGTATCACCGCTTCATCTGCGGAAGCCGAGTACATTGCTGCCGCTCTTGTTGTGCTCAATTGCTGTGGATGAAGCAAACTCTCAAGGACTACGGCATCAACGTGAAGAATGTGCCTCTCTTGTGACAATGAGAGTGCCATCAAGATTGCTCACAACCCGATTCAGCACTTTCGAAGACAAAGCACATTCAGATTCGTCATCATTTTCTTCGTGATCATGTGTTGAAGGGCGACATCTCCATCGAGCATGTGAAGACTGAAGCACGACTAGCCGATATCTTCACAAAGCCCTTGGATGAGAAGAGATTTAGCAAGTTGCGGTGTGAGCTAAATATCTTAGAATCTTCGAATGTTCTTTGAAAAGGACACACATCCTGACACTTATGCAAAATTGATGACTTAGATGTGCATCACATGAAGAAACGTTTTTCTTCAATCAATGAAGAATAACACTATAAGTGTGAAGAAATTAATGAAGAATTTGATTCTCGTAACCCTCGACAATTGTACGGTGTCTGCAATCGATCATTCTTATACGGTGGGTCACGCCACCACCAAAATTGAAAATCTTCAATTTTAGTTTTTCCTCGATTTTCAAATTCTTCAACTTTGCAAAATCTTCACTGCTTCCGTTGTCTTTCTTCATTTATTATATATATATATATATATATATATATATATATATATATATATATATATGGGTTTATGTCCTCTACAGCATTCACTTATGGCTATTTCTTCAAGTCGCTTTTTCTGCTAAGTGAATGTGATCGGACCCTTCCCCTCTATGCTATACTCAACCCAAGCTATTCAGAAATTCTTCATGTGCGTTCTATTTGAAACTCGTTCAAAATCTTCACTGTGTCCTTGTCAGCTGAAGAAATTGCGAACGGAAATTTTAACTTATCTTATCCAAATTTTCGGCTTTGCCGCTCAAACCGTTCCGCATCCCACGATAAACTTATCTATTCACCCACGATCTAACACAATCTCCACTTTTCAGTACGTGGGTGACACATGTCAAGCGAATGAAAAGGGCGAGGCACGTTCGTCCAAAATCTTGGTGACGGTTTTCACCGTAGCTATCTATACCCCTCTCCCTTCCTCACTTCCTTTACTGCTCGACCGCTCTCTCTCTCGCTCGAGCTTCTCAAACCCTAAGCGCCCGCTACTCCATCGTCAGCCCGGTGAGGAAGAGCTTCATCGCCTCGACCTCGTCGCCGTCGTACTTTCAGCGCCGATCATGAAATCTTCACTCCGCCCGCCGTAGCTGTCTTCCTCCACCGAGTTAGAGGCGTGGGAGATATGAACCGACGAACTTCTAATCTACACTTTTCAGTTAAATCGTGTTCTTGATTCGGGTAATTAAAAGTTACTTTTATTACTCGCTTTGATTCTCAAACCTTCCTGAAAATCTTCAAAGGTGTTTATTCTTCAAATCTTCATACATATGAACACCTCAAACAAAATATGCTCTTGATTCGTTTCTCTAAGCAATGATTTTTTTTCAAGATTCCTCAGTTGTGTGGATCCTCGATCTATACAACTCGAACCTAAGACAAAGATCGCTTAGTGAAATTCTTCAAGGCTCATCTGGTCAAATTCCTCAAACTAGTTCTTTTTGAAAACCTTCCGAGAACGCATATGACCTCTCCAAATTCCTCGCAACTATACTCACATTGTGTACTCATGTCCGCTGCTGAATCACTAGGTTCTCATCAACTTAACTCATATGCAGCGTTCCTCGAAGAAAAGTTGCATACTTCTTCAGAGAATTCGATTGTTAAAATTCCTTAGCTGAAGAATATGACAGAAGGAAAGAAGCCACAGAAAGGAGGAAAGAGGCCTGAGGTCATGACTGCTTTCGAGATACATGAGGACATATACGCTGACTATTGCACACCTGATGAAGCCAAGTTTGGCAAGGAAAACAAAAATCAGCGCAAGGTGCGCATTCAGAGGATTGAAAGGAGATGGGCAAGGGAATGGAGGAGTACAGATATGTTACTCCAAAGTACATGAAGAAATTCACATCAATCCTCCATGCCCAAGAGCTCCATTGGCACCGGTCAAGAAGTCGACCCCACCAAAGATCAAGCGTGGTGAGGACTTTCTGAAGAATGGGCCAAGCGCCAAGCCAAGTTGGCGAGACAAGCCAAAGAAGCGGTGAGGAAATTCAATGAAGACTCAATCGCTGCTGCCACTGAGGCCCCTGTTCAGCCCAGAAGATCAATGGCAAAGAAGCCAGCGCACAAGCCAAGTGCTTCACCAACAGTGCCCTCACGGCTAAAATCCTCAGCAATGCCCTCACGGCAAATTCCTCATGTTGCTCCTGCTCCACCAAAGTCCTCAGCAGCTCCTTCAAAGTCCTCAGCACCTGTGCATCTGGCCACGTGCCAAAGGACTGCAGGCATCTCCATTGCCTCTGGTGTCTCAGCAAGTACCTCAGCTGCACCAAATTCTTCATTAGGCCGCACTCCGCTGAATAAAAAGGCAACTGCTGGACGAGGTCCTCGGCCAAGTCCGAAGAAGAAACAGGTCACCTTCCAAGTGCCATCTGATGATGAAGCTGATGATGACGAACTTGCAGAAATCATCAGAGACCGACAAGAAAGGGCCGCTAGAGCCAAAGGCACACCAGTGCCACTGCTTTTGGATCCAAGGGCGATCCTCGAGTACATTGATCTCTGGCACAAGGATCCAGAGACACCTATGCCTGATTTTCATCTGACACCTGGACAAAGTCACATGCGTACCCATTTCATCTCTCAAGAGAAATGGAAATTTGAGAAGGCAAGGCGGATCAAGAAGGCTCAATTCAGAAAGAGAAGTTCACGAGGAAAAACGTTGTCGTAATGACAACCGAGGAACTCCTCAAGATCCGATCTGAAATCAAAGGCCTAAGTGATAACTTTGATGCCTATTATGCTGATTGGCAAGGAGCCAAAGTCAGATTTGTCAATCTGACAAAGAAGTTCATAAATGTTGCAGCCCCAACGCAACAAGAAATTCCTCAGGCTAGAGCCTCTACTCAGCCTGCTGAAGAACATGCCAGCACCGCTGATGATTTTCAGCCTGTTGAAGACAATGCTAGTTCTAGGGCTGATGACTCCATTCCAGCCGCTGAAGAAATTGCCAGAGCATCCACTAGTGGTGCGTCTGAAGAAACTAAGAAATCAGGGCAACTGCATCAGTTGCGCTTGAGGAAATTCAACCAGATTCCTCAGCTCCTCCCGCACCTACACCAACTCCAATCCTTCCATCTGCATCTGATGTGAAGAAGACCAAGGCTGCAGAGCGAGCTGCAGTGAAGAAAAGGAAAGCATCAGCTGCTTCAAATTCTTCAGCCCCGAAGAAAACGAAGCCTATGACAAGCTCTTTTGAAAATCCAATCGATGTTGTTCCAATTTTCTCCATTCCATCAAAGGACCTTGTTCCTTTTGGTGAAGAGTATGAGATCCCAAAGCGGATCGATGAAGAAAATCATTCTGCTTGCCCGTCGAGCAGATTGATGAAGAAATTGAAGTGGATGCAATCCCTTCAACACCAATCATTTCCTCGTCTATGCCTCAGTTCACAGCTGAAGAGGCTGGTGTTGAAATTAAAGACGAAGACGTGGATATTGGATGCACCACGCCTGTGATGAACGATGACTTTTGGGAAAGTCAGCATCCCAATTCTCCACTCTTCACCCCAATCCAACAGATTCCTCAGTCCCTTGCTCCAACAGTTCAAATGGGCTCTGAAGAAACTCTTCCCAACTCATCCGTGCATGAAGAAATTCCAGCCACTAGTCTTTGAAGAACCCTTCTTCTTGATCCTATGAACACGCAGATCGCATATGAAGAGGAACCAGAAATTCCTCAAACCAAGAACCTGAGATTGCGATTCACGAGGTCGTGATGCAACTCATCGACACTCCATCGCCAAAGCCAAAGAATCCATTCTCAACGAAGCAAAAGTTCAAGGCTGAAGATTTCTTCGGCGAGCATGTATTCTTCACTGACTACAACACATATGACTCTGCTCGCATAAGGAAGAGGTGTTTCTAGACTGCTAGTCAAGCCAACTTCTATTCCTCTGCGCTATTCAACAAAGACAAAGTCTTCGATCATGCACATATTCCTCATGTGGACATGGAATCTCTGCTAGGCTTCGAGCCAGTCCTCAGTGTTCTTCATGATGCAGGATTGCTGAATTTCTGCACTGACATCTGTGATTGGAATGAAGAACTCATTCTTCAATTCTATGCGACGCTGCACATCACGGAGATTCTGAAGATGTGAACTCATGGGTATTGGACTGGATGACAGAATATACTCACTACAAGGCACCAGCAACTGAATTTCTTCGTGCCCTCCCACTCAGTCCTTCCCTTGATGGTGCTCGTTGCATCTACAACGAACTTGAGCTTTCAAATCATTACATGCAAGTGCTGATGAAGCCTTTGAAGCCAGGACAGGCACCTCGAACCAAATTCTTCGTCAAGGAATTCTTGTATGTGCCTCGGACTGTCTATCGCATTCGATGAAGACAATGAGTCCTATCAAAGGCCACGACTCAAATGATGAAGAAGTCGTTGGCATCATGAAGAATATGCTTTTCAATATCATTCATGGCGTTCCGTCAACTTCCATGATTTCTTCATGAGGACTCGGCAAACATTGCTATGTCACCTTTTGAGTCAAGCCTTATGCACCTTGGATTATGAGATTCATCGAACAAGGTCTTCACTCAATTACAAGGTCGATACTACGAACCACTGCAGCTACTTGCCTCCAATTGAAGTCCTCAAACGGACATTTTCCTCGGTGATGACAAGGGCAAGGCAATCTGTGATAGATGAAGGCATTCGTCCATTGGATGGTCAATTTCGCAAAGCTGCATCCTACTCCACCAATGATGACTCGCCACACATGACTCTGCCGCCAATACCTCACCAAGCAAAATCCTCGAGCCACAACACCTGTATGGCGATGATCGATCGTGAGTTACTCCTCGCCTTCATCAAAAGGTTGATCGCAATCATAAATGGGTCAAGCGTCGCTTTGGTTCAATTCTTCACAACATGACCTCGGCACACAATGCGGTTGAAGAAAAACCAATACTACCTCCATGAAACCTTCAACCGGACTGGGCTGTTCTTTCTAATGTCTACAGCAGAAGAATCAAGACAATGGGTCTGAAGGAAGAATTTGACTGGTCTGCACCTCCACCGAAGAAATTCAAGAAGGTCAAGGTTCCTTCCTTGGTAGCCAGCTCCTATTCTTCATCGTGCGACACTGATGAAAATGAAGACTTGGACCACAACATGGCGGGCCCTACTACGACAACCGACCCGACAACGCCGGGCGCTCCTTCATCAATTTGAAATTCTTGAGGCGTTAGTCCTCAATTTCAATCCTTTTGGTCATTTGATGACAAAGGGGAGAAATGTGAGTTAGTCTTCAGCGCGTCTACTATATGGGCGTTTTTGCTAAGTTACAACTCTCGTTCTTACGAAACTTTATTGGATCGAGTTGTAATCTTAAACCCGATGGTGCTCGATACTTTTGATGTGTTCCTCTGCATGCTTATTCCTCATTATATGTTAATACACGCATCTTTGAACTACATCGATCACCATATTTCATCATGCATTTCAAATTCTTCATATTATATGTCAAATGCGTGTATGAATTACAAGATATAGGGGAGATCTCCATGATTCAACTCTTCAAATGTGCAATGCCTCAAAAGCAAAATTCCTCACTATGCACATCTTCGTGGGGAGTTCTTCTATATCTTGCAATCAAATTCCTCAATATCAGTATTTACACTTCATATGTTTATCCCCGTTGAAAACTTAACCTATATTGTCATCAATCACCAAAAAGGGGGAGATTGTAAGTGCACCTAGTGCTCCTTAGTGATTTTGGTGTATTGAAGACTTATAGGTTAAGGGACTAATGTGTTCATGAGTGTACACAGGTCTATAAGTCTATGAGGAGTTTGATATTTATAGAGAAAGTCGACCCTTAAAAATGAAGTTCTTCGATCAAGACTTTGATATTACAAGACTTTTACGAAGACTTTGAAAGTGAAGAAATTGGTGTGACCTTGAAGACTTGGTATTCATTTGAGGAACATGAAGCGTGAAGACTTTTGTTTTCGTAGTTTCATTTTCTCTTTCTTGAGTCATAGGATACACCGTCTTTGTTAAAGGGGTCGAGGAAATACTAAGGAAAAATTTCCATGTGATGCTCAACTCAAAATCCTACACCTACCAATCCCTTCGAGTGAAGCCTTTGGAAATCTCATACATTTCGGTCAATTTCTCAAAGGATGTGAGACGAAGTTCTTCTGGTCTCTGAGAAATTTGTTCTGACTGAGGAGTTAGGAATTCGCCAGTGCGGATTGCCTACACAGTGAGGAACATGATAGCCCCGAGGAATTTGAGAGTCAAATTTCCGACCGTTGTTGTGCTGCGCGCCAGCTGTCCCAAAATATCTTATCCACCTAACGGTCATATCATTGAAGGGCATTTATGTCTTATCATGTCGGGCTGATCCCTAGGCTATAAATAGCCGCCCCCTACAACCACTAGCTGGCTGGCTGCTCCGAGATAACTTGACACTTGTCATTTGAGAGCAACCCATCCTCCGAGGACTTTGAGCGAAAATCATCAAGTTAGGAAAAACCCAAAAACCAAACCCCTACAAACCCAAAGTGATTGAGCATCATCAAGAGATTGATCCTACGTGGATCCAACGCTTGTTACCTTTGAAGACTGTGCTTCTTCCAGACGGTTAGGCGTCATGGTCTAGAGCATCCAAGAGGAATTGTGGATCGCCGAGTGACCAAGTCTGTGAAGGTTTGGAAGTCGCCTGAAGACTTACCACGAGTGATTGGACGAGGTCTCATGCGACCTTAGTTAAAGGAGAATACGGTGAGGACTTGGTGTTACGAGCTACGTGCTCGGACCGGGTGTCCGGACTGTGTGTCCTCGAGTTTAAATACTCAGCCCGCTCCAACCAGACGCATAACCGAGACAAAGAAGCTTGAACTGGTCTACCAAATCATTGTCTTCACCAACCTAACTGGTTCTATTTCCTCAACTCTTCCATTTCCTCATTACTGTGTTGAGTGTTCATTCATGTCTGTGTTTGAAGACTTTGACTGAAGACTTTCTCAATTTCCTCAGTTAAATTCTTTAGTCTGTTTGTCTTCATCTTGTGCTATCCCGTGTTTACGCTTTCTGTACTTTTTGATTGTCTTCATTTCATCATGATGACCATGCCCGCATTCTCTTATGCTTACTTCTGAGTACTTATTCCGCTGCAAGTAGTTCTTTACTTAGGAATTTCCTCACCGGAAAATTCCTCATTGAAGAATTCATAAAAATCGCCTATTCACCCCCCCTCTAGTCGATATAACGCACTTTCAAAGACATCATGTGAGCTGCTATATCTCAGATCTACAAGCTCCAAGCAACTCGTATCGACATATAGCATCTAAGGTATGGGGGCACATGATATTCTCCCGGGGAGGAGGGATGGGGGGTGCACAACCAATCGGTGGTTGGGAGGGTGGGACAAATATAATCTAAACAACCCTAAACAGAGCTTCACAATTTTATCTAAGGTCGAGGGGGTGACCCCCGACAATCATAGCTCCGCCTAATTAAACACAACATTTGCATGTACTGTAGTACTAGACTTAATATCCAAGTTTCAGTTTCATGTTCGTTTTAAATATTGAATTGAGGACCATGCATGTCTTACATTTTACTCCCTTCGTTCCTAAATATTAGTGTTTTAGAGATTTCAAGTGGACTGGCACACACAGATGTATATAGACATATTTTAGAGTGTAGATCCACTCATTTTGCTCCGTATGTAGTCGCTTGTTGAAATTTCTAAAAGACTAATATTTAGGAACAGAATGAGTATTTTTGAATTCGTGTCATACATGCATGGTTTGGAAAAATAGATGCACTATACTTATTGGATTGTTGTTGTGTTCATGTGTGGGTGTCATTTGCATTGAAAAACTTAGCAGGGATACCATGAAATGTGAAATCCACGTTGAGATCACTATATCAGAAACTCACTCTAATTCAACAACTTGTCATAAATCAATTACCACGTTGAGATTAGTATTTGCAAGGAAAATACGGGCATTGTAATACACATAGATTTGTTCGGCAACTTAAAAGGTTCCTTTCGTATTCTCGAATGGTAGGACCCATCGGCGTACCAGGCAGACCTTGGCTCGTGTTGATCCTAAAAAAATTAAAAATTAAAAAAAACCAGGCCCGTGTCCTTCTGGTGGCGTGTGGTACGCACATTAGGCAACCCCAACCAGTTGAGCCTCCGCGTTTCGAGTCGAAATATATGGCGGCCAGAATTCCAGCCCTAGGAAATTCCCCTCATGTCCCCGGTCCATAATGACTACCGATGGACAACGGAGGGATGCTTTAGTAACTAGACAACATTGTGTTAAAAAAAGTAACTAGACAACGTTACCTACCGTGCTGAGCACGGTTCAATTCCCTCGGTCGCCGCTCGCCAAGGTCACCCATCAACTGCATTGCCTAGTAGTAGTACTACTACTACACCAGGATGAGCACATAATTGAGCCCATTTGTTCATGCCTAGTAGTTGAGTTAATATATCAGGCAATGCACAGGTACGGAGGGATTATGCTTTTGCTCTGCATATATAACATGTCTGTAGTCTAACTAAGCAAAATGTTTGACCAAATCCATTCTTAAGAAATACAACAGGACAGATGTATGGCTTGAAAATTTATTGCATGATGCAGGTTATGATATTGTTTCGAATCCTGGATCTTAAATTTCAGAAAATCCAAAAGTGACCATAAATTCTTGAAACCGAGCATGGTCACGTGATATGGCACAAATATTACTTCGTAATTTTTTCTTCAATTTGAGACAAGCTGCTTATGACAAGTTGCACAAATGAAGAGCCAAGGTATTTTGGAACAAAGAACTGTCATGTTAAGGCGAACGCTATCACTATTGAAACCGTGGGCGTTTACGTGGCGCCACGAGTCCCGCTTCTCATCGGCAGGTGCCGTCCGAGCAAGCGTGTGAGTCGACGGGAGGCGTGCGAAGCGAGCACTGCGCCCGGCCGACAGGAGGTGTGCGAAAGGCATCATTGCAGGCTCACCGGGAGGCGAGCCCTTTGACCAGGCTCCGCCGCCCACCTTTGTCCCAACTGCTCCCACTTTTAATGTCGCCGGCATCGCAGTTTAAAATCAACCCCGCACTACCCAGTATCGCTACAATCTTCTCTCTTCCTCTCCGATTCTCCTGTCGTCTACCTCCAACCAGCCTGACCTAAACGTACGCCATGCCGCGTCACAATGGTCTTCCCTTAGTCTTCCAGTTTCCTGAGGAAGACACCCAGCCGGAGTCTCAAGAACATAAGGCGCTTTGGGACGAGCTTGAACTGGCCTTGCGACAAGGCGCCGCGCCTGTCCTCGCTCCTGTTCCGGCTCCCGTTGCCCCGACTGCGCCAGCGTCCTTCCCCGTGGCATTGATGGGATGGGAGCCGCACATTGTCGCCGAGCTTGGTGCCACAGGGTTCCACGAGGTCCCCGCCAAGTTTCACGCGCCCGTGCACCTGCCAGCGCATGCACCTGCTGGCGTGCAGCAGCGCGCCGCGTGCCGGTGCCGTGCACTGCGGCGCATGCGCTGCGCATCTGGCGGCGTATGTGCCCGTGCGGTGCCCGTGCACACGAATGTCTCCTCGCGCCCGTTAGCGGCGCTTTGTCCTCGTAGCGGTGCGGTCTTCCCCTCGGTGGCATGGATGGCCTCCGTCGACCGCTTCCTTGCACCAACGCCAGTCGCCTCCTCCCGCCAGTTGACTCGCTCCTGGAGACCGAAGTACAGAACATTGTGGCCTTCCCTGAATCTAGGGCCAACGTCCATGAGTACGCCAACAACGGTGCAAGACGCCACCGTCGCCATCGGTCAGTGGCCCGACGACACACAGAGCATGGCAGAGGAGCCGCTTCCCACCGCAAGACGCCCCCGCCGCCGCCGCGTAATCTAAATTTTATATGAAAAACGTTCAGATTGCCATGTTTAAAATCCGAACATTTATCATTTCCGTTTATTTTAGATCGATCGTCATATAATTTAAAGTTGGAGTGAGACTGAACGAAATCTATGGTTTGATCGATTGAATGTTCTGCTAGAGCAGTATCAAATTAAATATAAACATCATCAAGCCACATGTATTCCTTTTCATCCAACGACCTAGACTGCTTCAATGTCGAGCGCTCAACACGTTTAGCGTGCAGTTAATTTCATGCCAAAAATAGTGCTAATCACATAATAACACGCAAATAATATCCAACTTAATATCCGCATGCACTTAATATACTTCCAAATTAAGGTGCATTGCACGTACACACTGACTAGTGCTGCTAGCACGTGAAACTGGTGCCGTAGCTTATGAATGCGTCTAGATATGGTCAACGGCAACATTGCCCGCGAGTTCTTCGTGTATGCCCGTGCGTCCAAACGCAGAAGGGGAGGAGAGAGAGAGAGAGCACACATGGAACCCACCAGTAAGTGAAGGAGAATAGTACTAAATAATATTACATGTTATCAATTAAATAGGCTGTGGTAATATAAAAACATTATGTGAACAAAGGGAGGTACAACAAACATTGTTGTTCTCATTATGTTGCCTATTGACGTCTTGGCTTGAAGGCCGAATCGTCTCCATCGTATCTATAATTTTTGATTGTTCCATGCCAATATTCTACAACTTTCATATACTTTTGGCAACTTTTTATACTATTTTGGGACTAACATATTGATCCAGTGCCCAATGCCAGTTCCTGTTTGTTGCATGTTTATGTTTCGCAGAAACCCAATATCAAACGGAGTCCAAATGGGATAAAAACGGACACATAATTATGTTGGAATATTTATGATTTTTGGGAAGTAAAATCAACGCGAGACGGTGCCCGAGGGGGCCACGAGGTAGGGGCGCACCCCAGGGGGCAGGCGCGCCCTGGACCCTCGTGGGCACCCCGTAATGCGGTTGATGCTCTTCTTTTGCCGCAAGCAAGCTAATTTTATGAGAAAAATCTGGGCGAAAGATTCAACCCAATCGGAGTTACGGATCTCCGGATATAAAAGAAATGGTGAAAGGGCAGCAGATGAGAGCGCAGAAATAGAGAGAGACAGAGAGACAGATCCAATCTCGGAGGGGCTCTCGCCCCTCCCAAGCCATGGAGGCCAAGAACCAGAGGGGAAACCCTTCTCCCATCTAGGGAGGAGGTCAAGGAAGAATAAGAAGAAGAAGAATAAGGGGGCCCCTCTCCCCCTCTCTTCCGGTGGCGCCGGAAAATCGCTGGGGCCATCATCATCACCGCAATCTTCACCAACAACTTCACTGCCATCATCACCAACTCTTCCCCCCTCTATGCAGCGGTGTAACCCCTCTTTTACCCGTTGTACTCTCTACTTAAACATGGTGCTCAATGCTATATATTATTTCCCAATGATGTATGGCTATCCTATGATGTTTGAGTAGATCCGTTTTGTCCTATGGGTTATTTGATAATCAAGATTGGTTTGAGTTGCGTGTTTTATTATTGGTGTTGTCCTATGGTGCTCTCCGTGTCGCGCAAGCGTGAGGGATTCCCGCTGTAGGGTTTGCAATATGTTCATGATTTTCTTATGGTGGGTGGCGTGAGTGACAGAAGCACAGACCCGAGTAAGTAGGTTGTTTGCATATGGGATAAAGAGGACTTGATGCTTTAATGCTATGGTTGGGTTTTACCTTAATGATCTTTAGTAGTTGCGGATGCTTGCTAGAGTTCCAATCATAAGTGCATATGATCCAAGTAGAGAAAGTATGTTAGCTTATGCCTCTCCCTCAAATAAAATTGCAATAATGATTACCGGTCTAGTTATCGATTGCCCAGGGACAAATAACTTTCTCGTAGCAAAAGCTCTCTACTAAAACTAATTTAGTTGTGTCTTCATCTAAACAGCCCCTACTTTTTATATACGTGCTCTTTATATTCTTGCAAACCTATCCAAAAACACCTACAAAGTACTTCTAGTTTTATACTTGTTCTAGGTAAGCGAGCGTCAAGCGTGCGTGAGAGTTGTATCGATGGTTGATAGAACTTGAGGAATATTTGTTCTACCTTTAGCTCCTCGTTGGGTTCGACACTCTTACTTATCAAAAGAGTCTACAATTGATCCCCTATACTTGTGGGTTATCAAGACCTTTTTTCCGGCGCCCGTTCTTGAGTCATAGCGTGGGGTGAATATTCTCGTGTGTGCTTGTTTGCTTTATCACTAAGTAATTTTTATTTGCTGTTCTTAGTTGTTTTCTATCTTTACTTATGGGTAGGAAACACAAAATACCAAAAAAATTAGTTGTACCTACTGAACCAATGGTTGAAGAACCACTCAAAAAATCTATCATACTCCTGAAGCTTATTACTTGGATCATCTTCGATCCCTATGTGCTCGTGCTGAAACCCCAACTAGCTTAGTTGAGGGGCAAATCTTTAGATGAGCATGCTTGTTATGTGCGACACCGCATATCTGAAAAGGGGAAACTTTTACTGGGTCAAATTCATCGTTTGCAATGCTATGATTGGAATTTATGTGAAATATATGATTTTACTTGTTGTTCTGAAAACCCTAAGAAACACCTTCTCTACCAATTTGAGTTTAGTGATAATGGAATTGTATATTCGTATGCTAAAGGTGTTTATAATTACTAGTATGATGTTCAACAAATTTAAGAATTTCTTGCTTTTAAGGGTGCTTATGAATTTGCTTCTTTGATTGAAAAGTATGGTGCTACTCTTTACAAATCTGAAAATTTTGCCATACTTAAATATTGCTATGATAATTATGCTTCTAATGCCTATGTTGAACCATATATTGAGGACTACTCCGCTGTCCAAGAAGAGATTAATATTTTGCAGGAAACTATGGAAGAAGAAATTGATGAAACTGTGAGCTCATTGGATGAAAAAGATGATGAGGAGAGCGAAGAACAAAAGGAGGAAGAGCGGATTAGCTACCCGTGCCCACCTTCTAATGAGAGTAACTCTTCAACTCATACATTATTTAATTTCCCTTCGTACTTACCGAAGGTTGATTGCTATGATGATTGTTATGATCCCGTTGATTGTCTTGAAATATCCCTTTTTGATGATGCTTTCTATGCTTGTGGCTAAGATGCCAATATGAATTATGCTAATGGAGATGAACTTGCTATAGTTCCTTATGTTAAACATGAAATTGTTGCTATTGCACCCACTCATGATAGTCCTATTATCTTTTTGAATTCTCCCGACTACACTATATCGGAGAAGTTTGCACTTATTAAGGATTATATTGATGGGTTGCCTTGTAGCGTTGTACATGATGATTTTGATGAATATAATATGCATGTGCTTGCTGCTCCTACTTGCAATTATTATGAGAGAGGAACTATATCTCCACCTCTCTATGTTTCCAACACGATAAAATTGCAAGAAACTGTTTATACTATGCATTTGCCTTTACTATGTGTGCATGAATTGTTCCTTTATGACATGCCAATGCATAGGAAGAGAGTTAGACTTCGTCATTACATGATATATGTTGCTTTGTGCTCACTACTAAATTACAAACCATTGCTAATTAAAATTGGCTTTGATATACCTTGGGATCCGGGTGGATTCACTACTTGGGCACTAATATGCCTAGCTTAATGGCTTTAAAGAAAGCGCTGCCAGGGAGACAACCCGGAAGGTTTAGAGAGTCATTTATTTCTGTTGAGTTCTTTCATATAGTTTAAAAACAACAAAAATAAAGAGGGGAACTCAAAACTTTTTCAAAAAGAAAAGCGAAAGTGAGAAAGACGAGCATTGTTGAAGTGGGAGCTAGCCTTGAACTTTGTTCATGCTCATGGAAACTTTGTGAATCTTGATTACAGAAAATTTTCAACAAAAATAATTCTCTCCTTGTATAATTCCATTGTATTATAAAAATAATGTGCCAAGGTTTGCCTTTAGGATGTTTACAATACTTGTTGGTTTGTACGGTGCAGGACAGAAACTTTGGCTGTAGTGCGCGATTTTTAATTTTTTACCGGAACGTCAAATGATTCTGATTCTTTTTGCAATGTATTTATATAAATATTTTTATTTGTCCTAATTTTGGCAGAATTTTTCAAGTATCAGAAGTATGGTTAATGTTCAGATTATTACAGACTGTTCTGTTTTAGACAGATTCTGTTTTTGATGCATAGTTTGCTTGTTTTGATGAAACTATCGATTCATATCAGTGGATTAAGCCATGAAAAAGTTATACTACAGTAGACACAATGCAAAAACAAAATATGAATTGGTTTTCAACATTACTTAGAGTAGTGATTTGCTTTATTATACTAACGGATCTTACCGAGTTTTCTGTTGAAGTTTTGTGTGGATGAAGTGTTCGATGATCGAGGAGGTCTCGATGTGAGAAGAAGGAAGAGAGGAAAGAGCTAAAGCTTGTGGATGCCCAAGGAACCCCAAGTAAATATTCAAGGAGACTCAAGCATCTAAGCTTGGGGATGCCCCAGAAGGCATCCCCTCTTTCTTCAACAAGTATCGGTATGTTTTCGAATTTGTTTCGTTCATGCGATATGTGCAAATCTTGGAGCGTCTTTTGCTTTAGTTTTCATTTTTCTTTTATGCACCATGCTGGTATGAGATAGTCCTTGGTTTATTTATAGAATGCTCATTTCAATTCACTTATATCTTTTGAGTATGGCTTTATAGAATGCTTCATGTGCTTCACTTATATCATTTGAAGTTTGGATTGCCTGTTTCTCTTCACATAGAAAACTTCCATTTGTAGAATGCTCTTTTGCTTCACTTATATTTTTTAGAGCACGGGCATATCTTTTGTAGAAAGAATTAAACTCTCTTGCTTCACTTATATCTATTTAGAGAGATGACATGAATTGGTCATTCACATGGTTAGTCATAAAATCCTACATAAAACTTGTAGATCACTGAATATGATGTGTTTGATTCCTTGCAATAGTTTTGCGACATAAAGATGGTGATATTAGAGTCATGCTAGTGCGTAGTTGTGGATTGTAGAAATACTTGTGTTGAGGTATGTGATTCCCGTAGCATGCACGTATGGTGAACTGTTATGTAACGCCATAAACCGGTGACAGGTACAAATAGCATAAAGAAATGTAACCAACGTTTATTGGAAAAAGCAACACCAAAGATTTGGGACCAAAAGCGGTTAGCAGTGAACATGGAATAAGTTTCTTCAGCTTGAGTTGGGTTAAAAGCACGGAAGGTATTTGCACCATCACCATCAAGTCGGAGCATTAGGTATTTATTGATTGTCTTCCTTATGAGTGGCGGTCGGTGACGAGCGATGGTCTTTTCCTACCAATCTATCCCCCTAGGGGCATGCGTAGTAGTACTTTGCTTCGAGGGCTAATAAACTTTTGCAATAAGTATATGAGTTCTTTATGACTAATGTTGAGTCCATGGATTATACGCACTCTCACCCTTCCATCATTTCTAGCCTCTTCGGTACCGTGCATTGCCCTTTCTCACCTCGAGAGTTGGTGCAAAGTTCACGGTGCATCCAAACCCGTGATACGATACGCTCTATCACACATAAACCTCCTTATATCTTCCTCAAAACAGCCACCATACCTACCTATCATGGCATTTCCATAGCCATTCCGAGATATATTGCCATGCAACTTCCATCATCATCATATACATGACTTGAGCATTTATTGTCATATTGCTTTGCAAGATCGTAAGATAGCTAGCATGATGTTTTCATGGCTTGTCCGTTTTTTATGTCATTGCTATGCTAGATCATTGCACATCTCGGTACACCTCCGGTGGCATTCATATAGAGTCATATCTTTGTTCTACATATCGAGTTGTAATATTGAGTTGTAAGTAAATAAAAGTGTGATGATCATCATTATTAGAGCATTGCCCCCCCCCCAAAGGAGAGAGAGGCCAAAGAAGCCTTAAAAGGGGGGGCCAAAGAAGCCCGCAAAAAAAGGAGAAAAAGGGGCAATGTTACTATCCTTTTACCACACTTGTGCTTCAAAGTAGCACCATGTTCTTCATATAGAGAGTCTCTTGAGTTATCACTTTCATATACTAGTGGGAATTTTCATTATAGAACTTGGCTTGTATATTCCAACGATGGGCTTCCTCAAATGCCCTAGGTCTTCATGAGCAAGCAAGTTGGATGCACACCCACTTAGTTTCAGTTTGAGCTTTCATATACTTATAACTCTAGTGCATCCGTTGCATGGCAATCCCTACTCCTCACATTGACATAAATTGATGGGCATCTCCATAGCCCCTTGATTAGCCGCGTCGATGTGAGACTTTCTCCTTTTTTGTCTTCTCCACATAACCCCCATCATCATATTCTATTCCACCTATAGTGCTATGTCCATGGCTTATGCTCATGTATTGCGTGAGGGTTGAAAAAGCTGAAGCGCGTTCAAAAGTATAAACCAATTGCTCGGCTTGTCATCGGGGTTGTGCATGATTTGAATATTTTGTGTGGTGAAGATGGAGAATAGCCAGACTATATGATTTTGTAGGGATAACTCTCTTTGGCCTTGTTATTTTGAAAAGACATGATTGCTTTATTAGTAGGCTTGAAGTATTATTTTTTTTATGTCAAATGATAGACTATTGCTTTGAATCACTCGTATCTTAATATTCATGCCAAGATCAGATACATGATCAAGATTATGCTAGGTAGCATTCCACATTAAAAAATATCTTTTTTTATCATTTACCTACTCGAGGACGAGCAGGAATTAAGCTTGGAGATGCTGATACGTCTCCGTCGTATCTATAATTTTTTATTGTGCCATGCCAATATTCTACAACTTTCATATACTTTTGGCAACTTTTTATACTATTTTTGGGACTAACATATTGATCGAGTGCCCAGTGCCAGTTCCTGTTTGTTGCATGTTTATGTTTCGCAGAAACCCAATATCAAACGGAGTCCAAACCGGATAAAAACGAACGGAGAATTATTTTGGAATATTTATGATTTTTGGGAAGTAAAATCAATGCGAGACGGCGCCCGAGGGGGCCACGAGGCAGGGGGGCGCTCCCCAGGGGGGCAGGCATGCCCTGGACCCTCGTGAGCACCCCGTAAGGCGGTTGACACTCTTCTTTTGCCGCAAGAAAGCTAATTTTATGAGAAAAATCTGGGCGAAAGATTCAACCCAATCGGAGTTACGGATCTCCGGATATAAAAGAAACGGTGAAAAGGCAACAGATGAGAGCGCAGAAACAGAGAGAGACAGAGAGACAGATCCAATCTCGGAGGGGCTCTCGCCCCTACCACGCCATGGAGGCCAAGGACCAGAGGGGAAACCCTTCTCCCATCTAGGGAGGAGGTCAAGGAAGAAGAATAAGAAGAAGAAGGGGGGCCCTCTCCTCCTCTCTTCCGGTGGCACCGGAACGTCGCCGGGGCCATCATCATCACCGCAATCTTCACCAACAACTTCACCGCCATCATCACCAACTCTTCCCCCTCTATGGAGCGGTGTAACCCCTCTTTTACCCGTTGTACTCTCTACTTAAACGTGGTGTTCAACTCTATATATTATTTCCCAATGATGTATGGCTATCCTATGTTGTTTGAGTAGATTTGTTTTGTCCTATGGGTTATTTGATGATCAAGATTGGTTTGAGTTGCATGTTTTATTATTGGTGCTGTCCTATGGTGCTCTCCGTGTCGCGCAAGCGTGAGGGATTCCCGCTGTAGGGTTTGCAATATGTTCATGATTTGCTTATGGTGGGTGGCGTGAGTGACAGAAGCACAGACCCGAGTAAGTAGGTTGTTTGCGTATGGGATAAAGAGGACTTGATGCTTTAATGTTATGGTTGGGTTTTACCTTAATGATCTTTAGTAGTTGTGGATGCTTGCTAGAGTTCCAATCATAAGTGCATATGATGCAAGTAGACAAAGTATGTTAGCTTATGCCTCTCCCTCAAATAAAATTGCAATAATGATTACCGGTCTAGTTATCGATTGCCTAGGGACAAATAACTTTCTCGTAACAAAAAGCTCTCTACTAAAACTAATTTAGTTGTGTCTTCATCTAAACAGCCCATACTTTTTATTTACATGCTCTTTATATTCTTGCAAACCTATCCAAAAACACCTACAAAGTACTTCTAGTTTTATACTTGTTCTAGTTAAAGCGAACGTCAAGCGTGCGTAGAGTTGTATCGATGGTCGATATAACTTGAGGGAATATTTGTTCTACCTTTAGCTCCTCGTTGGGTTCGACACTCTTACTTATCGAAAGAGGCTACAATTGATCCCCTATACTTGTGGATTATCAAGGCCCTGGTCGCATGTTCGATCCTCGTCCTTTATTTTTTAATTTGTATATGGGTCCAAATTTGTTTCATGACATGTGGGCCCCTCGGTGTGTAGTTTGTACCACTTTAATTTGTGGGTCCAAATTTGTTCCATTCCAAGTGGACTATTGGTGTGTAGTTTTGTAGCATATTTATAATTATTAAAGAGAACAACAGAGTTTTTTTGTAATAATACCATGGTGCGACATTGTAGCCGAGAAAGGACGTGCAAGAGAGCGATGACCGAGCCAGAGGGAAATCAACTAGGGGAGTTGTGGGGGTTGCAACGGTGTTTCGAGTAGTTGTGGGCTGAATGCTATGAAAATATAATCTAAACCGACCGGAATAATTGCCTACACAAATTAATCCAAGGTTGGAGTGCCCCTCGCAATGTAAATAGCTCCGGCTTTGCAAGGTATGGAGAGGTAGCTTCAATGTGTGGAAGATACGGCGTGAGAAAGCAAGGTAAATCGAGAGACATATAGATAGATAGACAAAGTGAGTGTGGTCCTACATTCATGGAACAAATGTATATGCTCTGGAGAGATATTGTCCAATTGAGCTTTTGGCAAGGGTGAGGGCTGTAAGATAGATCCTGAGAGATGATCCAGTCACAGACGTGTAGATATATTTTGTGCGTGGGAGGAAGCAAGGCCGATCGATCACATAGGGTCGTCGTGCGATCGAAAGAGTGAGACGGGTTGGAGAGAGTGACCTAGATAGACAATGTGCATGAGATAGTATACAATGTGAATAAGTCGAATTGGGCTCAAACATGGTGATATTCATTTTTTGTCCGAGAAAGAGCGAGGTCAATCGAGACATACAAAAAGAGAGAGAGAGAGAGGGAGAGAGAGAGGGAGAGAGAGAGAGCGAGCGTGGCCCGCCATGAGGTAGAAAGAGTGGGGGCGGCTTTGATGGACTGACCTAGATAGACAATTTGTGTGAGAGAGTATAGAGTGTGTCGATCAAAGCCCGAACAGGGAGATATATCATTTGTGTGTGAAAGAAACGAGGTTAAACGAGAGTCAGATAAAGAGAGCGAGATTGAGCGAGTGTGGCCCGCCGTGCAGAAGAAAGAGTGAGACAGTCTCGAGGGAGTGACCTAGATAGACAACATGCGTGCTTGCGCACGAGAGGTTGGGGGCTAGATAGGCAATGCATGTATTTAGCGTGAGAGGGTGAGAGGGAGAGGGAGAGAGAGAGCTCGGCATGGGGTGCAATGGCGGGTGTGTGAGGTAAATACATTTCGTGACAGAGTGGAAAAAGTGGGTTGTGTAGTTGAGAGAGTTAGAGATCGAAACATGGAGAGAAAGAATGGATGTGTGTTGGAAAGCAATAGCTTCCTAAGGTGGTTAGGAGAGGAAGATTGACCGATACAGGAAGTATGTACCGTGTGCTTGTGGCAGGGGCTAAAAACAACATTTGAATGTAGATAGTACGAGACTTAATATCGATGTTTCAATCCGGTGTACATTGTAAGATTTGAACCGAGGACCATGCATATGGGTAATTATTTCAAATTCGTGCCATACTAGGTTTCGAAAAGTTGACATGGACTCGATTTCTTGTGCTATTTTGTAGGTAATATGTTTGAATCCATCCAAAAGTTTTCTCACTACCATGGTGTTCATCATATACATATGAATTTGTATTAAAAAGTAAGCGTGGATACGGTGAAATGCTAAATCCACGTTAGAATTGGAGATCGCTATGTGACACACACTCTAATTCAAATAACTAATTATGTGACACACACTCTAATCCACGTTAAGCGTGATATCTTTATTTCGATTTTTTTCAAATAACTCCTCATTAATTAATTTATAGTATCTCGTTTCGAATGAATAATTATTGCAAGGAATACATGGGCATGGTAATACATACAGATTCGTTTGCAAATGAAAGAAGATTCGTTTGCATTCTAAAATGTAGGCGCAGGGTCGTGTCGTGGTGGTCGCGTGTGTCGGACGGACGCGTAGCACCCAGCCACCCACCCAAAGAAAGGACGACGACAAAATAAGTTCGCGCTTCCATGTTTCGGATTGAAATATCTGGCGGCCCCAATTCCAGCCCTGCAAAATCTCCCTTCTCCACCGTCCCCTTCCGCGCCCAGATTGCTCAAATCCCTAATTCGCCGCCAACCCAAGCAAAGTTCGAATCGCCCCTCGTCTCGTCTCTTTCCCCACCTCTGTGCCGGACGACGATGACGAAGACGATGGTCGCGCTTCACCACCGCACCAGAGTTACCTCATCTACGCCCTCGTCCATCGCACCGGGTGGTCCACCAACAACGTCGGCCGCCGCAACCAATGTGCCTCACAGACACCGACTTCCACCGCATCAAGTGCGCTTCACCGACGCATCTCCCAGCTCACCGGGGCTACTTCACCGAGCACATCGTCGCGCCTCCGCCCCCCGAAGCTGCTGGGGCTTCACCAACGGTCTCGTCCACCGCATCGTAGCGCTCCGCTGCCACTCAAGATCTGCATCCGTGCGTGCCCAGCCAACGCCAGCGCATCACCCTCAACGGATCTGTTCCGACGATGTTTGGATATCCTTTCACTGCTCTCATAGCTTACACGCCTATCCAACTCTGACTTTAACTCTTATTTCTTCTGGAGATATCATCTGAAACAAGCAAATCCATTTTTTAGCGAAGCATGATGGCGCTACGGGATCTGGTACACATCCTGCACACCCGTATAACCTTGTAAGTATCTATCCTCTGGTACAACAAAGGTCGATTCCTCTTATTTGATCAGCCATTTGCCGTGTCAAAAATGCAGAGGGGGATGCAAGGAGCACAAGGCCTGCACATCCAAGCAAGTGGTAACATGGACTTGTACATGGAACATCCCAAGCGCATAGCCAGCTGCGATGAGCCTGTACAAGAAGCTAGCGTAAGTCCCTGCATTTCATTTAATTTGTACTAGCATTCGTGTATGATTTGTGTGCAGTGGTGGATCCACGAATTCAAGTTACCAGGGGCGAACATTTAACTTTAAAAATACGAAGGCACTTGCACTCCGGAAATCAACATAACTTGAGAAATGTGAAGCTACATGCACTTTCAAAACCAGCTAATGATCCAAAGTAGTTCAGATTATAAACACTAAATGATGCAAGCACCAAAAATCACAAAATGCAACATGGTGTAGAAGGACTACAAACATGGTTTGTACCTGCTTGAATTATTCGTTCTCTGGCTGAAAATATCGAAGTGTAATTGCACCTATAACCAATGCGTAAACTGCATATCAATATATCTATCCTGCACAAGTATGCCAATAGTTTCAAACAACAGATTAGAAAAGTATTTATGCTACGTTGTCATGATACGGGGACTTTCTGGTAGATGGCCTCGACGTTTCCTCAAGCCATGAAAATGCACTATAATTTGCTTATCATCAATGCCTGCAAATCTCTATGTCTCTCTCAACATAGCAAATCATCATTAGACACTAAATCCTTCAATGGGAGCTTGCAAAATGCTTGCATTATATGCCTCATTAGACACTATATGTTCATCACCGTGAGCATGTAAAATGTTTGCATCAAATCCTTCATTAGCGATCTGCTCATTAGACACTTCAGGCTCAAGAACAACATGAGCTTGGATGTTTGCACCGAAACTTGATTAGATACATCAGATTCAATCGATTCGGTATTGATTGGGGGAGTTATAAAATTAGTAGAAAATGGTTTAATTTTCTCATAGATTCCCTACATACAAGCAGTTTTACAACACCGTCAGGTTTAACTATTGGCCAGAAATTGAAGAGTTGAATTAGATATAATCAGGGCTGTGATATACCTGCTTGTTCCACATGCTACTCTTGCAAGCTGCGACTGTCCGTTTGTGCAAGCTCGATGCCATGCCCGTGCTGCCGCCGCTGCCTCCCACACAGGCTACACCCAGGGTTGGATCTTCATCTTCTTGTCCTTCCGTTCGCTTGAAGCCCGGCGACCGCCCTCCAACGAGGGCATGAGGAAGTGCTGTGTCGGTCTGTCCAACGGCGGCTAGGTTAGGAGCAAACCAGACTGGAGGCTGGAGCGGATGAATTAGGATTTTTCCTGCTATTGATCAATATGGGAGGCGCTCGTTTGGGCCACGAGCCTGCTATAGGGCCTGCCCTCCACTTATGTTATTGGCCTATCCAAATTGAAACATTTTTCTTCATTTTTTACATTGCCTGCTCGTGCGTTGGGACGGACAAAACTAGCCTGGGCCAACCTGGACGACTCAAACTAGGTGCACACTTTCGAGCCATCCGAGGCGGCCGCCCATACCAGCCCCTATGGTGGCGTCGCCCCTTTTTGCGTGTATGATAGGGGTAGTGAAAAATACTCCAGTTGCGCTTTTGATTTACCCACAGAATGGTTTAATTGCTTGTTTCTATGAACTGAGTTCGCCAATAATGTGAAGGATGCCAGTCTTTTCTTCCTATTGTAGATTGCTTAGATCTCGATATGCCAAAAGTAATCGCATGAAATATACAGTAAAAGCCAGTGTGATGTGTGTGGCTAGAACTAGTATGACTACACGTCCTCATATAACATATCATGGACGCACCATCTTACCAGATTAACCATTCGACTTACCAATGCAGCATGGGAAGAAAGAAGTATTGGGACTGCCTATCCAAGCAATTGATGCCATGGACTCCTTCGTGCAACCTTGTAAGCGAAAAAGAAGTTGCAGTGTGCCTGTACAAAGAACTAGCGTAAGTTCAGTTACCTGCTTCTCGGAATTTTAGTTAGCCACTTATTGCAAATTTGTTCAATTATGTTGCTTGGATTAATTTAGTTTGCTACTGATTACATAATGACACAACCTGTTAATCCTATTATAGACTGCACCTATCTATGTGTTTGATACTTACTGTTAAGAATTACCTGTTTGCCTGAACTTAAATAGCTACTTGTTTGTTTAACTGCTGCAACAACGGGTTACAATGATGTTAATAACTACTTTTCAGCATCGAATTGAAACTCTTTAATTCCTTGTTTGTTTAACTGATTTGCTGTTATAACTCCCAGTTGAGATGTTTTGCTACCTTCAACTTTTCTGAATCCAATCGGAACTTTAATGGCAAAACAGGTTAGCCCAAGATCAAAGAGCGAGGTCCCCATGGACGTTGTATCATCCCACAGCAGTGGCACCGACCCAATCGTGCATTATGAATTGCCAACTGCTGATGCTCTAGAGGCTAAACTAGTGGTAGAAAGAGATTCTGCTTCTGCACTTAGAGATGAAGTTGGCATGTTGAGGAAGCAAACAACACAATCAGTAGCAGTACTCAAGACAACCATTAAATATTTTGTGGATTTCAAAATGAAGCAAGTTGAGACTGACCACTTTGTTAAGGTCCTGAAGGAAAAAAGGAAATTAAATTCCCACTTGGTAAATCATAGGTGAAATGTCCTTTCCATCGTTGAATAACCTTTGTGTTGTTTGTTCATGTAATCAATCAAACCATTTGTTTTAGAGATCATGTAATAGTTGTTTTTTGTTTTTTGGTTTGTAATTTTATTTGAGCACAAGTCTGTATTAATTGATAAGACTCGGAGACATTTCACTTTGATTGTTGTGCCAGACCTACAAATATGCCAATCGGGCTGAATGTGCATTCAGCAATAATAGTAGTATAGATGGACCATAAGTGGCACGCATCGGAAAGGGCCAAGATGCTGTAGTAGCTTGGCTAAAAAAAGGATGATGTTGTAGCAAAGAAAAGTACAACGGCCTGGCTTATGTATGTTAGTTGATATTATTGATCCATATACTCTATAAGTGTTTATATGTCTGTTAGTTCTGTACATTCTTGGTTCACTCGGTATTTGAATCTTGATACATCGCTTGTGTACATATCTAAATGGGAGTACACCTTATGTTGCGTGTGACATTTGAGTTGGACATGAAGTGTTCCAAATATTCGAATTCACCTTAAACTGGATTCTAGCTTCTGAATTTGAGTATCGGCATTTGTAAACCATATTCATATATGATAGCGGAATACATCTTTGTCGACTTTTTGAAGATATATAAAAACACATAGAATGATTTATAAAGATTCGTATAGGAATACATAATGGATTCGAATTTAGTTGCCGGGGTAAACATGGATGCTTATTGTCCCAAAATTCGAAAAAAGCGGCAAAATGTCCACTCCCGCGTCGGCTGTCCGAAGGCAAGTGTTTGGGACATGGAAATTACTGTCTACCCATTACACGGACTATCCATCGGCCCGATTTCCACTGCTTTAAATAGGGGTAGGATAGTAACTTCAATAAGACGTGACACGACCGCCTCTGAGCCCATTCCGACACGGTGGGTGCCAAACATGGGAGGCAAAACACATTTGATTCAAGCCCGTCCGAAAGACCTCTATTTCTCCCTCCGTTTCCCCATTCATACACGGTGGGCGGCAAAACAAACTCGACTCGGCCGAAATCGATGTAGGCAAATATTTTCAATAGGGGCAGGTTTGTAACTTCACTCAGACGTGACACAAACGCCCTACCTGTCAGCCCCGTCCATACACCGTGGGCGCCAACCATGGGCGCCAACCACCCTCTCCTCACCCGAAATCGCTCTGGGCAAATATTGGCGAGATGCGAGATTACCATCGTATCCCCAACCGACGAGACGTCCAAATTTTAAACGGGGGATAAGTTCGTAACTTTCCCATATTTCAGACAGGCGCGTCCCAAAAACATGGTTCCCCGTACCTCTCCCTCCATTTTCCCATTCATACACCGTCCGCGCTAGAACACCATCCCCACACCAGCCTCCGTCCGCCACCCCATCCATCGCCGCCGTCCTCCACCACATCCATCGCCGCCGTCCTCCACCACATCCATTGCCGCCGTCCTCCACCACATCCATCGCCATTGTCCTCCACCATGCCGGAGCGCCTACCAAGACTGCATCGTCCACTGCTAGAGATGGACGTTTCTCATCCACGGCGATGGACCAAGAGCCTTGCATCACGTCCTCTCGCTTCATCGGCGCCATCGTCCTCTTTGCCAGGGCCGCTCACACGACCTTCTCTTCCACCGCAACTGGACTTATCCCCCAATGCACCCGTCTACCGTCGCAGATCTGCTTCAACACCACCGACATCCATCGCACCCCCGATGCCTACACGGCACCGCAAGAGAGGTGGTACTTCATATCTCCTCAACTTTTTATTCTCAATCAGAAAATAGATCTTAACTTGGTTACTCTACTTTCTTTTCAGCTCTTAGAATTTCGTACTTAGTTCGAAGAAAACAATGGCTGCTAAATATCATTTCTCCGATTTCCCCCTTTTATGATCACTATACGATCAGAATACGTGCTTCGTGTCATAATAGCACTGCTCGACCCATCAAGCTAAACAAGCTTAGTTGTTCAAATACGAATCTGATATTATTAAAACAGATTCGTTTAATTGGTCAGCTAAATGTTCCTAAATTAGTTTCAAAAATGCATGTTTGCCGCTCGGGTGTGTATCTCTACAGGGTGCCCACGGTGGGCCGGCCCACCCTGGGATTTTGGGTCGTCCCAGGCCCCGATTCCCATCTGTTATGTTGTGCGCTTCCAATCTCTACTCGCGCCCAGCCGCCTGCCTCGTCAGCGACTTGCCGTCCCCGGACGACATGACTCTAGGAGGAGACGCCGGACTAACAGGAGGCCAGGAGCCGCTCGCCCAACAGCGTCACCACTGCCGAGGCGCGCCGTGCCTACCTTCCCAAATTGCTTAGGGCTCAGCGTGCAAAGACCCACTAAGCCAACCCGACTTATCCCGAGATAAGTCCTCAACACTCAAAGAACCACTCCTCATCATCCATTTTCTAATTGATTCATTACTCATTAGGCGGGACTATCATTAGGGTTTGTTGTGTGCTCAGCTACCTACACTTAATGGTTCGGATGTATTTCGGTAATCTTTAGTACCAGAAGTTCACGGGGTTTTCAAAATTCGCCCTAAGGAATGTACACTAGTCATTTTGGATTGTTGGTCGTAGTGACATTGACCCAGATTACTACTACAAGCCAGGTTTGTTGAAAATTTTACTTGTCTTTCTTACTCATTCGATATAATATCCAATTATTCACATTTATTAGTTGCAAACAATAAGTGCTAGACAAACTTCTTGATTCAGATTTTGGACGGTCTCTTACTGCAGTTACAATTTTGCATACTTGTCCTAGTGACCTCACAAGTAAATGATTGATTCACTACATCTATGCTTGCCTTGTCATATTTGTTGTCAATATTCTTTTAGGGTGGACCACCCTGTTTCTAAATACTGCAACCGTAGACATGAGTGAATAGTATTTCTCTATGTGATCTCTTCCATCATGTGTGGGCAACGAACACTGCATTGTATTGAAAGAGAGTGTCAATTCCAGCTTTTACATAGGCTTCGATCTTTTACAGGGAATACAATCTGCCTACTTGCTTTGTGTCGCACTACCAACACTCCACCCTTGAAGCTAAACATTATGCCGCTCATAAGTCCTTAGTTTATTTGTTCAAATACGAATTTCATATAATTCTAATGTTCCTACTTGAGTTTTGAAATGTGTGTCTGCCTGTTATAGAGACATAAGGGGTTTGTATTTACGTGTGTGGTCCGTCAAGACGGTTGGGGTGAACTTTGCATATGCAGGGTTTATAGGGAGACACTCTTCGTGTTGAATCCGCAATGCATTCCATAGATAATCGACTACTTTTGATGTTTTCATGAATCTCGATTCTCAACAAAGATCATAATGATTATGAGCTTTCGCGCATGAAAAGAATAAAGCGTAACAATGCCATGGCTGTCAAACTTGGCATTAAGGGACTGAAATCAAGTCCTGGATGCAATGCAATGCAAACGCTCTCCACCTCTGATTCATGCTCGTAATATGATCCTAATAAAGGATTCTGAGCTAGAGGGAGACCTAAGTCAATGTAGCTCCCTAGTGGAGGAGTCAGAGGAAGATACCCTATCTTATTCACCCATCAAGGTGCTTGCTCTAACTTTCCAAGGTTATATTTGTCGCACATATCTTGCAACTGATGCTTTGCATTGCTTCTACTTTGTTGAACTGCCATTAGCTTAGTTTACACATCGTTTATGTGAATACGGCCTGCCTATCCATTTTCAGTACATATTGCATCTGTCATCATACCATATTTATCCATGCAAATGTTGTTCTTGTGTATCATACGTTCAAAAGGAAGAGGGCAATTGCTGATCGTGGAAGAGCGCAAGCAAAGTATTTGGAAAAGGTAGTGGCACCTGATAAATCAAATAGCCCATTAGGTGTAGTTGCAATATCACCTGACCCACAAAACACCCCAACTCTAGCAGACTCTAGCCCTACTACACCTGGTCATTTCGATGCCCCAACTCAAATGAGACCCCAACCGCAAAGAACATTATGATTATGCCGGTTGACATATCACCAACTCTACGATGCAAAACCCGCATTCCGAAAGAGTACACCAAATCCAGCTTGCCAAATCCTTTTCGCACCGTGAGAGAGCCCTAATTGCAGCAAATAGGACCCCTGTTCCATTTCTTCCCAGTTTAGAAGACAAAGCTTATATTGTTGTCAGGAACTTTGTGCGTATCTTTCCTTCATGGAATGATTATTGTAGCGACCCGACCTCAGACGGTCAAGTCTCTGTGCTTAAGTGTCATCCCTGGATCGGTATGCTGACACACACAATACTCGAGGATTTATAACGGAGGTAAATCACATGTATAAAATAACGTAAATACTATTACCTCAATCCAAATAGCGGAAGTAACAAAAGGTTGTGGATTCCCATCAACACCAATGGCAAAGTTGAGTGTAGAAATCGTAACCCTAACGTATCACTTACTCATCGTAAGATTCTTGCAACATGAGACGTTGCAACCACAAGGGTCGGTATATTGAATGTACTCGCAAATTCACACCATAGGATAATGATGAATAACAGCTATCACTACATGCATATTTGGCTGGTGGAAAAGCTGTATGGTTAAAATGTTTTTGCGAAAAGCCAATTTTTCCCTACTGCAAAGGAATAAATTTTTATTTAACTACAAAGTTTGTTTAAAACATTGAGAATGGTAAATCCCATCTCAATCCCAATTAAAAGTAATTAATAACAACCCAACAAATTAATTATAGAGTGAGGAGATCAACTTGATAATCCAAGAACCAGATACTCAAGATGACCATAACCGGCGACACGGCTAACCATGATTAGTTTGTACACTCTGCAGAGGTTTGCGCACTTTTCCCCACAAGACTCGATCTCCTCCGTTAGATTTCTCGCACTACATAATGTTTGAGAAACGGATGACCAAGACACAGTCTTTCTGAAGAGGTCCCCTTAACCGATAGATAGCCATGTACACCTACAATCCCCTACATCTGCTAGCCCATCATGGAAAGGTTTCCCACAACTTACTCGACTATGCCAGAGCCCATAATGGCATGTGGCTGCACACGGAAGTTTCTAGCATGAATAATCTTATGATCCCTTTGAGCCTGGGTGG
Organism: Aegilops bicornis; assembly: GCA_021605145.1. Taxonomy (NCBI): domain Eukaryota; kingdom Viridiplantae; phylum Streptophyta; class Magnoliopsida; order Poales; family Poaceae; genus Aegilops; species Aegilops bicornis. The sequence goes on along the minus strand of CM038674.1, from coordinate 586,978,694 downwards.
CAGTCCATAGGAGAATCACACGGTACCCCGGGATTTCCAAAAATACAGGCAATCACTGGGTTCCCCAGGTGCCTCAATCCACCCAGATTTGTATTAAAGTTGTCACCTTAAGTAAACCATTAATTAACAATACTCACATCTGTCATGAATACACTCAAACCCAATCCACGTCTACGAGCATAGCATGGCAATATAAGCAATAACATAATAGTAACTCCCAAGGTTTGAATGCAGGGCAATAGGTTCCTACCTCATCAACTACTTCCCAATACCCACATGTTATCAATCCTACTCGTGCAATGTTTGAGGGTGAAACTAATGCATAAAAATTGGGTATGAAAGGGATATGATCAAAGTGTGAACTTGCATCTACTGTTGATGAAGATGATTCGCACTCAACACTCTTGATAGTCCTACTCCTCACACTCCGGTCAATCTATCATAAGCAAGCAATAGTAACCACACATAAGCAATTGCTCAAAAGATCAGAAAGAACGAAGAATACGATTCGGAAAGCATCAAAACCAAGGAAATAACTCTTCCAACATAAAACAATTTCTAACAGTACCAAAATTATATGAATTTGGACTTATCAGAAAGTTTAGGTCAAGAGCTTCAATAAGAAAAAAGAATCAACTAAATCGGAGCTACGAAACTCAAGTTATGATTAAACAAAGTTCAAATACAAAACTGGTTGAAATCAAATTTTAAAACTTTCAAAAACATGTTCAAGTTGTTTTACTGGATAGAGAGGATCATAACGAAGAAGTGGGTGTTAGTTTCGTTGGATTTGGACAAGCGAGTAAAAAGTAGCGAAGGTTTGAAAAATAGGGACTAATTTGTAAATAAAACATCTACAAAGAGATCCCTGACCGAAATTAAAAAGAAAAAGGAAAAATCTATCGAGCGAAGCTTGCTACAAAACGCTAACGAATGAAAACCGTTCGCTGAAACTATCTAAACGGAGAACGTTTGCTACTTAACGATCTAATAAAAAATAAAATCGAACTAATAATATGAAACCGAATTAAATAGAAAAAACGAGCAGGTTGTAGCGGTTATATCGGCTCGGGCGGTTCGGGCGGTTTACGGCGAAAAACCGGTGGCGCGAATTCGGATCGGCTCATGACGTGTCGGGCGGCGCTGCAGCAGCGGCGCGGTGGTGGCGTGGCCGCGGCATGGGCGGCGAGGCGTAGGCAATGGCGGTGATCTGTGGCGGCGGTGGCTCAGGCAGCAAGCGGCGGCGACTCGAGATCTGCGAGGGCGGCGGAGCTGCGGCGCTTATATAGGGGGCGGGGCGACTCCGAGGCATGGAGGAGGGGGCAAGGAAAGGCGGCGGCAGGGGGAGTCCGCCTCGGGGACAGCGACGGTGTCCGGCGCGCGCGAGGTAGGCGACGACGGTCATGGGCATGGCCGGTCGGCCACAGGCCTGGGCCGCCCGGGCGACGGGATTTTTTTAAACAAACAAACAAAATAAAAATAAAATAAATAAAAATATTATATAGGCATATAATATATCAAATTTTTCAGAATTTGTTTTCTACGACATGAACATTTTTGTAGCACCAAATAAAATCTACAAAAATTCAAATAAAGCAAAGAGTGCTACTGACGCAATAAAACCTCATAAAAATCATTTTAAAAATGCCAAAATGAATTCAAATTTATTTATCTCCAATTTTCTGATGTAGGGAATCATGTTACCCTATTTTCCATATATTTTATTTTTGGAGAAAAATAATTTGAATAAAACTCAAATAACTCAAAATTGAAAATAATTTCAAAAGGACTTTGAATTTAATTCTTTGAAACTCCCAACTCATATTTCGTATGTTTTGAAGAATTCATTTTATCTTCGCTCATGAAAATCATTGAGTTGCATAAAGTTCCTGGGTTGGAAATATCTTTCCAAATGGAATTCAAATATTTTCAAACACCCTTTTCATTTAAATAAATGGAAAAAGTCATATCTCTTCACTCAAGGGTTTTGTATGTGAAAAGAATTTGAATTCATGGAGATAAATGAAAAAATGAAAGTTTGGGAAAGTCCTTTTATTCCCTCTTTCAAAAGTTTCGAATTTCACTCACTTTCAGTCAATCAATCAATCAAACAATCAATCAAATCTATCTATTTATTATAACATTCCAAAATTTAGAATTTTGGGATGTTACAATTATACCGCAGACACAGAACAATTTCAGTCTTCTTCCGCAACTTACGCGTAAGTAATGTACTAATGTTATTCATGGTCATTACTGCATATGTTTCTGCTGACAGAAGACACAAGATTTCATTCTTTTAAATAGGCGAGGACCAAACTGGATTGTGAAGACGAGCAAGGGTTGGTTGCGCTTTTCAAGCACTCGTTGATGATGTATCGTTCCTACCTGAGGCAAGCGCACTTCGATGGCAAGCCTCTAAACAAAATTTCTGTAAAGTCTCCGGTGCTACATTTATCCGACGGTGACTGGAATAATCTTGTTACACATTGGTCTCGACTGCAGCGTAAGGTACTATCTATGATATCACATCACAATTTGAACTACATTTCTGCATTTGCCTTAACGTCTCACTTCTACGAAAACCTAGCAGGAGAACATTCGCTCAAGGGACCACGTAATCTCGCAACTATACCGCATTAATCGCATTGCTCTTGTGAGTACCTCTTGCCCTGTATGACCATACTTACTTTCATAGCTGTTTGATTATGTAGCATCACTGCACATGTTAGCCTCGTTATCGTCCATTTGGTGGACATTATAAGATCCGTATGGACTCTTACATAAATTTAGAATCAACCCAATGCTTTTGAAGAGGTTTAGCTCTGCAGTCCTCTTGTAAGGACTGAACACCGTCTATGATTGTACTTACATTAACAGCTACTCCCTCCGTCCCATAATATAAGAACGTTTTATACAGTACACCAGTGTTCAAAACACTCTTGTATTATGGGAAGAGGGATTGGTTCATTGTGTAGCATTCTGCATCTTATCTCCTCGCCCACCATTTACTAAAAAGATCAGATCTATATTTAATCTTACCAAAAGTAGAATACACATGCATAATGCCGGTCGTAAGTGTAGCCCATTGCTCTTGTCAATACATTTTGTCTCAGTAAAGCTTGTACTTCCGAGGATTGGTAGTTGATTATGTAGCATCAATCTGCATCTTATCTTCATTATCCTCTATCCCTTCCAAGATATTATCATATCTATAATTACTCTCTACAAAATGTAGAGTACAGGCAATGCTTATGAAGAAGATTATGTGCTGAAATTCTTGAGTTATCCTTCCCGACATGGAGAAGGGCATTATAAAGCCGGTGTTAACTGTTAATGTAAGTCAGTCCTTCTAAAGCCTTTATCCTCAAATGCTGTTTAATTTGCTCATACTCCATATCGTTTACTGCTGTTTAGTTTGCTGTTTCTACCAAAATGCATGTTCGCAAGAACCATAAGTTCTAACTTTTACTTGTAAAACCAAATTCCTTATTCATACCATGCACATTACTCAATACTCCCTATATGTATGCTTGTTTTTGTGGATCTATAATCCAGTGTGTGGTGAAGCAGCCCACGTTTGCACCTTGTCATCTCCTGTTTTATCTTACTGACCATGCTGATGATATGAACAACATGCCATGCACATTAACAAAAATAGATACAATGGTTTTCTTTGCCCTTCATCTATGCTTGTTATGTTGACATGGCAATCCAGTAGTGTGGTGAAGCTCCCCGCATTATGAACAATGCAAAATCATGCTATTGATATTTTGAACTTACTCTTTATTTTCTAATTTGAAATTGGATGTAATTGACAGCACAATTATCATATTTGTTTATACACGTGCGAAATCTATCATCTCTCTGCTTTGTTTCAGGGTGATATGCCTGATGGCATGCACAAGTCTCAAGGTCGTAAGCGACAAACCCAACATATATTGCAGCAAAGAAGGCAAAACATCTTGAAGATAGCGAGACAACCCCAAAGTCTTGTCTTGATGCGTTGTTCAAGTTACTTGAGACTAGCAATGACAAGCTCACATAATTCGTTGTCTGAATCAGTTTGACTTCTTCAGTCCAAGTTCTAGCAGAAAGGCATTCTGCAACTCAACTTCGACTTGAAGTCCTATCTCTAAGAACGATTGCGGAGAACACTAATGAGATCTTGAAAGTGCAACTATCCCTAGGTGGTTTTGGTAATTCATAACAACATATAGCTCATTGAGCTAATACTATTCCAAGACAAATATTTCAGGAAAGCTCAATGAATGGCATGGCATGGATGATGAAAGTGGATCCCTCAAAATATCAAGGATAAAAGGATTGGCTCAAGCTCAAAAGCTCAAGATTCTACATTTTACATTTTAGTGATCCAAGATCACATTGAGTCTATAGGAAAAGCCAATACTATCAAGGAGGGATGAGGTGTTGCTTAATGAGTTTGTTGCTCCATGATGCTTAGTGATATGCTCCAAAAACCCTCAACTACTTTCTCACATCCACATATGACCTAAACCCAAAGTCAAACTCGGCCCCACCGATTCTTTCTATCCCAAGCGCCACCGAAGTTCGGGATGTCATAGCCACTGCCACAAACCCTAGGCAAATCGGTCTCACCGATAGGGATCTCGGTCTCACCGAGATGGGATTGTAATCTCTCTGTTTCCCTTCGTAACGTTTCGGTCTAACCGAAGTGAGCGATTGGTCCCACCGAGATTGCAATGTAAACTCTCTGTTTACTTTTCGTAAAATTTCGGTCTCACCGAAAAGAGCGAATCGGTCCCACCGAGTTTACCTGACCAACTCTCTGGTTAGCTAATTACCAAAATCGGTCTCACCAAGTTTGTGTAATCGGTCTCACCGAGATTACGTTATGCCCTAACCCTAACCATATCGGTCCTACCGAGTTGCATGTCGGTCCCACCGAAATCACTAACGGTCACTAGGTTTACTGAATCGGTCAGACCGAGTTTATTGATTCGGTCCCACCGAGATTGGTAAATTGTGTGTAACGGTTGGATTTTGCGTGGAGACTATATATACCCCTCCACCTCCTCTTCATTCGTGGAGAGAGCCATCGTAACAAACCTACACTTCCAACTTACCAGCCTGAGAGAGAACCACCTACTCATGTGTTGAGGCCAAGATATTACATTTCTACCATATGAATCTTGATCTCTAGCCTTCCCCAAGTTGCTTTCCACTCAAATATTCTTTCCACCAAATCCAAATCCTGTGAGAGAGAGTTGAGTGTTGGGGAGGCTATCATTTGAAGCACAAGAGCAAGGAGTTCATCATCAACACATCATTTGTTACTTCTTGGAGAGTGGTGTCTCCTAGATTGGCTAGGTGTCACTTGGGAGCCTCCAACAAGATTGTGGAGTTGAACCAAGGAGTTTGTAAGGGCAAGGAGATCGCCTACTTCGTGAAGATCTACCGCTAGTGAGGCAAGTCCTTCGTGGGCGACGACCATGGTGGGATAGACAAGGTTGCTTCTTCGTGGACCCTTCATGGGTGGAGCCCTCCGTGGACTGGCGCAACAGTTACCCTTCGTGGGTTGAAGTCTCCATCAACGTGGATGTACGATAGCACCACCTATCAGAACCATGACAAAAACATACGTGTCTCCAATTGCGTTTGAATTCTCCAAACCCTTTCCTTTACTTTCTAGCAAGTTGCATGCTTTACTTTCCGCTGGTCATATACTCTTTGCATGCTTGCTTGAATTGTGTGAGGATTGCTTGACTTGTGCTAAAATTGTTAAAATCTACCAAAGACTAAAATTGAGAAAAGGTTAAGTTTTTAATTGGTCAAGTAGTCTAATCACCCCCCCTCTAGACATACTTCAAGGTCCTACAAGTGGTATCAGAGCTTTGGTCTCCATTTGCTTTGATTTCCATAGCTTTTGGTGGTCATAGCCTTGGTTTCACAACCTAGGAGAGTATGGCGTCTAGCGAGGAAAACTATCACCGTAGAGGTCCTTACTTTGATGGCACTAATTTTGCTAGTTGGAAGCATAAGATGAAAATGCATATTCTCGGACATAACCCCGCCGTTTGGGCTATTGTGTCTATTGGCTTGCAAGGTGAATTCTTTGATGGGAGAGAACCGAATCGTGAAGCTAGTGCGGATGAGTTGAAGAAGCTGCAATACAACGCTCAAGCTTGTGATATCCTCTTCAATGGATTGTGCCCCGAAGAATTCAACAAAATCAGCCGTCTTGAGAATGCAAAGGAAATTTGGGATACTTTGATTGATATGCATGAAGGTACCGACTCCGTCAAGGAATCCAAGTTGGATGTGCTCCAAAGTCAGCTTGACAAGTTCAAAATGAAGGATGGTGAAGGTGTCAAAGAAATGTACTCTAGGCTTGCTCTTATCACAAATGAGATTGCCGGCTTAGGAAGTGAAGAGATGACCGATAGATTCATCATCAAGAAGATCCTAAGAGCATTGGATGGAAAATATGATACCGTGTGCACATTGATCCAAATGATTCCCAATTACAAAGATCTCAAGCCAATGGAAGTCATTGGAAGAATTGTTGCTCATGAGATGTCGCTCAAGGATAAGGAGGAACTTCACAACAAGTCAAGTGGTGCTTACAAAGCCTCATGTGAAGCCCCACATCATCAAGCGAGAAACAAACCTTCAATGAAGAATTGAGCTTAATGGTGAAGAACTTCAACAAATTCTACAAGAGTAGAAGTAAAGAGAGAAGCTCCAAGTCAAGGTCCTACAATGACAAAAGATCTTCTAGTACAGAGCGAAATTGCTACAATTCTGGGAGACCCGGACACTATTCCAATGAGTGTACGGCACCCTACAAAAGAAGAGAAGATTCTCCAAAAAGAAGAAGTAGAAGAGAAGAATCACCACCAAGAGAGAGAAGGAGTAGAGATGATCGTTATGAACGAAGACCCTCACGGAGAAGCAAGGATTCGGAAAGGAAGGACAAGTCATCAAGGAGCTACACAAAACGAAGACATCAAGCTCATGTTGGTGAATGGGTATCCGGCTCCGACTCCGACAATCACTCCGAGAGAAGCTATCACTCCGAGAGAAGCGATCACTCCGACTCCGAATATACTCAAGATGAAGGTGTTGCTGGTCTAGCACTTGTGTCAACCAACTCCTACGACATATTTGATTCACCAAATGAAGGAATTGGAAGATGCTTCATGGCCAAAGGTCCTAAGGTAACACACCCCGAGTATGTTGATTTCAATAGTGACAAAGATGACTTGTTATGTGATGATGATTTACTTGTTGACAACTCTAGTGATGAATACTATGATGAAACGTCAATCAATCATGCTAATCAAGATAAAACGAATGACAATGATAAGGAGAAGATTGAGCTTCTAACTAAAGAACTAAACACTCTTTAGTTAGCTCATGAAACTATCTTCGAAGATCATCGAGAACTTTTAAGGGCTCATGAGAAGTTACGCTTTGAAAAACTCAATCTTGAGCAAGAGCATGAGTTCTTAAAGGCAATCAATGATGATCTCCGTAAGAAAAGTTTCAAGAGGAGATAGATGCATTTGAAGAAGCTCCTAAGGCCTTGGTCAAGTGGGTTCCCAAGACTACGTCAAGTTCTACTTCACCAAGCACAACTACAACTCCAAGGATTCCCATCAAGATGATGTTGATCCCGAAGAAGAAGAACTAGAGAGTTCTTGAGGGTGACTCCGCCAACATTCTTCACTCATATCATTATGGCAAGGACAAGTGCAATCAACTTCCACATCCTGCACTAGTTCAAGGAGTCACAAACCCTCTGGTTGGTAAGGCAAGGGACAAGGTAACCTAAGGCTTTCATGGACATCATCTTGTGTGAACATCACTCTATGTCTATGGATATACGTGTTTGTTCCTTGTGGGACTAACCCGTGTAGGTATTGAAAGTGCAACTCACTCCAAAAGGATTGCTCCAAATAATCTACATCAACATTGAGCATCCACGTCTTCAACACCTACATGAAGTCATCATCGACAAAAACCAAGGTTAGTTCATCCCTCTAAGGGGGGATCTCACATCTAGGGGGAGCTTAACTCTAAGAATTGAGTCAAAGCAACTCTAATGGTGTGAACATATCAATGCTTTATGTAAAAGTGGTAACCCCACTTGAGCTTAAACAATAAGTATGACCTATGGTCAAATGTTCTCATTTGACTCCTAAGTCAATATACTCATATATGGATGACCTAGTCATCGCCAATTGTTTGATAGATGCTAGAATTGGTTGTGCATGCTTTGCCACATATTTTCATTTGCCATTTTACTGTGTGAGCATGTTGGTTGCATATTTTACTCATTTGAGGACATCCACTTGTTGTTTTGATTGATTGGTTTATTTTTCTTTGACCAAGTGGATGGACAATAATGCCTAAGAACCTTCTCTAGCTATCTATGCTCTTCTCGTCTCAAACTCTATTCATGCTACATCACAAAATTTGATCAAGTCAGATTCGAACCACTCTGTGTGAGGAGCACTCGGAGTCCCCGATTCGTCATGGACTTAAACTTCCAAAACTTCTTTGTGTGTTTCGGTCTGACCGATTCTTCCATTTTGGTCATACCGAGATCACTAAGTCGATCTAGGTTTTCAATCTCGGTGCAACTGATTTGAACTTTTTCGTGTCACCGAGTTGCTGTAACTGTCAACAGTTATGCATCTCGGTGCCACCGAGTCGTTCCACTCGGTCACACCGACAGGATCGGGCTATATATTCACACGGGCAAAAATTTGGAAAACTTTCTCCAAACTGTCGGCGTTTTGGGAACGGGGGTCCCCAGACTTGCCTGCCTGCGGCCTGCGGCGTGGCTCAAAGGAGGCCCAGGACAACCCATCTTCATCAACACAAGCTCAAGACCCTCGCGAGGGGCCAAGCCTCATGAGGCGGACGACAAGGGGCTTCCTCGAGCCTGCGGCCTCTTCAGGCTGGCTCATGAGGAGGCGGAGAGTTCAAGGCAGGGTACCTCGCGAGGTGCCCGTGGACGCAAGCCATGACGACCAAGGGCGCCACGGGCGCCCAAGAACGCCCCTCCTTTCCTCTTTGATGCAAAGGGAGCAAGCGCAGCGAGAGCATCAAGCAAAGGCATCCGCTTTGGTGCAACAAGACCAAGACCAGCCCCAACGGCCGGAAGGGAGTCATCGTGGAGCCCAAGCAAAGGCGTCATCACCAGAGCCTTTGGCAGGCGAGGACCAACTTTAGTCAGGATAAGTGTACCCGTTGTTCCCCTTTAAAATGGCCAATTGTTGGCGCCCTTCCCGCTCAATATTTGGGAAGAGGCCCAGGGCCTTCGTCTATATAAGTAGAGCCATCCACCATAGTAGAGGGGGACGATCGAAAAGGAGGATCCGACATTTGGGATCCAGAGAGAGAGAGAGAGAGACCCGATCCTCAAGCTAGAGCAACGGGATACCACTTAGCAGTTCACCACACCCACCAAGAACAGACCCTCGCGAGGCTGTTCTTCCCTGTACTGTTCCTCAATAGCCCGAGAGGCAATCCACCACACCACAAACTAGAGTAGGGTATTACACCACAAAGGTGGCCCGAACTAGTATAAATCTTGCGTCTCTTGTGCTGTTCTTGCTAGTAGTTTAGGTCCCTGCGATTCGGCGAGGTACGAGGCATTGGAGGGTTGGATCTCCGTCGCACTCCCGAGTTCGAACCTTAAGGGTCTGCCGGAACCCGAAATCCGACATTTGGCGCGCCGGTAGGGGTGCGCCGAAATCTACTTTTCGCCTCGTTCTTCCCGACCACCGCAACCATGTTCGACGCTTCGTCGGGCCAGCCGAAGCTGCCCTCGCCTCCCATGTCGCCAGACGGCTCCCGTCGGGCGTCCTCGTCGTACTGTCACTACCTGCTGTCAACGCCGCCACCGGCCCGGGAACGAGCGACAAGCGTCGTCCCCACCCGTCCATGAGGCGGGGCAGCCACACCGCCACGCCCGATCACCCCGCTAGTTCTTTGTTGCGTGCGCCCAGCGCATGGAGGCCCGAGCTGCACTCGCGCTAACGAGCTCTGCGCTACCGCCCGTCGGCAGCGTCTATGAAGAATGGCTCGACCGCTGTCGCCGAAGCTTCGTCGCTGCGGAGGCGACCAGCGCCGTCCGTCTCGCTGCCACCGCACCCGCCCAGCTGGCGATGAAGCTCTGGGCGCCTCAACCGCCTCCTCCTCAAGACGGGCGCCACAGCTGCGCGACTGGCGGAACCTGCGTTCCGCCAGCGCCGGCAGCAGCAAGAGCAGAGCTGCCAAGAAGTTCCTCGCCCAAGAAGCTGCCCGGCGCTCCCGCTCCAGCACGTCAAGACCCTGCGCTGCCCCCAGCCGCGGCGCAAGGAGGCCTGCAAGACCAAGCTCTCTGCCGTCCGAGGCCCCCGTGGCCACGGCGGGCTGCCGCGCCTTCACCACCGAGTTGCGCAGCGTCGCGTGTCCCGCCAAGTTCAAGCCAGACCTGCCTTCATGCTACGACGGCACGGCTGACCCTACGGAGTTCCTCCAGTTTCTGAGCTGGGCATCGAGGCTGCCAACGGGATGAAAAGGTCATGGCGAACTGGTTTCCCATGGCGCTCAGGGCGGAGCCCTTTTGGCTCTGAATCTGGCCCCAGACACGATCTCTTCCTGGCCGAGATGTGCACCCGCTTCATCGCCAACTTCCAAGGTACTCGCGACCGCCACCAGCCGTGAGTGACATGCGCCGGATCAGCAGCAGCCGGAAACCCTGCAAAGTACATCCAATGCTTCAACAACGCGCCTCAAGATCCCGGGGTAACAGAGGAGGCCATCATCTCTGCCTTCTCCGACGGCGTCGCGATGTCAAGATGAAGGAGGAGCTGGCGATGCATGAAGATCTGTGCACCTCCTCGAGCTGTTCAACTTGGCGACCAAGTGCGCCAGGCTGAGGAAGGCGCCTCTCCCTCCTCGAGCTGCCCGCGGATCCCAAAGAGAAGAAGTCCAAAGGCGAAGGGCGTGAAGCGCAAAGGGCTGCCGTGCTCGCGGCCGAACCGCACACCAAGCGAGGCGTAGATCAGCCCGAGTCCTCTAAGGGCAGCCGATTTGCGTGTACCACGACCTCCACACCCACAACACCAATGAATGTCAAGAGCTCCGGGCCGTGCGCGAAGGAAGGGTCGGCAGACGCCCCGAGCGCAGCGACCGGGTCTACGACCGAGGAGGAGGAAGGAATGCAGGACGCTGGGAAGACCGCGACCCGCACCAAGGGTGGCGCGACCAACCTCGTGAGGACCGCTGGCAAGACCCACCTCGCGAGGGGGGCTGGAGGGATCAGCCTCATGAGGATCGTCCGCAAGGGAACGCAGGCCTCCCTCCGCTGCCGCCACCAAGGAGAGTCGAGACCGTCATCGGGGCGAGGGGCTGGGGCTTCCGAAGCGCGATGCGATCGCTTTGCATCTGGGCGGAGCTCAAGCTGCCCCAGCCTCTCACCACATCTTCAAGCAGTTAGCCCGTGAAGTGAATGCAGTCCTCCCCAAGCTCGAGTCCACGCGCCCTCTCGGGTGGTCGGCGTGCGCCATCACGCGTTCAGCTCGGCGGATCAGCTCAAGTGCGCTGCCACGGCCGGAGTTCTTCCGATGCTTTGGTCCCCAATCATCAAGAATGTGCTAGTCACCAAGACCCTCATCGACGGGCGGAGCGGGGCTCAACGTCTGTCTGCGGAGATATTCAACAATCTTCAAGTGCCTTCTGATCGGCTTCAGCCAACCAAGCCCTTCTCCGGAGTCACCGACAGCTCCACGGTCCCGATCGGGCAGGTTCGCCTTCTGTCACCTTGGGGCCCGCGACAACTACCACACCGAGCTCATCGACTTCGACGTCGTCCACATTCGCTGCCAGACAACGCCATCCTCGGGTACCCAGCGTTGGCCAAGTTCATGGTCAGAACCCACCATGGCTACAACATCCTCAAGATGCCAGAAGCGGCGGGGTCATCACGGTGCCACTGTGAAGAGAGAGATGCGATGTGCTCCACAGGCGAGCTTTTCGAGCCGCATCATTTGGAAGACTCAGACCACAGCAGCAGGATGCCTCCCGAGGCAGCACCAAGAAGAAGAAGACATCGACCGGCCCGGCTCTTCAAGAGACAGGCGCTCAGGCCCGCGACCGGGCCAGGGGAGCCTCCTTCCATCGCGCATGGGAAAGCGCGCCAGTGCCCTCCTCAGCGGGGCTCGGGGCTCTCCCTCGAGGGCCGCCGACCTCGCCAAGGTCTCGAGGAGGCGCTTGGGCACCACGATGGGCGTGTTTGAGCCACACGTTCCGCATAGCGGGAACAAGACCAGGAGGACAGAACCCTCAAGAGTTCATCAGCCAAGGCCATTCAGAGCTCTGAGTCAAGGGTCATGAGGGGCAGCCGCCACTACCGCTGTGGCCCCCCATCCAGCGAGGATGGTGGGCTGCGTCTGCATCGACATACCAGGGCTCAACCGAGCCGCATCTCAAGAGCGCCTGCCCCTCGCGAGTGGGACGTTGCAGGGTCTGTCCCCTGACTACGTCACGCATGCCTTATGGCACGCCAAGCAGCTCTGCTGCGCACCAGCGTCTCATGAGGACCATCCTGGAGGCTCAAGAGGTCAGGCACGCCGCAGCCCGGGCGGAGATGGATATGGACCATGAGGAGCCGTCGGCGCCTCCGGAGCCTCCCGAGGCCCCCGGGCCTGGGGGCTCGTGAGGATCGGCTCCCGCAGCCCACCGAGTCTGCTACATCAACAACCCTTCATCCCCAACATCACCAGGTGACATCTTTAAGTTTTATTTCGGTGGGGCGCCTTGAGGCCGCATTATTCCCGAGCCGCGTGGGTCCATCCTGCGGCATGTATCCCTTTTTATTTCATGTCTTTAGCTTATCCTGTTGGGGGCGCCCCTCGGGCTGCATCATCCCCAAGCCGCTCGGGCCAGTCCCAGCGGCATGTATCCTTCATGCGTTTTCCTTAGGATTATGCTCTCGTTCCACCATGCTTGTTATTTGGTGCCTTTTCCTGGGTGGTGAAATCTTGCACGTTAAAGGGGGGGTGCCTGAGCATCGCAACTCAGGGCTCCTACCGGCTCTCCAGCCCTCACCCTCTGGTCGTGTCCATGGCATCGCGACCTGGCTTGCCAGCGACGGCTGAGACCAGCCCGTAAGCCGGGACCCGAGGACGTAGAGTTTCGTCATCCAATCCAGCTTGCGCGTTAAAGGGGGGGGGTGCCTGAGCATCGCGACTCAGGGCTCCTACCGTCTCTCCGGCCCTCACCCTCTGGTGTTGTCCATGGCATCGCGACCTGGCTTGCCAAAGAACGGCCGAGACCAGCCCGAGCCGGGACCCGAGGACGTGAGAGTTGCGTCATCTAACCTAGCTTGGCGTTAAAAGGGGGTGCCTGAGCATCGCGACTCGGGGCTCCTACCGCTCTCCGGCCCTCACCCTCGGCCTTGTCCATGGCATCGCGACACAGCTTGCCAATGACGGCTGAGACCAGCACGAGCCGGGACCAAGACGTGAAACACCGGCATCTGGCCAAATTTGCAGAACACACTCGAAGATAAGGCCCAGAGCCAGCGCAACCCGCCTTGAGGTAGGGCCTCGTGAGTCCAGCTGGCTCACGGGTGCCCCAGACACCTCGCGAGGCCTCTCGCGCCTCTCCAAAGCAACTAACGGCGGGACTAACAATCGCCACGGCGAAGCTCTTGTTCCTTTGTGGTGAACCTGCGGGGTCCCTCCAAGGAACGCAGGCGACCTCGCCACGCAATCTCTCACCGGCCAAGGCACGGACCTGGCGCCGCACCAGGAAGCATTGTCCTGACCCTCGAGATAAGTCACCCTCCAGACACACTAGTCATCGCAACACCATCCCCACACTCAATGCAACTCCGTGTTAGCAACATCGCTCTCCTTTCTCACCGAATGATGGCTGCTTGAGCGCCAAGGGGGACCCCCTGAGCATCGCGACTCGGAGGCTCTTACGGGACCTCGGGCCGCTCACCTCCTGGCCTTGACCACGGCATCGCGACACAGCATACCAGCCGACGGCTGAAGCCGCCTTGGGGATCAGGACACTGTCGTATGAGCACCAAGCCCTCACGAGGTCTGAAAGGAAGAAACTGAGCTAGAACGGAATGAGCATCCCGCATTGCCTCATAATAAGGATCATATTGACAAACGAAGCTACAAATATCTTACAGGCCCCCGCGGGGTACATCCTTGGCTTCTCGCAGGAACAAAAGATGCGAATCCTAAGGAGTCCTATCTACAGGGACCACCGCGGCAGACGCCATCATCAACAGTGGGCCACCCGGTCCGGAGCCAACCCCATCCGGATCGAGGCGGCGATGACTGACGAGCTTCGCCCTGCTCGGGAGCGCGAGGCTCGAGGCTCGTGGCTGTCGTCGCTCATCTCCGGCGTCGCGAGGAGCTCGGTAGTCGCTGGATCCTCGGCGCCCTCGCCCGCTGAGAAGCTGCCACACGGAGTGGTCGGTTGGCCTCCGCCTCACGCAGCCGAGGTCCCGACCGCCTCTCCCGGCAGCACTCCAGCCGACAACCCTCCGCGTCGAAGAGCTTGAAGGACATCACCGAAGCACCATCGTACTCCTGTGGATCGTGAGGCGCCCTCGCCCTCTGAGACTGGCGACCTCGTCCCAGCCTCGAGTCATGAAGACCTCGCCTGGCAACTCTGCGACCTCTCTGCCTTGTCATGAGGGTGCCGCAGCCGGCGTCTTTGCAGCCTGAGTCCTGGGGTTCCTTGCCGGACGACGGAGGCGAAGAAAGAAGGAAGACGAATCCAAGACTTAGGAGGCGCAGCGACGCAAGCACGAACTCGGCGAGAGCCTCGGCGTGGACTCCGGGGAAGACGTACACCTTCGTGACCACTTGGCGTCGTCGGCGGCGCTCGTGGCGCCCGGCGTCACCTCGCTTCAGGCCACCAATCTCTGCGTGTACAAGGGAGGAGAAACCACGGTGGCGGCCGCACGCACCAGGCGTGGCGCCTCCTGGCTGCGTTCTCGCCTGTCACCGGAAGAGCAAGCCGCTTCTTTGGGGGGCGGGTCAGGATCCTCTTGAGGAGCCTTTCCCTTCTCTTCCCTGGAGAACCGGCGGATCGGAGCCATGGCAGCCAGACGAGACGAGGAAGAGGAGAAGTAGAAGGATAGACTGGAAGGGCGCATGCCGTTCCGTACCTATAGCCGGCGGAGGCCAACCGTCGGCCACCATGATCACCAGTCATCCTGCCCAACTCTGCATGCAGGGACCTGTGGAATCCGGGCGGTTACCAAGGCGTCGTGGGGGAGCAGGCGCCCACGTCCAATCAACCGCCATGCAGCGCCCAAGGCCGTAGGCTGTTAGGGCCCACGACGCTTCGCACTTGCCCTTTCGCCTCTCTGCACGGCCAAGGTCGGGCGCGCCGCGGCCTCGGGGGCTACTATCGGCGTTCTGGGAACGGGGGTCCCCAGACTTGCTCACTGCGGCTGCGCGTGGCTCAAAGGAGGCCCAGGACAGCCCATCTTCATCAACACAAGCTCAAGACCCTCGCGAGGGGCCAAGCCTCATGAGGCGGATGACAAAGGGGCTTCCTCGTGCACGGCCTCGTCACAGTGGCTCATGAGGAGGCGGAGAGTTCAAGGCAGGGTACCTCGCGAGGTGCCCGTGGACGCATAGCCATGACGACCAAGGCGCCCGGTCAGGCGCCCGGCCACGCAGATTCTCCTTTCCTCTTTGATGCAAAGGGAGCAAGCGCAGCGAGCATCAAGCAAAGGCATCCATTTCGGTGCAACAAGACCAAGACCAGTCCCAACGGCCGGAAGGGAGTCATCGTGGAGCCCAAGCAGGCGTCATCACCAGAGCCTTTGGCGGCGAGGACCAACTTTAGTCAGGATAAGTGTACCCGCTGTTCCCCTTCAAAATGGCCAATTGTTGGCGCCCTTCCCGCTCAATATTTGGGAAGAGGCCCAGGGCCTTCGTCTATATAAGTACAGCCAGCCACCATAGTAGAGGGGGATGATCGAAAAGGAGGATCCGGCATTTGGGATCCAGAGAGAGAGAGAGAGACCCGATCCTCAAGCTAGAGCGACGGGATACCACTTAGCAGTTCACCACACCCACCAAGAACAGACCCTTGCGAGGTTGTTCTTCCCTGTACTGTGCCTCAATAGCCCTAGAGGCAATCCAGCACACCACAAACTAGAGTAGGGTATTACACCACAACGGTGGCCCGAACTAGTATAAATCTTGCGTCTCTTGTGCTGTTCTTGCTAGTAGTTTAGGTCCCTGCGATTCGGCGAGGTACGAGACGGTGGAGGGTTGGATCTCCGCGCGCACCCCAGAGTTCGAACCTTAAGGGTCTGCCGGAACCCGAAATCCGACACAAACCTCTTCACCCGCGCATAGCTCGCTCTACCTTCTAGGTCTCCGGATCATCGACTTCGCTGCCACGCCTCCTCAGCCATTTGGTCTCCGCCATCAACGGAATTCATCTCCATTTGTTGCCGCCGTAGCGAGTTCATCGCCAAACTAGGGTATGGACTCGATCACAGTGCTATCCCCATCCAATCTCTAGCACATTGTGTTCATTATGATTCTTGCCATGATTGAAACACCTCTATCCAGTCAAAACAATCCTTAGAATAGATGCGATTTGAAAATTTATGGTTAGGTTTCCGCCGAAACCATCTCGGACCCATCGAGTTGAAAAACTCGGTCCCACCGATTCGGCTAAGGCCATTGCACAAGTGACTCTCGGTCTGACCGAGAATTGCTAATCAGTGTGACCGATTTTAGAACTCAGTGAAACCCTAGCAGTCTCAGTGCCACCGAGCTGTGACTCGGTCTGACCGAGATCACTAGTTTAGGTTCCAAAAACTGCTTCGGTATCACCGAGTTTACAAATCGGTTGATCCGAAATGCTTTCTGTGGAAAACTAAAACTAAGTTTTGAATCATTCTTTTGCAAAAAATCTCTGCATTTTGTGATGCTCATCCACTCTATCTCATCTATAACTATTCACAAGGTCGTGATGGGTGTTTGCAGCATGTCAGACCAAAGTGATAGTCAGAACAGGGAAGAAGAGCAGATTCACATGAGTGAGGGCACTAGTCCCTCTAGCAGCTCAGATGAGGGAAGTAGAAGCACTCCCAACAATTTGCCCAAAGCTGCCACGGGACAAGGAAGAAGAGAACCACAGAATCCGAGGATGAGGATTATGTGGCAGTAGAGGATGAGGCCATTTCAAAGAAAAAGGTGCTCAAAAAGGAGTATAGCTCAGCTGCAGTTAAGCCAGGGCTGAAGATCAAAAGGCCAGCAGGAAGACAACCCATGTCTAAAGCCAAAGCCTCCACTCAAGCATCTTTGGAATCCCAACCCAAAGAGGCTGCTGCAGAAGGGAAGAAAAGGAAGGAAAGGGTCAAGAAGACCATGGCCAGAGTTGTTGGAAAACCTTCCATGATGGAAGAGGAGGAAGAAGAAGAGGTTGCTGCACCAGCACCCAAGGCACAAAAGCTGATGGGTGATGCTATAAGGTCAGGGGATGCATCATCAAAGCCCAAAGAAGCACCCAAAGCTGCCTCCAAGCCCAAGACTGCACCTAAGAGGAATACCAGGAACATATCTGCTGCTGAGAAGAACAAGGCCCCAGTGCCTGAAGTTGCTGCTGAGGAAGATGATGAAGGACAAGTCCTGAGGAAGCTGAAACCTAAGATTCCATACCACAATGATGCTCATCCTGTGGTTGAGAACATGAAGATCAGGAGAGACTTAGGGTTGAGGCTATGGAGAGAGTCAGATCCATATGCCACCGGAAGAAGAACTGCTGTTGATTACAAGTTCCACACTAAGGAACAACATGATTTCTATGAGACAATCTTGTTGGACAAGAAGCCTATAGTGTGTGATATGAGGTGGGTCAACTGGACCTACATAAAGGAGAATGAAGAACACTATCACAGGTGTATGACAGCTTGATGCGTGTGGAGTTGCAGACTTTGTTGGGCAGAAGCTCACAAACTGGAATGATGAGCTCGTTATGCAATTCTACTCCATAGTACACTTCTATCCAGATGGCAGGATAGTTTGGATGTCTGAAGGCACGAGATACCAATCAATTATTGAGGAATGGGAAAATCTGATCAATGCCCCAAAGGAGAGTGAAGATGACTTGGACGTTTATGCCAAGAAAAAGATGGATCACAATTCTATGTCACATATGTACAAGGAGATCCCAGACAAAGCACTTGAGACTTTCAAGTTTGGGTCTGTCCATTTTCTTCTGTCAGAGCTACCAACTATCAACTGGATCCTAAGGCACACTCTTTTGCCCAAGTCAGGTGACCACAACATGATCAGAGGGCATGCAATTAATTTTCTACACATATTTGATGTGCCACAGAAATTCTAGGTCATGAGCCTCATGGTTGAGACTATCAAGAGGACAGCAGCAGACCAAAAGAGAACTTGTGGATATGCCCCACAAATTAAGGAGTTGATTAACTCAAAGATGGGCACATGCAAATATCTGTTGGATAAGGAACACTTTGTTCTCTATCCAGACTTTGAGGACAATCAAGTTGTGATGAATGAGAATGAACCATCTTCAGTGCAAGCTCAAGAGAAGAAGGAGAAGGCTGCCAAGATGCCAACTCAAGAGGAGGTATCTGATTACTTTCTGAAGAGCAAGCAGGACCAGCTTGGTTACTTGATAGCATCAACTCTGAGGATTGAGAAGGGGTTGGCCACCCTAACTCAAAACCAGGAGAGCCTGGAAAGAATCATGGAACAAAAATTCTATGATTTAGATGTCAAAGTAATTGAGATTCAACGGTTGTGGAGCAGCTACAGGATGACATGCAGGAGAGGAAGGCGGGACAACTCACGATGCATTTGCTGAGTGCCTCGAGCTCGGAGATCACCGCAGAGCCGATGCAGACACCGAGTCACTTCATCTGCACCAGCTCCAGCTCCAGTGCAACCAGCTCCAGCACCAACTCCTTCACTCCATCCACATCAAGCTGAAGTCTTCGTCCAAGGAGCCATCTCTACGCCTGGCTGAAGACCAAGCCTGAGAGACGAAATAGTACTATGCATTTTCTATGAACTTTTTGGTAACTTGTTGCCAAAGGGGGAGAAAAATGTATAGATCATAGGCTTTGAGAGAGAGAGAGAGAGAGAGTTTGCTTTTGTTCTCTCTTGTCTTCTTGGTTGAACTTTATTTGTTTTTGCTTGCTTGAGATACTATGCTATTGCCTGTGAGACATTGATGATCATGTGTTTGATCATAAGCTACACTTATGCTTGTTGGATGATATTATATTTTTATCTTTATCTGATCATTCACTTTGCTTGGTGATGAGTGCATGTATTCAATCTTTATTATTTTGAGCGCTCCACCAAGATGTATGTGACATGGAAGAGTAACCCATGAGCCTAATTCCTTGTGCATTTGCAGTCCAAAGCAAATCTTAAATCTATGCACAAATTTAGGGGGAGCTCTTTCTTATCACATACTTCTCAAAGCGATGATGTTTTTTCAATCTTATTATCATTTGTCGAAGATTTGATCTATATGTTGTCATCAATTACCAAAAAGGGGGAGATTGAAAGTGCAACTATCCCTAGGTGGTTTTGGTAATTCATAACAACATATAGCTCATTGAGCTAATACTATTCCAAGACAAATATTTCAGGAAAGCTCAATGAATGGCATGGCATGGATGATGAAAGTGGATCCCTCAAGATATCAAGGATAAAAGGATTGGCTCAAGCTCAAAAGCTCAAAATTCTGCATTTTACATTTTAGTGATCCAAAATCACATTGAGTCTATAGGAAAAGCCAATACTATCAAGGAGGGATGAGTTGTTGCTTAATGAGTTTGTTGCTCCATGATGCTTAGTGATATGCTCCAAAAACCCTCAACTACTTTCTCACATCCACATATGACCTAAACCCAAAGTCAAACTCGGCCCCACCGATTCTTTCTATCCGGCGCCACTGAGTTCAGATGTCATAGCCACTGCCACAAACCCTAGGCAAATCGGTCTCACCGATAGGGATCTCGGTCTCACCGAGATGGGATTGTAATCTCTCTGTTTCCCTTCGTAACATTTCGGTCTAACTGAAGTGAGCGATCGGTCCCACCGAGATTGCAATGTAAACTCTCATTTCCTTTTCATAACATTTCGGTCTCACCGAAAAGAGCTTAATCGGTCCCACCGAAGTTTATTCGACCAACTCTCTGGTTAGCTAATTACCAAAATCGGTCTCACCGAAGTTTGTGTAATCAGTCTCACCGAGATTACGTTATGCCCTAACCCTAACCATATCGGTCCTACCGAGTTGCATGTCGGTCCCACCGAAATCACTAACGATCACTAGGTTTACTGAATCGGTCAGACCGAGTTTATTGATTTGGTCCCACCGAGATTGGTAAATTGTGTGTAACGGTTGGATTTTGTGTGGAGGCTATATATAGACCTCCACCTCCTCTTCATTCGTGGAGAGAGCCATTAGAACAAACCTACACTTCCAACTTACCAGTTCTGAGAGAGAACCACCTACTCATGTGTTGAGGCCAAGATATTCCATTTCTACCATATGAATCTTGATCTCTAGCATTCCCCAAGTTACTTTCCACTCAAATCTTCTTTCCACCAAATCCAAATCCTGTGAGAGAGAGTTGAGTGTTGGGGAGACTATCATTTGAAGCACAAGAGCAAGGAGTTCCTCATCAACACACCATTTGTTACTTCTTGGAGAGTGGTGTCTCCTAGATTGGCTAGGTGTCACTTGGGAGCCTCCAACAAGATTGTGGAGTTGAACCAAGGAGTTTGTAAGGCCAAGGAGATCGCCTACTTCATGAAGATCTACCGCTAGTGAGGCAAGTCCTTCGTGGGAGACGGCCATGGTGGGATAGACAAGGTTGCTTCTTCGTGAACCCTTCATGGGTGGAGCCCTCCGTGGACTCGCGCAGCCGTTACCCTTCATGGTTGAAGTCTCCATCAACGTGGATGTACGATAGCACCACCTATCGGAACCACGACAAAAACATCCGTGTCTCCAATTGCGTTTGAACTCTCCAAACCCTTCCCTTTACTTTCTAGCAAGTTGCATGCTTTACTTTCCGCTGCTCATATACTCTTTGCATGCTTGCTTGAATTGTGTGAGGATTTCTTGACTTGTGCTAAAATTGTTAAAATCTACCAAAGACTAAAATTGGGAAAAGGTTAAGTTTTTAATTGGTCAAGTAGTCTAATCAACCCCCCCCCCCCTCTAGACATACTTCAAGGTCCTACAGAACCTCATCGCTAAACAGCTACACCTGGAAGCTATGGCCGACATACTAGGCTGGTCTCACAGCCTTGCTCAGCAGCTTGCGCAGCAGTTCCCGCCCAAGGCTAACCTTTCTTGAACTATCTTGGAAGTGGTCTCGGTTCAGTATTATTTTGTTACGCTGCAATGGTGCCTAGTTTTTGTAATCTGCTTCTTCGTTTGCTTTATGATCACTGGTGGCGAACTTCGATGCCCAGTGGATGTAATATACCATAAATCCTTTATTGTATAGTGTAGGTTTATTCTTAGTTACTATGTCGTAATTTCTTTATTGTATGGAGTAGGTTTGTTCTTAATTCCTACTAGTTACTGTCATCATTCCCTATCTAAAAAAATCAGATGGAGTCAACCGGGCCAAAACATTCGCCTCTAACGGTCCTGGTGTTTAGCGGGCCACAATTGGGCCGGCCTGCATCATTCTTGGGCCCGAATGATTGGGGCCTTCACACTTTCTTGTGAGGCCCACAACTTGCACCGGCCTATATTTTAGTTGGGCCTTTTGTGGACCCAGTAGCTTAGTTTGGCCCAGTAGCGTTGGGCCGTGCCATTAACTGAATATTGTCTTGGCACATTACGGCACAGATGAAACCATGGGCCTTTAGCAGGCCGAAATGCATATTGGGCCTCAATTTTCACTAGTCGTCGTCAGGCCTTCAGCAGGCAGAAATGTAAACCGGGCCTTTTTGGGCCCAGTTATATCACGGAAAGTTACCAGGCCGAAACATATCCCGGGCCTTAGTTGGCCCACTGATATCATGGGCCTTTAAGAGGCCGAAAGCTTAGTACAGACATCAACGGGCCGAATTATGCGACAGGCCTTTAACAGGCCCAAAGTCACGTTGGGCTTAACTATTGCCACCTTTATCACGGGCCGTTAGTGGGCCCGATGTCCCGTCGGACCATATATGGCCCATGGGCATACGGGCCATTCCTGTGACGAAAGTCACACCGGGTGAAATGGGCCCATGTCTACATCGGGCCTCTAACGGGCCGAAAGTCACTAGGCTGTAATTGGGCCCAAATATTCGCGAACAATTAATGGGCCAGATCGGCTTCGGCCGTAAATGGGCCCAAATATTCGCGAACAATTAACGGACCAGATCGGCTTCGGGCCGTAAATGGGCCTTTATTAAGCAGTGTCGTTATTGGGCTGGCCCACTAGTACTGAGTAAGTACTACGGTCCTTTGACTGGGCCGGCCTTTTTAACCTATATGGGCCTCTGTTGGGCCGTGCCACGTGTCGACGTATCATAGGCGCTTTGGGTCCAATGAGTGGATGACATCTGTGTCGGGGCAGGCTGATCTGGCCCACGAACACCTATGGGACCGGCGGACCGAGCCCCTTTCGGTTCGGCGGGTAGCGGAGGTCGCACGAAGAGCAGATCGAGGCGACGCACACGAGAGGTTTACCCAGCTTCGGAGCTCTCCGGAGAGATAACACTCCTCTTTGCATGTCTAGGTGTATTGAGTTCTTGCTCAGAGTCTTTGAGTGCTACTGACACACGGTTAATCTAGACCGGCGTGGGGGGAACCGACCGACCGACCTCTTCTACGTTGCGCATGGGCCTCCTTTTATATGCTCAAGGGGTCTCCGACAGGTGGCAACGTAGACAGGGCAAAAATGGAAAAGGAGTGGTTGGTACACCTACTTGTACAGTGTACAGTGTATCGTACCAAACCCTGACGGCCGGGGACAAAGGCATTAAATGCCCGTCTACGTCGCCCTAACAGTGCAAAAAGGGACCGTCAGGGGCGCCACCGCTTGCCACTATGGCAATCTTGTCAGCGCCGCTTGCCACCTCGCACCGCTGGCTGCATAGCCTCTCACCACGCGTGCCTAGAAGGGTCCCAGGGCGACACGTTAGTGGATGCGTTGGAAGCGTAAATCTGAAGAGGTGGTGCCGCGACAAAGCGCCTTGTCACGGTTGTTGTCTTGTCGCGCCCGGAAGCTTGTCGCTCACGGTCCTTCCGGCAAGCTCCTCTTGCCGGGCCTTGTCTCCTAGGTGCCTTGGGTGGCCTTCCCGGCAAGCTCCTCTTGCCGGGGCCTTGTCTCCTTGGCTTGAATACTTTGTTCTTGAATGGCTCCAAAGGAACCACGGAGGACCTTGGCGGTCACCCGGTAAGCCCCTCCGCGGAGGGCTGCAACTGCCCGTGTACAAGTTCGGGATACTAGGGTACCCCTACTCTAGTACACCGACAGGAGCCCCCGGGCCTGGGCCACACACGGTCTAAAAATAGGGCACGGGCACACGCGGCCTGGGTCACGCCGTTACCCACCCCGAACCCACCACGCCCTCCACGAACAGCACGCGTCGAGTGCGGCGTTGTGTGAGAGATCGTGGGCGAGATCGTGGGGGTTTCTTTATTCGGAAAAATCGGAACGTCCGTCCCCTCCCTCTTTATAAGCAGGGGAAAGCAGGCACGCCGCCTACCTTGCCGATTGCTTTGTCCCATCTCGAGAAAACCTCCGCTGCTCCCCTTCTTCCCAAGGTCAAGAGAGAAGCGGCGCTCACTTCCCCATCGCCACCTGATCACCAACGCCGTCGATCTCCTCCACCGCCTCCGCCATGGCTCAAAGCCGACAAGGGAAGGCGTGAAGTCGCCAAGCGCGCTTGCGGCTTCTGGCCGGAAGGAGCGGGCCGTCTTCCCCCCGGCCGAGGGAGCTGAGGGAGAACTACTACCTCTTCTGGTCGACGGAGACGCGAGCGCATCCGCACACGAAGGTACTCCCCGCCGCTGCTTCGGAATTGGCCCCGACGGGGTATCCCTTCTTCGCGCTCTTCTTCTACTGCGGGCTCTGCCCGCCTTTCTCTGAATTCTTTTGTGACATCATGAAGACCTACGGGTTCCGCCTTCTTGATTTCACCCCCAATGCCGTTCTGACCATGGCAGTTTTCGCACATCTCTGCGAAAACTTTGTCGGAGTCCACCCAAATGTAGCCCTTTTCCACCACTTCTTTTTACCCCGAGTTGAGAGAGGAGAGCCTCTTCTGGAGGAATCGCTTGATCTCCGTGGTCGGCAAGAAGGAAGCCTATCTGGAGGAGAACTCCGTAGCAAATGGGAGGAATGGAGGGCAGATTGGTGCTTTGGATTGTCGAGGAGAACCGCAGCCATTTACCGCCCAAATACTAAACCCGATGGTCGTGGCAACGATTGGAGCAATCTGGCCCCGGAAGACGCTAGGCTGAAGATCGCAGTCACCCGAATCCTTCGCCTCAGACTTGCCGGGTTCACCGTAGGCACCGTTGGCGCGGACTTTCTTCTCCGCCGCATCGCCCCCCTGCAGGAGATGAGGAGACCTGCCTGGGAATTTCAGAACGCGGCAGATATCATGAGGCTGCGCCCGGGCCTCAACTTCAACTTCACCGTCTTGGAGCTTGACGCAATGCTCTTGGAGCTGTTCAAGCCCGATCCTGATCATCCGAGAGATGTTTAGGTTGCCGAGGCGTCGTTCGGCTGTGCAACAATTCCTCGCTCGACCGCATCCGTGCAATGATGCCGTTGTCGCGACTTCGCAGGAATTGTCCCAACTTGGCAAGAAACTGCAGATGACGTCATCCGGCGGTTCTTTGACAATCTGGTAGAAATGCCGATCCGCCCGATGAGCGAGAGGGGCCTCACCCGCGACACCACCGATGATGAGATGCAGCGACGCCACCAGCTGGAAGAGGGCAGCAGCGGCCGCTGCGCGCAGTTTGGCTTCACCGTGGAGGAGGCAGAGGAAGCGGCGGCAAGCCTTGTCGAGCGAAAGGAGTTTGCGGCGAGGAGGAGCTTGCGAGCTGAAGCCGAAGTCTAGCGAGCCCACCGAGGGCGCATCCTCCCCACCTTCAAGCAGCTTGCATGGCGAGCCCCCAGCTCCACCAAGAAGGCGTCTTCGCAAGGCTGGAGAGCGTGGCGAAGCGGCAGACGGGTCAAGCCCGCAGCGCCGCGCAGCCTGCTCTCCACCGCGGCAAGCACTTTGTTGCTGAGCACGTCACGCCCGCTGCGGCAAGCTGGGCGAGGCCCTCGCAGACCACCGGTTCCGCTCCCGCCAAGCGTCCAAGGAACCCACTCCTCCGCCTCGTCGTCTTTGAGGCGGGCTGAATTTGATCTCTCCGCTCAGCTCAAGCGAGGAAGAAGAAGAGTAAGATTCCTTGCCGTACTTGTAATTCTTGATTTTTTGCTTTGTCTTGTATCTGATTTACTTTACTCTGAACCCATTCCTTTTCGTGACGCTGGCCCGGAAGAATGTCGAAGAGAGCCAAGACCCGGTGGTTGTCATCGAGGACGAACCCATCATGACAAAGAGGAGGCGCGTCCGAGACCACCTGCCGGACGCTGACAACTCTTCTTCAAAGCAGCCCCCAGCGTAAGTATATGGTCTACTTCTTGCTGTTCGGCGTGCATGGGTGCTCTTTCTTTGCTGATATTTGACTGTTGATTTGTGTAGGAGCGGAGCAGCCTCCTTCTGCTTCGACTATGCCGCCAAGGGAGGATTCCCCAGCAAGGGAGCGTTCTCCGGCAAGAGAGACTTCTCCGGCAAGGGGCAGCTCTCCGGCAAGGTACGGCACCGGCGATCCCTCGGCGGAGACCATGACTGCAGACCCTGGCACAGGTAATCTTCTAGCCTGAAAACTTCCCTTGTGTTCTTCCTCTTCTGATTTTGTTTTTGAATATTTGCTTGACTTTTCTTCATCCATCCACCATAGAGCCAATGGAGACCGAGGTCGCCGGCGAGGAGGACGTGCGCGGCAACACTGATGACGCCACTGCCATCGAAGAAGAAGCCGGCGCTGACGAGCCCGCCGGTGAAGAGGCCGCGAAAGCTGCCGCCGCAGAGGCTGGCGAGGGGTCCGGCGATCGTACTGACGACCATGAGGCCGCAGGAGCGCCAGGCGCTACGCCGACCGCCGATCCCTCCGCCACACCAGAAGGCGTCGAGTTCAAGAGCCCTAGCCCGCGCCTATTTGAAGGCCGGGCGATGGCGTCTTCATCAAGCTCCCATGGGCGTCGAGCTCCGGCGCCCGGCGAAGGAGAAACCTTCGATGAAGAGCTGCTCGCCTCCGCTGGATCGACATCGTCGACGCGCCAAGCAGCAGCAGCGATGGCGAGCGAGAGGAAGCATTGCTGCGGAAGCTGTTGTCGCTCTACCGCGCCCGGCAAGCCAAGCTGGAATCCCGGGAAGCACTTGTCGCGAAGGCGGGAGCGGACATTGAGAAGCGCGCGGAGGAGCTCCGGGGCCTTAACCAGGAAGCTCTCC
Source organism: Aegilops bicornis (assembly GCA_021605145.1). Classification (NCBI taxonomy): domain Eukaryota; kingdom Viridiplantae; phylum Streptophyta; class Magnoliopsida; order Poales; family Poaceae; genus Aegilops; species Aegilops bicornis. The sequence continues at coordinate 586,952,139 of CM038674.1, read as the reverse complement.
GGTCCTTAGCGGAGCGGGAGCAGCTTCGCCGAAGAGCGCCAAAGCCTTCCTCCTCGAGAAGGCTGAGGCTGAAGAGCAACAACGGCTTGCTGCCGAGGAGCTGTCTGCGCGGGAAGGCGAGTTGTCGCAGAGGAAAGTTAACCTCGACAGCCACGAGGAGGATCTAGCCGTGCGCGAGCAGACATTTGGCGGGGCTCTCAAGGAGGCAAAGGATGCTGCTGCAGCTGCCGAGGCCGCCAAGAAGGAGCTGGAGACGAAGGTGGCGCAGTTGGAGGCCAACCTCAAGGAGAGCGGCGAGGAGCTTGCTACACTCAAGCACGGCCTTGAGAAGGACGCCTACACTCTTGGCGAGCTGCAGGGCCGTCTCGCCGAGAGGAGCAAGGAGCTCAGCGCCGCCAAGGACTCCAACACCGATCTTGAGTTGAAGCTAACTACTTTAACTCAGACACTGGACGGCGCCAGGGAGCAGGAGGTGGCCTTGAAGGAGAAGATCAAGGCCGGACGAGGCGCTGGCGGAAGTCTTCTTGCCGCCTGAGAATGCCTTGAGGAGAATGTGGAGCACTGGACCGAGGGTCTCGTGAATGTTCTTTGCAGCCATCGACGAGGAGTCTGGCGCAGCTGGGGATGGTGGATCTTGGATATTCCTCCGACGAGCACCTCCAACCCAGCGCCAAGCTCAACTTGTTCTTCAAGGGCGTGGTGGCGGCCCTCCAGCGACTCGGGAAGAAGTCCCAAAGCATCTCGGCGAGGAGTCGCGCGGATCTGTGGGAGCTCTTCAAAAGGTCTTGATGAAGGTGGCCTTCCGCAATCCAGGCCTCAACCTCACCAACGTCCTCAAGTCCTCGCCGCCGGATGCTGATGTGGAGGCGCTCAAGACCTTGTCGCACCCATCGTGGGACAGGGTGAGCGGAATCAAGAGGGTTGAGGCGTCGCGTGGATTAGGCCGCCCGTTTTCTCTTTCTCTTGCCGCTGCTGGTCATGTCATAGGAACAATCCATTAGAGATGCGGCAAGCTATCTTGTAATATAACTCTATTTTGGGTATCAATTGCTATGTTATTTCCTTTACTTGATTCTTTCCTTTGTATGTTTTTGGCCTACACTTTTAGGGAACTTGTCGGAGCAGGCACCTGGGTCATGGCCTGAAGTCTTGAGACGTCGGCAGCCTTCTTTGGCGGTACCGCTTCCGACAAGCAACCTTGTCGCAACTAGTCGCAGCTCACTTAAGTTGTTGAGCGGACTCGAAACAAATTAAGGGCGCAACTAGCTACGAGCTGGTTCCTATGCGCACAGGTTTTCCATACAAAGTACGGTTGTTCGAGGAAGATAACTTAAAAATTTTAAAACTGATTGCTCAAACTTTGGCAACTTAGCTTTTACATCGTTTGCTTCCGGTAAGGCTAGACTTCCTTGAGCGACGCTTGGTCCACACCATTATCTTCTCCTTTCCCCGGCAAACTTGTGTGCGAGGGAACCTTCCTTTCTTTGAGAAAGAGAAAGAAGAAAATAAAGATATGGAGCCTTATGGCTCGTTATTGCTTACGGGGTAGGTGCTGCACAAAGTGTCGGATAATGCATGCAAAATAGAAGTAGAAAGCATGAAATTGACAAGATGTGCGGCACGCTAAGCTTTACTTATGCAAGGGGTCTGCGCCCGGCTTTGTACAAAGGATTACATGCAACAGCGGCAAGACTTGTACAAAAGGTGGTTCTTGGAACAGGTTCCGACAACCGCGCCTCTGAGTAAAACTTACGAAGATGCTCAATGTTCGAGAGTTGCTCACGGAATGCCATCTTCGGTCTCAAAGCGGACAGCGCCGGGCCTAGTGACTCGTTTCACCCGGTAAGGGCCTTCCCACTTCAAGGCGTCAACTTGTTGGAATTCTTGGCGGATTGAGCAGCGAAGAACAAGGTCGCCTTCCTCGAGACTTACGGCATTAACTGCGGCTATGGTAGCGGCGCAAAGCTTGCTGGTACCGAGCAGCTCGTCTGACAGCACTGAAGGCGATCCTCCTCAAGGAGCAGCGCGTCATCTTGTCGCCGCTGCTCTTGCTCAAACTCATCATAGCGAGCACTCGAGGTGATCCGTATCTGAGTTCCGTGGGGAGAACTGCCTCCGCTCCATAGACTAGAGCGCGAAGGGTGTCGGCGATGGCTCGATTTGGCGTCGTCCTAATCGACCAAAGAACCACCGGCAGCTCCTCGATCCAATTTCTTCCGCACTTGTGCAGCAGCCGAAAGTTACGGTCTTGAGCCCGCGGCATTTTGACATTGCCCTCTCCGGCTTGACCGTTGCTTCTCGGATGAGCAAGCGAAGCGAACCTTAGCGCCAAGATCTTGGGCGTCTTTGCATGAAGGTGCGGCTCATGAATTGCGTGCCGTTGTCGGTGATGATCATGTTAGGGATTACGAAGCGGCAAACAATCGACACAAGAACTTGATCATTGTCTTGTCACCTTCCTCACTTCTTCCACTTCCGGCCACTTTGTGAACTTGTCGATTACAGCGCATAAGTACTCAAAGCCCCAAACGGCTTCGGGGAAAGGGGCCGAGGATGTCGAGCCCCGGACCGAAAATGGCGGGATAAAGGGATCGTCTGGAGAGCTTGAGCTGGCTGGTGTATCTGTTTGGAATGGGCCAGCACGCTTCACACTTGGTTACTTGTGCGATTCGTCACGGAGGGCTGTCGGCCAAAAGAAACCTTGCTTAACGCTTTTCCGGCAAGTGCTCTGGCGCCAATGTGGTGACCACATATGCCTCCATGTATCTCTGCCAATAGCTTTTGTCCGTCTTCCCGGTGAATACACCTCAAATTCACACCGTTGAGTCTTCTTCTGTATAGTGTGTTGTCGACAAAGCTGGTACATACTCATTTGCCGGGCTACTCTTTCCGCTTCTTCTTGCTCTTGGGAAGTTCTCTGTCTGAAGGAAATGGACAATCTGCTGCGCCCATCTTTGGAGCTTGCGGCTCGACAACAAGGACTAAAGGCACATCTCTGCTGCGGGAACACCAGCTTCCACGGCGAGAACCTGCGGCTCGGTAGGAGCTTGACGTTCCCGGCAAGCTTGCCGGAGCAAAACTTGTCGGGGCGTCGCTTCAAAGAAACAAACCCTAGGGCTTGTCGGATGAGACTGCTCCTCGGCCTTTGTTGGTGTTGATCTTGGGGACCTTCTTGGCGGCGGCTTGAAGCTCTGCCGGAAAATAGTCGCCAATCAACTTCCTCTTCTTGCTCTGTCCGATTGATGGCGTTACACACGGTTGAGTCGACTTGAGCACAAAGATCCCTGGTTCCACAGGTAGCTTAAGTCTTGGCGCGCTTGACGAGCCATCAGCAATGTCGTTCTGAGCTCTTGGAATATATTCCATCTGTAGGCCGTCAAAGTGCTCTTCTAGCTTTCTCACTTCATCAACATAAGCTTCCATCAATGTACTCTGATAATTCTTGTTCACTTGGCGGATGACAAGCTGTGAGTCACCCCTGACAATGAGCTTCTTGATCCCAAGGTCTACCGCGATCCTGAGACCGGCAAGAAAACCTTCATACTCTGCAGTATTGTTTGTTGCTTGCTCCTTGGGAAAGTGCATACGGACCACGTGCTTGAGGTGCTCTCCGGTGGGTGCAACAAGTATACGCCTTGCATGACGAGAAGGCACCATAAAAGTACATCAGCCACTCTTTGCTTGCCTCCTTGATGGGGATGCTCGTTTCTGGAATTTCTTCATCTTGTGTTGGCGTCCATTCTTCTATGAACTCCGCCAATGCTCTGCTTTGGATAGTTGAAGTGCTCTCAAACTTGAGGCCAAAGCTTGATGAGTTCAGTGCCCACTTTCGGCGATCCTGCCCGATGCCTCTGGATTTTGCGTTATCCTTTTCAGCGGAAAGCAGTGACAAGCTGTGATCTCATGTGCTGGAAGTAATGGCGCAGCTTTCTCGAGGCCATGAGGAGGCCGAAAAGCAATTTACGCACACCGAGTACCTTGACCTAGCCCCTGCGAAGAGGCTGACAAAATAAAGCTGGCGCTGCACCATCCTTTTCTGCATCTTCTCATGCGTCTGCAGATCCGTCCTTATCGGGACCCGAGCTTCGCCGGTGAAGCCCACAGCTTGTCATTTGGATGCATACGCGCCACGGTTGCTAGCTCATCATCCGCCTCCCTCTCCGCTACTAACGCAGCACTAACCACTTGATTGGTTGCCGCTATATATAGCGACAACTTCTCTTGTGGCTTAGAGTGCGACAAGTGTTGAGTGGAGGGCGAGTATCTCTTCAAGTCTGCGGCGTAGCCTCCGCTTCGGAGTCCATCGCATCGGACCTGCCTTTTCAAAATTTTGAAAAATGGCGAGAACACGCTTCAGCAGAACACGGAGATAAACCTGCTGAGAGCAGCTACGCAACCGGCAAGCCTTCGTACATCCTTGACGCGCTTTGGTGCTTCAATCTGCTCAATGTCCTTGATCTTGTCGGGATTGGCTTCAATTCCCCGCTGAGATACGAAGAACCCAAGAAACTTGCCGGAAGGGACTCCTAACACGCACTTCTCGGGGTTGAGCTTGAGGTTGATCTTGCGCATATTTGCAAAGGTTTCGTCTAAATCTTGAATCAGAGTCGCCTTGTCCTTGCTTTTGACCACTATGTCATCCATGTAGGCTTCCACATTTCTGTGCATTTGCGGCTCAAAAGCGTCATGGACTACTCTTGCAAATGTTGAACCAGCATTCTTTAACCCGAAGGGCATCCGTACAAAACAGTATGTGCCACATGGGGTGATGAATGCGGTCTTCTCCTCATCCTCTTACGCCATGAAGATCTGATGATATCCACGAGTATGCGGTAGTGGAGTCAACAATCTGGTCGATGCGCGGCAAGGAAATGGGTCTTTGGGACAAGCTTTATTGACATCGGTAAAGTCGATACAAAGCCTCCATTTCCCGTTAGCCTTGATACAACTACGAGATTGGCCAACCACGTAGGATGGAGCACTCCTCGACAAGGCCTGCTGCTTCCAATTTTTGATTTCTTCTGCGATGAACTCTTGGCGCTCAACCGCTGCTTCCCGACTTTCGCTTGTGGGCGGCGCGCGAGGATAAGCGGCAAGATGGTGCTCAATTACTTTCACAGGAACACGGGGATGTCGACGGTTGCCACGCAAACACGCGTCGGCGTTCGCCCGCAGGAAAAGCAACGAGCGCCTTCCTATTTAGGGTCGAGAGAGGCAGCGATGGTGAAGGTACCACCGATGTCGTCCTCCTTGGCGGACACCTTCTTGGTCTCTGGTGGAGCTGCCATCGTCTTCTTACACTTGCGGTGGAGCTCGATGGTGCGTCCTCGGCGGTAGCGCAGCACTCCGAAGAAGTGCGCTTGCGGAGTGGGCATCGAGCTCTTGCGGACTTGGTCTTCTTCTTCGCCCGGGAGCTTGATGACAAGTCGCTTGCAACTTTGTCGCATTCTTTGCTTCGGTAGATCTTGTCGGCGCAGATAAGAGCATCCTTCTTGTCGTCGAGGGGACAGAGATGACACTTATCGGGCTGGCATCTTCAAAGCATGTTGTATGCATAGTGAGAGGCTGCCATGAATTTGGCAAGTCTTTGAATGACCAAGTATTCCATTGTAAGGCAATGGAAAATCAGCAACGTCAAAAGTGACCCTCTCAGTTCTGAAGTTCAACTCGCTGCCAAATGTCACCGGCAACGTGATCTTTCCCTTCGGCTTGCTCCTTCCCGAATTGATTCCTTGGAATGTGCCGGTCTCTTCGAGTTCGCCATCAGGGATCTGGAGTTTCTGGAGCACCACTAAGGAGATCAGGTTCAAGCCGGCCCCGCCGTCAACTAGCATCTTGGTGACCTTGAGGTTGCAGATAGTTGGTGAAACCAACAACGGCAAGCACCGGACCGCAGTTACACGATCAGGGTGGTCCTCAATATCAAAGATGATAGGCGTGCTGGACCATTTCAGAGGTTTGCGTGACTCGACGAATGGCTCTGCCGCATTGACTTCCCGCATCCACTGCTTGAGTTGGCGGTGTGAAGTATGCAGAGAGGCACCGCCGTCAATGCACAGGACCTCTGTGGCTTTTTGGAACTCCTGCTCATCGGTCTCGTCATCATCCATGTCTTCATCGTCGTCGTCGTCTTCATCCTTGTCGCGGCCGCGGGGAGGTCTGTCTCCTTGCCGCTGCTTGGCCTTGCCGCGGCATCCTCCTCGACCGGGACGCTTCTTGCTAGATCCTCCAGCACCTTCCTGGGCTTTCTCCTTGTCGCGTCGCTCGTATTCAGCCTTCTGGCACGCTTTCGACAAAATTGCTTTCGACCTTTGCAGCTCTGGAGGTCATGGCCCTTGGTGCGGTGGATCTTGCAATCTTGCTTGTTGGAGCAAATCACCTTGTCGGCAACCGCCACCGTCTGGCGATTGGTGCCGGCGGCAACCTCCTGCCGGAGCTACCAGCCTTGGCTTTCTTGGCGCCACCTCCGTTCTTGGGACTGCTCAACAACTAGCACATCTTTGCCTTTCTTTTTCCTGTTGCCCGCGCCCGGCTCTTCCTTGCCGGGCCGGTCTCTTCACTATCGAGATCCCCACAGCGGTATTCTCTCCGGAGTCTCCTCCCTTCCTCGGCACGTGCACACTTGTCGGCCGGGGCATATAGCTCATCGGCGTCTACGATCTTGCACATCGCCATCTCCTCCGCATCCTGCGGTTTCGCATGTTCGATGGAAGCGCTGATTACCGCCCAGGGTGGACATCTGGGATTTTGTGCTTTGTACGGCTGAATCTCTGAATGTACTTGCGTGGGGCTCTCCTTCCTTCGGGCGGCGAGATGAAGGTCGCTTTCTTAGCCATGGGGCTTGTGGCCGCTGTAAAAGCGCCGACAAACTGATGGCATAGATCTGCCAAGAGGATATGGAGTTGTCCGGCAAGTGCATGAGCCAGATCGACATTGGGCTTGAGCACCGGTGAAGTAGTTGGCAAGGATCTTGTCGTCTCGCCCCCGGCCTGCACAGCGATGGTGTAGATGCTTTGAGGAACTCCGACGGATCGTCTTGCCGTCATTACTTCTACGATGCGTCGGCTTGAAGTTCTTCTTCTTTGGGCCCTTTGGACTTGCCGCAGCTCACGAGTGAGCAGCAGGGCAACCTACAGCGTCTGACAAGTCACCGGTTCCTCTGGAGCATGCATGTCAGCGGAAGGGCCCGGTAGCGCTTGTCAGATTGACGCCGCGCTTCTCTTCGGCGCTCGATGCGAGTTCGAGCGTCCTCTTGCTGTCGTTCGTGAAGAACTTGGCGCTGATCGCGATGAGATCGTGGATCCGATGATGCGGTGGAGTCGCTGTCGAGGTGGATCCGGCGAGTCGGCGATCTTGGCCTTCGGGGTGGAGAGTGCATGGTGGTTGCACCCCCACCGGTCTCGTCGCCACCGGCTCGTGTTTGGCAGTCCTGCCGCGGCAGTGATGCACTTGGTTGCCGCGGAGTGTCGCCGTTGGCAAAGCCGATGAGACTCTGAATGGTGTCCCTCCATTCGTCGACCTTGTCGGTCGTCGGAGGGTAATCCAGGAGCAGTTGCGCTCTCGCCAAAGCTTCTGCTGGAGTGGTGGGTGGCAGTGGCGAACGGCGCGAGGAGCGGGATATGCTCAGACTTCTAACTATGTTAGAAGGAAGCGATATCCCGTCGAGCGACCGTGCCTCGCTCACGCCGGCCGCGGTGGCGTGCATGCTGGTCTTGAGCATCCCGAGATCCTCGGCTCGATCTTGGTCCAACGGCGTATGGTATTGTGAATACCATGGCGCTGTCGGTCCTGTGCCTCTGAGGCAGGCGCGGTGCATGTCACGGACGCCGAGGTCTGCGCAGCCTTGTCCTTGGACTTGGCGGCACCGTGAGCTCCCGTCGCCGTCCATTCTTCCGCCGGTGTCTATCCCACCACCTGTTTGCTCCGGTGGTGGCGGGTTCGACGCGGACGGAGCTTCTGCCGCCGAAGCCTTCTTCTTCGGTGGCATGTCGATGAAGATGATGAAGATCTGGCTCGTGTGGACGCCTGATCAGGTTCACACAACCTCGACGCCCCCTACCTAGCGCGCCAAAGATGTCGGGCAGGCTAATCGGCCACGAACACTATGGGACCGGCGGACCGAGCCCCTTTCGGTTCGGCGGGGGGCGGAGGTCGCCTGAAGAAGCGGTCGAGGCGGCGCACGAGAGGTTTACCCAGCTTCGGAGCTCTCCGGAGAGATAACACTCCTACTGCTGCATGTCTAGGTGTATTGAGTTCTTGCTCAGGAGCGCTGAGTGCTACAGTACACATGAGCTGCTAACGAGACTGAGCGTGGTGGGGGGGATGAACCGACCGACCGACCTCTTCTACGTTGCACATGGGCCTCCTTTTATATGCCCAAGGGGTCTCCGACAGGTGGCAACATAGACAAGGGCAAAAATGGAAAAGGAGTGGTTGGTACACCTACTTATGCGATTGTCACGATGTATCATACCTAACCACGGCGGGGGACAAAGGCATTAAAATTAATGCCCGTCTCGTCGCCCTAACGGTCTGCAAACAGGGACCGTCGAGCGCCACCGCTTACTGTGATGGCAATCTTGTCGGCGCCGCTTGCCACCTCGCCGCTGGCTGCCTGACCTCTCGCCATCTTGGCGCTGGAAGGGTCCCAGGCGACACGTTAGTGGATCTGTTGGAGCGTGGAAGTGCAGAGAGGTGGTCTGCCACGCAAAGCGCCTTGCAGCGGTTGTTGTCTTGTCGCGCCCGGAAGCTTGTCGCTCATCGGTCCTTCCGGCAAGCTCCTCTTGCCGGGCCTTGTCTCCTAGGTGCCTTGGGTGGCCTTCCGGCAAGCTCCTCTTGCCGGGCCTTGTCTCCTTGGCTTGAATACTTTGTTCTTGAATGGCTCCAAAGGAACCACGGAGGACCTTGGCGGTCACCCGGTAAGCCCCTCCGCGGAGGGCTGCAACTGCCCGTGTACAAGTTCGGGATACTAGGGTACCCCTACTCTAGTACACCGACAATCTGTCCCAACGGTGAGCCGACACGTGTTTCCTCCAGCCAATGATGATTTTACATGTGGAAAATCCCCATTGGTCGGGGCTGTTAACGGGTTATTGGATCCAAAACAGGACCCGATAGCTTAACGGTGTTCCGTTACGGTGGATGCCACGTGTCGGTCACCCTTGACGAAAGCACTTCTGTGACACGCGATTTATCGTCATGGAAGTGGACACTTCCGTGATGATAATTTTGGTAATGTCATGGAACACTTCTATGACAAAGACACCGTATGACTATCTTGATTTTGTCATAAATTTGTCATGGATGTACATGCATGACAGAAAACGTGACCTACCGTGACAAACACGTATCATCACGGAAGTGTCTTTTTTTGTAGTGCTCAATTGAAGAGAAAGCTAATGATGATAATCATGGAGCTTCAGATCAAGTTACTATCAAACCTCGTAGGTCGACAAGGGTGTGTACAACTTCTGAGTGGTAACCATGTCTTAAAGGTCATGTTGCTGGACAACGATGAACCTATGAGCTATGGAGAAGCGATGGTGGGCCCGGATTCCAACAAATGGCTGGAAGCCATGAAATCTGAGATAGGATCCATGTATGGGAACAAAGTACAGACTTTGGTGGACTTGCCTGATGATCGGCAAGCCATTGAGAATAAATGGATCTTTAAGAAGAAGACATACGCTGATGGTAATGTCACCATTTATGAAGCTTGACTTGTCTCAAAGAAGTTTCCGACAAGTTCAAGGATTTGACTGTGATGAGACTTTGTCAATCATAGCGATGCTAAAGTCTATTGGAATTATGTTAGCAGTTGCAACATTTTCATTTACGAAATCTGGCAGACGGATGTCAAAACAAAGATTCCTTGACGGTTTCTGTGAGGAAAGGCTATACGTGATACTACCGGAAGGTTTTGTCGATTCTAAGGATGCTAAAAGGTATGCAAACTCCAGCGATCGTTCTATGGACTGGAGCAAGCATCTCGGAGTTTGAACATACGCTTTGATGAGGTGATCAAAGCATTTGGGTTTATACAAAGTTTGCAAGAAACTTGTATTTGCAAGAAAGTGAGTGGGAGCACTACAACATTTCTGATAAGTATATGTGGATGGCATATTGTTGATCGGAAATGATGTAGAATTTCTGTAAAGCATAAAGGGTTGTTTGAATGGAGTCTTTCAAAGGAGGACCTGGGTAAAGCTGCTTACATATTGGGCATCAAGATCTATAGAGATAGATCAAGACGCCTGATAAGACTTTCACAGAGCACATGCCTTGACATGATCTTGAAGGAGTTCAAGATGGATCAGTCAAAGAAAGAGTTCTTGCCTGAGTTGTATGGTGTGAAGTTAAGACTTGAAGCTCGACCACGGCAGAAGAAAGAGAAAGGAAAAAAGTCGTCCCCTATGCCTTAGCCATAGGCTCTATACGATATGCCATCCTGTGTACCGAGATGTGCCTTGCCATGTGTTTGGAAAGGGGGTATAAGAGTGATCCAGGAGTGGATCATTTCACATCAGTCAAAATTGTCCTTGGGAATAAGGAAATGTTTCTCGATTATGGAGGTGATGAAGAGTTCGGCGTAAAGGGTAACATTGATGCAAGCTTTAACACCTATCCGGGTGACTCTGAGTAGCAAACCGGATACGGATAGTGGAGAAACCATTTGTGTCGTGGTTTTGTCATGACAGATGTCCTAGTGTGAGGAATTAGTCATGGAGCCATCGTGACCGGTTATCTTAAAGGGGTTAAAGCGGGACAAAGGACGCAAGGAGCTTATACTGGTTCGGCCCCTTGCGGTGAAGGTAAAAGCCTAATCCAGTTGTGGTGGAATTGCTAGGGTTTCGATGACCAGGGAGCGAATCCGCTTTGCCTGGCTCTCGATCTGTTGTTTCTTGTCCTTCAACCGCCGCGGGTTGTCCCTTTATATACACAGGTTGACGCCCGGCGGTTTACAGAATCCCGGCCGGCTCATAAACGTATCTGGCTCGGTTTCGACCCTCTCCTATCTTACAACACAAGTTACACATCATATGGTGGTTTATGTTTATGGGCCCTAATCCGCCTTTGGGCCTTGGGCCTTCATGTTAGATCTACGCTTAAAGCCCCAGTCTTCGTGGGCTTCAATATGAATGACTTATAATGAGTATAACCCGGCCCCTCCTGGGCGGTTTATTCTTAGTAGTTATATCCCCAACAATTTGGAATAGCTCCAAGTGGAGCGTGGAAGCAACATCTACAATATGATATAGAGATTTGCAAAGTACATGCGGATCTGAATGTTGCAGACCCATTGACTAAAACCTCTCTCACAGGAATAACATGATCAAACCTAAGAACTCATTGAGCATTAATCACATGGTGATGTGAACTAGATTATTGACTCTAGTAAACTCTAGGGTGTTAGTCACATGGCGATGTGAACTATGAGTGTTAATCACACGGCAATGTGAACTAGATTATTGACTCTAGTGCAAGTGGGAGACTGTTGGAAATATGCCCTAGAGGAAATAATAAAATGGTTATTATTATATTTCCTTGTTCATGATAATTGTCTATTGTTCATGCTATAATTTTATTAACCGAAAACCGTAATACATGTGTGAATACATAGACTACAACACGTCCCTAGTAAGCCTCTAGTTGACTAGCTCGTTGATCAATAGATGGTTGTGGCTTCCTGACCATGGACATTGGATGTCGTTGATAACGGGATCACATCATTAGGAGAATGATGTGATGGACAAGACCAAATCCTAAGCATTGCACAAGATCGTGTAGTTCATTTGCTAGAGCTTTTCTAATGTCAAGTATCATTTCCTTAGACCATGAGATTGTGCAACTCTCGGATTCCGTAGGAGTGCTTTAGGTGTATCAAACGTCACAACGTAACTGGGTGGCTATAAAGGTGCACTATGGGTATCTCCGAAAGTGTCTGTTGGGTTAGCACGAATCAAGACTGGGATTTGTCGCTCCGTACGACGAAGAGGTATCTCTGGGCCCACTCGGTAATGCATCATCATAATGAGCTCAATGTGACTAAGGAGTTAGCCACGGGATCATGTGTTACGGAACGAATAAAGAGACTTGCTGGTAACGAGATTGAACGTGGTATGGGGATACTGACAATCGAATCTCAGGCAAGTAACATACTGATGGACAAAGGGAATTGTATACGAGATTCATTGAATCCCCGACATCGTGGTTCATCCGATGAGATCATCGTGGAACATGTGGGAGCCAATATGGGTATCCGGATCCCGCTATTGATTATTGACCAGAGAGGTGTCTCGGTCATGTCTGCATGGTTCCCGAACCTGTAGGGTCTACACACTTAAGGTTCGATGAACGCTAGAGTTGTAATGGGAATAGTATGGGGATATCGAAGGTTGTTTGGAGTCCCGGATGAGATCCCGGGACGTGACGAGGAACTCCGGAATGGTCCGAAGGTGAAGATCGATATATTGGACGAAGGGTATTGGAGTCCGGAATTGTTCTAGGAGTACCGGGTGACGACCAGCGTGACAGAAAGGAGTTTCGAAGGCCCCGACAAGCATTGGGGGGCCTTACGGGCCAAGGGGAGGGGGCACACCAGCCCACTAAGGGGCCGTGCGCCCCTCCCACCCCATCTCACGTAACCTAGAGAGGTGGGGGCGCCTCCCCTAGGGCAGCTGCCCCTCCCGGCTTGGGGGGCAAGTTTCCTAGGGGTGGGGGCGCCCAAACCCATCTAGGGTTTCCCCTGTGGCCGCCGCCCCTCCCCTAGGGAATCCCTAGGGCGCCTCCTCCCCCCTTCCCCCTATATATAGTGAGGAAGAGAGAGGGCAGTCGCACCCCCTTCCCTGGCGCAGCCCCTCCCTCATCCAACACCTCCTCCTCCTCCATAGTGCTTGGCGAAGCCCTGCAGGAGAACCGCAAGCTCCACCACCACGCCGTCGTGCTGCCGGAGCTCTCCCTCAACTTCTACTCTCCCCTTGCTGGATCAAGAAGGAGGAGATGTCACCGGGCTGTACGTGTGTTGAACTCGGAGGCGCCATCCTTCGGCGCTTGGATCGGATCTTCCGCAATTTGAATCGCCGCGAGTACGACTCCATCAACCGCGTTCTTGTAATGCTTCCTCTTAGCGATCTTCGAATGGTATGAAGATGCACTCCCCCTCTCTCGTTGCTAGCAACTCCTAGATTGATCTTGGTGACACGTAGAATTTCTTTTGATTATTACTACGTTCCCCAACATTTTTACATCGCAGGAAATCAATATCAGAAAGAGTCCAAATGCAACGACACTTCAAGGAGATTTTTTTGGACCATAAGACACATAATGGGCCCTGGCTGCGCCTGGGGGTGCTCCGAGGAGAGCACAACCCACCGGAAGCGGCGCCAGAGGCCAGGCGTGCCACAGTGGGTTGTGCCCTCCTCGGGTGCCCCCCGTACAGCCTATTTGCTCTATAAATACCCCAATATTCCCAAAAACCCTAGGGGTGTCGACGATATATTGATCCAGCCACCGCAGAGCCAGAACCACCAGATCCAATCTAGACACCATCTCAGTTGCGGTTCACCACCTCCATTGTTGCCTCTCCGATGATGCATGAGTAGTTCTTTGTAGACCTTCGGGTCTGTAGTTAGTAGCTAGATTGCTTTCTCTCTCTCGCTGAATACTAAATACAATGGTCTTTTGAAGATCCATATGATGTAACTCTTTTTGCGGTGTGTTTGTTGGGATCTGATGAACTTTGAGTTTATGATGAGTTATATCTTTTTATATCCATGAAAGTATTTGGGTTTCTTTGATCTATTTTATGCATGATCTCTTATACCCTCGTATTATTCTCTGATATTTGGGTTTTTTTTGGCCAACTTGATCTATTTATCTTGCAATGGGAAGGGGTGCTTTGTAGTGGGTTCGATCTTACGGTGCTTGGTCCGAGTGACAGAAGGGGAACCGACACGTATGTATCGTTGCTATTATGGATAAAACGATGGGGTCTATCTCTAAATAGATAGATCTTGTCTACATCATGTCATCGTTCTTATTGCATTACTCCATTTTTCCATGAACTTAATACACTAAATGCATGCTGGATAGCGGTTGATGTGTGCAGTAATAGTAGTAGATGCAGGCAGGAGTCGGTCTACTAATCTTGGACGTGATGCCTATATAATGATCATTGCGTGGATATCATCATAATTATTTGAAGTTCTATCAATTGCCCAACAGTAATTTGTTTACCCACCGTTTGCTATTTTTCTCGAGAGAAGCCACTAGTGAAACCTACGGCCCCCGGGGCTCTTTCTCATATATTTGCCTTTGCGATCTACTTTTTCTTTGCATTTATTTTCAGATACATTAAACCAAAAATACAAAAATACTTTGCAGCACTTTATTTTATTTGTGATCTTTTATTCAATCTATTACAACTTTCTCCCGTCCATGCACCAATTTGAGGCGCCGTTACCCGAAAGGGATTGACAACCCCTTTAACACGTCGGGTTGCGAGTGGTTGTTATTTGTGTGCAGGGGTTGTTTACGTCTTGTTGCTTGGTGTCACGCCCAATATGCGACCCTATCCAAAAGGAACTCGACGGTCCCACCAAGGATAGACCCGCATATTGAAACGCTTTTGCAAGGTGGATATCATTACATCAACATTACATAATACATAGGGATACGTACATAAGGCACGAATGCCACAAGAATACATCATCATCATATACAAGATCAACATGCGACTACGGATGAAACATAAACATAAGCTCAAACGACATCCACCACCTTTAGCCCAGGCTGCCGACACGGAACCTATCCCTGATCGAAGAAGAAGCGGAAGAAGAACTCCAACACAAGCAAACATCGCTCTCACGTCATGATCGCCATGAAACCTGTACCTGCAACTGTTGGTGTAGTAATCTGTGAGCCACGAGGACTCAGCAATCCCATTACCATGGGTATCAAGACTAGCAAAGCTAAAAGGGTAAGGAAGTGGTAAAGTGGTGAGGTTGCAGCGACTAAGCATGATATGGTGGCTAACATACGCAAATGGGAGCGAGAAGAGAAACAAAGGAACGGTCGTCAACTAGTAATGATCAAGAAGTGATCCTGAACTCCTACTTACGTCAAACATAACCCAGAAACCGTGTTCTCCTCTCGATCACCCCGAAAAGAGACACTCACGCGATTCGCACACGGTTGGTGTATTTTAGAAGAGTTTGCTTGAGTTTACTACAACCGGATATCAACAAATTCCCATCTGCCACATAACCGCGGGCACGGCTCTCGAAAGTTTATACCCTGCAGGGTGTCCCAACAGCCCATGATAAGCTCTCGCGATGAGCGAAGGATATTCCTTCTCCCGGGAAGACCCGATCAGTCTCGGAATCCGGCTACAAGACATATCGACAAGCAATAAAACAAGACCAGCAAGACCGCCCGATCTTGGCAAACAATCCCGATAGGAGCTGCACATATCTCGTTCTCGAGGCAACACCGGATGAGACAGGCTCTGAGTAAAACCAGGCCTCGAAGTTTCCCAGCGGTGGCCTGCGGTGACTCGATTCGGACCTGCACTTAGAGAAGCACTGGCCCGGGGGGGCTAAATAAAGATGACCCTCGAGAGAGAGACTCCCAAGGGAAAAGTAGGTGGTGGTGAGGCAAAAGGTAAAACCAATGTTGGGCCTTGATGGAGGAGTCTTATTCAAAGCGAACTGTCAAGGGGGTCCCATAAATCACCCGACCGCGTTAGGGACGCAAAATCCGGGAACATAATACCGATATGACGGAAACTGGGGCGGCAAGAGTGGAACAAAACACCAGGCATAAGGCCGAGCCTTCCACCCTTTACCCAGTATATAGATGCATTAATAATATAAGATATATTGTGATATCCCAACAAGTAAACATGTTCCAACAAGGAACACCATCTCCATGTTCCAACAAGGAACAAACTTCATCTTCACCTACAACTAACAACGCTATAAGAGGGGCTGAGCAAAGCGGTAACATAGCCAAACAACGGTTTGCATAGGAAAGGTGTCAAAGGTTAGAGGCTGACATGGCAATTTGGGAAGGCTTGAATAAGCAGGTGATAGGTAACGCAGCATAAGCGAAAGAACGAGGCAACTAGCATAGCAATGATAGTAGTGAGATCGAGGGTAGCGGTCATCTTGCCTGAAATCCCGCAAGGAAGAAGAACGAGTCCATGAAGAAGACGAGCGGATGAAGCCGAACCAAGCGTGAAGCGAACGAATCCTCACGATCGCATAGCAAGCGAGAACTAACAAGAAGAAGCACACAACATAGTAAACACACCACGCATGAAGATGACATGATGCACAAACAAGCATGATGCATGGCAAGGCTACATGAAGCTACTCATGGCAAGAGATGATGCAAACAAGAGCAACACATCAAGGCAAGTTTAAATGAGGCCGGAAACAACATAGAACAATTCCGGTAAGTCCTCATATGCAAATTTCGAAATTGGTCCAGATCTGAATATTATATTCAAGTTGTTAAACAGCAATTTAAAATGCACCAAGATGATCTACACGAAATTCTAGTCAAGTTACATATAAAGTTCATTAGATTCGGAGCTACGGCCTATAAGATATGAGCAAAACAAGTTAAACATGGCATTGATGCAAAATGCACCCAAACATCAAGCAAACACCTCAAAACAAGGATGCAACATTATAATATGAAGCTACATGCAAAAACAAGCAAGTTTCATATAGAGCGCACTCAAAAGCAGACAGCGGTTCAACACATACACTACAAGTTTAAAGGACAAGCTGTCCAAAACAGCAACTAGGCATATTGCAAGCATCAAAACAACATGCTACAGCACCTTAACATGATAAAAAAAGGCATGGGCATGATGTACAGGTAAAGCATGACAAAACATGAACACTGAGCTATCTCCAGAAATCACTAGAACATGCTCAAAAACGCATGGCAAGATTGCAAATAATAACAGTTTCAGACTTTAGCAGAATTAACATCAGGTTACAATGTTTAGAGCTATCAAACAACATGCTACAGTAACTTAACATGGCAACCAAAGGCATGGCATGAATCTACTAATTGCATAGAAAAAATGTCCCTTACTGACCATAAGCCAAAAGGGCATAGAAAATATGATGGCACCCATGTAAACATAGCAAGTTATATTACAGATTCATACATGGCAGGAACAACAATAAGTAGGCATGTTGGAGAGCTTGAACCACTCACCACAGAGCAATACATGGCATGGCAAGGCAACTCACAGTAAGAATACATGGCATAGAAGTTATAAATGGAAAGAACAACATCATAGCATACACGGATCAACTACAACAACCTTGGCAAAATTGAATAACATGTAAACAACCTGCCAGGAAACATTTTATAGCAAAAGTAGAGCTCGATTGACTCAAGCTATGGCACTCCATATTTACAAACAAGAGAAAGTATGGATAGAGCATAACCATATGCTCAAAACATCCTTACTGAAGTATCTCAAAATATGCATGGATCTCTCGGTATCATCAAGTTAACATGGCATAAAAATATCAGCAAAACAGGGGTTGAAATCAGCAACATAAAGAAGTCTAGTTTGCATGCTTGTTCTAGTCACCACAGAGATCACAAAAATACATGGCATACACCCCTGGAAAGATGGCATGGCATATTACAAAACACATGTAGGACTGAAATTCATAGGATGCTCACATCAATCATGAAAAAAATGACAAAAGTGCATGTTCTGTTAAGAAACAGAAACTAACATCACATAGCCCTCTTCTAACAGCATTTCGGGCATTGAGCTCAAATTAAAATGACGCAATTAGATGAAATGATCTACTCTTCGAGAAGAACATTTTGACATATCACACGCACAAAACGGAGCTACGGATGCAGAGATATGATGGCATGAACATGGCATAAAAATGTTAGCAGATTCGGGACTTAGGGGAATTCTCACCACCTCGAGGGGAGAAGTCAACGGAGGCGCGTTTCACGAGGATGGCCGGGGAAGGGCCTGGGACGGGCGCGCGCGGCGGATCCGGGCCGGATCTCGCCGGAACCGCCCGGATCACGGCGAGGGGAGGCGACGGGGGCGACGGGGCGGCGCAGCCTCGGCGAGGCGAGGCCGGCAGGGCGGTGGCGGCCACCGGCGGCTTGGGCATGGCGCTGGGAGGAGCTTGGGCTCCCGCGGGACGAGCGGCGGCGGGCGGAGAAGATCCGGCGAGGAGCGGGCGGCCGGGTCCGGCCACCGGCGAGACGGCGGGAGGCGAACGGCGGCGGCGGGCGCGGTCCGACGAGGCCGGGCGCGGGAGGAGGCGGGCGGAGGCGCGGGCCGGCTCGGGGCCCGCGGCGCTGTGGGCCTCGCACGGCGGGCGGAGGGCGGCGGCGTGCCGCGGGCGAGATCCGATTAAGCGGCGGGCGGACATGTCCGGCGGGATCCGGACGTGTCCGGCGGCGCGGGGAGGAGCGGGGCTAGGGTTTGGACCGGGAATTTTCGGGGGAGGCACATATTTATAGGTAGAGGGAGCTAGGAGAGTCCAAATGAGGTGCGGTTTCGGCCACGCGATCGTGATCGAATGACCGAGAGCATGGAGGGGAGTTAGATGGGTTTTGGGCCACTTTGGAAGGCTGTTGGGCTGCACACGAAAGAGGCTTTTACGGTTACCCGGTTAACCGTTGGAGTATCAAACGACCTCCAAATGGCACGAAACTTGACAGGCGGTCTACCGGTGCTATACCAAGGCCGCTTGACAAACCTCGGTCCATTCCGAGACCGTTTAACACCCGCACACGAAAAGAATTAAAAGGGGGCGCCGGGAGACATAGGAGTGCCGGATTGCAAAACGGACAACGGGGAAAATGCTCGGATACATGAGACGAACACGAATGCAAATGCGATGCACATGACGACATGATATGAAATGCAGATGATGACATGGCAAAGTGCAACACGCAAGCAAATGACATGGCAAGGACGGCGAATAACTGGCGGACACCTGGCGCATCGAATCTGGGGCGTTACACTTGGTTCTCCTACTGGTTCGATAACCTTGGTTTCATATCTGAGGGAAATACCTACCGCCGCTGTGTTGCATCATCCCTTCCTCTTTGGGGAAATACCGACGTAGCTTCAAGCGACATCAAAAGGAATTTCTGGCGCCGTTGCCGGTGAACGATCAAGTCAAGATAGACTCCCGGCCACGCACCATTTCTGGCGCCGTTGCCGGGGAGTATCTTCAACATATACCAGGTACCTACTCACAAATCTCATCTCCTCGCAATTTACATTATTTGCCATTTGCCTCTCGTTTTCCTCTCCCCCACTTCACAAAAAGTTGCCGTTTTATTCGCAATCTTTTTCGTTCTCCTTTTTCTCGTTGGACCTTTTGTTTGCTTGTGTTTCCATGTGGCTTCTACATGCTTGCATCTTCGCTTGCTAAAAAACTATTGATATGGATCCCCATCCACTTGCTAATCGTTTTAAAAGATCCAATAGTTTGAAGTGTTGATGGTTAACAAGACCACTAGTTTCAAGAAAAAAGGGCAAAGGTAAGAAGGGGAACTTCAAGAAGAATAGCAAGCAAGTTGCTACTCCCGAGAAGAAGTCGAAGTCTGGACCTAAGCCTGAAACTAAGTGCTTCTACTGCAAAGGGACTGGTCACTGGAAGCGGAACTGCCCCATGTATTTGGCGGATAAGATGGATGGCAAAGTGAAAGGTATATTTGATATACATGTTATTGATGTGTACCTAACTAATGCCCGTAGTAGCGCCTGGGTATTTGATACTGGTTTTGTTCCTCATATTTGTAACTCGAAATAGGGGATTACGGATTAAACGAAGATTGCCTAAGGACGAGTGGCGATGCACGTCAGAAATGGTTCCAAGGTCGATGTGATCGCCATCGGCAGGCTACCTCTACATCTACCTTCGGGATTAGTTTTAGACCTGAATAATTGTTATTTGGTGCTAGCGTTGAGCATGAACATTTGTAGCGATCCAACCTCAGCCGGTCAAATCTCTGTGCATAAGTGTCATCCCTGGATTGGTAATGCTGACACACACACAATACTTGAATGGATTTATAACAGAGTGGCAATCACACACTTATTACATTGAATGTCTCAAGAGAGAACTTATTACAATAAATATGGCTTAAGGCCATCTAAATAAGATAATAGCAGAAGGCTTGGAAGATAAAGTGAGTCCATCAACTCGAACGGCATAGCTGAGTGCACGACAAATGACCTAGCGCACCTTACTCCTCGTCTGAAAAGTATGCAACATGATATGTTGCAGCCCGAAACGGGTCAACACATGGAATATGCTGGCAATATAACACAGTAGAGCAATGAACATGATAAATGCTATCACTACATGCATATATGGCTGGTGGAGGATCTATGGTTATAATGTTTTGCGAAAAGCCAATTTTTTCCTACAACAAAGGAATATGTTTTGTTTAACTATCATGGTGGTTGAACATTGAGAAGGTTCCTCCAACTCAATCCCAATTAAAAGTAATTAACAAACCAACAAATTAATTTAGAGTGATGAGATCAAATTAAAAATTCAAGTACCACATACTCAAGATGTCCACAACAGGGGACATGACTAACCATGATTAGTTTGTACACTCTGCAGAGGTTTTTGCACTTTTCCCCACAAGACTCGATCTCCTCCGTTGGATTTCTCGCACTAATGGTGTTTGAGAAACGGATGACCGAACACAGTCTTTTAGAAGCATTAACTCTAACCCTGGGTAGACAGTACCAACCTACACCCCCTACATCTGCTAGCCTACCATTGAAAGAGGTCATGCAACATACTCAACTATGCTAGAGCCCATAATAGCTTGTGGCTGGACACAGAAGTTTCTAGCATGAATCATCTTATGATCCCTTTGAGCCTGGATGGCGAGCCGTAGGATGATCACACGGGTCCTCCGGGATATCCTAGGACAACACTGGATTCTCCAGTGCATAACCAATCCACCCAGATGTGTATTTAAGTAGCCAACTTATGTTAACCATTAATTAACAATCTCACATCTGTCATGGATACACTCAAACCCAATCCACGTCTACGAGCATAGCATGGCAATATAAGCATAGCGTAGAAGTAACTCCCAAGGGTTTGATAATAAAAGAACTAATCATCTACTTCCCAATACCCATAAGTTAATCACATCCTAATCATGCAATGTTTGAGGATTGTAACTAATGCATAAAAACTGGGTATGAAAAGAGTATGATCAATGTGTTACTTGCCTTGCTGACGATCCGCAAAACCTAGAGACTCGTAGTAGCACGCTTCGCACTCCGGGAATTCTATCGCAAACAAACAATAGCATACATAAGCACTCAAGCAAGGATGCACGGGTAAAACTCAAATAAGAAGATCGAATCTGAAAATCCAACTGAAGAGATTCGATCTGCAAAAAGAATCAACCGAATTGGAGCTACAGAACTGAAACTACGGTCAAAAGAACTTCGAATTCAAATCTGCTTGAAACCAAATTTTAAATTGTCAAAACCATATTCAAGTTGATTAAACAGAAAGAGGGGCTCGAGAGGAAGATTTTGGCATTGGTTTCACTGGATTTGGACAAACGGTTGAAAAGGTACGAGGGTTTGAAGATCAGGGGCTAATCTGCGATAAAAGTAATCGCGGATATGTCCCTGGCCGAAAATAAAATAAAAAGAAAAGACTAACGAACGAACGTTTGCTGTCTGAACCTAACCGGCGAATAATGTTCGTTAAAACGAACGAACGGACGAACGTCCGCTAAATAACTAAACCGAATAAAAACCGAAAAAACAGATCTAGGGTTTTTTAAAAGAAAACCGATCGGTTTTACCTAACCGAAAAAAACGACGGCGGCGGATCCAAGAAGATCCATGCGGCGGACAACGGCAAGAAAGCGGCGGGCGGTCGGCGGCGCTAGAATGCTTAGGGTCACGGGTGGGCTGGCGGCTCGGGTGGGCCTCGGCGGCATATAAGGCCTGAGCGTGGACAGAGTCCGGCTCGGGCACGGCCCAAGGTCGGTTCGTTTTTTTAATAAGATTCCGCCAAGAAAAATCCTAAATAAATAAAATTAAAATCTAAAAATGCCAAAATCAATTTTCGCTGTCTAAATAAAATATTTAAAACAAAGCGAACATTTTCTTGGCCTAAAATGCAATTTTGAAAAAATGCATATTTTTCTAATGCAAAAAAATAGTGACAAAATCCAAATAAAATTATTTATTTGATTTTAACATTTTTCCTCCAATATTTCATTTGTTTTGAGAAGTCATATTATCTCCTCTCATATATTTTTAATATGAAATATTCTTTTGGAGAGAAAAATAATTAAAACCAAAATGATCCCCGTTTCAATATTTGAGAAAATTTCAAAGATGAAAATAATAAAATCCCCAACTCTCTCCGTGGGTCCTTGAGTTGCTTAGGATTTTTAGGATCACTACCAAAATGCAAATGAAATATGGTATGCATATGATGACCTATGTATAACATTCGAAATTGAAAATTTGGGATGTTACAGACCTACCCCCCTTAAGATGAATCTCGTCCTCGAGATTCGGGCTGGCTAGAAAATAGGTGTGGGTGGTCTTTCCGTAGATCATCCTCGCATTCCCAGGTGGCTTCATCCTTGGTATGGTGAGTCCACTGAACTTTGCAAAACTTAATAACCTTGCTGCGGGTAACTCGGCTGGCAAACTCAAGAATCTTGACAGGTCAGATCACTATCCAACTGAATAGCTTCCAGGGGCACTGTATCTCTCAGGGGTATATCGGCCATCTCTGCATGGCACTTCTTCAGCTGGGAAACGTGAACCACATCATGAACTCTTGACAAGCCTTCGGGTAACTCCAACTTGTAGGCCACTTCTCCCATATGTTCCAGAACTCGGTATGGCTACAAATCTCGGGGCTAGTTTTCCCTTAACTCCAAATTGTTTTACTCCTCGCAGAGGTGATACACGAAGATATGCTCTGTCTCTGATTTCATAGACTACTTCCTTGGGTTTCGAGTCTGCATAACTCTTCTACCTGGACTGAGCTACCTTCAGTCTATCCCGAATCAGCTTAACCTTCTCTTCGGACTCTCTAATCAAATCTGGTCCAAACAACTGACGGTCTCCAACTTCATCCCACATCAACGGTGTCCGGCACCTCCTTCCATACAAAGCTTCTAAGGGTGCCATCTTCAAACTAGCTTGATAACTATTGTTGTATGAGAACTCTGCGTAAGGCAAGTTATCATCCCAACTAGATCCATAATCTAGCGCACAATCTCTCAACATATCCTCCAGAATTTGATTGACTCTCTCGGTCTATCCATCTGTCTGTGGATGAAAGGTTGTACTGAACTCTAGCCCGGTACCCAAAAGGCTGGTGCGGTAGTGCCAAAACTTTGAAGTAAAGCTGTGTTCCTCTATACGTCGATGGTCCTCGGAACTCCATGCAGACATACGATCTTGGTCATATATATCTTGGCCAACTTCACACTTGTATAGGTGGTCTTCACTGGGATAAAGTGAGCCACTTTGGTCAAACGATCCACTACTACCCAGATAGAATCATATCTCGATCGTGTCCTGGGTAATCCGGTGATGAAATCCATGCCAAGCTTATCCCACTTCCATTTGGGTATCGGCATAGGCTGCAGTAATCCTACTGGCTTCTGATGTTCTGCCTTCACTCTCTGACATACATCGCATACGGCTACATACTCGACGATATCCTTCTTCATACCAGTTCACCAGAAACGCTCCTTCAAATCCAAATACATCTTGGTGTTTCCGGGGTGTATCGAGTATGGTGAGTCATGAGCTTCCTGTAGTATCAGCTTCCTGATCTCTGCATTATTGGGCACAGATACACGATCCTCAAACCACAAGGTATCATGCTCATCTTCACGAAAACCTTTGGCCTTTCCTTTACTCATCTTCTCCTTTATCTCAGCAATTTCTTTGTCATCCTTCTGAGCTTCACGAATCTTTCCCAATAATGTCGACTGAACCTCCATTGCTGCGACAAAACCTCTAGGGACTATCTCCAAACAAAGCTCCCTGAGATCCTCGGCTAACTCCTTTGGCAATCCTCCGCTTACGAGGGTATTGATATAACTCTTCCGGCTCAAAGCGTCTGCTACAACATTGGCCTTTCCTGGATCATAATCCTTTATAAGCTCCAACCATCTCCTCTGCCTGAGATTCAGCTCCTTCTGTGTGAAAATGTAATTCAAATTCTTATGATCCATGTACACATCACAATGGTTTCCGATAAGAAAATGTCTCCAGGTTTTGAGTACATGCACTACGGCTGCTAACTCCAAATCACGCGTGGCATAAATCAACTCATGCGGTCAAAGTTGACGTGAGGCATATGAAACAACTCTTCCGTCTTGCATAAGTACTCCTCCAAGTCCTAAGCGAGAAGCGTCACAATAAACTTGGAAATCCTTGCATATATCCGGCAGAATCAGCACTGGGGTTGTAGCCAAACGTTTCTTCAACTCCTGAAAACTTGCTTCACATTCTTCTGTCCATTTGAATTTGGTGTCCTTCTTCAGCAACTCCGTCATAGGATTCGCAATCTTAGATAAATTCTCAATGAATCTCAGATAGTATCCCGTGAGTCCAAGGAAACTGCGGATCTCTCCAACTGAGGTGGGTGCCAACCACTCAGTGACTGACTGAACCTGGGTAGGATCTACTACTATACCTTCTCCCAATATAACATGTCCAAGAAATCCTACTTCCTTCAACCAAAACTCGCATTTGCTGAACTTGGCATATAACTGATGTTCCCTGAGCTTCTCGAGAACTAACCGCAAATGCTCCTTGTGTTCCTCTTTATTCTTCGAGTATACCAAAATATCATCAATGAACACCATGACAAACTTACCCAAGAACTCCATGAACACTTTATTCGTCATGCTCATAAAATAGGCAGGGCGTTAGTCAATCCAAATGACATAACCGTGTACTCATATAGCCCGTACCTTGTGGTGAAGGCTATCTCAGGTATATCCCGTTCTCGAATCTTCAGCTAGTGGTATCCTAATCGTAGATCGATCTTGGAGAATACTTTAGCTCCTTGCAGCTAGTCAAACAAGTCATTAATCATCGGTAGTGGGTACTTGTTTTTTATCATCACTTCATTCAGTGCACGATAATCAACAACCATTCTTAATGATGCATCCTTCTTCTCAACCAAGAGCACTGGGTCTCCCCATGGTGACGAACTTCGTCGAATGTAACCTTTCTCCAATAACTCCTTAATCTGCTTCTTGATCTCTTCCAGATCATTCGCGGGCATCCGATACGGTTGTCAGTGTACAAAAGTAGGGGCTCTCCTTTTGACCCCTTTACTTGTGCACGGGCAGTCAGAGCCACCCGCCACGACCATGCATAACAGGGTAGGAAAGGGAAGCCGGAGAGAAGATGAAGGCACAAGACAAATAAAGCAACGACAAGGACCAAGGCCACAAGGATCGGATGGGCGAAGCAGGTTTCCCCTGCAAGGACCCTTGTTGGGGCAGCCTCAGCGGCCCCGGCAAGACCCTTGTCAAGCAGCTCGCCCATCGCCGAAAGGAAGCACCCTTGAGCCCACCAACGCTCGAATAACGCATTGGAACAGGGCTCGGGAGGCACCTCCATGGTGGCATGCAGATCTTTGTGAAGACAAAGAATAGTCAAGATCAAGTGAGGATAGGAAGGCAATTATCCTCACCGAAGAAACCCACAAGACCCCCGGCAAGATCCTTGCCGGGGATGCCTGCGCGCCACGGAAAGACCCTCGCCAAGCGCGCCAGCAGGGCCACTTCTAGGCCCGCACCAGCCAAGTCTCCGCCGCCGTTCGCATGCGGCTGCCGACCCAACCAGCTGGGCAGGCACCTGCGTGGCAACATGCAACTCTTCGTGGAGGCTCCACCATCATGCCACCTCAGCTGCATGCCTGCCTACATGGCACCGCATGCATCGCTGGCCAGGGCGCATGTCGAAGCAAGGAGGAGCGGCGACGGACGGGACGGGCCTCGCTCCCACCCCCGATAAAGCGAAGGGACACCTAAGCCTCGCATTAAATGTGCTTTGTCCTGTAACACCAGGGATAAGCTCACAGTGTTGTAGCACTTTCCACCTCCTGTGTGCCACTGTGGCAGCCCCTTTCACCTATAAAAGGAGGCCCATGGCGCACTGGAGAAGGATTCGGCTCTTTTGAACCTAGCAGCACCTAGAGCTAGTTCACGAGCTCAAGAACACTGAATACAGACACCAAAGCAGGATCGTAGGGTTTTAGGCATCTTTGCGGCCCGAACCTGGGTAAATCCCCCTTGTGTTGCCTGCTAGTCCCGCTCTTCTCATGATCCCCGCGCCCCGCAACCGTAGGAGGGATTACAGTGATCCCATAGGTGTCGTTTCCCACTGACAACGGTCTCTTCGATATTGGTCCGGTGCCTGGCAACAGCTCTATCAAAAACTCAATGTCTCGATCCGGCGGCATGCCTCGTAGCTCCTCAGGAAATACATCCAGGTAATCCTTCACAACTGGCACTTCCTCCTGAACAACTCCCGTGAGAGAATTCACTTGGGTCCCCCTCGGCGCATGCGTGGATACATACTTGATCCTTTTTCCCTCCGGGGTGGTGAGCAGAATTGACCTACTGGCATAGTCAATGTTTCCACCATACTTCGTTAGCCAATCCATACCCAGTATCTCATCCAATCCTTGTGACTCCAGAATTATTAGGTCGGAGGGGAAAATATGGCTACCAATGGTTAAGGGTATCTGATCGCACCATCGGCTGGCCATATACTCTGCTCCTGGTGAGCTTACTAACAAGGGTGTCCTAAGGGCTAAGGTGAGTAACTTAAACTTGTCCACAGATCCCCTTGATATGTATGAATGCGATGCACCAGTATAAAAAAGAACGAGAGCAGTAAATGACTTAACCAAAAACTTACCGATAACTGCATCTGGCTGCTCTTCAACCTCCTCTACGTTCACGTGGTTCACTTGTCCCCTGTTGAAAGGGTTGGGCTTCTTCCCAGAGCTTCCATTGCCATTACCATTCTTTGCTTCAGAACATTCAATGGTGTAATGTCCAGTCTTCCCACACTTGAAACAAGTAATGTGACCTAGATCCTTCTTGGCGGGCGTTGTTGGGTTAGAGTGGTTCTGATTGCTGCCTGCTCCATTCCCATTTCCATTCTAGGGGCCACTGAGGTTATGCGAACTTCCTCCATTGTGGGTATGGCCTCCATGGTTATGGGTAAATCCTCCCGAGTTCGGGGTGTAACGAGGCTTCTGCTGGGCTCCTGAATTGTAATTCCCCTGTCCATACTTCCTCTTGCGGCTCTCAATTTGCTGTTGCTTCCCTTCAATCATAAGAGCCCTGTCTACCAACTCCTGATAGTTACAAATGTCGCTACCATCAACTGCATGCTCATCTCATCATTCAACCCTTCCATAAACTTCTCCTGCTTCGCAACATCGGTGGCCACATCATCCGGGGCATAGCAAGCTAACTTATTGAACTCATCCACGTACTGCCCCACCGTACGGTTTCCATGGCACAAGTTGCGAAACCCACGCTTCTTCATGCTCATAGCTCCAGTTGAGACATGTGCAGTGCGGAACGCTTGTTGAAACTGATCCCAAGTGACATTGGCTATAGGGAAAGTGGTCGTGTAATTCTCCCACCATGCGGCTGCGGGGCCATCCAATTGATGTGCGGCAAAATGCACCTTCTCCACATCTGTGCAACCTATGGTGGTCAACTCCCTTCCAATCCTGCGTAGCCAGTCATCAGCAACTATTGGCTCGGTGCTACTGGAAAACACCGGCGGCTGCAACCTTAGAAAACGGGCTAAGTTGTCGACTGGAGGTGGTGGCGGTGGGTTGTTGTTGTTGTTGCCTTGGTTCTGGACTAGTTGTTGTATCAACGCATTTTGCTGTTGGATCAACTGGGTGATCTCCGGTGGGAAGACAAATCCGGTGTCACGTCTCGAAGGCATCTGATGGGTTTAGAGGGGAGAGATTAGAATAGAATGAGGTCTAGTTAGAAAACACTACCCATATGCACATGAGACAAACACATTTATATCACACCAAATCAATTCAAGCAAGGGCATACACTCGATCTAGAACTATCGTTACAGAAGTGCTTGGACTACTACTATATACATGGGGGAATACTACTAATCATATGGTGGTCTACTAGAAATTTTGATCGGTGGAAGACTCCATGATATCCGCTCCAGCTTCGTCTTTGTAATCATCATCACTACTGTCGGGGTCGGAGTCGATGTCGTTGAGGGAGTCCTGGACTCAGGGGTTCTCGGGCATCCGGCCTGTTAGCCATGGGCCGGACTGATGGGCTATGAAGATATGAAGACCGAAGACTCTCACCCGTGTCCGGATAGGACTCTCCTTGGCATGGAAGGCAAGCTTGGCGATCAAATATGAAGATTCCCTTCTCTGTAACCAACTTTGTACAACCCTAGTCCCCTCCGGTGTCTATATAAATTGAAGGGCTAGGTCCATAGAAAACTAGACTCATAGCCATAGTCATACATGCTAGACTTTTAGGGTTTAGTCATTACGATCTCATGGTAGATCAACTCTTGTAATACTCATATTCATCAAGATCAATCAAGCATGAAGTAGGGTATTACCTCCATAGAGAGGGCCTGAACCTGGGTAAACATTGTGTCCCCTGTCTCCTATTACCATCGACCTTAGATGCACAGTTCGGGATCCCCTACCCGAGATCCGCCAGTTTTGACACCGACATTGGTGCTTTCATTGAGAGTTCCATTGTGCCGTCCTCAAAAGGTTTGATGGCTCCGTCAATCATCAACGACGATGCTGTCCAAGGGGAAACCTTCCTCCTCGGACAGATCTTCGCGTTCGGTGGCTTCGCACTGTGGGCCAACTCACTTGGTCATCTGGAGCAGATCGACAGCTTCGCCCCTGGCCATCAGGTCAGATTCGGGAGCTTAAATTACGTCGTGGATATTCGTGGAGACCTGATCTTCGATGGCTTTGAGACCACGGCAGCCGCTCCCTGTCCCTACGATGAACATGACTTAAATATGTCATCGGACCATGCTCAGGAAATTGCACCTGTAACTACTCCGGCCTTAGATCCGGAGCAAATCGCGCCATCCGAGGACGGGAAGCTCAACCCCGCCACGGAGGTCGCAGATTCCACGGTGTTGGAGCCGCACGCAGACCCAACCTCGGGTGATACCTGTGTCTCCGGAACCTCGGACTCGTTTTCGGCCATAAGTTCCGAACCATGTGCGTCCGCGCATATCAAGCTGGACAGGTCGTCGATCGTCGAATTCAGCACCGCAGACATCTTCCAACACTCGCCTTTAGGCGACGTGTTAAACTCATTAAAAAATCTACCCTAGCGGAGGGTTCACAGCCGAACTATGTCCGGTTCGAACTGGAGGCTGATGACGGGGAATTTCGCTTCCCACCCGCCACCCACTACACAACAACTGTCGAGGACTTGACCGACATGCTCGATTATGACTTCGAAGACATCAACGGTATGGACGACGATGCCGATGAGGAGCAATGCCAAAACCCGCCGTTTACCGGACGCTGGACGGCCACTTCTTCGTACAACGTATACATGGTGGATACACCTAAAGAAACTAACAACGATGACACAGAGGATCCAGTTGAGGATAAACCTCCCGAGACACAGCTCAGACGTCGGCGTCAACGGTGCCGCTCTAAGTCACGTCGTGCAAAAGGCAGCAATACCGGCACCGGAGAAAACAATACTCCGGACGATGCCGAAGACAATGAAGACCATGTTGGGGCAATCTCCGAACAGGATAAACGGGAACACGGGCACGCTAGCCCTGATGAACAGGCCATACACGAAGACTCGGAGGATAGTAATTATCTTCTGCTCTCTGAGGATGAGGTAAGCCTCGGCAATGAGGATTTCATCGTGCCTGACGAACCTCTCGAGCAGGAGCGCTTTAAACGCCGGCTAATAGCCACTGCAAGGAGCCTGAAAAAGAAGCAGCAACAGCTTCAAGCTGACCAAGATCTGCTCAATGATAGATGGACCGAAGTCCTGGCCGCCGAGGAATACGGCCTTAGTAGCCCAGCCAAAAATTACCTGAAACGCAAATTGCTACCTCAATTCAGTGAGGAGGCACCGGAGCCCATGCCATCATCCCATAATGCGGCTAATTGACCACAACATGGTCATGACAGAGCGGCAACTCAAGCCGAGCACCAGCCCGCCCCACCTCACCGTAAAAGCAGAGATAAAGTAGCTCATTGTTACACATATGACCTTCGGCAGGGCCTGGACAGCAGAGCAATACATACTAGATTGATCTACGGATCACGAGGACGTGCCCCGACGCGCGGCGACGACTATCTACTCGGACGCAACAAGCCTAGTCACGCCCGGACCGAAAACCGCAGACGGACTCCATCAGAGCTATGTCGCAGTGTGCCCAATACAGAAGCGCCGCACACCCTCTTTGCTTCACAGACGAAGTAATGGAGCAGGAATTCCCAGATGGGTTTAAGCCCATGAATATCGAATCATACGACGGAACAACCGATCTCGCGGTATGGATCGAGGACTTCCTCCTCCATATCCACATGGCCCGCGACGACGGCCTCCATGCCATCAAATACCTGCCACTAAAACTCAAAGGACCAGCTCGATAGTGGTTAAACAGTCTGCCGGAAAACTCTATTGGCAGCTGGGAGGACTTGGAAGATGCCTTCCGCGACAACTTCCAAGGAACATATGCCCGGCCACCGAATGCCGATGACTTAAGTCACATTGTACAGCAGCCCGGAGAGTCAGCCAGGAAGCTCTGGACTAGGTTCTTAGTTAAAAAGAACCAAATCATTGACTGTCCGGACGCGGAAGCCCTAGCGCCTTCAAACACAGCGTCCGGGACGAGTGGCTCGCCCGCCACCTCGGTCAAGAAAAATCAAAATCCATGTCAGCCCTTACCGCTCTGATGACCCGCTTTTGCGCGGGAGAAGACAGCTGGCTCGCTCGTAGAAGCAACAACACCAGCGCTCCGGGCACTTCCGAGGTCTGAGACGGCAATGGCAAGCCACGACGCAGCGACCACAAACGTCGCAATGATAATGAAAGAACGCGCGACACAGCGGTCAATGCCGGCTTCAGCGGTCCCAAACCCGGTCAATGGAAAAAGCAATTCAAGGCGAACAGAGACGGACCATCCAATTTAGACAGGATATTGGATCGACCCTGCCAGATTCACGGCCGCCCCGACAAACCAGCTAATCATACCAACAAAATTTGTTGGGTCTTCAAGCAGGCTAGCAAGCTCAATGCCGAACACAAGGGGAGGAGGCCGCCCGGTGATAGCGATGATGAAGAGACTCACCAAACAAATACCGGGGGTCAGAAGCAATTTCCCCCCGAAGTACAAACAGTGAACATGGTATACGCGACACACAACTCTACAAGGGAGCAGGAGAAGTACTCCCTCCGGTCTGAAGATCGTACTGCGGCAACTTCAGTACAAAATGGTCTTATTAAACCGCATACCTTGTCAGCCATTAAGCCACCTGTCTCAATTCAACAGGATCGACCAATTCTGAAGCAGAAATAGCAGTTCGGCTTCCGCCGCCCACCTCATATACCTGCGAAATTTGTATCGCCCATACATAACTATGCACTTAAGATACCCTGGGCATCGGCGGAAGCACAATATGGATGAGCCTGCAAGCACTCCCGTAACTCTTTTTTTCTAATTACTCTTTCTTTCTTCATTATCCTTTACTACAGGTGATGCAAAGGCTAAACATCTAACGGACTCTAGCGGAGTTCGGATTCGTACACTCACCTAGGGGGCTATTTCCATCAAGGAATCCCCTCGCCGAGGACAGGCGGCGCAGACGTGCGACAGGAGGTCCAAAATAACTTTTTGTAGACCACACTCTTTATTTCGAGCATGTAATATGCCTTTTTCCTCCGCCTTCGACCCCGGGCATGTCAAATAGTCGGGGTTGTGGCCTTTTTTTCTATAAAATAACCATCGGCATATCACTCAGGTCCCAGTAAACATAATCCGCATTCAGCATTCACTTTTTTCCAAAAGAAATGAATTTCGCTCCTATGGTTGTTTCACACACATACCTCGTCATAACTTGCCAGGGGCTCAGTATGGGAACAAATGAGTTTCTGACAAGTCCGAACAGCTTTATAGCGTACTTCGGCGTCGCGAGTTTGGCCTTATATGCATCAGCTCTGAATCATGTCCTGGGTCAATAGTTGGGTTGCCCGGCTCCTGTGCTTGCTACCTTACGTTTCGCTCTATCGGCTAGGGTAGTAAAGGAAGAACTACTGCGATTGTGCTTCTGGTTCATCTGGTCAAGCACCTCAGTAGAGAAAGCCGAAAACTGATCATCATGATGCGGCGAGAGCTGGTCAACCACTCGATGACTTATCGGAATCTTTCACGATTCCTCCAGACATATCTAACGACCTTTTCTTCAGGTCATATATGTAATGCACCATATTGGAATAAGCCGTACACATACTAGGGGCTATATCGTAGTCCCCCCTATAAAACTCCTATGGCTAAGTGAAAGTGTTAATGCCCTATAGTCCGATTGCCTAGTTCACCGCATTGACACCTCCTTAATGGACCAAGACGTTGGGTTAAGAGTGATCACATGCTTTTCCGAACACCCCCGTATTTTATACGTGGGGGCTGAAGCCGACGACTGGAAAACTTTCAGATTAATACAAAAATGGCCGCACATGAGGAACAAAAATTTTAGGCAAAACTAACATATATAGCCTTATCATAATATTGTCTTTTACAACTACCCATACATTTCACTTGAATATCATGTTTTTCGAGCATTGACCCTCTATCAAGCGGGTACCCTCCACGACATCCTCAAAATAATGCTCTTCTGCGTAATGGTCCTTACCTTTGGGTGGACCCTTCGCGGCAACATCTGTGGCCTTCATCTTCACCCAGTATGTCTTGACACGGGCAAAGGCCATCCGTGCACCTTCAATGCACGCCGACCGCTTCAAGACGTCGATACGCGGCACCGCATCAGCAAGTCGCCGCACCAAACCAAAATAACTATCCGGAACTGGCTCGTTCGGCCACAGCCTGGCCACATCGTCTTTCATGGCAGCACCGGATAGTCTATGGAGCTCGGCCCATTGGGTCATTTGTTCGTTCAACAAGAGTGGGTGTTTTGACACACCGAACTGTGACCAGAAAAGCTTCTCTGTTGCACACCCTTCTTGCGCTTGGTAAAACTGTGCCGCATCGGAAGCACTCTTCGGCAGGTCCAATAACGCGTCTGGAGAACTCCACACTTGATTAAGCGGAGCATAATTCGGATCACCGAACTTAGTTTGCAATAAAAAGGGCTTACCATCCGCGATCTCCCCAGCTTGTCGGATCTCCTCCCGGGCCGCTCTAGATTCGAACCGTGCTTCTTTCGCCTCTCGTAAGGCCTTGTTAAGCTCAGTCGTTTTGGCTTTATTATCCTTCTCAAGGATTGCACAGCGGCTAGCGGCATCCTTTAGCTCACACGTCATTGTGGATATTTTTTCCTCGCATTGGCGCCGAGAAGCCTGTTCGGCCTTTAACTCTGCAGATGCCTTCTCGGCAGCCGCATTGCTACTCCGGGTCTGTTCTTTGGCCCGGGCCAGCTCGGTCCGAAGGATCTCGACCGCGGCGGCTCCATCTGCATTAATGCATATCTCAGTAGACAATATCTCGCGTGATGGTTACATTACAAAGCACGTTCTTGTCAAGACTGCCCCAAAAACATACCTTGCGACTCGTCAAGACACTTGTTAATAAGCATAAGGTCATCTCCTATCATATCAAGCTTCCGTTCTAGATCGGCAAATTCTGTAGTCTGGGCGGACACCAGGGAAGCAACAGCCTATGTTTCAGTTAATCATATTATTTCCTGGACATATATTTTTTGATCCTCTGATCGCCTATCTTGGGAAGCCAATCCGAGTCTCAGGGGCTACTACCTATACACAGGTGCAGTGTGTGAGTCAAGCACAATAAAAATATTACATTACAAACCTCGAAGCCTTTTAGCAGGCTCATGAAGGCTTCATTCAATCCGCTTTTCACGGATAGAACCCTTTCAACCACCGTACCCATAAAGGTACGATGTTCCTCTAAGACGAACGCCTTTTGCAGCATGTTCGTCAATACATCCGACGCTTCGGGATCTCCGGAAGCTGCCGCAGGAGTACGGCCTCCCTTTGAAGGGATCCGTTTATTCGTCCCTGTGATTGTCTCCGGCCGTAGGCCGGACAGCTCGGGGCCTTTGTTGTCAGCCCCCGGACTCTGGGCTACCGAAGTATTACCTTCAGGTTGTGTCTTCACCATCCCTCGCACCACTTGTTGATCAGGAGAGACCCTCCGCGACGACACCTCAAGGTCGTCCGCCCTATTGGGCGAGGAGACTGGTGGAGGCGTCTCGCTTTCCATCATCTCTGGGAGAAGGTCCCTCGAGGAAGCGGATTGCTGAAGACTGTTCGCCGAGCTGCAAAAAAACATATATTCTAGATGTTACCTTGGTCACAAGAAAGGGACGGGATATGTTTAAAAACACCCTTGTTCACTTACAGTTTGCCTGAAGGCTTGTCCTCTCCGGGGGACCACGCGATGACGTCGCCCTCCAAGCCCGGGCCACCCAGCAGGAGCATCTTGCCTCACTTTGGAGCCGTTTCCTCCCAACCTTCGGAGGCGGCCCTTTTCTTACCATGGGGAGAGGGAATGTTGGCTTCTCCTTCACTTTGGCCTTCGGGCGGGGGAATCTTGATCTCCCCGGGCATGGTGTCTGATGTACCCTCGGAAGGGAGGCCACCTTTGGCCTTCCCGCTCTCCGTCTTGTCTCCCTTCGCAGGCACCTGGTACGGTGCCGGGGCCAGCATCCTCGCTAGTACGGGATCCGCTAAGTCTTCGGGAAGGGAGGCCGAACACCTAATACGCTCTGCTTTCTTTATCCAGCCCTGGAGGAAGATAGTCTGTTCAGTAACGTATTATGGCATACTTAACTACAAAGTGTTCGGAAGTTGAGCGCTAACCAAGGTATCCGGATGGTTGCAGTCGAGGCCAAGTTCCTCAGTGGTGTCCGGCCACTGTTTTCGCTTCTCGAAAAACAACTTCCACATTCCTTTGTGCGTAGTCCCGAAGAAATGTTGGAGGGTACGTGGTCCTTCTGGATTAAACTCCACATGCGGAGAGGCCTACGCTGACATGGCAGGGTTCGGCGGATTAGCATTACTTGAATCACGGTGACAAGATCGATGTCCCTCTCGAGGAGAGTCCGGATGCGGCTCTGTAGAGTCTGCACTTCATCAACTGATCCCCAGTCCAGCCCCTTATTAATCCATGATGCAAGTTGTAACAGAGGGCCAGAACGAAACGCAGGTATAGTGGCCCACTTGGTACCGCGGGGTTCTGTGATGTCAACTCCCGTTGCCATTGGTTGGAAGTTTCGGTGAAAGAGCCTTTTGGCCAGTGAGTATTGGTAAGCTTTCTCACTATAGCACCGCCGCACTCTGTTTGTTTCCCGTCGACCACCTTCGGCGTCACACTAAAGGTCTTGAGCCATAAGCCGAAGTGTGGGGGAATTCAAAGGAAGGCCTCACACGTAATGATAAACGCCGAGACGTGCAGGAAAGAATCTGGGGCTAGATCGTGAAAATCCAGTCCGTAATAAAACATGAACCCCCGGACGAAGGGGTGAAGAGCGAACCCTAGCCCTCGGAGGAAGTGGGAGATGAATACGACCCTCTCACCGGATCTTGGGGTCGGAATAACCTGTCCTTGAGCAGGAAGCCTGTGGGGGATCTCCGCGGTCAGGTATCTGGCCGCCCGAAGCTTCGCAATGTCCTCCTCTGTAACGGAGGAAGCCACCCATCGGCCCTGAGGGCAGGGTCCGGACATGATTGGGAAGCTTGGGACAATGAAGTCGAACCTTGGACTCTAGAACTTGAAGTTGGAAAGGCTGAGGAGAGGTTTGGCGTAAAAAGAGACGGCTGTCGGATCACGGGTTCCGGCAAAACCCTCAAGGTTCAAACACTGGGGTGCGCGCGAAGATCTCCTCCTCACCGATCCACACCCTAGCTCTCTATGATCTCGCGGACAAACTCGACGAACTCACAAGACAAACACACAAGATTTATACTGGTTCGGGCCACCGTTGTGGTGTAATACCCTACTCCAGTGTGGTGGTGGTGGATTGCCTCTTGGGCTGATGATGAATAGTACAAGGGGAAGGACAGCCTCCTGATGTTGAGGTGTTCTTGTGCTCGGCGTGTGGCTAAGGATCAGGTGAGATGCCCCTGGATCATATGCCTCTATTGTGGTGGCTAGTTCTACTTATATAGGCCCTGGTCCTCTCCCCAAATATTGAGCGGGACGGAAGCCAACAACGACCAATTTGAAAGGGGACAGCTAGTATAGCTTATCCTGACAAAAGCGGTCTTCTCCTGCAAAAGGCTCTGGTGGTGACGCCGTCTTGGGCTCCATGGTGACCTCCGTCTTGCCGTCCTGCTGGTCTTGGTCTCGTTGCACCGATATGGAAACCATTGCTTGATGCCTCGTACACTGCGCCTGCGCTTGCCCCCTTGGCACCAAAGAGGAAACAAGGACGTTGCGCGCTCTGGCGCCCGCCTGGTCTCGATCGTCATGGCTCATGTCACAAGGACCTCGCGAGGTTTGCCTTACCTTGATCTCTCCGCCCCTCGTGAGCCTGCCTGGCGAGGCCGCTCCTGAGGAGGTCTTGCATCGTCCGCCTCGCGAGGCTTGGCCCCTCGCGAGGGTCTTGGATGCCTTGTCGATGAAGATGGGTCATACGGGCCTGCTAGCTCAGCCATGCCATGGGCCGCAGGCAGGCAAGTCTGGGGACCCCCGTTCCCAGAACGCCGACAGTAGCCCCCGGGCCCAAGATGCGCTCGGGCTTGGCTTCGAGGCGAAGCCAAAGGTCAAGCGCGGAGCACCGCGGGCCCCAAAAGCCTACGTCCTCGGTTGACGCATGGCGGTTAATTGGACATGGGCGTCTCAGCATCCCCACGCTGCCTCGGCAACTGCCCGACTTGACAAGTCCCACGGCCAAGGTCATGACTTTATTTAGTGATGTATCCACTATCTTGGAAGAGGTTTCAATCGATTATGATGAGAACAAAGTTGCTACTTATGATGATTATTGTGATGAAACTTATGCTATAAAGAGTAGTGATGATTATATTTATAAAACTTGTCATGATTATGATTACCCTTTTTCTGAACATTACTCTTTTAATGTGGAAACAATTTATAGTATTCAAGTCTCTTATGATACTCTCACTATTCCGAATAAGAAGAATTTTGCTTATGTGGAGAGTAATAAATTTTCTATGCAAGTAGATCATGAAAAGAATGCTTTAGGTGCTGGTTATATTGTTGAATTCATTCATGATGCTACTAAAAATTATTATGATGGAGGAATATATGCTTGTAGGAATTGCAATAATATCAAGTTTCCTCTCTATGTGCTTAAAGTTTTGAAGTTATGCTTGTTTTGCCTTCCTATGCTAGTTGATTATTGTTCCCATAAGTTGTTTGCTCACAAAATCCCTATGCATATGAAGTGGGTTAGAATTAAATGTGCTAGTCATATTCTTCATGATGCTCTCTTTATGTTTCAATTCTTATCTTTTATGTGAGCATCATTGAAATCACCATGCCTAGCTAGGGGCGTTAAACGTTAGCGTTTGTTGGGAGGCAACCCAACTTTATTTTAGTTTCTTGCTTTTTGGTTCTGTTTAGGAATAAATAATCCATCTAGCTTCTGTTTATATGTGGTTTTGTGTTTTAATTAGTGTTTGTGCCAAGTAGAATCTTTGGGAAGACTTGGGTGAAGTCCTTATGATCATGTTGTAAAAAACAGAAACTTTAGCGCTCACGAGATTAGCTTCAACTTTTTATTGGAGAGTGCTATTTGGTTGATTCTTTTTTAAGATGATTACTAGACAAATTCCTCAGGTCCACCAATTTATTTTAGAATTTTTGGAGTTCCAGAAGTTTAAGTTAGTTATAGATTACTACAGACTGTTCTGTTTTTGACAGATTCTGTTTTTCTTGTGTTGTTTGCTTATTTTGATGACTCTATGGCTAGTAAAATAGTTTATAAACCATAAGAAGTTGGAATACAGTAGGTTTAACACCAATATAAATTAATAATGAGTTCATTATAGTACCATGAAGTGGTGTTTTGTTTTCTTTCGCTAACGGAGCTTACGAGTTTTCTGTTAAGTTTTGTGTTGTGAAGTTTTCAAGTTTTGGGTAAAGATTCGATGGACTATGGAATAAGGAGTGGCAAGAGCCTAAGCTTGGGGATGCCCAAGGCACCCCAAGGTAATATTCAAGGACAACCAAGAGCCTAAGCTTGGGGGTGCCCGGGAAGGCATCCCCTCTTTCGTCTACTTCCATCGGTAACTTTACTTGGAGCTATATTTTTATTCACCACATGATATGTGTTTTGCTTGGAGCGTAATTTTATTTTCTTTAGATTTGCCTGCTGTTTGAATAAAATACCAAGATCTCAAAGTCTTAAATGTTATAGTCTTCACATAGCTACATAATTATTTAACTACTCATTGATCTTCACTTATATCTTTTTGGAGTAGTTTGTCATTTACTCGTGTGCTTCACTTATATCCTATGATTAAATGGTTGAATGATTTGAATGTCATAAATCTGAAATTATATATGTTTTATATGCCTTTCCCATGGGGAGTAATGCCTTCACATATAAGAAGTAGAGGTGGTAAATTTACTGAAGGTTAGCAAACATTGTATTTTACACTTGAACGATTCATGAAAGAATATTGAAGGAAGAGAGATTTCACATATAAATATATTATCTTGGACATATTATATGATTGTGATCTCCATTAATAATTTTCAAACCTGAGCAAATTAGTTGAAGTTGGACAAGGAAGACAACATAATGAGTTATGCTTGGGTATATTTGTATAAGTTATATTGTTTTGGATCCTCTAACATGTGGTGCTTGCTATTTAGAATCCTTTGCTAGCCAAAATATCTGTACTAAGTCGCTTGTGCATCCAAATTCCTTGAACCTAGTTTTTTCCATGAGTGTCCACCATATCTACCTATATGCGGTATTTACCTGCCGTTCCAAGTAAATTTGCATGTGCCAAACTCTAAACCTTCAAATAATAATCTATTTTGTATGCCCGAATCGCTCATGTAGCGACTAGGGGCTAGCAGTATCTTCCATGCTAGGTGGGTTATTCTCACGATGAGTGGACTCTGCTCATCATTCACGAGAAAATGGCTGGTAACTGGGATGCCAAGTCCCATGATCAAAAGATCGAAATCAAATAAAAAATAATTGGAAACAAAACTCCCCCAGGATTGATGTTAGTTGGAGGCACCCGTTGTTTCGGGCAAGCCATGGATTGATGATTGTTGGTGGAGGGGGAGTAAATTCTTTACCTTTCTGTTTGGGAACCGCCTATAATGTATGTATTATGGAAGATATTGGGAACTCTTGGTCGTCATGTTGACAATTAAAGCATACCTCTCAAAACTATTTTCATCTCTGTTTTGGCTTCGAGCTCTGGCACCTCTGCAAATCCCTGCTACCCTCTGCGAAGGGCCTATCTTTTACTTTTATGCAAGAGTCAGTAGTATTCCTTCTCATTCCAACCTACTTTTTAGTTGGCAAGCATCATGTGATGGAAAGATCTAAGCATATATGGCCATTCAAATATATTTGAGCATGAATTATTATTGTTGACAATTATCTATATGATAAATGAGTTGGGAGGCGAAACATTAAGCCCCTATCTTTCTCTGTGTTCGATGGATGCTATTTGTTCTAAAAATATGCTTTGAGTGGTAGCAATCATGGAAGACTAAAAGATAGTTGCGTATGTGAAGTTTGCTGAATCAAAGCTCTGACATAGACTCTTCCTGAAAATAAGATGAATTGTAATTGTTTGATGACTAATAACACGGTTTGTTAGTTTTCAAGAAGGTTTACGATCTATAATTTAATATGTGAATAGTTTGTTACTTGATCATGCAAAGTTTTATGATATGAACTACTGTTATGACACATAATGATGCTATAAAAGGTGATTGAAATTATCATTGATCAAACTTATGCACCTGCTAGCATTCACACTTCATAAATTATTTCTTTCATCATTTACCTACTCGAGGACGAGCAGGAATTAAGCTTTGGGATGCTGATACGTCTCCAACGTATCTATAATTTATGAAGTATTCATGCTATTATATTATCCATCTTGGATGTTTATGGGCTTTATTTTACACTTTTACATTATTTTTGGGACTAACCTATTGACCCAGAGCCCAAAGGCTGCCTCTGTTTTTTCCTTGTTTCAAGATGTTTCAAGAAAAGGAATATCAAACAGAGTCGAAACGGAATGAAACCTTCTGGAGAAGTTATTTTTGGAAGGAAAGCTGCCTCATAGACTTGGAGTGCACGTCAGGAAAGAAACGAGGGAGCCATGAGGTAGGGGGGCGCGCCCACCCCCCTAGGGCTCGCCCTCCACCCTCATGAGCCCCTCGTGGCTCCCCTGACGTATTTCTTTCGCCTATATATATCCATATACCCTAAAAACTTCGAGGAACATAATAGATCGGGAGTTCCGCCGCCGCAAGCCTCTGTAGCCACCAAAAACCAATGAGAACCCTGTTTCGTCACCCTGCCGGAGGTGGGAACCCTCACCAGTGGCCATCTTCATCATCCCGGCGCTCTCCATGACAAGGAGGGAGTAGTTCACCCTCGGGGCTGAGGGTATGTACCAGTAGCTATGTGTTTGATCTCTCTCTCTCTCTCTCTCTCTCTCTCTCTCTCTCGTGTTCTTGATTTGGCACGATCTTGATGTATCGCGAGCTTTGCTATTATAGTTGGATCTTATGTTGCTTCTCCCCCTCTACTCTCTTGTAATAGATTGAGTTTTCCTTTGAAGTTATCTTATCGGATTGAGTCTTTAATGATTTGAGAACACTTGATGTATGTCTTGCCGTGCGTGATCTGTGGTGACAATGGGATATCACGTGATTCACTTGATGTATGTTTTGGTGATCAACTTGCGGGTTCCGCCCATGAACCTATGCATAGGGGTTGGCACACGTTTTCGTCTTGATTCTCTGGTAGAAACTTTGGGGCACTCTTTGAGGTTATATGTGTTGGTTGAATAGATGAATCTGAGATTGTGTGATGCATATCGTATAATCATACCCACGGATACTTTAGGTGGCATTAGAGTATCTAGGTGACATTAGGGTTTTGGTTGATGTGCGTCTTAAGGTGTTATTCTAGTATGAACTCTAGGGCTGTTTGTGACACTTATAGGAATAGCCCAATCGATTGATTGGAAAGAATAACTTTGAGGTGGTTTCGTACCCTACCATAATCTCTTCGTTTGTTCTCCGCTATTAGTGACTTTGGAGTGACTCTTTGTTGCATGTTTAGGGATAGTTATGTGATCCAATTATGTTATTATTGTTGAGAGAACTTGCACTAGTGAAAGTATGAACCCTAGGCCTTGTTTCCTAGCATTGCAATATTGTTTACGCTCACTTTTATCATTACTTACCTTGCTGTTTTTATATTTTCAGATTACAAAAACCTATATCTACCATCCATATTGCACTTGTATCACCATCTCTTCACGAACTAGTGCACCTATACAATTTACCATTGTATTGGGTGTGTTGGGGAAACAAGAGACTCTTTGTTATTTGGGTGCAGGGTTGCTTGAGAGAGACCATCTTCATCCTATGCCTCCCACGGATTGATAAACCTTAGGTCATCCACTTGAGGGAAATTTGCTACTATCCTACAAACCTCTGCACTTGGAGGCCCAACAACGTCTACAAGAAGAAGTTGTGTAGTAGACATCAGGGTGCCCTCGCGATCCACTTCGAGTACGACGGAGCCTCCACGCTGTTCTTCAAGGTCTTCGACACAGAGGGTCGCCGCTTGGAGTGTTGCCCCGAAGGGGAGCGCCAGGATGAGGCGTGCCCCACTCGCGGCTGCTCCAGCAGCATCGACCCTTGGGAGTCCAGCGGTTCTCCCGAGCTCTATGAGACTCCGAAGACGAGTGATGACAGCTACGTGCCCCCGAGCTCTTGTTGCGCTCGGAGCAGGGCCGCAAAGTACGGCCGCCGCCGTCGCTGATCTGGATGGGGTTGGCGCCGACCTCCCGCGGCCCACTTTTGATGATGGCGTCGGCCGCGGGGGTGTGTAGATAGGATTCTCCTAGGTTCTCGTCTTCTGTTCCCTACGAAGAATCGAGAAGTAACCCGTGGGGGCGTGTAAAGAGTCCCCAATGTCTTTTGTTGATATTATCCTAATCATGGAAGCCTTGTGAGCGCAAGTCCTGTTTAGGCTCGGCCTTCTCTTTCCAATCTCGCGACAGCTTGTTGCTCTACGCTGACAGGTCCCGGTCCCTAGGCAACCTTCAGCCGTCGCTGGTATGCCAGCTCGTGTGCCGTGGTCAAGGCCAGGAGGTGAGCGGCCCGAGGTCCAGTAAGAGCTCCTGAGGCGCGATGCTCAAGGGGTCCCCTTTAGCACTCAAGCAGCCGTGGTAAGATAAGAAAGGGAGGCTACGTTGCCACAACAGGGATGCGGCGAGCGCGTCTCCTAGGTTCCAACGATTAGTTGATCTGAGCTCGTGACTTATCTTGGCAGTCCGGGGTCGATTCTTTGTGATGCGCCAGACCTGTGCGCAAATATCCGCAGCGTAGCTAGGTCAGGCCCATACGAGTCCTCCCCCTTCTGATTCTCTCCTTTGTGCTCTACGCCCTTAGGTCTCGGCCCTCGAGCGAGCTCAGGCGCCGCTAGTATGCCAGGTCGCATGCCGTGGTCAAGGCCAGGGGGTGAGGGCTGGAGAGCCAGTAAGAGCTCCCGAGTCGCGATGCTTAGGAGCCCCCCTTTTAACGTGCAAGCGGATTACTTGGAAGAGGTGGGAGCTCACGGTGCCGCCTGGTGTTATCCTCGTGAGATTCCTGCGAGCCAGCACAAGGAAGAACACGGTCTGCCGTTATGGTTGCCAGCCTGCCGCTGGTTGCTCCGCGAGGGGGTGAAGGCACTGAGGGCCCTGTGAGGTAACGTGCGCGGGGCATGCCCCGAGCCAGAGCTCGACCGCTCAGGTTTTTCAACGTGGCAGGGACGGACCCATGCACCAGCGCCGTGCCAGCGTGAGGAGGCCCCATGGGAGAAGACAATCGAGCAGGTAATAATCATAGATAGATTAAGCATGAGAGTAGCAGGCTTAAGTAAGTGCATGGGAGATACATGCCACAAGGTCAGGCCCGAGCAGCTTGGGGATGATGCAGCCCGAGGGGTGCTCCCAACAAGGTAAGCTAAAGACATAAAAAGGGATACATGCCGCAGGGACAGACCCACGCGGCCTGGGAATGATGCAGCCCGAGGGGCGCTCCCAGCTAAATGAACTTGGAAAACGTCACCTGGTTCTGTTGACGAATGAGAGTTGGGGCAGTTGAAGGTGCGCAGTGAAGGGATTCCTCCTCACGAGCCACTGGGGCCCTGAGCCTTAAGAGGCTCTGGGGCCTCAAGTGGTTCCTTGAGGACCGTCCCCATCTCCGTCAAGACGGCGTGGTGCCTGGCCTCCTGAGCCTCAAGGATGCACTGAGAGTTGCGCTGGTAGGCGGACGACACGCTCGGCAGGCCTAAGGGCATGCGAACGTGGTTGTGCGGTAGGCCCTTGCAGCATCCCACGCGCAAAGGCTAGAAAAGCTCCTGAGAAGCGGCCCTGTTGAGCCCTGGAACATCGATGCAGACGCGCAGTCCGACATCCTCGCCTGGATGGGAAGCTGCGCCTCATGAGCGGCGGTCGCCGCGCATGGCGCTTGCGTCTTGCAATTCCTGGGTGGTCTTGGTGATGAACTCATGAACGGTGGGCGATCCTTGCCCTGTGCCCTCCTGAGGGAAACGTGCCGTGAAGCACGCCTCCAAGTGGTGCCCATGCGCCTCCCTCGTGATGTGGGCAAGGTTTGAGGCCTTCCAGAAGAAAGCCCCCGAGCCCTGCCCGAGAAGGGCACCGGGCACGCCTTCTTATACGATGGAGGGAGGCGCCCCTGGAGCTGGCGCTGATCCTGACGAGGCTCGGCCAGGCGCCGCCCTCC
Source organism: Aegilops bicornis (assembly GCA_021605145.1). NCBI lineage: Eukaryota > Viridiplantae > Streptophyta > Magnoliopsida > Poales > Poaceae > Aegilops > Aegilops bicornis. The sequence continues at coordinate 586,907,885 of CM038674.1, read as the reverse complement.
CGAGGTCTCCGCAGGCGCAATCGCTTCTTCTTCTTGGGGATGACCTCAGGAGGGCCCTCGCCCTTGCTGTCGGGGTCATCGATTGATGCAGCTTGGAAGGCACGCTTGAGGGAGCACACCGCATATCTTTCTTCACATGGGACCGTGATGATCCCGCCGCTTCTCGGCATCTTGAGGACATTGTAGCTGTGATGGGTCACCGCCATGAACTTGGCCAGGGCTGGATACCCGAGTATGGCATTGTACGACAGATGGATGTGTGCGATGTCGAAGTCGATGAGCTCGGTGCGGTAGTTCTTGCATTCCCCGGAGGTGACAGGGAGGCGGACCTGTCCTATCGGTGTAGTGGAACCGTCGGTCACTCCTGCGAAGGGCTTGGTAGGTTGAAGCTGGTCATATGGCACTTGGAGGTTGTCGAACATGTAGACGGACAGGACGTTGAGCCCTGCGCCACCGTCGATGAGGGTCTTGGTAACTTGCACGTTGCTGATGACTGGGGAGCAAAGCATCGGGAGGGCGCCAGTGGTAGCTGCGCACTTGAGCTGATCTGCCGAGTTGAACGTGATGGGGCACTGGGACCATCTGAGCGGGCATGTGGCTTCGAGCTTCGGGAGGACTGCATTTACTTTGCGAGCAAACTGCTTGATGATACGCCGCGAGGCTGGGGCCTAGGCTCCGCCCAAGATGCATAGCACGCGGTTCCTGGAAGCCCCCGGCCCCTCGTCTTGATGGTGTTCGTCATTCCTTCTTGGCGGTGGCGGCAGTGGAGGGAGTCCCGCGTTGCCTTGAGGACGATCCTCACGAGGCTGATCCCTCCAGGCAACCTCACGAAGCTGATCCTACCAGCGGTCCTCACGAGGCCGGTTGCGCCACTCCTGGCGCGGGCCATGGTCGTTGTAGCGACCCGACCTCAGATGGTCAAGTCTCTGTGCTTTCGTGCCATCCCTAGATCGATAATGCTGACACACACAGTACTCGAAGGATTTATAACAGAGTAGCAATCACACACTTATTACATCGAATGTCTCAAAAGAGAACTTATTACAAAAATATGGCTTAAGGCCATCTAATACGATAACAGCGGAAGGCTTGGAAGATAAAGTGAGTCCATCAACTCCAACGGCATAACTGAGCTGCACGGCAACGACCTACCGAACTTTACTCCTCGTCTGAAAAGTCTGCAACATAATATGTTGCAGCCCGAAAACGGTCGGACATGGAATATGTTGGCAATGTAACACATAGAGAGTAATGAAAGAATAAGCTATACTACATGCATATATGGCTGGTGGAAAGCTCTATGGTTACAGTTTTGCAAAAAGCCATTTTTTTCCTACATCAAAGGAATGAGTTTTAATTTAACTATCATGGTGGTTGAAACATCATTGAGAAGGTATAACCCCAACTCAATCCCAATTAAGGTATTAAACAACCCAAAAATATTAATTTAGAGTGATGAGATACATGTGAAAACTCAAGTACTAGATACTCAAGAATTGTCCATAACCGGGGACACGGCTAACCATGATTAGTTTGTACACTCTGCAGAGGTTTGCGCACTTTTCCCCACAAGACTCGATCGCCTCCGTTGGTTTCTCGCACTACATGGTGTTTGAGATACGGATGACCGAGACACAGTCTTTCAAAAACATTAACTCTCTATCCGGATAGATCATACCAAACCTATAAAACCCACTACACCTTTGATCTACCTCTTGAGAGCTTCACGTAGCTTACTCAACTATGCTAGAGCCCATAATAGCTTGTGGCTGCACACGGAAGTTTCTAGCATGAATAATCTCGGTTCCCTTTGAGCCTGGGTGGCGGTCCATAGGAAGATCACACGGGTACCCGGGATTTCCAAAAACAACAGACAACCTTGGGTTCCCAGTGTGCCTCTATCCACCCAGATGTGTATTAAATTTGCCACCTTAAAGTAAACCATTAATTTACAATATCACATCTGTCATGAATAACTCTCAACCCAAACCACGTCTACGAGCATAGCATAGCAATATAAGCAACACGTAGAAGTAACTCCCAAGGGTTTGATAGTAACAGGGCAATACGTTCCTACCTCATCATCTACTTCCCAACCCACAAATTAATGACATCCTAATCATGCAATGTTTGAGGATTGAGTTAATGCACAAAAACTGGGTATGAAAAGGTATGATCAAGTGTTACTTGCCTTGCAGTAACACGCTTCGCACTCCGGGAATTCTATCGCAAGCAAACAATACATACATAAGCAACAAACAAAGATGCACAAATGAAACTTCAACTGAAAGAGGTTGACCGGAGAATTCAACTTAAGAACTCCGGTTTGCAAAAAGAATCAAACCAAACGGAACAATGGAACTCAAACGGCGAGAGAAACAAGATCCGTTTACTAATCTGAACTAGAGTCAAATTTTACAGAGGCAAAAACTGATTTAAGTTGGCTATTCGGAAAGAGGGTTTCGAGATGAAACTCCAGGCGCTTGAATCGCCTGATTCCGATAAACGAGCGAAAAGTTATACTAATTTGAACATCGGTTCAGAAATCGCGATCGGAATAATCACGGAATAAAACCGATAAAAGAAAACCACAAACGGCTAAACGAACGAACGTTCATTAGCAGAAACTAAACGACGAACGGTTCGTAAAAACGAAGGGTGAACGTTCTCAAAATAAATAAACCAGAAAAAAAATAAAACCAATCTAAAAAAATGGCTAGGGTTTTCTAAAAAAACCGAAGGGTTATTTAAAAAACCGGCGACTACCTCCGGCGATCGTCCGTGGGCGGCGGCTCCGTGGGGTCCGAAGGCGGCGAGGGGCGGGCGGCGACTTCGAGGGGCGGCGGCGCAGAGGCGGCGGCGCAGGAGGCGGCGGCGCAGGAGGCGGCGGCGACGGAGGCGGCGGCGCTCGGCTCGGGTCGGGTCGGGTCCGAGGGGGGAGGCGGCGGCGGCGGTGGTGGTGGTGGGTTAGAGGGGAGAGGGGAGGGGCGGTATTTAAAGAGGGTGGTGGTGGCTTGGAGGAGGGCAAGGCGGCGGGAGAGGAGTCCGGCTCGACTCGGCCCGTGGCGGCGGGCGGCTACAAGAAGTGAGGCGGCGGCGGCTTGCTCGCTTGGCCTTTGGCCAGCCGGGCGCCGGGTTTTTTTTTCTTTTTTTTTAAAACATTCCGCCAAAAATTGTTAAAAACCTAGGAAATTAAATAAAAATCTAAAAATGCCACAAGTTTTCTTTGCCTAAATAAAATATTTAGAACAAGATGAACTTTTCTTGGCCCCTAAAATGCAATTTTAAATATATGCAAATTTTTCTCTAGGCAAATAAAAATTCCAAATAAATAAAATAAAATCCCAAATAATGATTTTAACATTTTTCCTCCGGTATTTCAATTATTTTTGAGAAGTCATATTATCTCCTCTCGTTTGTTACTAAACGTGAAATATTTTTCCGGAGAGAAAAATAATAAAATCCAAGATCCTCGTCTTCATTATTTGATAAAACTCAAATATGAAAATCGGAAAATCCCCAACTCTCTCCGAGGGTCCTTGAGTTGCTTAGGATTTCGAGGATGGCAAATGAGAATGCAATAAAATATGATATGCCTGGATGACCTATGTATAACATGCCAAATTGAAAATTTGGGATGTTACAGTCGTCCCAGTGTCCGCCACCACGTCCTCATCCTCGGCCGTAGCCCCGGTCGCCGCGCTCGGAGCATCGACCGAAGCGTCCTTCGCTGATGGCTCTGAGCTCTTGAAAGTCGCTGGTGTTGTGGAACGCGCAGAATGGTCGGCTGCTTTTGGACGACTCTGGTTGGTCTCTTCCATGCTTGGTGTCTGATTCCGCTGCGAGCACGGCTGCTCCCTTGCGCTTCACGTCCTTGGCCTTGGCTTTCTTCTCCTCCGGGTCTGCGGCTGGGAGCTCGAGGAGGGAGAGGTGCCCCTCCTCAGCTCTTGCGCACTTGGTCGCCAGGTTGAACAACTCCAAGGACATGCACATCTCCTTGTGGATAGCGAGCTCTTCCTTCATCTTGACGTTGCGGACGCCATCAGAGAACGTGGAGATGATGGCCTCGTCCGTCACCTTGGGGATCTTGAGGCAGACGTTGTTGAAGCACTGGATGTACTTCTGGAGGGTCTCTCTCGGTTGCTGCTTGACGCGACGCAGGTCACCCGCAGCCGGCGGGCGGTCGCGAGTGCCCTGGAAGTTGGTGACGAAGCAGTTGTGCATCTCGTCCCAGGAGCAGATCGAGCCCGGTGGCAGGTTCACGAGCCAGGAGCGGGCGCCATCCTTGAGAGCCATGGGAAACAAGTTCGCCATGACTTTCTCATGGCCGTTGGTCGCTTCGATGCTCAGCTTGTAGAGCTGCAAGAACTCTGCGGGGTCGGGGGTGCCGTCGTAGCAAGGGGGCAGATCCGGCTTGAACTTGCCCGGCCAGACGACGTTACGTAGCTCGGGGGTGAAAGCGCGGCAGCCGGCTGTGGTCATCGGGGCCTGCCTTGGGGTGGAGCTTGGTCTTGATGGTGTCCGCGCCCTACCGTACAGGTGGCGCGCGGTCTTGCCGCAGCAGCCGGTCCTGGCGCGGTGGTGTGAGGAGCGGCGGAGCGTTTTCTTGCGGTCGAGGGACTTCTTGACAGCCTCTTTCTTCACGCGCGAGCGCTGGACGCGACGGGTCGCGTCATGGAGCCGCGCGCCTTGGCGCCAGGGCGCCGTCTTGGGGCAGAGGTGGTGGAGGCGCTCCGTGAGCTACGTCGCCCGTAGCTGGCGGAGGGCGAGGCGGAAAGAGAGACAGCGCAGGGGAGCCCCCTGCGGCGCGAACAAGCTCGGGGATGCGGTCGAGCCAGTCCTCGTAGAGTTCGTCGACCAGTCGGTAGCGCAGGAGCTCGTCTGCCATGAGGAGTGCGGCCCGCGCGTCCATGGGAGGGCGACATGCATGGGAAGAAGAACCGGCCGGGGTCAGCGATGGAGTGGCGGTGCGGCCGTCCCGCCGCACTGAGGGGTGCAACAAGGATGCTTTCTGCTCGTTCCCCGACGGGCCGGTGGCGGCATTGGCGGTAGGCGACGGGGAACGACGAGATGGTCCGCCGACGGGAGCCGTCTGAGCGACGCGGGCAGTGAGGGCAGCCTGGCACTCAGCACGAGCGCGGCCAGCGTCCGCCATGGAGACGATGGAGCAATGGGGCGTAGAGGACGAAAGGAAGCTTCGGTGCACCCCTACCTGGCGCACCAAATGTCGGATCACGGGTTCCGGCAAAACCCTCAAGGTTCGAACACTGGGTTGCGCGCGAAGATCTCCTCCTCACCGATCCACGCCCTAGCTCTCTAAGATCTCGCGGACGAACTCGACGAACTCACAAGACAAAGACACAAGATTTATACTGGTTCGGGCCGCTGTTGTGGTGTAATGCCCTACTCCAGTGTGGTGGTGGTGGTGGATTGCCTCTTAGGCTGATGATGGACAGTACAAGGGGAAGGACATCCTCCTGAGGTTGAGGTGTTCTTGTGCTCGGCGTGTGGCTAGGAATCAGGTGAGATGCCCTTGGATCAGATGCCTCTACTGTGGTGGCTAGTTCTACTTATATAGGCCCTGGTCCTCTTCCCAAATATTGAGCGGGACGGGAGCCAACAATGGCCAATTTGAAAGGGGACAGCTAGTACAGCTCATCTTGACAAAAGCGGTGTTCGCCTGCAAAAGGCTCTGGTGGTGACGTCGTCTTGGGCTCCATGGTGACCTCCGTCTTGCCGTCCTGCTGGTCTTGGTCTCTTTGCACCGATATGGAAACCTTTGCTTGATGCCTCAGTACTCTGCGCCTGCGCTTCCCTCTTGGCACCAAAGAGGAAACAAGGACGCTGCATGCACTAGCGCCCGCCTGGCGCCCGCCTGGTCTCAATCGTCATGGCTCACATCATGAGGACCTCGCGAGGTTTGCCTTGCCTTGATCTCTCTGCCCCTCGTGAGCCTGCCTGGCGAGGCCGCTCCTGAGGACGTCTTGCGTCGTCCGCCTCGCGAAGCTTGGCCCATCGCGAGGGTCTTGGATGCCTTGTCGATGAAGATGGGCCGTACGGGCCTGCTAGCTCAGCTACACCGTGGGCCGCAGGCAGGCAAGTCTGGGGACCCCCGTTCCTAGAACACCGACAACGACCCTTGGCTCCTTTATAAAGGCAACGGGTATCGAACGCCTCCTCCTAAGCCTGAAAGCCCGCCTACTCCTAAGGAATATTTCCAATGTGTGTGGTACTTGTGTTGCAGATCCGGACACGTTCGTTGTGTCCAAAGACAATCTTGGAGTATTCGGGAAGGAGAACCCGCCTTGCAATGCCGAAGACAATCTGCGCGCCGGACACCTCATCATTGAAGCCTGGTTCAGGGGCTACTGAGGGGGTCCTGGACTCAGGGGTCTTCGGGCGTCCGGCATGTTAGCCATGGGCCGGACTGATGGGCTGTGAAATATGAAGACCGAATACTCTCACCCATGTCCGGATAGGACTCTCCTTGGCGCGGAAGGCAAGCTTGGCGATCAAATATGAAGATTCCCTTCTATGTAACCAACTTTGTACAACCCTAGTCCCCTCCAGTGTCTACATAAACAGGAGGGCTAGGTCCATAGAAAAGAAGACTCATAGCCATAGTCATACATGCTAGACTTTTAGGGTTTAGTCATTACGATCTCGTGGTTGATCAACTCTTGTAATACTCATATTCATCAAGATCAATCAAGCAGGAAGTAGGGTATTACCTCCATAGAGAAGGCCCGAACCTGGGTAAACATTGTGTCCCCTGTCTCCTATTACCATCGACCTTAGACGCACAGTTCAGGACCCCCTACCCGAGATCCGCCAGTTTGACACCGACAGTCGTCGATGATGATGTAGTCCTCGGGATGGTCGTCATCTCCTCCTGGTGCGGGGTCTCCCATGAATACTCCTAGCTTCCTTGTCAGGTCGTCATTCTTCTCCACTAGTATTGCAATTTCCTCCTCATATCTGTCACGTGTAGACTTGAGTTCCTCTTCTAGCTCCATGTTCCGGGTCATCACCTTCTTCAAATCTATCATGCTTGCGCACATCTGGTTCTCCTGGCGACGAATATGCTGGTTTAACTCCTGGATTAAAGCTGCAATGGACCTGTCCCTCCTGGTGATGATCATCTTCCATTGCTCATCACGGCGCCCACATATCTGATAGATGGTGTCCTTAAGCTCCTTGTGATAAACTTCGCCAATGTGTCCCATGGCGATGTGGGTTGCCATGCTCTGACCTAGACTCCAGGTTGGTGCATCGAAGGAAAATTCTAAGGGCTCAGTGACTGGCGTGAATGTCCTTCCTGGAACTTGAACTCGAATCATCCAACGCTCCTCTTCTGGTAAAATGGTGGTGTAAATCCCGGTGATGCTTGGTATTCCGATGTTCAGGTACCTAGTGACTTCCTTCAAGTGTCGTCCAAAGGGTGTGTCTTCATCCGGTTGTGCAAACTTGTTCCTTGAGTCCGCCATCCTAAAGAGTGGAAAATGGAGAGGAGTCAGAAATGAGTAGAGAAGAGTGACCTATGGCTTATCTTAGGGGTCGTGTCCTACATTCAGCGTGTGCTCTGATACCATCTTGTAGCGATCCGACCTCAGACGGTCAATCTCTGTGCATAAGTGTCATCCCTGGATCGATAATGCTGACACACACAGTACTTGAATGGATTTATAACAGAGTGGCAATCACACTCTTATTACATCGAATGTCTCAAGAGAGAACTTATTACAATAAATATGGCTTAAGGCCATCTAAATAAGATAACAGCGGAAGGCTTGGAAGATAAAGTGAGTCCATCAACTCCAACGGCATAGCTGAATGCACGACGAACAACCTAGCGCACCTTACTCCTCGTCTGAAAAGTCTGCAACATGATATGTTGCAGCCCGAAATGGGTCAGCACATGGAATATGCTGGCAATATAACACTGTAGAGCAATGAACAGAATAAATGCTATCACTACATGCATATATGTCTGGTGGAGGCTCTATGGTTATAATGTTTTGCAAAAAGCCACTTTTTCCCTACAACAAAGTAATATGTTTTATTTAACTATCATGGTGGTTGAAACATTGAGAAGGTTCCTCCAACTCAATCCCAATTAAAAGTAATTAACAACCCAACAAATTAATTTAGAGTGATGAGATCAAATCAATCATTTTTAAGTACCAGATACTCAAGATGTCCATAACCGGGGACACGGCTAACCATGATTAGTTTGTACACTCTGCAGAGGTTTGCGCACTTTTCCCCACAAGACTCGATCTCCTCCGTTGGATTTCTCGCACTACATGGTGTTTGAGAAACGGATGACCGAGACACAGTCTTTCAGAAGCATTAACTCTAACCCTGGGTAGACAGTACCAACCTACATCCCCTACATCTGCTAGCCTACCACTGGAAGAGGTCATGCAACATACTCAACTATGCTAGAGCCCATAATAGCTTGTGGTTGCACACGCAAGTTTCTAGCATGAATAATCTTATGATCCCTTTGAGCACAGGTGGCGAGCCGTAGGATGATCACACAGGTCCTCCGGGATATCCTAGGACAACACTGGATTCTCCAGGTGCCCGCAACCAATCCACCCAGATGTGTATTTAAGTAGCCACTTTATGTTAACCATTAATTAACAATCTCACATCTGTCATGGATACACTCAAACCCAAACCACGTCTACGAGCATAGCATGGTAATATAAGCATAGCGTAGAAGTAACTCCCAAGGGTTTGATAATAAAAGGACAATAGGTTCTACCTCATCATCTACTTCCCAAAACCAACAAGTTAATCACATCCTAATCATGCAATGTTTGAGGATTGTAACTAATTCATAAAAAATGGGTATGAAAAGAGTATGATCAATGTGTTACTTGCCTTGTTGACGATCCGCAAAACCTAGAGACTCGTAGTAGCACGCTTCGCACTCCGGGAATTCTATCGCAAACAAACAATAGCATACATGAGCACTCAAGCAAGGATGCACAGGTAAAACTCAAATAAGAAGATCGGATATGAAAATCCAACTGAAGAGATTCGATCTGCAAAAAGAATCAATCGAATGGAGCTACAGAACTGAAACTATGGTCAAAAGAACTTCGAATTCAAATCTGCTTGAACCAAATTTTAAATTGTCAAAACCATGTTCAAGTTATTAAACAGAAAGAGGGGCTCAAGACGAAGATTTTGGCATTGGTTTCACTAGATTTGGACAAACGGTTGAAAAGTTGTGAGGGTTTGAAGATCAGGGGCTAATCTGCGATAAAAGTAATCGCGGATAGGTCCCTAGCCGAAAATAAAATAAAAAGAAAAGACTAACGAACGAACGTTTGCTGTCTGAACCTAAACGGCGAACAATGTTCGTTAAAACGAACGAACGGACGAACGTCCGCTAAATAACTAAACCGAATAAAAACCAGAAAAAAACAGATCTAAGGTTTTTAAAAGAAAACCGATTGGTTTTTTCCTAACCGAAAAAAACAACGGTGGCGGACCTGGTGAGATCCGCGGCGGAGGCGATAGCGGCAGCGGCGGTATGGCGGCAGTGGCGGCGGTGGCGACAATGGGCGGCGGTGGCGGCGGGCGACGGCGGCGGCGGCGCTACGGTTCGGGGGCGCGGGCGGGATGGTGGCTCGGGTGGGCCTCGGCGGCATATAAGGCGTGAGCGCGGACAAAATCCGGCTCGGCCACGGCCCAAGGTCGGTTCGTTTTTTTTAAATAAGATTCCGCCGAGAAAAATCCTAAATAAATAAAAATAAAAATCTAAAAATGCCAAAAACAATTTTCACCTTCTAAATAAAATATTTAGAACAAAGTGAACATTTTCTTGGCCTAAAAATGCAATTTTGAAAAATACATATTTTTCTAATGCAAACAAAATAGCGATAAAATCCAAATAAATTATTTATTTGATTTTAACATTTTTCCTCCAATATTTCATTTGTTTTGGAGAAGTCATATTATCTCCTCTCATATATTTTTAATATGAAATATTTTTTGGAGAAAAAAATAATTAAAACCAAAATGATCCCCGTTTCAATATTTGAGAAAAGTTCAAAATTTCAAATAATAAAATCCCCAACTCTCTCCGTGGGTCATTGAGTTGCTTAGGATTTTTAGGATCACTACAAAAATGCAAATAAAATATGATATGCATGTGATGACCTATATAACATTCCAAATTGAAAATTTGGGATGTTACAACATTATATCTGGATTTTGTTTGATGCGAGACGGTTATTTATTTAAATCAGAGAATATTGGTTGTCCTATTTATATGAGTAATATATTTTATGGTCATGCACCCTTTATGAGTGGTCTATTTTTGTTGAATCTCGATCGTAGTGATACACATATTCATAATATTGAGTCCAGAAGATGCAAAGTTAATAATGATAGTGCAACTTATTTGTGGCACTGCCGTTTAGGTCATAATGGTGTAAAGCGAATGAAGAAACTCCATGCTGATGGCTTTTGGAATCACTTGATTATGAATCACTTGATGCTTGTGAACCATGTCTCATGGGCAATATGACTAAGACTCTGATCTCTGGAACAATGGAGTGAGCCACTGATTTATTGGAAATAATACATACTGATGTATGCGGTCCAATGAGTGTTGAGGCTCGCGGTGGGTACAGTTATTTTTTGACCTTCATAGATGATTTAAGCAGATATGGGTATATCTACTTAATGAAACACAAGTTTGAAACATTTGAAAAGTTCAAAGAATTTCAGAGTGAAGTGGAAAATCATCATAACAAGAAAATAAAGTTTCTACGATTTGATCGCGGAGGCGAACATTTGAGTTACGAGTTTGGTCATCATTGGAAACTATGTGGAATAGTTTCGCAACTCACGCCATGAGGTAGTTGTACCTTCTCTCGAATTGAAAAGTGGTTCATCATAGAAATCAGTTCTAGTGATGCCTACACCAATTAGTGAGGAAGCTAATGATGATGATCATGAAACTTCAGATCAAGTTACTACTGTTGGGGAACGCAGTAGTTTCAAAAGTACACAAAAGGTTTTACTAGAGTCAATAATCTAGTTCACATCGCTATGTGATTAACACCCAAAGTGTATTAAGGTGTGATCATGTTTTGCTTGTGAGAGAAGCTTAGTCAATGGGTCTGTCACATTCAGATCCGAATGTATTTTGCAAATTTTCTATGCCTAGAATGCTCTGCACGGAGCTACTCTAGCTAAATGCTCCCACTTTCAATATGTATCCAGATCGAGACTCGGAGTCATCCAGACCGGAGTCAAAGCTTGCATCGATGTAACTCTTTACGACAAACTCTTTATCACCTACATAACCGAGAAATATTTCCTTAGTCCTCTAAGGATAATTTTGACCAATGTCCACTAATCTACTCCTAGATCACTATTGTACTCCCTTGCCAAACTCAGGGCAGGGTATACAATAGGTCTGGTACATAGCATGGCATGCTTTATAGAACATATGGCTGAGGCATAGGGAATGACTTTCATTCTCTCTCTAGCTTATGCCGTGGTCGGGCTTTGAGTCTTACTCAACTTCACACCTTGCAACACAAGCAAGAACTCCTTCTTTGACTGTTCCATTTTGAACTACTTCAAAAACTTGTCAAGGTATGTATTCATTGAAAAATCTTATCAAGCGTATTGATCTATCTCTATAGATCTTAATGCTCAATATGTAAGTAGCTTCACCGAGGTCTTTCTTTGAAAAACTCCTTTCAAACACTCCTTTATGCTTTCCAGAAAATTCTACATCATTTCCGATCAACAATATGTCATTCACATATACTTATCAGAAAAGATGTAGTGCTCCCACTCACTTACTTGTAAATACAAAGCTTCACCACAAGTCATATAAAACCATATGCTTTGATCACACTATTAAAGCGTATATTCCAACTCCGAGAGGCTTGCACCATTCCATAAATGGATCGCTGGAGCTTGCACACTTTGTTAGCACCTTTAGGATCGACAAAACCTTCTGGTTGCATCATATACAACTCTTCTTTGAGATATCCATTAAGGAATGCAATTTTTGCATCCATTTGCGAAATTTCATAAAATGCGGCAATTGCTAATTAACATGATTCAGACAGACTCTAAGCATCGATACGAGTGAGAAAATCTCATCGTAGTCAACACCTTGAAATTGTCGAAAACCTTTTGCGACAATTCGAGCTTTGTAGATAGTAACACTACTATCACCTTCCGTCTTCCTCTTGAAGATCCATTTATTCTCAATGGCTCACCGATCATCGGGCAAGTCAATCAAAGTCCATACTTTGTTCTCATACATGGATCCCATCTCAGATTTCATGGCCTCGCTTCCTTATAGTTCATAGGTTCGTCATGCTCTAGTAACATGATTCCCATAATAGGATTACCATACCACTCTGGTGCGGAACATATTCTGTTTGACCTACGAGGTTCGGTAGTAACTTGACCGGAAGTTTCATGATCATCATCATTAACTTCCTCACTAATTGGTGTAGGCATCACTGGAACTGATTTCTGTGATGAACTACTTTCCAATTTGGGAGAAGGTATAGTTACCTCATCAAGTTTTACTTTCCTCCCACTCACTTCTTTCGAGAGAAACTCCTTCTCTAGAAAGGATCCATTCTTAGCAACGAATATCTTTTCTTCGGATCTGTGATAGAAGGTGTACCCAACAGTTTCCTTTGGGTATCCTATGAAGACACATTTCTGCGATTTGGGTTCGAGCTTATCAGGTTGAAGCTTTTTCACATAAGCATTGCAGCCCCAAACTTTAAAAAACGACAGCTTAGGTTTCTTGCTAAACCACAGTTCGTATGATGTCGTCTCAAAGGATTTAGATGATGCCCTATTAACGTGAATGCAGCTGCCTCTAATGCATAACCCCAAAACGATAATGGTAAATCGGTAAGAGACATCATAGATCGCAACGTATCCAATAAACTATGGTTACGATGTTTGGACACACCATTACGTTGTGGTGTTCCAGGTGGCGTGAGTTGTGAAACTATTCCACATTGTGTTCAAATGAAGACCATGAAGGAAGTATGCCCTAGAGGCAATAATAAAGTTATTATTTATTTCCTCATATCATGATAAATGTTTATTATTCATGCTAGAATTGTATTAACTCAAAACATAATACATGTGTGAATACATAGACAAACAGAGTGTCACTAGTATGCCTCTACTTGACTAGCTCGTTGATCAAAGATGGTTATGTTTCCTAAGCATAGGCATGAGTTGTCATTTGATAAACGGGATCACATCATTAGAAGAATGATGTGATTGACTTGACCCATTCCGTTAGCTTAGCACTTGATCGTTTAGTTTACTGCTATTGCTTTCTCCATGACTTATACATGTTCCTATGACTATGATATTATGCAACTCCCGAATACCGGAGGAACACTTTGTGTGCTACCAAATGTCACAACGTAATCGGGTGATTATAAAGGTGCTCTCAGTGTCTCTCGATGGTACTTGTTGAGTTGGCATAGATCGAGATTAGGATTTGTCACTCCGATTGTCGGAGAGGTATCTCTGGGCCCTCTCGGTAATGCACATCACTATAAGCCTTGCAAGCAATGTGACTAATGAGTTAGTTGCGGGATAATGCATTACAGAACGAGTAAAGAGACTTGCCGGTAATGAGATTGAGCTACGTATTGAGATACCGATGATCGAATCTCGGGCAAGTAACATACCGATGACAAAAGGAACAACGTATGTCGTTATGCGGTTTGACCGATAAAGATCTTCATAGAATATGTAGGAACCAATATGAGCATCCAGGTTCCGCTATTGGTTATTGACCGGAAACGTTTCTCGGTCATGTCTACATAGTTCTCGAACCCGTAGGGTCCGCATGCTGAAAGTTCTGTGACGATCAGTATTATGAGTTTATATGTTTTGATGTACCGAAGGTAGTTCGGATTCCCGGATATGATCACGGACATGACGAGGAGTATCGAAATGGTCGAGACATAAATATTGATATATTGGACGACTATGTTCGGACACCGAAAGTGTTTCGGGAGGTTTCGGACATATACCGGAGTACCGGGGGGTTACCGGAACCCCCCGGGGAGTATATTGGTCCTAATGGGCCTTGGTGGGAGAAGAGGAGGCGGCCCGAGGAAGCCGCCCTCCCCTCTAGTCCAAATTGGACAGGAGGGGGGCGGCGCCCACCTTTCCTTCTCTCCCTCTCTCCCTTCCTTCCCCTTCTCCTACTCCTACTAGGAAAGGAGGAGTCCCCCCCTTGGCGCGCCCTCCTCCTGGCCGGCCGCCTCCTCCCGCTAGCTCCTTTATATACGGGGAGGGGGCACCCCTTGGAGACACAACAATTGATCATTGATCTCTTAGCCATGTGCGGTGCCCCCCTCCACCATAATCCACCTCGGTCATATCGTAGCGGTGCTTAGGCGAAGTCCTGCGTCGGTAACTTCGTCAACATCGTCATCACGCTGTCGTGCTGACGAAACTCTCTCTCGAGCTCTAATGGATCATGAGTTTGCGGGACGTCACCAAGCTGAACGTGTGCTGAACATGGAGGTGACGTACGTTCGGTACTAAGGATCGGTCGATTGTGAAGACGTACGACTACATTAACCGCGTGTTCACAATGCTTCCGCTTTCGGTCTACGAGGGTATGTGGACAACACTCTCTCGCTCGTTGCTATGCATCACCATGATCTTGCGTGTGCGTAGGAATTTTTTTGAAATTACTACGTTCCCCAACAGTGGCATCCGAGCCAGGTTTATGCGTAGATGTTATATGCACGAGTAGAACACAAGTGAGTTGTGGGCGATACAAGTCATACCGCTTACCAAAGATGTCATACTTTGGTTCGGCGGTATTGTTGGATGAAGCGACCCGGACCGACATTACGCATACGCTTACGCGAGACTGGTTCTACCGACGTGCTTTGCATACAGGTGGCTGGCGGGTGTCTGTTTCTCCAACTTTAGTTGGACCGAGTGTGTCTATGTCCGGTCCTTGTGAAGGTTAAAACAACACTAACTTGACGAAATATCGTTGTGGTTTTGATGCGTAGGTAAGAACGGTTTTTCGCTCAGCCCGTAGCAGCCATGTAAAACTTGCAACAACAAATTAGAGGACGTCTAACTTGTTTTTGCAGGGCATGCTATGATGTGATATGGTCAAGACATGATGCTAAATTTATTGTATGAGATGATCTTGTTTTGTAAACAGAGTTATCGGCAACTGGCAGGAGCCATATGGTTGTCGTTTTATTGTATGCAATGCAATCGCCCTGTAATTGTTTTTACTTTATCATTAAACGGTAGCGATAGTCATAGAAACAATAGTTGGCAAGACGACAATGATGCTACGATGGAGATCAAGGTGTCACGCCGGTGACAATGGTGATCATGACGGTGCTTTGGAGATTGGGATCAAAGGCACAAGATGATGATGGCCATATCCTATCACTTATATTGATTGCATGTGATGTTTATCTTTTATGCATCTTATTCTGCTTTGTTTGACGGTAGCATTATAAGATGATCTCTCACTAAATTTCAAGGTATAAGTGTTCTCCCTCAGTATGCACCGTTGCGAAAGTTCGTCGTGCCGAGACACCACGTGATGATCGAGTGTGCTAAGCTCTACGTTCAAATACAACGGGTGTAAGCCAGTTTTGCACATGCAGAATACTCAGGTTAAACTTGACGAGCCTAGCATATGTAGATATGGCCTCTAACACGAGACCGAAAGGTCGAGCGTGAATCATATAGTAGATATGATCAACATAGTGATGTTCACCATTGAAAACTACTCCATCTCACGTGATGATCAGACATGGTTTAATTGAGATGGATCACGTGATCACTTAGATGATTAGAGGGATGTCTATCTACGTGGGAGTTCTTAAGTAATATGATTAATTGAACTTTAATTTATCACGAACTTAGTACCTGATAGTATTTTGCTTGTCTATGTTGTTGTAGATAGATGGCCTGTGCTGTTGTTCCGTTGAATTTTAATGTGTTCCTTGAGAAAGCAAAGTTGAAAGATGATGGTAGCAATTACACGGACTGGGTCCATAACTTGAGGATTATCCTCATTGCTACATGGAATAATTACATCCTGGAAGCACCGCTGGGTGCCAGGCCTGCTACAGATGCAACTGATGACATTAAGAACGTTTGGCAGAGCAAAGCTGATGACTACTTGATAGTTCAGTGTGCCATGCTTTACGGCTTAGAACCGGGACTTCAACGACATTTTGAACGTCATGGAGCATATGAGATGTTCCAAGAGTTGAAGTTAATATGTGAAGCAAATGCCCAGATTGAGAGATATGAAGTCTCCAATAAGTTCTATAGCTGTAAGATGGAGGAGAATAGTTCATCGCTGAACATATACTCAAAATGTCTGGGTATAACAATCACTTGATTCAACTGGGAGTTAATCTTACGGATGATAGTGTCATTGCCAGAATTCTTCAATCACTGCCACCAAGCTAAAAGAGCTTCATGATGAACTATAATATGCACGGGATGGATAATACAATTCCTGAGCTCTTTGCAATGCTAAAAGCTGCGGAGGTAGAAATCAAGAAGGAGCATCAAGTGTTGATGGTCAACAAGACCACCAGTTTCAAGAAAAAGGGTAAAGGGAATGAGAAGGGGAACTTCAAGAAGATTGGCAAACAAGTTGCTGCTCAGGAGAAGAAACCCAAGTCTGGACCTAAGCCTGAGACTGAGCACTTCTACTGCAAAACAGACTGGTCACTCGAAGCGGAACTGCCCCAAGTATTTGGCGGATAAGAAGGATGGCAAGGTGAACAAAGGTATATGTGATATACATGTTATTGATGTGTACCTTACTAATGCTCGCAGTAGCACCTGGGTATTTGATACTGGTTCTGTTGCTAATATTTGCAACTCGAAATAGGGACTATGGATTAAGCGACGATGCGCGTGGGAAATGGTTCCAAAGTCGACGTGATCGCAGTCGCCACACTACCTCTACATCTACCTTCGGGATTAGTTTTAGACCTGAATAATTGTTATTTGGTGCCAGCGTTGAGCATGAACATTATATCTGGATCTTGTTTGATGCGAGACGGTTATTCATTTAAATCAGAGAATAATGGTTGTTCTATTTATATGAGTAATATCTTTTATGGTCATGCACCCTTGAAGAGTGGTCTATTTATATTAAATCTCGATAGTAGTGATACACATATTCATAATATTGAAGCCGAAAGATGCAGAGTTGATAATGATAGTGCAACTTATTTGTGGCACTGTTGTTTAGGTCATATTCGTGTAAGGAACATGAAGAAACTCCATAATGATGGCCTTTTGGAATCACTTGATTATGAATCACTTGGTACTTGTGAACCATGCCTCATGAGCAAGATGACTAAAATGCCGTTCTCCGGAATAATGGAGCGAGCTGCAGATTTGTTGGAGATCATACATACTGATGTATGTGGTCCGATGAATGTTGAGGCTCGCGGTGGGTATCGTTATTTTCTCACCTTCACAGATGATTTGAGCAGATATGGGTATATCTACTTAATGAAACATAAGTCTGAAACATTTGAAAAGTTCAAAGAATTTTAGGGTGAAGTGGAAAATCATCGTAACAAGAAAATAAAGTTTCTACGATCTGATCGTGGAGGAGAATATTTGAGTTACGAATTTGGTCTTCATTTGAAATAATGCGGAATAGTTTCGCAACTCACGCCACCCGGAACACCACAGAGTAATGGTGTGTCTGAACATCGTAATCTTACTTTACTAGATATGGTGCTGAAAGTGCGTTATATCGACTAGAGGGGGGTGAATAGGCGATTTTTATGAATTCTTCAATGAGGAATTTGCCGGTGAGGAAATTCCTAAGTGAAGAACTACTTGCAGCGGAATAAGTACTCAAAAGTAAGCATAAGATAATGCGAGCATGGTCATCATGATGAAATGAAGACAATCAAAGAGTACGTAAAGCGTAAACACAGATAGCACAAGATGAAGACAAAGCGGTGAAGAAATTGAACTGAGGAAATTGAGTAAGTCTTGATCAAAGTCTTCAAACACAGATATGAACGAACACTCAACACAAGAATGAGGAAATGAAAGAGTTGAGGAAATAGAACCGATTAGGTTGGTGAAGACAATGATTTGGTAGACCAATTCCAACTGCTGTCTCGGTTATGCGTCTGGTTGGAAGCGGATGAGTATTTAAACTCAAGGACACACAGCCTCGGACACCCGATCGGCGAGCACGCAGCTCGGGACACCAAGTCCTCATCATATTCTCCTTGAACTAAGGTCACACAGACCTCGTCCAATCACTCGTTGTAAGTCTTGAGCGACTTCCAAACCTTCACAGACTTGGTCACTCGGCGATCCACAATTCCTCTTGGATGCTCTAGACCATGACGCCTAACCGTCTGGAAGAAGCACAGTCTTCAAAGGTAACAAGCGTCGGATCCATGCAGGATCAATCTCTTCAGTGATGCTCAATCACTTTGGGTTTGTAGGGGTTTGGTTTTGGGTTTTTCCTCACTCGATGATTTTCGCTCAAAGTCCTTAGAGGATGGGTTGCTCTCAAATGACAAGTGCCAAGATCTCTCGGAGCAGCCAACCAGCTAGTGGTTGTAGGGGGCGGCTATTTATAGCCTAGGGAGCAGCCCGACATGATAAGACATAAACGCCCTTCAATGATATGACCGTTAGGTGGATAAGATATTTTGGGACAAGGTGGCGCATAACAAGAACGGTCGGAAATTTGACTTTCAAATTCCTCGGGGCTATCATGTTCCTCCTTTGTGTAGGCAATCCAAGATCGGCGAATTCCTAACTCCTCGGTCGAACAAATTCCTCGGCTGACGGAAGAACTTCGTCTCATCCTTTGAAGAAATTGACTGAATCAGTATGAGATTTCCAAAGGCTTCACTCGCGAGGGATTGGTAGGTGTAGGATTTTGAGTTGAGCATCACATGGAAATTTTTCCTTAGTATTTCCTCGACCCCTTTAACAAAGACGGTGTTTCCTATGACTCAAGAAAGAGAAAGCGAAACTACAAAAACAAAAGTCTTCACGCTTCATGTTCCTCAAATGAATACCAAGTCTTCAAGGACACACCAATTTCTTCACTTTCAAAGTCTTGAAAGTCTTGAGAATATCAAAGTCTTGATCGAAGAACTTCATTTTTAGGGTCGACTTTCTCTGTAAATATCAAACTCCTCATAGACTTATAGACCTGTGTACACTCATAAACACATTAGTCCCTTAACCTATAAGTCTTCAATACACCAAAATCACTAAGGGGCACTAGATGCACTTACAATCTCCCTTTTTGGTGATTGATGACAATATAGGTTAAGTTTTCAACGGGGATAAACATATGAAGTGTAACTACTGATATTGAGGAATTTGATTGCAAGATATAGAAGAACTCCCCCTGAAGATGTGCATAGTGAGGAATTTGCTTTTGAGGCAATGCACATTTGAAGAGTTGAATCATGGAGATCTCCCCTTTGAGGCAATGCACATTTGAAGAGTTGAATCATGGAGATCTCCCCCTATATCTTGTAATTCATACACGCATTTGACATATAATATGAAGAATTTGAAAATGCATGATGAAATATGGTGCTTGATGAAATTCAGCATGCGCGCAATAACATTAATGAGAAACAAGCATGCAAAATAATGCATCAAGAGCATTAGAGCACAGTGCATCAAAAGTATCAGAGCACCATCGGGTTTAAGATTACAACTCGATCCAATAAAAGTTTCAGAAGAACGAGAGTTGTAACTTAACAAAAAAATTGCCCATATAGTAGACCCGTTTGAAGACTAACTCAAATTTCTCCCCCTTTGTTATCGAATGAACAAAAGGATCGAAACTGAGGACTAACGCCCCTGAATAATTTCAAGTTGATGAAGGAGCGCCAGCCTTGTTGGGGTCGGTTGTCGTAGTAGGGCCTGTCGCGGTGTCGTCCAAGTCTTCATTTTCATCAGTGTCTCGCGATGAAGAATAGGAGCTGGCCACCAAGGAAGGAACTTTGACCTTCTTGTCTATCTTCGGAGGAGGTGCAGACCAGTCAAATTCTTCCTTGAGACCCATTGTCTTCAGTTCTTCCGCGTTGTAGACATTAGAAAGAACGGCCCAGGTGCGTTTGAAGGTTTCATGGAGGTAGTAGTGGTTTTTCTTCACTGCATTGTGTGTAGAGGTCATGTTGTGAAGAACTGAACCAAACTGACGCTTGACCCATTTATGATTGCGATCAACCTTCTGATGAAGACTGAGGAGTAATTCACGATCAGTCATCACCCTGGGTGCTGTGGCTTGAGGACTTTGCTTGGCTGAGGTGTTTGCGGCAGAGTCATGTGTGGCAGAGTCATCATTGGTGGAGTAGGATGCAGCTTTGCAAAACTGACCATCCAATGGACGAAAGTGCCTTCATCTATCACAAAGATAGCCTTGCCCTTGTCATCAGCTGAGGAAAATGTCTGTTTGAGGACTTCAATCGGGGGAAAGTAGCTGCAGTGGTTCAGAGTATCAGCCTTGTAATTGAGTGAATACCTTGTCCTGATGAATCTCATAATCCAAGGCGCATAAGGCTTCAAATCAAAGGTGACATAGCAATGTTTGCGGTAGTCCTCATGAAGAAATCATGGAAGTTTATGGGAACGCCATGAATGATATTGAAAAGCATATTCTTCATGATGCCAACGACTTCTTCATCATTTGAGTCGTGGCCTTTGATAGGACTCATCGTCTTCGTCAGAATCCGATAGACAGTCCGAGGCACATACAACAATTCCTTGACGAGGAATTTGGTTCGTGGGGCCTGCCTTGGCTTCAAAGGCTTCATCAGCACTTGCATATAGTGATTTGAAAGCTCGGGTTCGTTGTAGATACAACGAGCACCATCAAGTGGAGGACTGAGTGGTAGGGCACGAAGCAATTTTTTTGATGGTGCCTTGTAGTGAGTGTTTTCAGACATCCAGTCTAACACCCATGGGTTTACATCTTCAGCGTCTCCGGTGATGTGCAGCGTCGCATAGAATTGAAGACTGAGTTCTTCGTTCCAATCACGTATATCGGTCAGAAATTCGAAGTCCCGTGCATCGTGAAGAACACCGAGGACAGGCTCAAGCCTGGCGTAGATTCCATGTCCACATGAGGAATATGTGCATGATCGAAGACTTTGTCTTTGTTGAACAAAGACCGAGGAATAGAAATTGGCTTGGTGGCGGTCCGTAAACGCCTCTTCCTTATGCGAGCAGAATCATATGGATTGTAATCGGTGAAGAATACGTGCTTTCGCCGAAGAAATCTTCAGCCTTGAACTTTTGCTTTGTTGAGAAGGGATTCTTTTGGCTTTGGCAGTGGAGTGTCAGTGAGTTGCATCACGACCTCTGGAATCGCAATCTCAGGTTCTTCAGGCTGAGGAATTTATGGTTCCTCTGGTGCGATCGAGGATCAGCAAGAGTTCATCGGCGCTAGTGGCTGGAATTTCTTCATGTCTGAGATGAAGTGGGATGAGTTTCTTCAGAGCCCATTTGAACTGTTGGAGCAGGGGACTGAGGAATCTGTTAGATTGGGGTGAAGAGTGGAGAATTTGGATGCTGACTTTCCCAAAAGTCATCTTTCATCACTGGAGTTGTGCTTCCAATATCCACATCTTCTTCAATTTCCTCAACACCGGCCTCTTCAGCTGTGAACTGAGGCATGGGCGAGGAAATTATTGAGGTTGAAGGGATAGTTTCCACTTCAATTTCTTCATCAATCTGCTCTGACGAAGCAGCAGAATTATCTTCTTCATCAGATCCGCTTGGGATCTCATAATCTTCACCAAAAGGAACAAGGTCCTTTGATGGAATTGAAGAGATTGGAACAGCATCAATAGGATTTTCAAAAGAGCTGGTCATTGGCTTCATTTTCTTCGCAGCCGAAGAATTTGACGCAGCTGATGCTTTCCGTTTCTTCACTGCAGCTCGTTCTGCAGCCTTGGTCTTCTTCACATCAGATGCAGAAGGAAGAATTGGAGTTGGCGTTGGCACAGGAGGAGATGAGGAATCTGGTTGATTTTCCTCAAAGAATCGATGCAGTTGCCCGACTTCTTCGATTTCTTCAGCGCACCACTAGTGGATGCCCCGCAATTTCTTCGTCGGAATGGAGTCATCAGCCTGAACTAGCATTGTCTTCAAAGACTGAACTTCATCGGCCCGGTCTTTGGCATGTTCTTCGATCGGTGAGTGAGGCTCCAAATGAGGAATTTCTTGTTGCGTTGGGGCTGCAACATTGGTGAATTTCTTCGTCGGTTGACGAATCGACTTTGGCTCCTTGCCAATCAGCATAATAGGAGTTAAATTTGTCGCCGAGGGCTTTGATGTCACCGCATCTTGATAAGTTCTTCAGTTTTCATCTTGACAACGTTTTCTTGACGATTTCTCCTTTACATCTTGTGATTTCTTGATCTCTCTGGCCGTATCAAATTTCCATTTCTCCTCTTGGATGAAATGAGTCGACATGTGACTTTGGCCAAAGGCGTCAACTTGAAGTCGAGCATAGGAGTGTTTGTGTCCTTGTGCGTAGAGATCAATGTAGTTTAGGATCGCTCTTGGATCCAACAGCAGCGGCACAGGTGTGCCTTTGGCTCCAGCGGCCCTTTCTTGGCAGTCTCTGATGATTTTCGCAAGTTCATCATCATCAGCCTCATCATCTTCAGGTGGCTCTTGGAAGGCGACCTGTTTCTTCTTGGGACTTGGCCGAGGACCTCGTCCAGTTGTGGCCTTAGTCTTCAGCAGAGTCGGGCCAGATGAAGAATTTGGTGTAGCTGAGGAACTTGCTGAAACACCAGAGGCAATGGACATGCCAGCAGTCCTTTGGCACGTGGCTAGATGCACAGGTGCTGAGGACTTTGTCGGAACTGCTGAGGATTTTGTAGGAGCTGCTGAGGACTTGGGAGGAGCTGAGGATTTGGGAGGAGCAGTAGCAGCATGAGGAATTGGCCGTGAGGGCACTGCTGAGGAACTTGGCTGTGAGGGCACTGTTGGTGAAGCACTTGGCTTGTGTGCGGGCTTCTTTGCCATAGATTTTCTTGGCCTGACAGAGGCCTCAGTGGCAGCAGCAGTAGCTGAATCCTCATTGAATTTTCTCACTGCCTTGTTGGCTTGTCTTGCCAATTTGGCTTGACGCTTGGCCCATTCTTTAGGAAAGTCCTCACCATGCTTGATGCTGGTGGGGTCAGCTTCTTGACCAGGTGCCAATGGAGCTCTTGGGCATGGAGGATTGAGAGCGAATTTCTTCATGTACTTTGGAGTGACATGTCGGTACTCCCTCCATTCCCTTGCCCATCTCCGTTCAATCCTTTGAATGCGCACCTTACGCTGATTTTTGTTCTCTTTGCCGAACTCGGCTTCATCAGGTGTGCAATAATCAGCAAATATTTCCTCAGGAATTTCAAACGCAGTCATGACCTCAGGCCTCTTTCCTCCTTTCTGTGGCTTCTTTCCTTCGCCATATTCTTCACCGAGGAATTTGAACAATCGAATTCTCTGAAGAAGTATGCAACTTTTCTTCGAGGAACGATGCAAATGAGTTAAGTTGATGAGAACCTAGTGATTCAGCAGCGGACATGAGTACCTATGAACAGAGTATAGTTGCGAGGAATTTGGAGAGGTCATATGCGTTCTCAGAAGGTTTTTCAAAAAGAACTAGTTTGAGGAATTAGACCAGATGTGCCTTGAAGAATTTCACTAAGCGATCCTTGTCTTAGGTTCCAGAGTTGTATAGATCGAGGATCCACACAATTGAGGAATCTTGAAGAAAATCATTGCTTGGAGAAACGAATCAAGAGCATATTTTGTTTGAGGTGTTCATATGTGTGAAGATTTGAAGAATAAACACCTTTGAAGATTTTCAGGAAGGTTTGAGAATCAAAGCGAGTAATAAAAGTAACTTTTAATTACCCGAATCAAGAACACGATTTAACCGAGAAGAACAGATGGGAAGTTAAATCGTGTTAGATCTTCCACGCCCTAACTTGGCGGAGGAAGACAGCTACTGATGGCGGCGGGTGAAGATTTCCGCTATCGGTAGCGAGTATGTCAAATGACGAGGTCGAGGCAAAGAAGCTCTTCCTCACCGGCTGACGATGGAGTAGCGGGCGGCGCTTAGGGTTTGAGAAGCTCGAGCGAGAGAGAGCAATCGAAAGCGAGTAAAGGAAGTGAGGAAGGGGAGAGGGGTATATATAGCCACGGTGAAAAACTGTTCGGCCAAGATTTGGGACGAACGTGCCTGACCCTTCTCATTCGCTTGACATGTGTCACCCACGTACTGAGAAGTGGAGATTGTGTTAGATCGTGTGTGAATAGATAAATCTATCGTGGGATGCGGAACGGTTTGAGCGGCAAAAACGAAAGTTTGGATAAGATCAGTTTTGAAGTTCCGTTCGCAATTTCTTCAGCTGACAAGGACAGAGTGAAGATTTTGAACAAGTTTCTAATAGAACGCACATGAAGAATTTGTGAATAGATTGGGTTGAGTATACCATAGAGGGGGAAGGGTCCGATCACATTCACTTAGCAGAAAAAGCGACTTGAAGAAATAGCCATAAGTGAATGTTGTAGAGGACATAAACCCATATATATATATATAGCCAATGAAGAAAAAGCAGCGGAAGCACTGAAGGTTTTGCAAAGTTGAAGAATTTGAAAAACTGAAGAATTTCAAAAACTGAGGAAAAACTCAAATTGAAGATTTTCAATTTTGGTGGTGGCGTGACCCACCATATAAGAATGATGATTTCAGACACCGCGTACAATTGTCGTGAGGGTTACGAGAATCTATTTCTTCATTAATTTCTTCAAACTTTAAGTGTTTTTCTTCATTGATTGAAGAAAATCGTTTCTTCATGTGTTGCACATCTTAGTCATCAATTTTGCATATGTGTCGGGGATGTGTGTCCTTTTCAAAGAACATTCAAGATTCTAAGATATTTAGCTCACACATAACTTGCTAAATATCTTCTCATCCAAGGGCTTTGTGAAGATATCGGCTAGCTGTTCTTGATCTTCACATGCTCGATGGAGATGTCGCCTGCAACACATGATCACGAAGAAAATGATGACGAATCTGAATGTGCTTTGTCTTTGAGTCTTTGAAGCGGGTTGTGAGCAATCTTGATGGCACTCTCATTGTCACAAAGAGAGAGGCACATTCTTCACGTTGATGTCGTAGTCCTTGAGAGTTCTCTTCATCCACATCAATTGAGCACAACAAGAGCCAGAAGCAATGTATTCAGCTTCCGATGAGAGCGGTGATACGCAGTTCATTTCTTCGAGGACCAACGGACCAAAAGATCGTCCGAGGAAATGACAAGTACCAGATGTTGACTTGCGGTCCACACGATCACCAAAGATAGTCGAGTCGTAATATCCAATGAGATCAAAAGTAGAGCCCTTGGGGTACCATAATCCTAGTGTTGGTGTGTGAGCTAGGTATCGAAGAATATGCTTCACAGCCTTATGGTGTGATTCCTTGGTGTAGCTTGAAATCAGGCACACATGCAAACACTAAGCATTATATCTGGCCTAGATGCACATAAGTACAATAGAGAACCAATCATGGAGCGGTATACCTTGTGATCGAAGTCAATACCATTTTCATCAATTGCATAGATGGCCATTTGTGGGCATAGGAATTTTGACGCCTTTGCAATCTTGCATGCCGAATTTCTTCAGACATCTTTGAGGTATTTCTCCGAGATATGAATATGCCATTGTGTTGTTGGAATTTGAAGACCTAAGAAGAATTTCAACTCTCCCATCATAGACATTTGATATTCTTCACTCATCATATAGGCAAATTCATCACTATAACGTTGGTCAAGACAGCCAAAGATAATATCATCAACATATATTTGGCACACAAACAGTTCACCATCATATGATTTAGTAAAGAGAGTAGGGTCAAGTGAACTGGTGTGAAGCCATTCTTCACGAAGAATTCCTTCAATGTATCATACCACGCCTGCGGAGCCTGCTTGAGGCCATAGAGGGCCTTGTTGAGTCTGAAGACTTTGTCAGGATTCTTTGGATCTACAAAACCTGGGGGTTGAGCAACATATACTTCTTCCTCAAGCTTATCATTGAGGAATGCACTTTTCACATCCATTTGATATAAAGTGATATTATGATGGTTAGCATAAGAAAGTAATATGCGAATAGCCTCAAGTCTAGCAACAGGTGCAAAAGTTTCATCGAAATCAATTCCTTCAACATGTGTGTAGCCTTGAGCTACAAGTCGTGCCTTATTCCTCACCACAAGGCCATTTTCATCTTGCTAGTTGAGGTAGATCCACTTTGTGCCAATGATATTATGCTTGCGAGGATCTGGACGTTTGACCAGTTCCCAGACATTGTTGAGCTCGAACTGATGTAATTCTTCTTGCATGGCCTGAATCCACTCAGGCTCCAGAAATGCTTCATCTACCTTAGTGGGCTCTGTGTAGACAAAAGCATAGTGCCCACAAAAGTTAAATAAATGTGAAGCTTTTGAGCGTGTGAGAGGACCTGGTGCTTCAATGTCATCGATGATCTTGTCAACTTGCACTTCTTTTTGCGGCGAGGATGAGCTGGTTATCGTAGAGGAATTTGATCAAGAATTCCTTCAAAGACCATTGTCTTGACATTATCTTCAGTGCATCATTTCGACGTTCTTGGCGTACATGAATGAATTCTTCGCAGATTCTTCAAGAGGGAATGACATCCTCAGTTGCCTTGAACTTGATAGATTCCTCAGGAGCTGGTTCATCTAACACAGTAGGTAGGTGCTCTCTTTGCGAGCCATTAGTTTCATCGAACCGCACATCTACAGTATCAACAATCTTGTGAAGAGCGATGTTGAAGACTCAGAGGTGTGCGAGTCCTTTCCGTAACCAAGCATAAAACCTTCATGTGCTTTCGGTGCAAATTTAGAATTGTGATGAGGATCTCTAATCCAGCATTTAGCAATCAAGACTTTGAAATAACTCACATTGGGTTTCTTGTCGTTGAGGAGTTCATAGGCAATCTTCTTGAAGAATTTGTGAAGATATACTCTGTTGATGATGTGGCACGCGGTATCAATTGCATCAATCCAAAAACGACTAGGCGTTTTGTATTCATCAAGCATAGTGTGAGCCATCTCAACAAGAGTTCTTCTTGCGCCTCCACGACGCCATTTCTTTGAGGAGTATAGGGAGCAGATAACTCATGAGTAATACCAAGTTCATCAAGATAGGCATCAAGGCCGAATTTTTGAACTCAGTTCCATTGTCACTCTGATGTGCCCGATCTTCACACCAAAGTTGGTTGAAGCCCTCGAGGAAAATCGTTTGAAGACTTCCTGCACTTCATTTTTGTAAGTAACAATGTGTACCCATGTGTAACGAGAGTAATCATCAACAATAACAAAGCCATATAAAGATGCATCATTAGTGATCACGAGTAATGATTAGGACCAAAGAGGTCCATGTGAAGCAATTTGAATGGACGAGTAGTGGTCATGATAGTCTTCATTTGGATGCTTGGCCTTGGTCATTTTTCTAGCTTCACAGGCTCCACACAAGAGATCCTTGAGGAATTTGACATTTTCAATGCCAATGACATGCTTCTTCTTCGCAAGCGTGTGCAAATTCCTCATGCCTGCGTGACCAAGTCGTCGATGCCATAGCCAGCCTTCTCAAGCTTTTGCAAGTAGACACACGGCTGGTTGTGGTCCTGTAGAGAAATCAACAATATACAAGTCTCCTCTCCTAAAGCCTTCAAGACTTTGGAATTGTCACTTCCATGATCACAACACAACGATACTTGCCAAAGACAACAACCATATCAAGATCACAAAGCATTGAGATCGACATGAGGTTGTTGTGGCGACCGGAACCTCAAACAGTCGATCTCTGTGCTCGATGTCATCCCTGGATCAGTAATGCTGACACCACACAGTACTCGAAGGATTTATAACAGAGTAGCAATCACACACTTATTACAATCGAAGGTCTCAAGAGAGAACCTAATAAAATAAATATGGCTTAAGGCCATCTAATATGATAACAGCGGAAGGCTTGGAAGAATAAGCGAGTCCATCAACTCCAACGGCATCACTGAGTATAGAACCACGACCTATGCACCTTACTCGTAAATGCATAAAAGTCTGCAACATGAAATGTTGCAGCCCAAACGGGTCAAGACATGGAATATCGCAATGTAACACATAGAGAGATAATGGAAAGATAAGCCTATACTACATGCATATATGGCTGGTGGAAAGCTCTATGGTTACAGCTTTGCATAAAGCCAATTTTTCCTACCGCAAAGGAATAAATTTATTTAACTATCATGGTGGTTGTGAAACATTGAGAATGGTTGACAGCATTCTCAATCCCAATTAAAAGTACTCATTAACAAACCCAACAATATTAATTAGAAGTAACATGATGAGATTCACATGATATCCAGGTACTAGATACTCAAGATGTCCATAACCGGGGACACGGCTAACCATGATTAGTTTATACACTCTGCAGAGGTTTGCGCACGTTTCCCCACAAGACTCGATCGCCTCCGTTTGGTTTCTCGCACTACATAGTGTTTGAGAGACGGATGACCGAGACACAGTCTTTCAGAAGCGCTGGCACCTTACATGTGGGTAGACCGTACCAACCTACATCCCCTACATCAGCTAGCCTACCCGTAAGAGTTCGCACAACTTAATCAACTATGCCAGAGCCCATAATGGCTTGTGGCTGCACACGGAAGTTTCTAGTTTGAATAATCTCATGATCCCTTTGAGCACAGGTGGCGGTCCGAAGAAATACAGGCAAGTCCTGATAGAAACCAGGTACCTCAATCCACTCACATGTGTGTTTAAGTTGCCACCTTAAATAAACCATTAAATAACAATCTCACATCTGTCATGGATTCACTCACCCAATCCACGTCTACTAGCATAGCATGGCATAATAAGCAAAAGTAGAAGTAACTCCCAAGGGTTTGATAATAAAACAGGTAATAGGTACTACCTCAACTACTTCCCAAAACTCACAATTTAATTAGATCCTAATCATGCAAGTGTTTGAGGATAGATCTAATGCATAAAACTGGGTATGAGAAAAGTATGATCAAAGTGTTACTTGCCTTGCTGATGATCCGAGAAACCTAGAGACTCGAAGTAACGGTAGCGCACTCACGGGTATTCTATCGCAGACAAACAAACAAGCATACAATAAGTACTCATCTAATTCACAGGTAAAACTCGAATAGATCTAACCAGATAGTTCAACTTAAGAACTCCGGTTTGCAAAAGGAATCAAATCAAATGAAGCAACAAAGTCAAACGGCGGAAGAAAACAGCTTTGTTTTACTAATCTGGATCTAGGTCAAATTTTACAGAAGCAAAAACTTGTTTGAGTAGATTATTCGGAAACAAGGTTTCGAGAAGAAACTCCAGGCGCTTGAAACGCCTGATTCCGATAAACGAGCAAAAAGTTATACTAAAACGAAAATCGGATATGGAATCGCGATCAGAGAAATCGCGGATTAAATCCGAGAAAAAGAAAAACGACGAACGGTTCGCTTAAACGAACTAACGAACGAACGTTCGTTAATTAGCCTAAACCAAAAAAAACCGAAACTAATAAAAAAATAAAAAAATAAAAAAACCGAAATAAAACCAAAGAAAACCAAAGAAAACCGCTCGTTTTAAAAAAAACCGGCATAAAAAAGCAGTGGCCGAACCTCGGCGGCGGGTCCCGTGACAATGGCGGCGCGAGGCTAGGGTTTAGTTGAGGCGGGCCGGTGCTCGGGTGGGTTGGCGGCTCGAGGCGGCCGCTTATAAAGCGCCCGGCGGAGTCCCGCTCGTGCACGATAGGCGGTCGCGTTTTTCTTAAATAATTACGCGTAGAAAAAAAAATAAAAAAATACTAAACGGACTCCAAAAATCCCAAAATAAATTTTCCCCGGCTTCTAAAATCAAGCCGGATTTAATGAACATTTATTTGGGGCCTAGATGCAATTTTTAAAAACGCGCATTTTTCCTCAATTCAAATAAAAAGGCGGAAAACTCCAAAATAAAATCTTATTTGATTTTATTATTAAATCTTCATTATTTCTTTATTTTGGGAAAGTCATTTTATTACCTCTCTCATATTTTTGTAATAGAAATAATTGAAGATAAAATAATTAAAATCAAATGATCCTATTTTCAAAATTTGAGAAAACTCAAATATGAAAATAACGAAAATCCCCAACTCTCCCGTGGGTCCTTGAGTTGTGTAGAATTTCTAGGATCGAGCAAAATGCAAATGAAAAATATGATATGCAATGATGCTCTATGTATAACATTCCAAATTGAAAATTTGGGATGTTACAAACCTACCCCCTTAAGATGAATCTCGCCCTCGAGATTCGGGTTGGCTAGAAAATAGGTGAGGGTGGTCTTTAAGCAAATCTTCCTCTCGCTCCCAGGTGGCTTCATCCTCAGTGTGGTGGCTCCACTGAACTTTGCAAAACTTAATGACCTTGCTGCGGGTGACTCTGCTGGCATACTCCAAAATCTTAACCGGTTTCTCCTCATAGGTCAAATCATCATTCAACTGAATCGCTTCCAGTGGCACGGTATCTCTCAGTGGTATATCGGCCATCTCTGCGTGACACTTCTTCAACTGAGAAACATGAAACACATCATGAACTCCTGACAATCCTTCGAGTAATTCCAACTTGTACGCAACTTCTCCCATACGTTCCAAAACACGATAAGGTCCTACAAATCGAGGTGCTAACTTTCCCTTAACTCCAAAATGCTTAACTCCTCGAAGTGGCGATACAGGAAGATAAACTCTGTCTCCAACTTCGTATTCTGTCTCCTTGCGTTTTGAATGCGCATAACTTTTCTGTCTTGACTGGGCTACCTTGAGCCTATCGCGAATCAACTTTATTTTCTGTTCAGAATCCTTAATCAAATCTGGTCCAAACAACTGGCGGTCTCCAACTTCATCCCACAACAACGGGGTCCTGCACCTCCTTCCGTACAAGGCTTCGAAAGGTGCCATCTTCAGACTGGTTTGGTAACTGTTATTATAAGAAGACTCCGAATACGGCAAGTTGTCATCCCAACTTGATCCATAATCCAAAGCACAAGCTCTAAGCATATTCTCCTAAATATGGTTGACTCTCTCGGTTTGTCCATCTTTCTGTGGATGAAAAGTTGTGCTAAACTCTAGCCTGGTTTCCAAAGTTTCGTGCAACTGCTTCCAGAACTCTGAGGTGAATTGGGTTCCTCTATCTGATATGATACTCCTCGGAACTCCATGCAAGCATACAATCCCGGTCATGTATATCTTAGCCAATTTGGCACTGCTGTAAGTACTCTTTACTGGAATGAAATGAGCTACCTTCGTCAAACGATCGACTATAACCCAAATCGAGTCATAGCCTGAACGAGTCCTGGGCAATCCCATGATGAAATCCATACCTAGTTTATCCCACTTCCATTCGGGTATAGGCAATGGCTGTAACAATCCTGCTGGCTTCTGATGTTCTGCGTTCACCCTCTGACATACATCACAAACTGCTACGTACTCTGAAATATCCTTCTTCATTCTGGTCCACCAGAAAGTATTCTTTAAATCCAAATACATCTTGGTATTTCCTGGGTGAATCGAATATGGTGAATCATGTGCCTCTTGTAGAATCAACTTCCTGATCTCCGGGTCATTGGGTACATAAACATGGTCCTCAAACCATAGGGTATTGTGCTCATCCTCACGAAATCCCTTAGCTTTTCCTTCGCTCATTTTCTCCTTTATAGGGGCAATCTCTTCGTCAGTCTTCTGAGCTTGCCTGATCTTGTCCATCAAAGTTGACTAAATCTCCAATGCTGCTACATAGCCTCTCGGAACTATTTCCAAACATAGCTCTCGAAGATCCTCGGCTAACTCCTTTGGTATTCCTCCCGTCATTAATGTGTTGACGTGACTCTTACGGCTCAACGCGTCTGCTACAACATTAGCCTTTCCGGGGTGATAATGCAACCTCATATCATAATCTTTGATGAGCTCCAACCATCTCCTCTGCCTGAGATTTAGCTCCTTCTGCGTGAAGATGTACTTCAAACTCTTGTGATCCGTATACACCTCACAATGATTTCCAATGAGGAAATGTCTCCATGTCTTCAACGCATGCACTACGGCTGCTAACTCCAAATCATGCGTAGCATAATTTAGCTCATGAGGCTTAAGTTGTCGTGAAGCATACGAAACAACTCTCCCCTCCTGCATAAGCACTGCTCCAAGTCCTCGTCGTGTAGCGTAGCAATATACCTCATAATCCTTGGTCCGATCTGGCGAGAATTAACATGGTGAGGTAACCAAACGTTTCTTCAACTCTTGGAAACTAGCTTCACACTCCTCGGTCCAAATGAACTTGGTATCCTTCTTCAAAGAATTACATCATAGGCTTCGCAATCCTTGAGAAATTCTCAATGAATCTCCGGTAGTATCCTGCGAGTCCAAGGAAACTTCGGATCTCTCCAACTGTTGTTGGCGCTTCCCAATTTGTTACAGTGACAACTTTAGTGGGGTCTACTGCTATACCTTCTCCGGATATAACATGTCCAAGAAATCCAACTTCCTTCAACCAAAACTCACACTGGCTGAACTTGGCGTACAACTGATGTTCTCTGAGCTTTTCAAGTACCAAATGCAAATGCTCCTTATGTTCCTCTTCATTCTTCGAGTAAACCAAAATATCATCAATGAACACCACGACGAACTTATCCAAAAACTCCATAAACACTTTGTTCATCATGTTCATAAAATAAGCAGGTGCGTTGGTCAAACCAAATGACATAACGGTGTACTCATACAGCCCGTATCTGGTGGTAAAAGCTGTCTTGGGTATATCCTGCTCTCGAATCTTCAACGGATGGTACCCTGATCGCAAATCGATCTTGGAAAACACCTTAGCTCCTTGCAACTGGTCAAACAAGTCACTGATCATCGGCAGCGGGTATTTGTTCTTAATGGTTACTTCATTCAATCCTCGATAATCAACAACCATTCTTAATGATCCATCCTTCTTCTCCACTAGAAGTATAGGTGATCCCCAAGGCGAAGAACTTAGGCGAATAAAACCTTTATCCAGTAACTCCTTAATCTGCTTCTTAATTTCCTCCAAATCTTGGGCTGGCATCCTATACGGTCTCTTAGATATCGGCCCATTGCTGGCGATAGTTCAATCGAAACTCAATGTCTCTATCCGGTGGCATGCACAGCAACTCTTCCGAAACACGTCCAAATCCCTTACCACTGGTACTTCCTCCGACAACTCCTATTAAGGAATTTACATGTGCTCTCCTCGGCTCATGCCGTGATACATACTTGATTCTCCTCCCTTCGGGGTGGTAAGAAAAATTGACTTCTTGGCGCAATCTATGTTCCTCCATACTTGATAACCAATCCATGCCTAATATCACATACAATCCTTGGGATACCAGAACTATTAGGTCCGAGGAAAAAACATAATGTCCAATCCTTAATGGCAGTCGATCACACCATATACTAGCCATGTATTCTGCTCCGGGTGAGGTTACTAGCATGGGTGACCTAAGGGCTTGGGTTGGTAATTTATACTTGTCCACAAATCCCCTTGATATGTATGAATGCGATGCACCAGTATCAAAAAGAACAACTGCAGTAAATGACTTAACCAAAAACTTACCTATTACTACATCTGGCTGAGCTTCAACCTCCTCCACGGTAACGTGGTTCACTTGTCCTTTGTTGAAAGGGTTCGGCTTCTTTCCTGAGCTTCCATTGCCATTTCCATTCTGGCCTTCTGGACAATCGTTTGCATCTTGCCCGGATCTTGCGACACTTAAAGCAAGTGATGTGGCTCAGGTCTACCTTGGATGGTGTTGACGGGTTGGTGCGGTTTTGTCCATTGCTTCCTCCATTCCCGTTCCCATTCTTGGTGCCATTATGGTTGTGCGAGCTACCTCCTCCATGTGTATGCTGAAATTGTCCTCCTGGCTTGGGTGTAAAACGAAGTTTCTGCTGAGCTCCAGAGTTATTCTTCCCCTGTCCATACTTCCTCTTGCGATTTTCAATCTGCTGCTGCTTCCCTTCAATCATGAGAGCACGGTCTACTAACCCCTGGTAGTTATTGAAGGTGGCTACCATCAACTGCATGCTCGACTCATCATTCAGTCCTTCTAGAAACTTCTCACCTTAGTCGCATCTGTAGCAACGTCATCTGGGGCATAACGTGCTAACTTACTAAAATCATCTACATACTGGCCAACTGTCCGTCCTCCTTGGCGCAAGTTGCAAAACTCACGCTTCTTCATGGCCATAGCTCCTGCTGAAACATGGGCAGTACGGAAAGCTTGCTGGCCAGATCCCATGTGGCAAGGTGTCTCTGAGTGGTAAGTGGTCAAATTCTCCCACCATGCTTCTGCGGGTCCTTCAAGCTGGTGTGCGGCAAACTTCACCCTTTCTCCATCTCAGACATCCTGCGGTGGTCAACTCCCTCCCTATCTTACGGAGCCAATCATCTGCAACAATCGGCTCGGTGCTCTTTGGAAAACACCGCGGATTCAGCCTTAAGAAACGGGTCAAATGGTCAATGTGTGGTGGTGGCGGTGGGTTGTTGTTGTTGTTGTTGTTGTTGTTGCCTTGGTTCTGTACCAATGTTGAATCAAGGCATTACCTTCTGAATCAACCCAGTGATCTCTGGCGGAAAACAAATCCGGTCGCGTCTAGGAGGCATCCGAGGGTTTAAGAAAAGACGAGAATTTAGAATAGAATGAGGTCTAGAGAAACACTACCCATATGCACATGAGACAAATCACACAATATCACTCCAATCAATGCAAACAAGGGCATACAACGGTCTATCTATCGTTACAAAGTCTGAAACTAAAACTAAAAAACATGGGGGTAATCTACTCATCGTTATGGTGGTCAACTAGAAAAACTGCTCCGATGAAGACTCCATGATATCTGCTCGACTTCATCTTCGTAATCATCATCACTAGGATCGGAATCGGTGTCGCCGATGATGATGTAGTTCTCTGGACAGGTGCTATCTTCATCTTCTCCTCCGGTGCTGAATTTCCCATGAGTTCTTCAATCTTCTCCTTAAGATCGCCGTTTTGTCCCACTAGAGCTACAATCTCCTCCATGTAGTCCTTGCGAGTGGCCTTCAGTTCTCCTTCTAGTTCGATAATCTTGGCTTTTGCTATCTTCAACTCCATCATGTGTGCGCACATCTGGTTCTCCTGGCGTCGAATGTGCTGATTTAACTCCTGGATGAAAGCTGCAATGGATCGATCCTTCTTAGTGCCAACTATCTCCCATTGTTCATCTCGGCGCCACAACTCGATAGATAGTATCCTTGAGGTCTTCTTTGTAAACTTCTCCAATGCGTCCCATGGTTATGTGAGCTGCCATGCTCTTTCCCGGACTCGAGGTTGGTGCATTGAAAACACACTCTATGGGCTCCGTGATTGGCGCAAAGCGTCCTTCCGAACTAGAGCTTGAATCTTCAGTAGCTCTTCTTCGGGTAAAGTGGAATTGTAGGTCCCGGTGAAGCTTGGTAATCCGATGTTTAGGTACTTAGTGACTTCCTTCAGGTGTCGTCCAAAGGGTGTATCCTCATCCGGCTGGGTTAACTTGATCCTCTCTTCCGTCATCCTAAAAGAGTAGAAAAGATGAGGAGTCAGAAATGAGAAGAGAGAGTAGTGATCTAGGGCTTTAGCTTAATGGTCTTGTCCTACAGTCAGCGTGTGCTTTGATACCATCTTTGTAGCGACCAGACCTCAAACGATCGATCTCTCGTGCTCAGTGTCATCCACTGGATCGATGTCTGACACCACACAGTACTCGAAGGATTTATAACAGAGTAGCAATCACACATTTATTACAATCGAAGGTCTCAAGAGAGAAACTAATAAAATAAATATGGCTTAAGGCCATCTAATACGATAACAGCGGAAGGCTTGGAAGAATAAGCGAGTCCATCAACTCCAACGGCATCACTGAGTATAGAACCACGACCTATGCACCTTACTCATCGTCTGAAAAGTCTGCAACATGAAATGTTGCAGCCCGAAAACGGGTCAGCACATGGAATATGCTGGCAATGTAACACATAGAGAGATAATGGAAAGATAAGCCTATACTACATGCATATATGGCTGGTGGAAAGCTCTATGGTTACAGTTTTGCATAAAGCCAATTTTTCCCTACTGCAAAGGAATAAATTTATTTAACTATCATGATGGTTGTGAAACATTGAGAATGGTTGACAGCATTCTCAATCCCAATTAAAAGTACTCATTAACAAACCCAACAATATTAATTAGAAGTAACATGATGAGATTCACATGATATCCGGTACTAGATACTCAAGATGTCCATAACCGGGACACGGCTAACCATGATTAGTTTATACACTCTGCAGAGGTTTTGCGCACTTTTCCCCACAAGACTCGATCGCCTCCGCTTGGTTTCTCGCACTACATGGTGTTTGAGAGACGGAGACACAGTCTTTCAGAAGCGCTAGCACCTTACATGTGGGTAGACCGTACCAACCTACATCCCCTACATCAGCTAGCCTACCCGTAAGAGTTCGCACAACTTAATCAACTATGCTAGAGCCCATAATGGCTTGTGGCTGCACACGGAAGTTTCTAGTTTGAATAATCTCATGATCCCTTTGAGCACAGGTGGCGGTCCGAAGAAATACAGCAAGTCTGATAGAAACCAGGTGCCTCAATCCACCCAGATGTGTGTTTAAGTTGACACCTTAAATAAACCATTAAATAACAATCTCACATCTGTCATGGATTCACTCACCCAATCCACGTCTACTAGCATAGCATGGCATAATAAGCAAACGTAGAAGGAACTCCCGAGGGTTTGATAATAAAACAGGTAATAGGTACTACCTCAACTACTTCCCAAAACCCACAATTTAATTAGATCCTAATCATGCAAGTGTTTGAGGATAGATCTAATGCATAAAACTGGGTACGAGAAAAGTATGATCAAATTGTTACTTGCCTTGCTGATGATCCGCGAAACCTAGAGACTCGAAGTAACAGGCGGCGCACTCCGGGTATTCTATCGCAGACAAACAAACAAGCATAGAATAAGTACTCATCTAATGCACAGGTAAAACTCGAATAGATCTAACCAGATAGTTCAACTTAAGAACTCCGGTTTGCAAAAAGAATCAAATCAAATGAAGCAACGAAAGTCAAACGGCGGAAGAAAACAGCTTCGTTTTACTAATCTGGATCTAGGTCAAATTTTACAGAAACAAAAACTTGTTTGAGTAGATTATTCGGAAAGAGGGTTTCGAGACGAAACTCCAGGCGCTTGAATCGCCTGATTCCGATAAACGAGCGAAAAGTTATACTAAAACGAAAATCGGATATGGAATCGCGATCAAAAAAATCGCGGATTAAATCCAAGAAAAAGAAAAACGACGAACGGTTCGCTTAAATGAACTAACGAACGAACGTTCGTCAAATTAGCCTAAACCAAAAAAACGAAACTAATAAAAAAATAAAAATAAAAAAACCGAAGAAAACCGCTCGTTTTTAGAAAAAACATTGTGGAAAAAGCAGGCGGCGAACCTCGGCGGCGGTCCGTGGCATGTGTGGCGCAAGGGGCTAGGGTTTGGCTCAGGCGGGCCGGTGCTCGGGTGGGCTGGGCGGCTCGGGCGGCGCTTATAAAAGCGCCCGGCGGAGTCCGCTCGAATGCGGCCGATAAGGCGGTCTGGCGTTTTCTTTAAATAATTCTGTGAGAAAAAAATAAAAGAAATACTAAACGGACTCCAAAAATCCGAAACCAATTTTCCCGGTTTCTAAAATCAAGCGGATTTAATGAACATTTATTTGGGGCCTAGATGCAATTTTGAAAACGCGCATTTTTAAATAAATTCAAATAAAAAGGCGGAAAACTCCAAAATAAAATCTTATTTGATTTTATTATTAAATCTTCATTATTTCTTTATTTTGGGAAAGTCATTTTATTCCCTCTCTCATATTTTTGTAATAGAAATAATTGAAGATAAAATAATTAAAATCAAATGATCCTATTTTCAAAATTTGAGAAAACTCAAATATGAAAATAACGAGAATCCCCAACTCTCCCCGTGGGTCCTTGAGTTGTGTAGAATTTCTAGGATCGAGCAAAATGCAAATGAAAAATATGATATGCAATGATGCTCTATGTATAACATTCCAAATTGAAAATTTGGGATGTTACAGTTGTATCCTAAGGACTCAACAAGCATGACTTTGTCCATATGTATGTCCTTAGAGATCGCAACCTTACCAAGACCCAATACCTGACTTTTGCCTTTGTCAGCAAAGATGATATGCATCAGATGTGACGGTGATAAGGGAGTATCCATCAATAGATTCTTGTCACCAGTCATGTGATTTGTACATCCACTATCGAGGACCCACTCATTGGCTTTGGGTTGATCATCCTGCAGATGAATTAGTGCAACTTACGATCTCATATACTTCATTAGTGAAGAATATGATATCAAGTTCATCAGATGAATTTCATCAGGCAGTATAACAGATAAGCAGTATGAGGACGTGTGAAATGAAAGTTCATTTCTTCATGATTAGCCTGCGTCCTTTCAGGCACTTTTGTCAGTCCCCCAGCAAATTCTTCAGACGTTAAAGCACGTCTGGAGGCGTGACCCTGCAGAAGAGGTTAGTTCTTTTTCTTCACCACCCACATCTGAAGGGGTTGCAAAGAGTTCATCACTCTGCGAGCACCATATGAGAATGGTGGCATAGAGGCCAATCCATTTCGTTTCACATAAGAGGGGTTAGGGTAAGCATATGAATAAGCAGAGAAATTCTACGAGGACTTATGAACATATTGGTTTGAAGAATAATGCACATATTCGTAGCCCTTAGCTCTACCCTGCGAAACATAGTTGTTAGCACGATGATAATCATATGAGGACTTTGATCCTTTTGAGGAATTTGATCCACATGAGGAATTTGGTCCGTATGAGGACTTGGATCCATATGAAGAATTTGGTCCATATGAAGAGTTTGATCTAGGGTTCCTTTTCTTCACAGGTGGTGTCATGAGGACATTCACCGAAGACTTTCAAGGTACTTCTTGGGAACCCAGATTTTCTTCATAGGGGAACCGTTCTGCGATTAGTGCCAACATATCTAGCAAATACTTCACCATTCTGATTTTTGAACAGTTTATAGTTGGAGTTAAATGACTCATCAGAAGAATGAGAAGATTCACATGTAAAGCCAGATAAGTTAGATGGATCACTGGAGGTCCCTTTGCAGCAACCCATGAGGTTTTGGGGTACTGCTCAGGCTTCCAATATGTTCCATCAACATTGAGTTTCCTCTCAAAGGCAATACCCTCTTTCCTAGGGTTTCATTGAGGAT
The DNA here is from genome assembly GCA_021605145.1 of Aegilops bicornis. Lineage (NCBI taxonomy): Eukaryota > Viridiplantae > Streptophyta > Magnoliopsida > Poales > Poaceae > Aegilops > Aegilops bicornis. The sequence goes on along the minus strand of CM038674.1, from coordinate 586,868,389 downwards.
CTCGCTTTTAAGCACATCACAAAGAGTCTGATGCCCTTTGAGGCTTTTGTACATGTCTGTCATGTACAATTCCTTCAGACCCTGCATCGTCAAGGATACTAGCAATGTCCTCAGATGAGGAATTAGTGATAGCAGAGGCAGGTGAAGAATTTGTAACAGTTGAAGCATTTGAACATTCAGGTGAAGAATTAGCATATTCACGTTCAATGCACTTTAATCATGGAGGAACAAATTCTTCCTGAGAAGCGCTGATTTGTTGAGCAAGTAATGAATTGCGCTCCTTCTGAAGATCTTCATAACTCACTCTTAGCTTCTCAAGATCTTGCTTTCTTTGAAGAAATTCATAAGAAAGTTTCTCATGATTAGACAAGAGAGTGTTATGATGACCTTGAAGGCTGTCAAACCTAGATCAAGTCTCGAAGATTTTCGATCGAGGGCTTTAGTGCGATCCATTTCTTCACCTAACATATCATCACTTTTATCTAGCATGTTTTGAACCTTTTCAAAAGCCCTTTGTTGTTTTACAACAATCTTAGCAAGTTTTGAGTAGCTGGGCTTTAGATCTTCATCAGATTCATTTTCACTAGATTCAGAGGAGGTATATTTGAGTACCTTGGCACCCTTTGCCATGAAGCAATAGGTGGGAGCGTAGTCATCACTATCTTCATCATCTTTGTTGGTGAGATCATTTTCTTCGGAGTTGAAGATGGACTTGCCGAGAAAGCGATGGCGGAAGCTAGACTCGCCACACCGGACTCAGATTCTTCCGATGCCTCCTCTTCCTCATGTTCCTCAGATTCAGCTTCAGAGTCCATTTCCTTGCCAATGAATGCCCGAGCCTTCTTGGAGCTGCTTTTCTTGTGAGAAGAGGGCTTTGAGGATTTTGATGATGAAGATTTCGATGATTTCTTCTTCTTCTTAGCATCATCAGAACTATAATCCTTGTATTTCTTCTTCTTTAATTCCTTTTCCCACTGAGGACAATCTTGAATGTAGTGACCAGGTTTCTTGCATTTGTGGAAAAGTCTTCTCTTATAGTCACTGGATGAGGAATCACTGCTCCTTGAGGATTTTCCAAAGCGACCACGTCTTGAGAACTTCTAGAATTTCTACACGAGCAGTGCTAGCTCCTGCTCAATTCTTCGAGGTCTCCAAGGCTACTACCGAGTCTTCACAATCATATTCGTACACAGCCTTGGCCTTGAGCACGTGATTTTCCATAGCTAGAACCATAGAGATCTCTCTTTTCAAGCAAGCTCGAACTCATGAGTATTTAGCCTCTCGAGGATATCACCGGATCAAGTGACTTGTAGTCAAGACGCTCTTGTATCATTAGTGCGAGTGTCAAATGAGGAATCAAGCGATCTCAAGAATTTCTTCACCACCTCATGGTCGGTGATGTCGATTGGCACCAAGCGCTTGAAGCTCATTTGAGATGTCGATGAGGCGATCGAAGGTTTGTTGAACATTTTCGTTGTCGAGTCTTTTAAAGCGGTTGAAGAGATTATAAGAACATCAACTCGAGAGTCACCCTGAGTTGAGACTCCTTCATTTACTTTGGACAGCCTGTCCCAGATGAGCTTAGCAGTTTCCAAAGCACTCACTCTTCCATATTGTCCTTTGCTCAGATGGCCACATATGATATTCTTCGCTTGAGAATCAAGTTGCTTGAATCTGTTCACATCGGCAGCATTCAGAGAAGGTGTGACAGAGGGAACACCATTTTCCACAACATACGAGAGATCGTTGTCAATTGCCTCAAGATGCATTCGCATCTTGTTCTTCCAGTAGGGGTAGTCCGTCCCATCAAAGGTAGGACACCCAGCTGAGACTTTGATCATACCTGCGGTCGACATAACTAAAACTCCAGGTGGTTAAACCAAAATCACACGTAACAAGGGAGTACCTTGCTCGATACCAATTGAAAGTGTGTTATATCGACTAGAGGGGGTGAATAGGCGATTTTATGAATTCTTCAATGAGGAATTTGCGGTGAGGAAATTCCTAAGTGAAGAACTACTTGCAGAAATAAGTACTCGTAAGTAAGCATAAGAGAATGCGGGCATGGTCATCATGATGAAATGAAGACAATCAAAGTGTATGTAAAGCGTAAACACAGGATAGCACAAGATGAAGACAAAGCGGTGAAGAAATTGAACGAGGAAATTGAGAAAGTTTTCAACAAAGTCTTCAAACACAGATATGAACGAACACTCAACACAAGAATGAGGAAATGAAAGAGTTGAGGAAATAGAACCAGTTAGGTTGGTGAAGACAATGATTTGGTAGACCGGTTCCAACTACTGTCTCGGTTATACGTCTGTTGAGCGGCCGAGTATTTAAACTCGAGGACACACAGTCCCGACACCCGATCGGCCGAAAGCACGTAGCTCAGGACACCAAGTCCTCACCGTATTCTCCTTGAACTAAGGTCACACAGACCTCGTCCAATCACTCGTGCTAAGTCTTCAGGCGACTTCCAAACCTTCACAGACTTGGTCACTCGGCGATCCACAATTCCTCTTGGATGCTCTAGACCATGACGCCTAATCGTCTGGAAGAAGCACAGCCTTCAAAGGTAACAAGCGTCGTATCCACGCAGGATCAATCTCTTCAGTGATGCTCAATCACTTTGGGTTTGTAGGGGTTTGGTTTTTGTGTTTTTCCTCACTCGATGATTTTCGCTCAAAGTCCTCAGAGGATGGGTTGCTCTCAAATGACAAGTGTCAAGATCTCTCAGAGCAGCCAACCAGCTAGTTGTTGTAGGGGGCGGCTATTTATAGCCTAGGGAGTAGCCCGACATGATAAGACATAAATGCCCTTCAATGATATGACCGTTAGGTGGATAAGATATTTTGGGACAGTGGCCAAGAAGACAAAGAACGGTCGGAAATTTGACATTCAAATTCCTCGAGGCTATCATGTTCCTCATCGTAGGCAATCCGCACTTGTGAATTCCTAACTCCTCGGTCAAAACAAATTCCTCGGCGACCGGAAGAACTTCGTCTACATCCTTTGAAGAAATTGACTGAATCAGTATGAGATTTCCAAAGGCTTCACTCGAAGGATTGGTAGGTGTAGGATTTTGAGTTGAGCATCACATGGAAATTTTCCCTTAGTATTTCCTCGACCCCCTTTAACGGTATGGTGTTTCCTATGACTCAAGAAAGAGAAAGCGAAACTACGAAAACAAAAGTCTTCACGCTTCATGTTCCTCAAATGAATACCAAGTCTTCAAGGTCACACCAATTTCTTCACTTTCAAAGTCTTCGTAAAGTCTTCGTAATATCAAAGTCTTCATCGAAGAACTTCATTTTTAGGGTCGACTTTCTCTGTAAATATCAAACTCCTCATAGACTTATAGACCTATGTACACTCATAAACACATTAGTCCCTTAACCTATAAGTCTTCAATACACCAAAATCACTAAGGGGCACTAGATGCACTTACAGGTGCGATCTATGATGTCTCTTACCGATTTACCGCTATCGTTTTGGGGTTATGCTTTAGAGACGGTTGCATTCACGTTAAATAGGACACCATCAAAATCCGTTGAGACGATGCCTTATGAACTGTGGTTTGGCAAGAAACCAAAGTTGTCGTTTCTTAAAGTTTGGGGCTGCGATGCTTATGTGAAAAAGCTTCAACCTGATAAGCTCGAACCCAAATCGGAGAAATGTGTCTTCATAGGATACCCAAAGGAAACTGTTGGGTACACCTTCTATCACATATCCGAAGGAAAAACATTTGTTGCTAAAAATGGATCCTTTCTAGAGAAGGAGTTTCTCTCGAAAGAAGTGACTGGGAGGAAAGTAGAACTTGATGAGGTAACTGTACCTGCTCCCTTATTGGAAAGTAGTTCATCACAGAAATCGGTTCCTGTGACACCTACACCAATTAGTGAGAAAGCTAATGATGTTGATCATGAAACTTCAGATCAAATTACTACCGAACCTTGTAGGTCAACCAGAGTAAGATCCGCACCAGAGTGGTACGGTAATCATGTTCTGGAAGTCATGTTACTTGACCAAGGCGAACCTACGAACTATGAAGAAGCGATGGTGAGCCCAGATTCCGCAAAATGGCTTGAGGCCATGAAATCTGAGATGTGATCCATGTATGAGAACAAAGTGTGGACTTTGGTTGACTTGCCCGATGATCGGCAAGCCATAGAGAATAAATGGATCTTCAAGAAGAAGACTGACGTTGACAGTAATGTTACTGTTTACAAAGCTCGACTTGTTGCCAAAGGTTTTCGACAAGTTCAAGGGGTTGACTATGATGAGACTTTCTCACCAGTAGCGATGCTTAAGTCTGTCCGAATCATGTTAGCAATTGCCGCATTTTACGATTATGAAATTTGGCAAATGGATGTCAAAACTGCATTCCTGAATGGATTTCTGGAAGAAGGGTTGTATGTGATGCAACCAAAAGGTTTCGTCGATCCAAAGGGAACTAACAAAGTGTGAAAGCTCCAGCGATCCATTTATGGACTGGTGCAAGCCTCTCGGAGTTGGAATAAACGTTTTGATAGTGTGATCAAAGCATATGGTTTTATCTGCACTTTTGGAGAAGCCTGTATTTACAAGAAAGTGAGTGGGAGCTCTGTAGCATTTCTAATATTATATGTGGATGACATATTGCTGATTGGAAATGATATAGAATTTCTAGATAGCATAAAAGGATACTTGAATAAGAGTTTTTCAATGAAAGACCTCGGTGAAGCTGCTTACATATTGGGCATCAAGATCTATAGAGATAGATCAAGACGCTTAATTGTACTTTCACAAAGCACATACCTTGACAATGTTTTGAAAATGTTCAAAATCAATCAAGCAAAGAAAGGGTTCTTGCCTGTGTTACAAGGTGTGAAGTTGAGTCAGACTCAATGCCCGACCACTGCAGAAGATAGAGAGAAAATGAAAAGTGTTCCCTATGCTTCAGCCATAGGCTCTATCATGTATGCAATGCTATGTACCAGACCTGATGTGTGCCTTGCTATTACCTTAGCAAGGAGGTACCAAAGTAATCCAGGAGTGGATCACTTGACAGCGGTCAAGAACATCCTGAAATACCTGAAAAGGACTATGGATATGTTTCTTGTTTATGGAGGTGACAAAGAACTCGTCGTAAATGGTTACGTCGATGCAAGCTTTGACAATGATCCGGACGATTCTAAATCGCAAACCGGATACGTGTTTATATTGAACGGTGGAGCTGTCAGTTGGTGCAGTTCTAAACAAAGCATCATGGCGGGATCTATGTGTGAAGCGGAGTACATAGCTACTTCAGAAGCAGCAAATGAAGGAGTCTGGATGAAGGAGTTCATATCCGATCTAGGTGTCATACCTAGTGCATCGGATCCAATGAAAATCTTTTGTGACAATATTGGTGCAATTGCCTTGGCAAAGGAATCCAGATTTCACAAGAGAACCAAGCACATCAAGAGACACTTCAATTCCATCTGGGATCAAGTCCAGGTGGGAGACATAGAGATTTGCAAGATACATACGAATCTGAATGTTGCACCCGTTGACTAAGCCTCTTCCATGAGCAAAACATGACCAGCACCAAGACTCCATGGGTGTTAGAATCATTACTGTGTGATCTAGATTATTAACTCTAGTGCAAGTGGGAGACTGAAGGAAATATGCCCTAGAGGCAATAATAAAGTTATTATTTATTTCCTCATATCATGATAAATGTTTATTATTCATGCTAGAATTGTATACCGGAAACATAATACATGTGTGAATACATAGACAAACAGAGTGTCACTAGTATGCCTCTACTTGACTAGCTCGTTGATCAAAGATGGTTATGTTTCCTAACCATAGACATGAGTTGTCATTTGATAAACGGGATGACATCATTAGAAGAATGATGTGATTGACTTGACCCATTCCGTTATCTTAGCACTTGATCGTTTAGTTTACTGCTATTGCTTTCTCCATGACTTCAAGATGTTCCTATGACTATGAGATTATGCAACTCCTGAATACCGGAGGAACACTTTGTGTGGTACCAAACGTCACAACGTAACTGGGTGATTATAAAGGTGCTCTACAGGTGTCTTCGATGGTACTTGTTGAGTTGGCATAGATCGACATTAGGATTTGTCACTCCGATTGTCGGAGAGGTATCTCTGGGCCCTCTCGGTAATGCATGATAACCCACAAGTATAGGGGATCAATTGTAGCCTCTTTCGATAAGTAAGAGTGTCGAACCCAACGAGGAGCTAAAGGTAGAACAAATATTCCCTCAAGTTCTATCGACCACCGATACAACTCTACGTGCACTTGACGTTCGATTTACCGGAAACAAGTATGAAACTGGAAGTACTTTGTAGGTTTTTTTGGATAGGATTGCTAGAAAGTAAAGAGCGAGTAAATAAGAGCTAGGGGCTGTTTAGATGAAGACACAACTAAATTAGTTTTAGTAGAGAGCTTTTTGTTAAGAGAAAGTTATTTGTCCCTAGGCAATCAGTAACTAGACCGTTAATCATTATTGCAATTTTATTTGAGGGAGAGGCATAAGCTAACATACTTCCTCTACTTGGATCATATGCACTTATGATTGGAACTCTAGCAAGCATCCGCAACTACTAAAGATCATTAAGGTAAAACCCAACCATAGCATTAAAGTATCAAGTCCCCTTTATCCCATACGCAAACAACCTACTTACTCGGGTTTGTGCTTCTGTCACTCATGCCACCCACCATAAGCAAATCATGAACATATTGCAAACCCTACATCGGGAATCACTCACGCTTGCGCGACACGGAGAGCACCATAGGACAGCACCAATAATAAAACATGCAACTCAAACCAAACTTGATCGTCTAATAGCCCATAGGACAAAACGGATCTACTCAAACATCATAGGATAGCCATACATCATTGGGAAATAATATATAGCGTTGAGCACCATGTTTAAGTAGAGGTACAGCGGGTAAGAGAGAGGTTACACCGCTGCATAGAGGGGGGGGAAGAGTTGGTGATGATGGCGGTGAAGTTGTTGGTGAAGATTGCGGTGATGATGATGGCCACGGCAGCGTTCCGGCGCCATCGGAAGAGAAGGGGAGAGGGGGCCCCTTCGTCTTCTTCTTCCTTGACCTCCTCTCTAGATGGGAGAAGGGTTTCCCCTCTGGTCCTTGGCCTCCATGGCGTGGGAGAGGCGAGAGCCCCTCCGAGATTGGATCTATCTCTCTGTTTCTCTTTGTTTATGTGCTTCGTCTGCTGCCCTTTCACCGTTTCGTATATATATGGAGATCCTTAACTCTGATTGGACTGAAACCTTCGCCTTGATTTTTTACCAAAAATTAGCTTTCTTGCGGCCTAAGAAGGGCATCAACCGCCTTACGGGTGGCCCACAAGGGCCAGGGGCGCGCCCCCCTGCCTCATGGCCACCTAGGGCACCGTCTCGCGTGGATTTTTCTTCCGGAATTTTCCAAATATTCCAAAAATAAGCTCCGTACGTTTTTATCCTGTTTGGATTCCGTTTGATATGGATATTCTGCGAAACATAAAACATGCAACAAACAGGAACTGCACTGAGCCTTTGGATCAATATGTTAGTCCCAAAAATAGTATAAAAAGTTGCCAAAAGTATATGAAAGTTGTAGAATATTGGCATGGAACAATAAAAAATTATAGATATGATGGAGACGTATCTGCATCCCCAAGCTTAATTCCTGCTCGTCCTCGAGTAGGTAAATGATAAAAAGATAATTTTTGATGTGGAATGTTACCTAGCATAATCTTGATCATGTATCTAATCATGGCATGAATATTAAGATATGAGTGATTCAAAGCAATAGTCTATCCCTTGACATAAAAACAATAATACTTCGAGCCTACTAATAAAGCAATCATGTCTTTTCAAAATAACATGGCCAAAGAAAGTTATCCCTACAAAATCATATAGTCTGGCTATGCTCCATCTTCACCACACAAAATATTCAAATCATGCACAACCCCGATGGCAAGCCAAGAAATTGTTTCATACTTCTGACGTTCTCAAACCTTTTCAACTTTCACGCAATACATGAGCGTGAGCCATGGACATAGCACTATAGGTGGAATAGAATATGATGGTGGGGGTTATGTGGAGAAGACAAAAAGGAGAAAGTCTCACATCAACTAGGCATATCAACGGGCTATGGAGATGCCCATTAATAGATATCAATGTGAGTGAGTAGGGATTGCCATGCAATGGATGCACTAAGAGCTATAAGTGTATGAAAGCTCAAACTGGAAACTAAGTGGGTGTGCATCCAACTTGCTTGCTCATGAAGACCTCGGGCGTTTGAGGAAGCCCATCATCAGAATATACAAGACAAGTTCTATAATGAAAATTCCCACTAGTATATGAAAGTGATAACTCAAGAGACTCTCTATATGAAAAACATGGTGCTACTCTGAAGCACAAGTGTGGTAAAAGGATAGTAACATTGCCCCTTCTCTCTTTTTCTCTCATTTTTTTTATTTTTGTATTTTTTATTTTTTTATTTTTTGGTGGGCTTCTTTGGCCTCTTTTTCTTTACTTGGGCTTATTTGGCCTCTTTTATTTTTCATAAAGTCTGGAGTCTCATCCCGACTTGTGGGGGAATCATAGTCTCCATCATCCTTTCCTCACTGGGGCAATGCTCTAATAATGATAATCATCACACTTTTATTTACTTACAACTCAATATTACAACTCGATATCTAGAACAAAGATATGACTCTATAAGAATGCCTCCGGCGGTGTGCCGGGATGTGCAATGATCTAGCATAGCAATGACATAAAAAAACGGACAAGCCATGAAAACATCATGCTAGCTATCTTACGATCATGTAGAGCAATATGACAATAAATGCTCAAGTCATGTATATGATGATGATGGAAGTTGCATGGCAATATATCTCGGAATGGCTATGGAAATGCCATTATAGGTAGGTATGGTGGCTGTTTTGAGGAAGATATAAGGAGGTTTATGTGTGACAGAGCGTATCGTATCACGGGGTTTGGATGCACCGGTGAAGTTTGCACCAACTCTCGAGGTGAGAAAGGGAAATGCTCGGTACCGAAGAGGCTAGCAATGATGGAAGGATGAGAGTGCGTATAATCCATGGACTCAACATTAGTCATAAACAACTCACATACTTATTGCAAAAATCTATTAGTTATCGAAACAAAGTACTACGCGCATGCTCCTAGGGGTATAGATTGGTAGGAAAATACCATCGCTCGTCCCCGACCGCCACTCATAAGGAAGACAATCAATAAATAAATCATGCTCCGACTTCATCACATAACGGTTCACTATACGTGCATGCTACGGGAATCACAAACTTCAACACAAGTATTTCTACAATCCACAACTACCCACTAGCATGACTCTAATATCACTGTCTTTATATCGCAAAACTATTGCAAGGAATCAAACATATCATATTCAGTGATCTACAAGTTTTATGTAGGATTTCATGACTAACCATGTGAATGACCAATTCCTGTCATCTCTCTAAATAGATATAAGTGAAGCAAGAGAGTTTAATTCTTTCTACAAAAGATATGCCCACGCTCTAACAGATATAAGTGAAGCAAAAGAGCATTCTACAAATGGCGGTTTTCTATGTAAAGAGAAACAGGCAATCCAAACTTCAAATGATATAAGTGAAGCACATGAAGCATTCTATAAAGCCATACTCAAAAGATATAAGTGAAGTGCATAGAGCATTCTATAAATAAACCAAGTACTATCTCATACCAGCATGGTGCGTAAAATAAAAATGAAAACTAAATGCAAAAGACGCTCCAAGATCTGCACATATCACATGAATGAAACGAATCCGAAAACATACTGATACTTGTTGAAGAAAGAGGGGATGCCTTCCGGGGCATCCCCAAGCTTAGACGCTTGAGTCTCCTTGAATATTTACTTGGGGTGCCTTGGGCATCCCCAAGCTTGAGCTCTTGCCTCTCTTCCTTCTTCTCACATCGAGACCTTCTCGATCATCGAACACTTAATCCACACAAAACTTCAATGTAAAACTTCGGTAAGATCCGTTAGTATAATAAAGCAAATCACTACTCTAAGTACTGTTGCAAACCAATTCATATTTTGTTTTTGCATTGTGTCTACTGTAATATAACTTTTTCATGGCTTAATCCACTGACATAAATCGATATTTTCATCAAAACAAGCAAACTATGCATCAAAAACAGAATCTGTCTAAAACAGAACAGTCTGTAATAATCTGAACATTCATCATACTTCTGATACTTGAAAATTCTTCCAAAATTAGGAAAAATAAAAATTTGTAAAGAAAGACAGTGCAAAAAGAATCAGAACCATTTGATGTTCCAGTAAAAAATTAAAAATCACGCACTACAGCCAAAGTTTCTGTCCTGCACTGTACAAACCAACAAGTATTGTAAACATCATAAAGGCAAACCTTGGCACATTATTTTTATAATACAATGGAATTTTACAAGGGGATAATTATTTTTGTTCAAAATTTTCTGTAATCAAGATTCACAAAGTTTCCGTGAGCATGAACAAAGTTCAAGGAGCTCTCCCACTTCAACAATGCTTGTCTTTCTCACTTTCACTTTCCTTTTTGAAAAAGTTTTGGGTTCCCCTCTTTATTTTTGTTGTTTTTAAACTATATGAAAGCACTCAACAGAAATAAATGACTCTCTAAAACTTCCGGTTGTCTCCACGGCAGCGCTTTCTTTAAAGCCATTAAGCTAGGCATATAGTGCTCAAGTAATGGATCCACCCGGATCCCAAGGTATATCAAAGCCAATTTTAATTAACAATGATTTGTGATTTAGTAGTGAGCACAAGGCAACATATATCATGAAACAACGAAGTCTAACTCTCTTCCTATGCATCGGCATGTCATAAACGAACAATTCATGCACACAAAGTAAAGGCCAATGCATAATATAAACAATTTCTTGCAATTTTATCGTGTTGGAGACATAGAGAGGTGGAGATATAGTTCCTCTCTCATAATAATTGCAAGTAGGAGTAGCAAGCACATGCATATTATACTCATCAAAATCATCATGTGCAACGGTAAAAGGCAACCCATCAATATAATCCTTAATAAGGGTAAACTTCTCCGATATAGTGTAGTTGGGAGAATTCAAAAAGATAATAGGACTATCATGCGTGGGTGCAATAGCGACAATTTCATGTTTAACATAAGGAACTATAGCAAGTTCATCTCCATAAGCATAATTCATATTGGCATCTTGGCCAAAAGCATAGCAAGCATCATCAAAAAGGGATATTTCAAGAGAATCAACAGGATCATAACAATCATCATAGCGATCATCCTTCGGTAAGCACGAAGGGGAATTAAACAATGCATTAGTTGAAGAGTTACTCTCATTAGAAGGTGGGCATGGGTAGCTAATCCGCTCTTCCTCCTTTTGTTCTTCGCTCTCCTCCTCATCTTTTTCATCCAATGAGCTCACAGTTTCATCAATTTCTTCTTCCATAGATTCCTGCAAAATATTAGTCTCTTCTTGGACAGCGGAGACTTTCTCAATAAGTGCATTAATATCGGAATTGTATTCATAATTCTTGTAGCAATATTTGAGGATAGCTAAATTTTCAGGTCTATAAACAGCATCATCAAAATCTTCAAACTCTTTAAACATAGATTCAATTTCATAAGCACCCATAAAAGCAACAAATTCTTCTATTTGTTCCACATCATAGTAATCATATATACCATTAGCATAAGAAGCTAAGGTTTTATTATCATTAAATTTGCATGAAAAGCGAAGGTGTGGAGCCTTCATCCTAGAGCAACAAGTATAATCATAACTCAAGCATACTTGCCGAGCATACCACTTCAATATATAAATTTGATCCCATAATAGTTTCCCTTTTTGTGTCAAGCGATAATCCCTAAAGTATTCACGTTGATCCAACGTTACTCCCATTACCAAATTGAATGGCGTTTTCTCAGGATTATCAAAGTAGTACATAATATCTGTCACATAACGAGCATCGAGGGTTTTAGGAGGTTCCCCGTCTCCATGAGCAGCAAGTACACCTAATTTTTTTGGTATTTCGTGTTCCATATCCATAACTCAAGATAGAGAACAACTAAGAACAACAAATAAAAATTACTTAGTGATAAAGCAAACAAGCGCACACGAGAATATTCACCCCACGCTATTGCTCCCGACAACGGGCGCCGAAAAAGGTCTTGATAACCCACAAGTATAGGGGATCAATTGTAGCCTCTTTCGATAAGTAAGAGTGTCGAACCCAATGAGGAGCTAAAGGTAGAACAAATATTCCCTCAAGTTCTATCGACCACCGATACAACTCTACGCGCACTTTACGTTCGCTTTACCGGAAACAAGTATGAAACTAGAAGTACTTTGTAGGGTTTTTTGGATAGGATTGCTAGAAAGTAAAGAGCGAGTAAATAAAAGCTAGGGGCTGTTTAGATGAAGACACAACTAAATTAGTTTTAGTAGAGAGCTTTTTGTTACGATAAAGTTATTTGTCCCTAGGCAATCGATAACTAGACCAAGAATCATTATTGCAATTTTATTTGAGGGAGAGGCATAAGCTAACATACTTTCTCTACTTGGATTATATGCACTTATGATTGGAACTCTAGCAAGCACCCGCAACTACTAAAGATCATTAAGGTAAAACCCAACCACGGCATTAAAGTATCAAGTCCCCTTTATCCCATACGCAAACAACCTACTTACTCGGGTCTGTGCTTCTGTCACTCACGCCACCCACCATAAGCAAATCATGAACATATTGCAAAACCTACAGAGGGAATCCCTCATGCTTGCGCGACATGGAGAGCACCATAGGACAGCACCAATAATAAAACATGCAACTCAAACAAATCTTGATCATCAAATAGCCCATAGGACAAAACGGATCTACTCAAACATCATAGGATAGCCATACATCATTGCGAAATAACATATAGCATTGAGCACCATGTTTAAGTAGAGATCACGGCGGGTAAGAGAGAGGTTACACCGCTGCATAGAGGGGGGAAGAGTTGGTGATGATGGCGGTGAAGTTTTTGGTGAAGATTGCGGTGATGATGATGGCCACGGCAGCGTTCCGGCGCCACCGGAAGAGAAGGGAGAGGGCCCCTTCGTCTTCTTCTTCCTTGACCTCCTCCCTAGATGGGAGAAGGTTTTCCCCTCTGGTCCTTGGCCTCCATGGTGTGGGAGGGGCGAGAGCCCCTCCGAGATTGGATCTATCTCTCTGTTTCTCTTTGTTTCTGCGCTCCATCTGCTGCCCTTTCATCGTTTCGTATATATATCCGATTGGACTGAAACCTTCGCCGTGATTTTTTACCAAAAAATAGCTTTCTTGCGGCCGAAGAAGGGCATCAACCGCCTTACGGGTGGCCCACGAGGGTCAGGGGCGCGCCCCCCTGCCTCGTGGCCACCTCGGGCACCGTCTCACGTGGATTTTTCTTCCGGAATTTTCCAAATATTCCAAAAAGAAGCTCCATCCGTTTTTATCCCGTTTGGATTCCGTTTGATATGGATATTCTGCGAAACATAAAACATGCAACAAACAGGAACGGGTACTGGGCACTGGATCAATATGTTAGTCCCAAAAATAGTATAAAAAGTTTCCCAAAAGTATATGAAAGTTGTAGAATATTGGCATGGAACAATCAAAAATTATAGATACGACGGAGACGTATCAATGCACATCACTATAAGCCTTGCAAGCAATGTGGCTAATGAGTTAGTTGCGTGATAATGCATTACGGAACGAGTAAAGAGACTTGCCGGTAACGAGATTGAGCTAGGTATTGAGATACCGACGATCGAATCTTGAGCAAGTAACATACCAATGACAAAAGGAACAACGTATGTTGTTATGCGATTTGACCGACAAAGATCTTCGTAGAATATGTATGAACCAATATGAGCATCCAGGTTTCGCTATTGGTTATTGACCGGAAACGTGTCTTGGTCATGTCTACATAGTTCTCAAACCCGTAGGGTCCGCACGCTGAAAGTTCTGTGACGATCGGTATTATGAGTTTATATGTTTTGATGTACCGAAGGTAGTCCAGATTCCCGAATATGATCACGGACATGACGAGGAGTCTGAAATGGTTGAGACATAAAGATCGATATATTGGACGACTATGTTCGGACACCGGAAGTGTTTCGGGAGGTTTCACACATATACCGGAGTATCGGGGGTTATCGAAACCCCCCGAGGAGTATATTGGGCCTAATGGGACTTGGTGGGAGAAGAGGAGGGGCGGCCAGGGCAGCCGTGCACCCCCTCCCCCTCTAGTCCGAATTGGACAAGGAGGGCCCCCCCCCCCCCCTTTCCTTGTCTCCCTCTCTCCCTTCCTTCCCCTTCTCCTACTCCTACTAGGAAAGGAGGAGTCTTACTCTCGGTGGGAGTAGGACTCCCCCTTGGCGCGCCCTCCTCCTGGCCGGCCGCCTCCTCCCTCTAGCTCCTTTATATACGGGGAGGGGGAACCCCTTGGAGACACAACAATTGATCATTGATCTCTTAGCCATGTGCGGTGCCCCCCTCCACCATAATCCACCTCGTTCATATCGTAGCGGTGCTTAGGCGAAGTCCTGTGTCGGTAACTTCATCAACATCGTCATCACGCCGTCGTGCTGACGAAACTCTCCCTCGAGCTCTACTGGATCGTGAGTTCACGGGACGTCACCGAGCTGAACGTGTGCTGAACACGGAGGTGCCGTACGTTCGGTACTGAGGATCGGTCGATCATGAAGACGTACGACTACATCAACCGCGTTGTCACAACGCTTCCGCTTTCGGTCTATGAGGGTACGTGGACAACACTCTCCCGCTCGTTGCTATGCATCACCATGATCTTGCGTTTGCGTAGGAATTTTTTTGAAATTACTACATTCCCCAACAGACCAAACTCATAACTCAAATATTCATCTCCACGATCAGATTGTATAAACTTTATTTTCTTGTTACAATGATTTTCTACTTCACTCTGAAATTCTTTGAACTTTTTCAAATGTTTCAGACTTATGTTTCATTGAGTAGATATACCCATATCTGCTCAAATCATCTGTGAAGGTCAGAAAATAACGATACCCGCCGCGAGCCTCAACACTCATCAGATCGTATACATCAGTATGTATTATTTCCAATAAGTCAGTTGCTCGCTCCATTGTTCCGGAGAACGGAGTTTTAGTCATCTTGCCCATAAGGCATGGTTCGCAAGTATCAAGTGATTCCAAAAGTCCATCAGCATGGAGTTTCTTCATGCACTTTACACCAATATGACCTAAACGGTAGTGCCACATATAAGTTGCACTATCATTATTAACTTTGCATCCTTTGGCTTCAATATTATGAATATGTGTATCACTACGATCGAGATTCAACAAACCATTTATATTGAGTGTATGACCATAGAAGGTTTTATTCATGTAAATAGAACAACAATTATTCTTTGACTTAAATGAATAACCGTATTGCAATAAACATGATCCAATCATATTCATGCTCAACGTAAACACAAAATAACATTTATTTTAGGTTCAACACTAATCCCGAAGGTAAATGGAGTGTGCGATGGTGATCTTATCAACCTTGGAATCACTTCCAACTCACATCATCACCTCACCCTTTAACTAGTCTCTGTTTATTTTGCAACTCCTGTTTCAAGTTACTACTCTTAGCAACTGGACCAGTATCAAATACTGAGGGGTTGCTATAACACTAGTAAAGTACACATCAATAACATGTATATTAAATATACCTTTGTTCACTTTGCCATCCTTCTTATCCGCCAAGTATCTAGGGAAGTTCCATTTCCAGTGACCATTTCCAACAGTTTCAGGCTTGGGTCTAGTTTTGGGATTCTTCATGGGAGTGGCAACTTGCTTGCCATTCTTCTTGAAGTTCCCTTTCTTTCCCTTGCCATTTTACTTGAAACTAGTGGTCTTGTCAACCATCAACACTTGATGCTTTTTCTTGATTTCTACCTCCGCCGAATTCAGCATCGCGAAGAGCTTGGGAATCGGTTCCGTTATCCTTTGCATATTAGTTCATCACGAAGTTCTAGTAAGTCGGTGATAGTGACTAGAGAACTTTGTCAATCACTATCTTATTTGGAAGATTAACTCCCATTTGATTCAAGTGATTGTAATACTCAGACATTCTGAGCACATGCTCACTAGCTGAGCTATTCTCCTCGATTTTGTAGGCAAAGTACTTTGTCAGAGGTCTCATACCTCTTAACACGGGCATGAGTCTGAAATACCAATTTCACCTCTTGGAACATCTCATATGCTCCATGTCGTTCAAAACATTTTTGAAGTCCCGGTTCTAAGCCATAAAGCATGGTGCACTAAACTATCAAGTAGTCATCATACCGAGCTTGTCAAACGTTCATAATGTCTGCATCTGCTCCTGCAATAGTTCTGTCACCTAGCGGTGCATCAAGGACATAATACTTCTATGCAGCAATGAGGATAATCCTCATATCATGGATCTAGTCCGCATCATTGCTACTAACATCTATCAACTTATTTTGCTCTAGGGACATACAAAAATAAACGGGGAACTACATCATGAGCTATTGATCTACAACATAGATATGCAAATACTATCAGGACTAAGTTCATGATAAATTAAAGTTCAATTAATCATATTACTTAAGAACTCCCACTTAGATAGACATCCCTCAAGTCATCTAAATGATCACGTGATCCAGATCAACTAAACCATGTCCGATCATCATGTGAGATGGAGTAGTTTTCAATGGTGAACATCTCTATGTTGATCATATCTACTATATGATTCACGCTCGACCTTTCCGTCTTAGTGTTCCGAGGCCATATCTGCATATGCTAGGCTCATCAAGTTTAACCCCAGTATTCTGCGTGTGAACGTAGAGCTTATCACACCCGATCATCACGTGGTGTCTCGGCACGACGAACTGTCGCAATGGTGCATACTGAGGGAGAACACTTATACCTTGAAATTTAGTGAGAGATCATCTTATAATGCTACCACCGTACTAAGAAAAATAAGATGCATAAAAGATAAACATCACATGCAATCAAAATAAGTGATATGATATGGCCATCATCATCTTGTGCCTTTGATCTCCATCTCCAAAGCACCGTCATGATCACCATCGTCACGGGCTTGACACCTTGATCTCCATCGTAGCATCGTCGTTGTCTCGCCAATTATTGCTTCTACGACTATCGCTATCGCTTAGTGATAAATTAAAGCAATTACATGGCGATTGCATTTCATACAATAAAGCAACAACCATAATGCTCCTGCCAGTTGCCGATAACTGTTACAAAACATGATCATCTCATACAACAATTTATATATCACCATGTCTTGACCATATCACATCACAGCAAGCCCCGCAAAAACAAGTTAGACATCCTCTACTTTTTTGTTGCAAGTTTTACGTGGCTGCTACGGGCTTAGCAAGAACCGTTCTTACCTACGCATCAAAACCACAACGATTTTTCATCAAGTGTGTTGTTTTAACCTTCAACAAGGATCGAGCGCAGTCACACTCGATTCAACTAAAGTTGGAGAAACAGAAACCCACTAGCCACCTGTGTGCGAAGCACGGCGGTAGAACCAGTCTCATGAACGTGGTCATGTAATGTCGATCTGGGCCGCTTCATCCAACAATACCGTTGAATCAAATTATGACATGCTGGTAAGCAGTATGACTATTATCGCCCACAACTCTTTGTGTTCTACTCATGCATATAACATCTACGCATACACCTGGCTCGGATGCCACTGTTGGGGAACGCAGTAATTTCAAAAAAAATACCTATGATCACGCAAGATCTATCTAGGAGATGCATAGCAACGAGAGAGGAGAGTGTGTCCACGTACCCTCGTAGACCGAAAGCGGAAGCGTTTAGTAACACGGTTGATGTAGTCGAACGTCTTCGCGATCCAACTGATCCAAGTATCGAACGCACGGCACCTCCGCGATCTGCACAGGTTCAGCTCGGTGACGTCCCTTGAACTCTTGATCTAGTTGCGGCCGAGGGAGAGTTCCGTCAGCACGACGGCGTGGTGACAGTGATGATGAATTTACCGGCGCAGGCCTTCGCCTAAGCACTACGATGATATGACCGAGATGTGTAACTGTGGAGGGCGGCACCGCACACGGCTAAAAGATCAACTTATGTGTCTATGGGGTGCCCCCTCCCCCGTATATAAAGGAGGGAGGGAGGAGGAGGCCGGCTAGGTGTGGCGCGCCCAAGGGGGGGAGTCCTACTCGAAGTAGTATTCAGCCCCCCTTTTCCTATTCCTACAAGGAGAAGGGGGAAAGAGGAGGAGGAGAGAAAGGAAAGGGGGGCACCCCCCCCCCCCCAACCCCTAGTCCAACTCGGTTTGGGCTTGGGGGGCGCCTCCTCCTCGCTACTTCCTCCTCTCTTCCACTAGGGCCCATGAAGGCCCATTAACCCCCCGGGGGGTTTTGGTAACCCCCCGGTACTCCGGAAAATACCCGATACACAACGGAACCATTCTGGTGTCCGAATATAACCTTCCAATATATCAATCTTTATGTCTCGACCATTTCGAGACTTCTCGTCATGTCCGTGATCTCATCCGGGACTCTGAACAACCTTCGGTACATCAAATCACATAAACTCATAATACGAATCATCATCGAACGTTAAGCGTGCAAACTCTGCGGGTTCGAGAACTATGTAGACATGACTGAGACACCTCTCCGGTCAATAACCAATAGCGGAACCTGGATGCTTATATTGGTTCCTACATATTCTACGAAGATCTTTTATCGGTCAAACCGCATAACAACATACGTTGTTCCCTTTGTCATCGGTATGTTACTTGCCCGAGATTCGATCGTCGGTATCATTGCTACCTCTTGAGCACTGCGTTAGTTTTCCCTTGAATAGGAAAGGGTGATGCAGTAATGTAGCGTAAGTATTTCCCTCGGTTTTTGAGAACCAAGGTATAAATCCAGTAGGAGACCACGCTCGAGTCCCACGCACCTACACAAACAAATAAGAACCTCGAAACCAACGCGATAAAGGGGTTGTCAACCCCTTCACGGTCACTTACGAGAGTGAGATCTGATGGATATGATAAGATAATATTTTTGGTATTTTTATGATAAAGAAATAAACATGCAAAGCAAAATAGACCCGGGGGCCATAGTTTTCACTAGTGGCTTCTCTCAAGGGCATAAGTATTATGGTGGGTAAACGAATTACTGTCGTGCAATTGATAGAATTGAGCATAGTTATGAGAATATCTAGGTATGATCATGTATATAGGCATCACGTCTGTGACAAGTAGAACGAAACAATTCTGCATCTACTACTATTACTCCACACATCGACCGCTATCCAGCATGCATCTAGAGTATTAAGTTCTTAATAACAGAGTAACGTTTTAAGTAAGATGACATGATGTAGAGGAATAAACTCATGCAATATGATATAAACCCCATCTTTTTATCCTCGATGGCAACAATACAATACGTGCCTTGCTACCCTCATCCTTTGGGAAAGGACACCGCAAGATTGAACCCAAAGCTAAGAACTTCTCCCATTGCAAGAAAGATCAATCTAGTAGGCCAAACCAAACTGATAATTCGAAGAGACTTGCAAAGATAACCAATCATACATAAAAGAATTCAGAGGAGATTCAAATATTGTTCATAGATAATCTTGATCATAAACCCACAATTCATCGGATCCTGACAAACACACCACAAAAGAAGAGTTACATCAAATAGATCTCCAAGAGAATCAAGGAGAACTATGTATTGAGATCCAAAGAGAGAGAAGAAGCCATTTAGCTAATAACTATGGACCCGAAGGTCTGAGGTAAACTACTCACACATCATCGGAGAGGCTATGGTGTTGATGTAGAAGCCCTCCGTGGTCAATGCCCCCTCCGACGAAGCGTCGAAAAAGGCCCCAAGATGGGATCTCACGGGTACAGAAGGTTGCAGCGGTGGAAATAGGGTTTTGGCTCCGTATATGATGTTTCCGGGGTATATGGGTATATATAGGAGGAAGAAGTACGTCGGTGGAGTAACGAGGGGCCCACGAGGGTGGAGGGCGCTTCCAGGGGGTAGGCGCGCCCCCCTACCTCGTGGCTTCCTCGTTTGCTGCTTGACGTCCACTCCAAGTCCTCTGGATCACGTTTGTTCTGAAAATCACGTTCCCGAAGGTTTCATTCCGTTTGGACTCCGTTTGATATTCTTTTCTGCAAAACACTGAAATAGGCAAAAAAACAGCAATTTGGGTTGGGCCTTCGGTTAATAGGTTAGTCCCAAAAATAATACAAAAGTGTATAATAAAGCCCAATAAACATCCAAAACAGAATATAATCTAGCATGGAACAATAAAAGGTTATAGATACGTTGGAGACGTATCAAGCATCCCCAAGCTTAATTCCTGCTCATCCTCGAGTAGGTAAATGATAAAAACAAAATTTTTGATGTGGAATGCTACTTAGCATAATTTTCAATGTAACCCTCTTAATTGTGGTATGAATATTCAGATCCGAAAGATTCAAGATAAAAGTTTAATATTGACATAAAAGTAATAATACTTCAAGCATACTAACTAAGCAATTATGCCTTCTCAAAATAACATGGCCAAAGAAAGTTCATCCCTACAAAATCATATAGTTTGGTCATGCTCCATTTTCGTCACACAAGAATGCTCTCATCATGCACAACCCCGATGACAAGCTAATCAATTGTTTCATACTTTAGTAATCTCAAACTTTTTCAACTTTCATGCAATACATGAGCGTGAGCCATGGATATAGCACTACGGGTGGAATAGAATATAATGATGGGGGTTATGTGGAGAAGACAAAAAGGAGAAAGTCTCACATCAACGCGGCTAATCAACGGGCTATGGAGATGCCCATCAATTGATGTTAATGTGAGGAGTAGGTATTGCCATGCAACGGATGCACTAGAGCTATAAATGTATGAAAGCTCAACAAAAGAAACTAAGTGGGTGTGCATCCAACTTGCTTGCTCACTAAGACCTAGGGCATTTGAGGAAGCCCATTGTTGGAATATACAAGCCAAGTTCTATAACGAAAAATTCCCACTAGTATATGAAAGTGATAAAACAAGAGACTATCTATCATAAGGATCATGGTGCTACTTTGAAGCACAAGTATGGAAAAAGATAGTAGCATTGCCCCTTTTTATTTTTCTTTTCTTTTTTTTGGCCTTTCTTTTTTTGGCCTTTCTCATTTTTTTGGGACAATGCTCTATGAATGATGATCATCACACTTCTATTTATTTACAACTCGATACTAGAACAAAGTATGACTCTATATGAATGCCTCCGGCGGTGTACCAGGATGGGCAATTAATCAAGAGTGACATGTATGAAAAATTATGCATGGTGGCTTTGCCACAAATACGATGTCAACTACATGATCATGCAAGGCGATATGACAATGATGAACGTGTCATGATAAACGGAACGGTGGAAAGTTGCATGGCAATATGTCTCGGAATGGCTATGGAAAAGCCATTATAGGTAGGTATGGTGGCTGTTTTGAGGAAGATATAAGGAGGCGTATGTGTGATAGAGCGTATCATATCACGTGGTTTGGATGCACCGGCGAAGTTTGCACCTACTCTCAAGGTGAGAAAGGGCAATGCACGGTATCGAAGAGGCTAGCAATGATGGAAGGGTAAGAGTGCGTATAATCCATGGACTCAACATTAGTCATAAAGAACTCACATACTTATTGCAAAAATCTACATGTCATCAAAAACCAAGCACTACGCGCATGCTCCTAGGGAGATAGATTGGTAGGAAAAGACCATCGCTCGTCCCCGACCTCCACTCATAAGGAGGACAATCAAAGAACACCTCATGTTTCAAATTTGTTACACAATGTTTACCATACGTGCATGCTACGGGATTTGCAAACTTCAACACAAGTATTTCTCAAATTCACAACTACTCAACTAGCAAAACTTTAATATCACTACCTCCATATCTCAAAACAATCATCAAGCATCAAACTTCTCTTAGTATTCAACACACTCATAAGAAAGTTTTTACTAATCTTGAATACCTAGCATATTAGGACTAATTTCACAATTAAAGCAAATTACCATGTTGTTTTGTAGGACTCTCAAAATGATATAAGTAAAGCATGATAGAACAATAGTTTCTATAAAACAAAACCACCGCCATGCTCTAAAAGATATAAGTGAAGCACTAGAGCAAAAACTATATAGCTCAAAAGATATAAGTGAAGCACATAGAGTATTCTAATAAATTCCGAATCATGTGTGTCTATTTCAAAAGGTGTGTACAGAAAGGATGATTGTGGTAAACTAAAAATCAAATATTCAAATCATACAAGACGCTCCAAGCAAAACACATATCATGTGGTGAATAAAAATATAGCTCCAAGTAAAGTTACCGATGGACGAAGACGAAAGAGGGGATGCCTTCCGGGGCATCCCCAAGCTTTGGCTTTTTGGTGACCTTAGATTACCTTGGGCGCCATGGGCATCCCCAAGCTTAGGCCCTTGCCACTCCTTGTTTCATAATCCATCAAATCTTTACCCAAAACTTGAAAACTTCACAACACAAAACTCAACAGAAAATCTTGTGAGCTCCGTTAGCGAAAGAAAACAAAACACCACTTCAAGGTACTGTATTGAACTAATTATTTATTTATATTGGTGTTAAACTTACTGTATTCCAACTTCTCTATGGTTTATAAACTCTTTTATTAGCCATAGATTCATCAAAATAAGCAAACAACACACGAAAAACAGAATCTGTCAAAAACAAAACAGTCTGTAGAATTCTGTAACTAATGCAAACTTCTGGAACTCAGAAAAATCTACCAAAATAGTCCGACCTAAATAATTTGTTTATTGATCTGCTTCAATTGGAATCAGTATTTTATCACGTTCTGGTGATTTTTAACAATTGTTTTCATGAACAGAAAGTTTGTGGAATTTTCAGCAAGATCAAATAATTATCATCCAAGAAAATCCTATAGGTTTAACTTGGCACATTCACTAATTAAAACACAAAAACAAATCTAAACAGAGGCTATATCAAAGATTTATTCCTAAAAATAAGCAAAAATAAAAAAACTAAAATAAAATTGGGTTGCCTCCCAACAAGCGCTATCGTTTAACGCCCCTATCTAGGCATAAAAACAAGGATAGATCTCAGTATTGCCATCTTTGGTAGGCAATCCATAAGTGGCTCTCATAATAGATTCATAAGGTAATTTAATTTTCTTTCTAGGGAAGTGTTCCATGCCTTTCCTTAACGGAAATTGGAATCTAATATTCCCTCCTTCATATCAATAATTGCACCAATCATTCTCAGAAAAGGTCTACCAAGAATAATAGGACATGAACGATTGCAATCTATATCAAGAACAATAAAATCTACGGGCACATAATTCTTATTTGCAACAATAATAACATCATTAATTCTTCCCATAGGTTTCTTAATAGTGGAATCCGCAAGGTGCAAGTTTAGAGAACAATCATCAAATTCACGAAAACCTAACAAATCACATAAAGTTTTTGGAATCGTGGAAACACTAGCACCCAAATCACTCAAAGCATAGCATTCATGATCTTTAATTTTAATTTTAATGGTAGTTTCCCACTCATCATAAAGTTTTCTAGGGATAGAAACTTCCAACTCAAGTTTTTCTTCATAAGATTGCATCAAAGCATCAACGATATGTTTAGTAAAAGCTTTATTTTGACTATAAGCATGAGGAGAATTTAGCACGGATTTTAACAAGGAAATACAATCTATCAAAGAGCAATTATCATAATTAAATTCCTTGAAATCCAAGATAGTGGGTTCATTGATATCTAAAGTTTTGACCTCTTCAATCCCACTTTTACCAAATTTTGCATCAAGATCTAAAAACTCCGAATTTTGGGACGCCTTCTAACTAAAGTTGACTCATCTCCAGTCCCATCATTATCAAGATTCATATTGCAAAACAAAGATTTAATAGGGGACACATCAGTAACTTTTAGATCTTCATCTTTATTCTCGTAAAAATTAGAAGAACACGCTTTCACAAAGCAATCTTTCTTAGCACGCATCCTAGCGGTTCTTTCTTTGCACTCATCAATGGAAATTATCATAGCTTTGAGAGACTAATTGATATCATGCTTAGGTGCAATAGATCTAAGTTTCAAAGAATCAACTTCAAGAGAAATTCTATCAACGTTCCTAGCCAATTCATCAACTTTAAGCAATTTTTCTTCAAGCAAAGCGTTGAAATTCTTTTGCGAATTCATAAACTCCTTAACACTAGTCTCAAATTCATAGGGCATCTTATTAAAATTTACATAAGAATTGTTGTAGTAATTACCATAATTATTAGAGGAATTGCTAGGGAACGGCCTAGGATTAAAGTTTCCTCTATACGCCTTGTTACCAAAATTATTCCTACCAACAAAATTCACATCCATAGATTCATTATTATTCTCAATCAAAGTAGAAAAAGGCATATCATTAGGATAAGAAGAAACACTTTTAGTAGAAAATAATTTCATAAGTTCATCCATCTTTCCACTCAAAACATTAATTTCTTCTATCGCATGCACTTTTTTATTAGTAGATCTTTTGGTGTGCCATTGAGAATAATTGACCATAATATTATCTAGGAGTTTAGTAACTTCTCCTAAAGTGATTTCCATAAAAGTGCCTCCCGCGGCCGAATCTAAAAGATTTCTAGAAGCAAAGTTCAATTCGGCATAAAAAATTGTATAATCATCCAAAGATTCAAACCATGTGTAGGGCAATTACGTATCATTAATTTCATCCTCTCCCAAGCTTGTGCAACATGTTCATGATCAAGTTGCTTAAAATTCATGATATCGTTTCTAAGAGAGATGATTTTAGCGGGAGGAAAATACTTAGAGATAAAAGCATCTTTGCACTTATTCCATGAATCAATACTATTTTTAGGCAAAGACGAAAACCAAGCTTTTAGCACGATCTCTAAGCGAAAAGGAAATAGCTTTAATTTAACAATATCATTGTCCACATCTTTCTTCTTTTGCATATCACACAAATCAACGAAGCTATTTAGATGGGTAGCGGCATCTTCACTAGGAAGGCCGGCGAATTGATCTTTCATGACAAGATTCAACAAACAACATTAATTTCACAAGGTTCAGCTTCGGTAATAGGGGCAATCGGAGTGCTAAGAAAATCATTGCTGTTGGTATTGGCAAAGTCACACAATTTAGTACTGTCTTGAGCCATTGTGACAAGCAAGCAATCCAACACACAAGCAAACAAGAAGCAAGCAAAAAAGAGGCGAATGGAAAAGAGAGGGCGAATAAAACGGCAAGGATGAAGTGGGGGAGAGGAAAACGAGAGGCAAATGGCAAATAATGTAATGCGAGGGATAAGAGTTTGTGATGGGTACTTGGTATGTCTTGACTTGTTCGTAGACTCCCAAGCAGCGCCTGTAAATCCTTCTTGCTAACTCTTGAGCACTGCGTTGGTTTTCCCTTAAAGAGGAAAGGGTGATGCAGTAAAGTAGCGTAAGTATTTCCCTCAGTTTTTGAGAACCAAGGTATCAATCTAGTAGGAGACCATGCTCGAGTCCCACGCACCTACACAAACAAATAAGAACCTTGCAACCAACGCGATAAAGGGGTTGTCAATCCCTTCACGGTCACTTACGAGAGTGAGATCTGATGGATATGATAAGATAATATTTTTGGTATTTTTATGATAAAGAGAAATAAATATTCAAAGTAAAATAAACGGCAATAGAAATAGCTAAGTGTTGGCAGATTAATATGATGGAAAATAGACCCGGGGGCCATAGCTTTCACTAGTGGCTTCCCTCAAGGGCGTAAGTATTATGGTGGGTAAACGAATTATTGTCGAGCAATTGACAGAATTGAGCATAGTTATGAGAATATCTAGGTATGATCATGTATATAGGCATCACGTCCGTGACAAGTAGACCGTAACGATTTTGCATCTACTACTATTACTCCACACATCGACCGCTATCCAGCATGCATCTAGAGTATTAAGTTCATAAGAACAGAGTAACGCTTTAAGTAAGATGATGTGATGTAGAGGGATAAACTCATGCAATATGATATAAACCCCATCTTTTTATCCTCGATGGCAACAATACAATACGTGCCTTGCTGCCCCTGCTGCCACTGGGAAAGGACACCGCAAGATTGAACCCAAAGCTAAGCACTTCTCCCATTGCAAGAAAGATCAATCTAGTAGGCCAAACCAAACTGATAATTCAAAGAGACTTGCAAAGATAACCAATCATACATAAAAGAATTCAGAGGAGATTCAAAGATTGTTCATAGATAATCTTGATCATAAACCCACAATTCATCGGATCTCGACAAACACACCGCAAAAGAAGAGTTACATCAAATAGATCTCCAAGAGAATCGAGGAGAACTTTGTATTGAGATCCAAAGAGAGAGAAGAAGCCATCTAGCTAATAACTATGGACCCGAAGGTCTGAGGTAAACTACTCACACATCATCGGAGAGGCTATGGTGTTGATGTAGAAGCCCTCCGTGATCAATGCCCCCTCCGGCGGAGCGTCAGAATAGGCCCCAAGATGGTATCTCACGGGTACAGAAGGTTGCGGTGGTGGAAATAGGGTTTTGGCTCCGTATATGATGTTTCCAGGGTATATGGGTATATATCGGAGGAATAAGTATGTCGGTGGAGCAACGAGGGGCCCACGAGGGTGGAGGGCGCGCCCCCCTACCTCGTGGCTTCCTCGTCTATTGCTTGACGTCCACTCCAAGTCCTCTGGATCATGTTTGTTCCTAAAATCATGTTCCCGAAGGTTTCATTCCGTTTGGACTCCATTTGATATTCTTTTTCTGCGAAACACTGAAATAGGCAAAAAAAATAGCAATTTGGGTTGGGCCTCCAGTTAATAGGCCAGTCCCAAAAATGATATAAAAGTGTATAATAAAGCCCAATAAACATCCGAAACAGAATATAATATAGCATGGAACAATAAAAAATTATAGATACGTTGGAGACATATCAAGCATCCCCAAGCTTAATTCCTGCTCGTCCTCAAATTCCTGCTCGTCAAAAATTACAGATACGTTGGAGACGTATCAATCATCATACCTAGTTCAATCTCGTTACCGGCAAGTCTCTTTACTCGTTCTGTAATGCATCATCCTGTAACTAACTCATTAGTCACATTGCTTGCAAGGCTTATAGTGATGTGCATTACCGGGAGGGCCCAGAGATACCTTTCCGATACACGGAGTGACAAATCCTAATCTTGATCTATGCCAACCCAACAAAACACCTTTGGAGACACCTGTAGAGCATCTTTATAATCACCCAGTTACGTTGTGACGTTTGATAGCACACAAGGTGTTCCTCCGGTATTCGGGAGTTGCATAATCTCATAGTCAGAGGAACATGTATAAGTCATGAAGAAAGCAATAGCAATAAAACTAAACGATCATTTATGCTAAGCTAACGGATGGGTCTTGTCCATTACATCATTCTCCTAATGATGTGATCTCGTTCATCAAATGACAACACATGTCTATGGTCAGGAAACTTAACCATCTTTGATTTAACGAGCTAGTCTAGTAGAGGCATACTAGGGACACTTTGTTTTGTCTATGTATTCACACATGTATCAAGTTTTCGGTTAATACAATTCTAGCATGAATATCATGATATAAGGAAATATAAATAACAACTTTATTATTGCCTCTAGGGCATATTTCCTTCAACTACCAAACCTCGTAGGTCAACCAGAGTACGTTCCGCGCCAGAGTGGTACGGTAATCATGTTCTGGAAGTCATATTACTAGACCATGACGAACCTATGGACTATGAGGAAGCGATGATGAGCCTAGATTCCGCGAAATGGCTTGAGGCCATGAAATCTGAGATGGGATCCATGTATGAGAACTAAGTATGGACTTTGGTTGACTTGCCCGATGATCGGCAAGCCATAGAAAATGAATGGATCTTCAAGAAGAAGACTGACACTGATGGTAATGTTACTATCTACAAAGCTCGACTTGTTGCGAAAGGTTTTCAACAAGTTCAAGGAGTTGACTACGGTGAGACCTTCTTACCCGCAGCGATGCTTAAGTCTGTCCGAATCATGTTAGCAATTGCCGCATTTTATATTATGAAATTTGGCAAATGGATGTCAAAACTGCATTCCTTAATGGATTTCTTAAAGAAGAGTTGTATATGATGCAACTAGAAGGTTTTGTCGATCCTAAAGGTGCTAACAAAGTGTGAAAGCTCCAGCAATCCATTTATGGACTGGTGCAAGCCTCTCGGAGTTGGAATATACGCTTTGATAGTGTGATCAAAGCATATGGTTTTATGAGACTTTTGGAGAAGCCTGTATTTACAAGAAAGTGAGTGGGAGCTCTGTAGAATTTCTAATATTATATGTGGATGACATATTGTTGATTGAAAATGATATAGAATTTCTGGATAGCATAAAAGGATATTTGAATAAGAATTTTTCAATGAAAGACATCGATGAAGCTGCTTATATATTGGGCATCAAGATCTATAGAGATAGATCAAGACGCTTAATTGGACTTTCACAAAGCACATACCTTGATAAAGTTTTGAAAAAGTTCAAAATTGATCAGTCAAAGAAAGGGTGCTTGCCTGTGTTACAAGGTGTGAAGTTGAGTCGGACTCAATGCCCGACCACTGCAGAAGATAGAGAGAAAATGAAAGTCATTCCCTATGCCTCAGCCATAGGTTCTATCATGTATGCAATGCTGTGTACCAGACCTGATGTGTGCCTTGCTATAAGTTTAGCAGGGAGGTACCAAAGTAATCCAGGAGTGGACCACTGGACAGCGGTCAAGAACATCCTGAAATACCTGAAAAGGACTAAGGATATGTTTCTCGTTTATGGAGGTGAGAAAGAGCTTGTCGTAAATGGTTACGTCGATGCTAGCTTTGACGCTGATTCGGATGACTCTAAGTCACAAACCGGATACATATTTATATTGAATGGTGGAGCTATCAGTTGGTGCAGTTCCAAGAAGAGCGTCGTGGCGGGATCTATGTGTGAAGCGGAGTACATAGTTACTTCAGAAGCAGCAAATGAAGGAGTCTGGATGAAGCAGTTCATATCCGATCTAGGTGCAATACCTAGTGCATCGGGTCCAATGAAAATCTTTTGTGACAATACTGGAGAAATTGCCTTAGCGAAGGAATCCAGATTTAACAAGAGAAGCAAACACATCAAGAGACGCTTCAACTCCATCCGCGATCAAGTCAAGGAGGGAGACATAGAGATTTGCAAAATACATACGGATCTGAATGTTGCACACCCGTTGACTAAGCCTCTTCCATGAGCAAAACATGATCAACACCAAGACTCCATGGGTGTTAGAATCATTACAATGTAATCTAGATTATTGACTCTAGTGCAAGTGGGAGACTGAAGGAAATATGCCCTAGAGGCAATAATAAAGTTGTTATTTATATTTCCTTATATCATGATAAATGTTTATTATTCATGCTAGAATTGTATTAACCGGAAACTTGATACATGTGTGAATACATAGACAAAACAAAGTGTCCCTAGTAAGCCTCTACTAGACTAGCTCGTTAATCAAAGATGGTTAAGTTTCCTGACCATATACTTGTGTTTTCATTTGATGAACGGGATCACATCATTAGGAGAATGATGTGATGGACAAGACCCATCCGTTAGCTTAGCATAATGATCGTTAAGTTTTATTGCTATTGCTTTCTTCATGACTTATACATATCCCTTTGACTATGAGATTATGCAACTCCTGAATACCGGAGGAACACCTTGTGTGATATCAAACATCACAACATAACTGGGTGATTATAAAGATGCTCTACAGGTGTCTCCGAAGGTGTTTGTTGGGTTGGTATAGATCGAGATTAGGATTTGTCACTCCGAGTATCAAAGAGGTATCTCTGGGCCCTCTCGGTAATGCACATCACAATAAGCCTTGCAAGCAATGTGACTAATGAGTTAGTTATGGGATGATGCATTACGGAACGAGTAAAGAGACTTGCCAGTAACAAGATTGAACTAGGTATGAGGATACCGACGATCGAATCTCGGGCAAGTAACATAACGATGACAGAGGGAATGACGTATGTTGTCATTGCTGTTTGACCGACAATGATCTTCGTAGAATATGTAGGAACCAATATGAGCATCCAGGTTCTGCTGTTCGTTATTGGTCAGAGATGAGTCCCGGTCATGTCTACATAGTTCTCGAACCCATAGGGTTCGCACGCTTAACGTTCGATGACGATTTGTATTATGAGTTATGTGTTTTGGTGACCGAAGATTGTTCGGAGTCCCGGATGAGATCACGGACATGACGAGGATTATCGAAATGGCCAAGAGGTAAAGATTGATATATTGGAAGATGGTATTCGGACACCGGAATGGTTTCGGAGTGGTTCAGGTATTTTTTGGAGTACCGAGGGTTACCGGAACCCCCCGGGGAAAGTAATGGGCCTACATGGGCCATAGGGGAGAGAGGAGGCAGCCCACAAGGGGTGGTCGCGCCCCCCTCCCATAGGGAGTCCAAATTGGACTAGGGGAAGGGGCGTGCCCCCCTTTCCTTCTCCTCCTCCATCTCCTTCCCCCTTTCTCCCTTCGGAAGAAGGAAGGGGGAGGCCGAATTGGACATGGAGTCCAAGTCGGTTTCCTCCCCCCATGGTGCGCCCCTTGGCCGGCCTCCTCCATCTCCTCCTTTATATACGGGGGCAGGGGGCACCCCATAGTAAAACAGTTGTTTCTTAGCCGTGTGTGGTGCCCCCCTCCATAGTTTACTCCTCCGGTCATAACATCGTGCTTAGGCGAAGCCCTGCGCGGATCACATCACCATCACCGTCACCACGCCGTCGTGATGACGAAACTCTCCCTCGACACTTGGATCAAGAGTTTGAAGGACGTCATCAAGCTGAACGCGTGCTGAACTCGGAGGTGTCGTATGTTCGGTACTTGATCGGTTGTGAAGACTTTCGACTACATCAACCGTAATAAACTAACGCTTCCGCTTTCGGTCTATGAGGGTACGTGGACACACTCTCCCCCTCTCGTTGATATGCATCTCCTAGATAGATCTTGCGTGATCGTAGGAAATTTTGTGAAATTGCGTGCTACGTTCCCCAACAGGTGCCGGCATGAACTTTGGGCGACAGCATGGCCGCCGGCATGATCTACGGCCGCGGGCCTTTTAAAATTTGTGTGCAGAAATGAAATGGGTCACGGGTGTTGGGCGCACTGCCGACCCAAATCATAAACAGGGCGGACATCGAGCGGGCGGCCGACCCAAACGGACAAAAAGCGGACAAAATCGCCGTCCGTTTGGGTCGGCGCGTTGGAGTTGCTCTAAGGGCATCTCAACGCTGACCCTCAAATCTCCTGCAATCGCTCGGACTGCTAAAGCAATCCAACGTGGGTCTGTATCGGTCTGCGGAGCGGTCCGGACATGATTTCTTCCGCAAACCGAGACAAACCAGTCTCACGCCTCTTCTCGACCGCCTGCCCACCAAAACCCTCCTCCTCGCTTGCGCTCATTCCCGCCAAAGGCTACCGTTCAAGATTCGTGTCGCTGTTGAGAATGCCGCTCAACATTGAAGATATATAAGGGCGAACGCGACCTCTCGCTGCGCCCGCCATTGAATCGGCACGCCGCCCGAGGGCGTTGTCCATGGTGCATCTCCGGTGTTCGTGCCTGTTCAATGCCGGAGACATGTGACTAGACAGAACGTGATGGATATCTACCACGCCCGTTCAATGTTGTTGTCCGTCTGTATGCCACCATTAACCAGGCTCTCCGCCCGAGAAACTCACTCCGGCGTCGCGCATTGATGCACCCAGACGCCTCGTCTCACCAAAATCTGCTATATAAAGGCGGCCACACCGGGCTAACTTCACACCACGCCACAAGCCCCTCCCATCCTCCTCCCTTGCATTGCATCCGCCATGACTGCAGGCGGCGAAGCTCTGTGGGAGAGCCTTTCCATAGAGATGAAGCACGTCACGGCTGCCTTTGCTGCCGCCTGGCAGAGCCGTCGTGCCAGGCGAATCGAGGTCGGCTTGCCGGCCAGCTCGCCCGAGGTCTCCGATGATGAGGACGAGACCATGATGGAGACGGGCTTCGGTGACACCGCCCCGGCTCCCGCGCCTCCTGTGTACTTCGGCTTCACCATGGAGAAGGCGCACTACAACACCGCCATGGTGGAGGTGCAGCCTGTGCCGGCACCTTTGTTGGCATTCCAGCAGGCGCAAGAGGAACAACAGTCCAACTTGTTCCTCCTGGAGTAGCACCGGCTGGCGAGGGGGCAGATCTACGGCAAGCAGACGAGCGAGGAGGCCGTGGCGGCTATGACCACGGCGAACCCCAACTTCATCACGGAGTAGCATGCCATCTATGATGTCGTCCGCGCTCAAGCCGCCACTTGCTAGAAAGCGGCCGCCGCGAAGGTGCAATTGCAGGCGATCATGGAGGAGAACAAAGCCAGCCGTGCCTCCTACGCGCCGCCGACGAACCATCAGGCGGCCCCGGTGGGATGACGATAGCACGGGCACCATCATTTACATCATGGACCTCACAGCCACCGGTGACGAATATGTCGCAGACTCCTCCGAGGATGACTAGGCCACAGGAGGCGGCAGGGCCAGGTGTCCCATGTGGGCCGGTCCATCTCCCGTGTTCTACTCTTCCTTGTCGGAGACTGCACCTTCACTTCATTGGTCTTATTGTCGATGCTCATGAAGATGGCGGATGAAGGACGACACAGGCTTAGATGTCGGCCGCCGCCGCTGTAGGATAGGTTTAGGGTCGAGTCTTTTTTTGTTCTAGATGTTCGAAATTTAATGAAAATCCGTCATGTTTGTATGAAATCCGTCCATGTTTGCATGAATATCATCCGGTTTGTTGGAAAAAAGTATGAAATGTATGTGGTTAGCGTTGGATGGCGGCATCCCGCGTCCATGTTCGTAGACTGGTTCCCCCTGTCCGCGGGCGGATGCGGGAGAAAATTTGCGGGTTGCTGTTGGAGATGCACTGACAAGCCTCAAACGAGGAACAAGACGACAAGCAAATCGCCTCGAGGGAGAGAAGTTTGAGGACTTCTTTGGTTCATAGGATAACAATATTGTAGGAATAGAAAAATTACACGATTGAAATGACATGCATCTTAGTTCCTATAGGAAAAGAGATGCCATTTGATGCATAGGATAGGTTTTTTTGAGTCTAGGCTAAATTTTTTCTTTGAAATGTCAAGGATTGATTATTATCTGACATAGGTATAGGAATCAATTCCCAAAAACCAAAGGGTTCCAAAGAAAAACAATCTTTGAAAATCCTAACCTATAGAATTCCTACAAACCAAATGAGGCCCCAAGTTCGATCAGGCCAAAATGGTGCTGCTGTAAACTTGGTAGCGCTACCAAGATCTTAGGCCTCCTTTGATCCATAGGAATACTGTAGGAATCGTAAAGGATATGAACTCTATAGGAAAAAATTCTTTGGAGCCATTTGGTTTGTAGGAATGGATCTCTATTTCTATATAGAATATGAATCAATCCTTCACAGTACAAAGAGAAACAAACATTAGTCTAGACTCAATGGAAAAACTTTTATCTTATGCATCACATGATATCTCTTTCTTTATAGGAAATAAGATGCATGCCATCTGTAAAGCTCCTTTGATGCACGTCGTCCAGTGGTATGCTTATCGGCATCATTCGTTTGCATGTGGATCACAATCTAGCACTTAATGATCAATGTATAAGGGAGCTGCAGCTGATTTTCATCCCGCAGTATTCAGCTCGTAATGCAGCAACCTTGATCCTGGATTTTCCCACCTCGCATAGCATATGTCCCACGAGCCAGCTCCTTATTAGGCCGGAATCTGGAACTGGTTACATTTTGTACCAACTTGAGGCACAGGTACTAGATCGACACATTAGGCTTGCCTCAGTCACACATATATTCCGGGGAGCAATTAATGCACCTGAGCAATTAACTTGCTACTTCAATAGTTTTTAAAGTTGTCATGCAATCACTAGTGTATAATTAGTTCATCATTTTACCTAACCATGGTGTACTAATCAGTGACCTGCATACAGTTTATATGCACCCCAATCACATCCATCCGTTGCTATTCTGCTAATTGAAGCATGCATTTGACTTAAAGTGCTAATCATGTCATTTTTAACTTATCGTGCCGCAAATTGCCCCGACACTCGGTCGATATGCAGCATTGTAACCTCTTTTTCTTGATTTGACCAGATAATCCTTATCGTTTCACCACCACGCGCACTCAAATCATTTACCGTTCTTCTCCCCCCTCCCCACTTCTCACCAACCGGAAACGCTCACCGCGTCACTCAAGATTAAAATCTCCCAAGATCCCACCGCCACCGCCGCCGGCACACAATCAACACTTTGCGGCCACTTTCTCAATA
This sequence comes from Aegilops bicornis, assembly GCA_021605145.1. NCBI lineage: Eukaryota > Viridiplantae > Streptophyta > Magnoliopsida > Poales > Poaceae > Aegilops > Aegilops bicornis. Next base: position 586,833,844 of record CM038674.1, on the reverse strand, counting down.
GCTCGGATGCTTCTAGCCCCCTTTGACCTGCCCCAGGTATGTAGATCATGCATATCAACTGAAGTATCGCGCCTGGATTTTCCTTTACATCCCCAAGTCCATGTTGTTGAATGAATGTTTTCCCCCAAATCCGTTGGTCCCAAGAATTACAAGCCTAGCTCCACTTAGATCGTATAGCACAGCAATCCTTTTGAATGAATGTTTTTCCTTTTCAAGTTTTAAGTTTTTGTCCTCTGTCTCCCCTGCTCACTAATAGTGTGTCTCCCATCGCCAGATTGGTCATTGTTAGGGCTATGGCTATGCGCAACAAGCCGGGCGTAGAGCCACCCCCGCAAGATGTAAACAGCCCATTATCTGATCGAGTCGAAGAGCCTGCCAGGCACACACTAGCCGATGCAACTCTCACCTCTCCCATATCTATCCAGAAGTTTTGTTGCGTTGTATCACAATTTAGTAACTTCAAGCACGGTCTCGTGACTGAGACTGGATTCAGAGGGCTAATGCATTTAAAAATCACACACAAGTTGAATTTGAAATTCAGCTCATCATTGATGGTCAGAGTAGATCCAGACGGATGTGTATTAGAACTTGATCAATCAAGGAAAATACCAATCACATACCAAGAAATAAACGATGCATTCGGTTTGCCACAAGGAGGTAGGATCATTCCTCCAGGCCATTCAGATCTATCTGAAGTTTGCATAGAGTTCAGCAGATTGGCTTCAAGCATTAGTACAAAAGGCGTGCATAGTTTGAAGGCAGCTGGATTTATATTATCAAAGCCATTAGATGAGAATTCAAGCAAAGTGGATTGTGAATGTTTCAAGATAGCATTTGTAATTTTCTCAGTCGGGCATGTCCTAAACCCTTGCGCCAAGCATGACTACACCAGTGTTGATTACTGGGCAGCACTTGTCGTCCCATCAGAGATGAATTCATACAATTGGTGTAGGTTTGTCAAAGACAGTTTGATGAAAGGCGTCGGAAAGATCAAGTCCGACATCGCCAACGGCAACAACACAATTCACATAGTTGGATGTCACCTTCTTCTCCAGGTTTATTTGCTCGACATTTCTATACATCATGTGTTTTTTCATGTTGATCTAACATCTATTCCACACATAGGTAATTGCTTTGGACAAGATTGAAACATCGAGCAGGCACATTTCATAGAATATCCTCCCACGTGTCAAAGTTTTCGACCAAGAATCAGTAAAGAAGGCAATTGACTCAATTACATCCCACCAGTGAGCAGTTCGGCATCTATTCGTTGTTCATGGCAAGGCACTACAACGGCGAGTCACTACGGGTCCCGACCACGAAGGTTTGTGTATAAAAACATCTCTTCAACAGTTTTCAAAAAACACACCAATCATCCCAGTCATAATTTTTCTGCGAGGAAGACATAATGATAAAAACAACAACTATTCAACATTTTTCAATAAACACACTGATCATCCAAACAACAACTCTTCAACATTTTTCAATAAACACACTGATCATCCATGCCTTTAATTTTCTGCCAGGAAAACATATGTTCTTTTCGCCGGGCCATCCTACAAGATGTTATGAAGCTTGAGAACAACAAATCAGACGCACCATACATGGCAATGTAGCACATCAGATCATCTATAAAAAAAATTGTAGTTTGGTAGATTTTTTCAGTAACAAGATGAGAAATGTACCCTAGTCGGCTCATTAGTATTTTTCATCAGGAGTTTGGTTTGCACAAACATCCTTTGTAATGTACCGCGAATAATTGTCTTGTGGCATTATAATATATGCTAGCTAGACTAGGATTTGTTTTCGTTTACCTCATACAAATTTTGGCACAGGATACATGAAATTCAAAGTTTATTCACATGGTTACATTGATAGAAAACATTAATTAGGCAGACCACACTTTAGAAAGGTTCCATAAACAGACGACGATGATCGCAAACATATTGAAACATAGTCATCTCCTTCACTGCCCCAGATGGAACAAGACGCTGGCTCCGATCACTAGGCAAGCCACCAGTGTCAATACTAGCAAGCGACGCTGGTGCTTCAGCCTTGCAATTGTCAGGCGGATGCTCTCATCTTGATTCTCTTCAGTAGTAAGGAAATCTGACGGTTGAACCCAAGTCGATGCATTTGCTTCAATATGCTCCAGGTTTGGGCTGTGCCAGCCATGCACGTTGTGATCAAGTATTCTGTTGTGTGCTTCTAGAGCTCACACGGCATTCCTCAGATCAAGCAGCAACTGAGTGAGGAAGGGGCTTGTTTCATCGTCCACCCACTGAAAAAAACCACACCCGAAAGACTGCCACCGAGAAGAATATATGAACAACCAAATCTTATGAATGGATTTCTCATGGCATAAAAATGGTCGAGCTTATGAACTCACCCTCCCCCTCGGACAAGCAAGGTATCTTCTCCCTGGGTTGTTGTCACTCCACGAGATCCACATCAGCGCTTTCGCCCTCGGAGCGCACACGCAGTACTTTGCCGGCTCGTATGCCAAAGGAGCTTGCTGGTACGGCACCGGAGCGTGGCTCTACCGGCGAGCTGAACCAGCCGTCGATCTTGTGTATGAGGAGTTCGACATGCTCACGATCTAGGGTTTCGAAGCTTTTGCACCAGAGGTGGATTTTTTGAAACAGTATATGGAAGACGCATCCCCTTGAACAGCTGGTGTTACCATATTTATGGCGTCGTTGTCACCTCCGTCCTTCGGCCTGTCTTCGGACATACATGGGCCAAAACAGATGCACACACACATAGTCAGCAGTAACGCGGCCCAATCCGCCCGCACACTCGAATACTCGCCCCAAACTGCATGCATGCACCCCATGTCTCCCCAAAATATATATACTGTATAAGAACAAGTCGGGCCATGAGCTGCACGTATGCATGCACATACCGGCCCGCCATCTTGATCGGGCCCAGCCATTCTTCTCAACTCCATGCCATCATTTTGCATATAGCACGACCACCACACAAACCGTACCACATGCATGCGCCAGCACACAAAATATCATCCAAATAAGTTTTTTTACATTGTTGTTTCTATTTAAGCAAACAACCTAAGTAAAATAATTAAAATTATCCTGCAGTTGTTTTTAAATTAACCTAAGTAAAACTTAATAATCTCTTATCATTTGGTCTGTAACACAAATCTAGTTTCAATACACAACTGATTTAGTTACTGACCTTCGTTTCCAAGTTGAAGTTGCTTCTCCACTTTGTTTCAATACACAAGTTGAAGTTGAAGTTGCTTCTCCACGGGGCCGTGCCGGAGAAAATGGGGGCCCTGTGCCAAATCAAAAATTAGGCCCTCGATACAACCATTGCAGTTACACAAAAAGGCAAACAAGAATTCAGCAATAAGTGATTCTTATCAAAAAATGATTCCCAAAACAAAATTAATGCTATATATATGTATCTTTTTGCTATTCTCCAAACTCAGGATTAGTACATTATTTTGCACAAATCATGCCATCCTTCTCGCATTCCTTTGATACAAATTCTTCATGCTATTTTTCATACACAATGTTATCAAAAATATCATTTGATTATTTTGCTAAAAAGAACTTATCAAGAGCACCTTTTCAAGATTGACTTATTAATTTGCTATAAACTTGTGATGTATTAAAATAGAACATAGAAACAGAAGGGTAAGAAACGAACTTTGAATTATTTGGGAAGAAGACCTCGCCTGGGCAATGCGTCTGGCAGTCTGTTTCATGTCTTGCCTGGCAGAGAAGACATGAGAAATCAAGAGGAAGCCACCGAATAAATAGATGGTGGATTGAGGGTGTAGATTACCTATGCGTTCCACTTCCAACAATAGGTTTATTTTGGCGAAGCTGCAAAGGAATTAATCCACTAGAGCTGCGACCGAGGAATGGATTTCCACGGATCATTGGAAGTTAAAGAGAATGCAGAGAAAGAAAAAGAGAAGATGGAGGAGGAGAGGCGTTCGTGGGATGGAGTCCTAGGAGTAATTATGGTGCAGGTTCCCAGTTAGTCAAATGCATTGATTAGTCATTACAAGGACAATAACAATTTGGGGGCCCTGCCCATTTGGGGGCCCTGTGCAGTCGAACATGCTGCACAGGTGTACGGTACGGGCCTGCTTCTCCACTTGCATCTGGTACATGAACATCGCAAGATCCAGCTTGGACACTAGCTGTGCAAGAAGCCGAGCCCTCGCTGAGGTTTTCGATGGATCTATTGATTTCAACATTTCCTGAGGCTTCATGCACTGCACCAGCTGCATGCTGCCCATTATTTGCTGCCAATGCTCCCACTCGTTGGCAAGCCCTAGATGATCCTGACGAACAATTTAATGGCGCACGCGAGACATCTCGAACTCTTTGCGACGCGTCGGCGTAGTCAGGAATCAAACTAGCTGTTGATTTAAGATGAAAAAAAAGAAATAATGCTCAATTAGAAGAACTCCATATTGCAAGAACATAGCTTCAAAATTGTTACCTTACCTGCCCCTCCATGTCGACGAACTCCATACTTCTGTCGAGCATGCAATAGATCCAGCCAAAATACCGAGATCTTCCGATTTACGTTTTTGCTTTTATGTGCCACACTCGGGCTGGCTATATTAAGTGATTCGAAATGTGTGGGTCCGGGCTAAAACAACAGGCACGCAAAATGTTGGCCAGGTACTTATTGGGCCATATCATCTACCACATACAAGCGTACCTGGGCCGATTTTCGCATAGGATGCCATCATGTTTGGTACAAGTGATAACATAAACTGGAGCCGGACACACCATACTAGACCGCAACGTGAGTATTTAGTATCACCCGCATGTACTATATGACCCATGTATTGTTCCTATATTACAGCATGTCATTGATTCCTCGCATCATGATGCATGCAGTGCACGACGAGGATAAAGTGCACCAATGCCGCCGTGCACTGAAACTCCGCTCCGCATGCCATCTCATTTTCTATAATTTTTCTATTCCTGTACCATTCCTATCCTATGAATCAAAGGAGACCTTAACTAAATTTCTTGAAGAACATTGTTTTTTTTTTGAAATAAATTCTTGCATCACTCAAAATCAAGGGTTACATTCTCATCCTACAAGTTTCATGGGGGATTGGATCTTTTGCCCCACTTTACATGGGGTTTGATGATTTGCTCCATGCTTGTCTCAATGGCAAGTGGCCCCGGCCCCACCCGTCATTCTAAAGGAGTGGGGTGTGGGCAAATGATCAAAGTTAGAAGAAAAGTAGGGCGAAAGATCCAATTTCTCAAGTTTCATGATCTCAACTGGGACAAAGCCTAGTCACACCATAGTTCGATGTTATATCCTACCTAAATTAGTCAAGGCATGACTAACATTATTACAGTTCCAATGAGTGTGTGTAATGCAAGAATTCCTCTGTCACATGATATTAATAATCTATCTAGGCGATAAAAATATACTTAGACTTGTTCCCACTTGGCCACTTCCTCCTTTGATCATCATGACAACCCCCAAACAATCTGATTCCACATTTATGGGTAAATTGCTCCATTGCAGCGCGAGCGAAATTCCTTCTTTCAGTTCAACTTCCAAAATATCATGCATCGGCAAGAGCTAAAAATAACGGACCCGTCATGGTCTCTGAGTATCATACCTGATCCTGCTTCATCTCGTAAGGCCGAAGAGTCTGTATTCAGCTTAACTCTGCCAACATTTGGACGAGTCCAAGTACAAACAACGCGTGTATCCCTCTGGTCACATATGGTCAGTTTCGGTGCATGGTTCAACCCAACTACTGTCTTCCCTTTTCAAAAAACTACTGTCTTCCCTTTTATTGGATCAGCTTGAAGAACGTTGTTAACACAGACACAGTATATGTTTATCATGCCTTAACATTTTAAGTTTGCATTTTATTTACACGCAGGGCATTGAAATGCTACAACCAATGCATTCAAAAGTCTGATGAAGAAAGGCGGACAATATAACATGGGGAGTGTAAAAGTATTGTGTGCAATTTTTTTTCCTTTTATTGCTCCTTTTTCAAGACCACCCCTTTTGTTGCTCTTCAACGTGGTGTCTTGAGTTATATTTTAATATCAGTAACATGTTTTGATTTGAACTTCTATGGTACGATGAGTGGCATGTCTCCCTCCTCGTAACCCCTCGTCGCCTCGGGCGTGCTGGGGAAACCCTTAGCCGCCGCCGCCAGCGCCTCTCCTCGCCTCACCCTCACCGCTGCCAGCAGGCCGCCAGCGGCCCGGCAAGGGCGGCGGCGGGTATCTCTCCCCACGCTACGATCCGGCCGGGCACGGACGGCTTTGCGTGAAGTGGCGCCGGACTACCGTGGGGTTCGGCGGCGCTGCGGGCGGATCCTGGCGGCGTCGTGGACGACGCGCCGATGGCTAGAGTCCACGTTTGCAACGCGGATTGGCGGCTGCGGGAGCGCCAGGATCTGGTGGCTGCGTGAGCCGTCGCGTTCGGGTCAGATCTTTCACGATCTGGCGCTTGGACGCCGGGCGCCGCAAGGGGTGGTGGTACTGCTGCTGCCTGTGTTGGATTCTTCGATCCGAGCACAGGACGAATCTGCACTAGAGTCGCCCCATGGTGCTTTCTTCTACGGATGATTTCGTTTCTCGGTTTGTGGCCAGATCCAGAGCAGACAAAGGTTGGTGATACAGGTTGGGGACCGGAGGAAACTTTGGTCTGCTAGCTCGACCCGGCATCGGCGACGGCTTTGGCGTCGTTACCCTCCTTGGAGGCGAAGCCGAGGTCCCCTCCTATCCACCTCTGACCCACTCCCGGACGAAAGTCCAAAATCCGTCTTGGATTGGGCGGCGGCGGCGCCCTTAGCATCGTCTCCTCCATGGAGGCGCCGTCTTGGGAGGCTTGGGTGTTCGGGGGAGAGGTACTTGTTGGGGAACGTAGCATAAATTCAAAATTTTCCTACGTGTCACCAAGATCTATCTATGGAGAAACTAGCAACGAGGGAAGGAGAGTGCATCTACATACCCTTGTAGATCGCTAAGCGGAAGCGTTCAAGAGAACGGGGTTGAAGGAGTCGTACTGTCGTGATCCAAATCACCGGAGATCCGAAAGTGCCAAACGGACGGCACCTCCGCGTTCAACACACGTACAGCCCGGTGGCGTCTCCCATGCCTTGATCCAGCAAGGAGAGAGGGAGAGGTTGAGGAAGACTCCATCCAACAGCAAAGACAACGGCGTGGTGGTGGTGGAGGAGCGTGGCAATCCTGCAGGCTTCGCCAAGCACCCACGGGAGAGGAGGAGGTGTCACGGGAGGGAGGGAGGCGCCAGGGCTCATGTGTGGATGCCCTCCCTCCCTCCACTATATATAGGGGCAAGGGAGAGGGGAGGCGCAGCCTTGCCCCTTCCTCCAAGGAAGGTGCGGCCAAGAGGGAGGAGGAGTCCATCCTCCCCAAGGCACCCTGAGGTGCCTTCCCCTTGAGGACTCTTCCTCCCCAAGTTTCCTTGGCGCATGGGCCTCTTGGGGCTGGTGCCCTTGGCCCATATAGGCCAAGGCGCACCCTACAGCCCATGTGGCCCCCCGGGCAGGTGGACCCCCGGTGGACCCCGGACCCCTTCGGCACTCCCGGTACAATACCGATAAAGTGCGAAACTTTTCCTACGACCAAAATAGGACTTCTCATATATAAATCTTTACCTCCGGACCATTCCGAACTCCTCGTGACGTCCGGGATCTCATCCGGGACTCGAACAACATTCGGTAACCACATACAAACTTCCTTTATAACCCTAGCGTCATCGAACCTTATGTGTAGACCCTACGGGTTCGGGAGACATGTAGACATGACCGAGACGTTCTCCGGTCAATAACCAACAGCGGATCTGGATACCCATGTTGGCTCCCACATGTTCCACGATGATCTCATCGGATGAACCACGATGTCAAGGACTCAATCGATCCCGTATACAATTCCCTTTGTCTAGCGGTATTGTACTTGCCCGAGATTCGATCGTCGGTATACCGATACCTTGTTTAATCTCGTTACCGGCAAGTCTCTTTACTCGTTCCGTAACACATCATCCCGTGATCAACCCCTTGGTCACATTGTGCACATTATGATGATGTCCTACCGAGTGGGCCCAGAGATACCTCTCCGTTTACACGGAGTGACAAATCCAGTCTCGATTCGTACAACCCGGACAGACACTTTCGGAGATACCGTAGAGCACCTTTATAGTCACCCAGTTACGTTGTGACGTTTGGTACACCCAAAGCATTCCTACGGTATCCGGGAGTTGCACAATCTCATGGTCGAAGGAAAAGATACTTGACATTAGAAAAGCTTTAGCATACGAACTACGATCTTTTGCTAGGCTTAGTATTGGGTCTTGTCCATCACATCATTCTACTAATGATGTGATCACGTTATCAATGACATCCAATGTCCATGGTTAGGAAACCGTAACCATCTGTTGATCAACGAGCTAGTCAATAGAGGCTTACTAGGGACATGGTGTTGTCTATGTATCCACACATGTATCTGAGTTTCCTATCAATACAATTATAGCATGGATAATAAACGATTATCGTGAACAAGGAAATATAATAATAACTAATTTATTATTGCCTCTAGGGCATATTTCCAACAGTCTCCCACTTGCACTAGAGTCAATAATCTAGTTCACATCGTCATGTGATTAACATCGATAGGTCACATCGCCATGTGACCAACACCCAAAGAGTTCACTAGTGTCTCAGAACTAGTTCACATCATCATGTGATTTAGGCTCAATGAGTTACGAGGTTTGATCATGTTTTGCTTGTGAGAGAGGTTTTAGTCAACGGGTTTTAGTCAACGGGTCCGAACCTTTCAGATCCGTGTGTGCTTTGCAAATTTCTAGGTCATATTATAAATGTTGCTTCCACGCCCCACTTGGAGCTATTCCAAATGGTTGTTCCACTATACGTATCCTGTTTGCTACTTAGAGTCATTCGGATAGGTGTTAAAGCTTGCATCGACGTAACCCTTTACGCCGAACTCTTTATCACCTCCATAATCGAGAAACATGTCCTTATTTACTCCAAGGACAATTTTGATCATTGTCCAATGATCCATTCTGGATCATTCTTGTACCCTCGACCGACTCATGGCAAGGCACACTTCCGATGCGGTACACAAGATAGAATACTATAGAGCCTATGTCTGAAGCATAGGGACGACCTTCGTCCTTTCTCTCTTTTCTGCCGTGGTCGAGCTTTTAACTCTTAACTTCATACCTTACAACTCGTGCAAGAACTCCTTCTTTGGTGATCCATCTTGAACACTTTCAAGATTATGTCAAGGTATGTGCTCATTTGAAAGTATTATTAAACATTTTGATCTATCTTATAGATCTTGATGCTTATTGTTCAAGTAGCCTAATCCAGGTTTTCTATTGAAAATCATCTTTCAAATAACCCTATATGCTTTCCAGAATTTCTACATCATTTCGATCATCAATATGTCAACAACATATACTCATCGAAATTCTATAGTGCTCCCACTCACTTCTTTGGAAATACAAGTTTCTCATAAACTTTGTATAAACCCAAAATCTTTGATCATCTCATCAAAGCGCACATTCCAACTCCGAGATGCTTACTCAGTCCTTAGAAAGGATCGCCGAGCCAGATACCTTTTAGCATCCTTAGGATCGACAAAAACTTTCTCGATTGTATCACATACAACCTTTCCTTACGAAAACCGGTAAGGAAACTCATTTTGACATCCATCTGCCAGATTTCATAAATGCAGCTTATGCTAACATGATTCCGACGGACTTAAGCATCGCTACGGATGAGAAAAACTCATCGTAGTCAACTCCTTGAACTTGTGAAAACTCTTCGCCACAAGTCGAGCTTCATAGAAGGTGACATTACCGTCCACGTCCGTCTTCTTCTTAAAGATCCATTCATCTCAATGGCTTGCCGATCATCGTGCAAGTCCACCAAAGTCCATGCTTTGTTCTGATACATGGATCCTATCTCGGATTTCATGGCTTCTAACCATTTATCGGAATTTGGGCCCACCATTGCTTCTCCATAGCTCGTAGGTTCATTGTTGTCTAGCAACATGACCTTCAAGACAGGATTATGCATCACTCAAGTAGTACGCATCCTTGTCACCCCACGAGGTACGTCGGTGACTTGATCCGAAACTTCATGATCACTATCATAAGCTTCTACTTCAATTGGTGTAGGTGCCACGGAACAACTTCCTCGTGCCTCGCTACACACTAGTTGAAGTGATGGTTCAATAACCTCATCAAGTCTCCACCATCCTTCCACTCAACTTTTCGAGATGAACTTTTCCTCGAGAAAGGACCCGATTCAAGAAACAATCCCTATTGCTTTCGGATCTGAATTAGGAGGTATACCCAACTGTTTTTGGGTGTCCTATGAAGATGCATTTTATCCGCTTTGGGTTCGAGCTTATCAACCTGAAACTTTTTCACATAAGCGTCATAGCCCCAAACTTTTAAGAAACGACAACTTAGGTTTCTCCAAACGGTGTCGTCTCAACGGAATTACGTGGTGCCCCATTAAAGTGAGTGCGGTTGTCTCTAATGCCTAACCCATGAACAATAGTGGTAATTCGATAAGAGACATCATGGTACGCACCATATCCAATAGGGTGCAACTATGATGTTCGGACACACCATCACACTATGGTGTTCGAGCAGTATTAATTGTGAAACAATTTGCACAATGTCTTAATTGTGTGCCAAAACTCAGAACTCAGATATTCATCTCTATGATCATATCATAGACATTCTATCCTCTTGTCACGAAGATCTTAAACTTCATTCTGAAATTACTTGAACCATTCAATAATTTATGCTTCATCAAGTAAATATACTCAACATCTACTCGAATCATCTGTGAAGTCGTAACATAACGATATTCATCAGCATGCCTCAAAGACTCATTGGACTGCACATATCGAAATGTGTTGCTTCCAACAAGTTGCTATCGTGTTCCATCTTACTGAAACCGCGGCTTTTCAGTCATCTTGCCCCTGTGGTATGTTGTGCATATCTCAAGTGATTCAAAATCAAGTGAGTCCAAACGATCCATCTGCATGGAGTTTCTTCATGCGTATACACCAATAGACATGGTTCGCATGTCTCAACCTTTTCAAAAACGAGTGAGTCCAAAGATCCATCAACATGGAGCTTCTTCATGCTTTATACCAATATGACTCAAATGGCAAGGCCACAAGCAGGTGGTACTATCATTACTATCTTATATCTTTTGGCATGAAAATGTGTATTACTACGATCGAGATTCAATAAACCATTCCTTTAGGTGCAAGACCATTGAAGGTATTATTCAAATAAATAGAGTAACCATTATTCTCCTTAAATGAATAATCAGACATGCGATAGACATAATCCAATCATGTCTATGCTCAACGCAAACACCAAATGATAATTATTCTGGTTTAACACTAATCTTGATGGTAGAGGGAGCGTGCGATGTTTGATCACATCGAAATTGGAAACACTTCCAACACATATTGTCAGCTCTCCTTTAGCTAGTCTCCGTTTATGCCGTAGCTTTTATTTCGAGTTACTAACACTTAGCAACCGAACCGTATCTAATACCACGGTGCTACTAGGAGTACTAGTAAAATACACAATAACTTAATGTATATCAAATATACTTCTATTGACCTTGCCAGCCTTCTCATCTACCAAGTATCTAGGGTGGTTCCGCTCCAGTTGGCTGTTCCCCTTATTACGTAAGCACTTAGTCTCGGGTTTGGGTTTAACCTTGGGTTTCTTCCTTTGGAGCAAAGAATCGATCTGCCGCTTCATGAAGTGTCCCTTCTTGCCCTTGCCCTTCTTGAAACTAGTGGTTTCACCAACCATCAACAATTGATGCTCCTTCTTGATTTCTACATTCGCGGTGTCGAACATTGCGAATGGCTCAAGGATCATCATATCTATCCCCTGATATGTTATAGTTCATCACGAAGCTTCTAGCAGCTTGGTGGCAATGACTTTTGGAGAAACATCACTATCTCATCCGGAAGATCAACTCCCACTCAATTCAAGTGATTGTTGTACTCGAGACAATCGAGCACAAGCTCAATGATTGAGCTTTTCTCCCTTAGTTTGCAGGCTAAGAAATCGCCGGAGGTTTTATACCTCTTGGCGTGCACGAGCTTGAAATCCCAATTTCAGCCCTCGAAACATCTCATATGTTCTGCGACGCTTCAAAACGTCTTTGGTGCCTCAACTCTAAACCGCTTAACCGAACTATCATGTAGTTATCAAAAGCGTGTATGTCCGATGTTCGCAACATCCACGTAGGACGCGTTTGGGGTTCAAGACATTGAGCGGTGCATTAAGGACATAAGCTATCTATCGTCTGCAGAATCGCCATCGTCAACTTTCAACTATATTTTCTCTAGGAACATATCTAAACAAGGGAACTAAAGCGCGAGCTTTACATAATTTGCAAAAGGTCTTTTGACTATGTTCAAGATAATTAAGTTCATCTTATGAACTCCCACTCGAATAGACATCCCTCTGGTCATCTAAGTGATTACATGATCCGAGTCAACTAGGCCGTGTCCGATCATCACGTGAGACGGACTAGTCAACATCGGTGAACATCTTCATGTTGATCGTATCTACCATACGACTCATGCTCGACCTTTCGGTCTCGTGTTCCGAGGCCATGTCCAGACATGCTAGGCTCGCCAAGTTAACCCCAAGTGTTTTTGCTGTGTAAATCTGTCTTACACCCGTTGTATGTGAACGTAAGAATCCATCACACCCGATCATCACGTGGTGCTTAGAAGCGACGAACTGTAGCAACGGTGCACGATCGAGGGAGAACACTTCTTGAAATTTGTGTAAGGGATCATCTTATTTACTACCGTCGTTCTAAGTAAACAAGATGCATAAACATAATAAACATCACATGCAATTATATATAGTAGTGACATGATATGGCCAATATCATATAGCTCCATTGATCTCCATCTTGAGGTTCCATGATCATCATCGTCACCGGCATGACACCATGATCTCCATCATCATGATCTCCATCATCGTGTCTTCATGAAGTTGTCTCGCCAACTATTACTTCTACTACTATGGCTACCGGTTAGCAATAAAGTAAAGTAATTACATGGCGTTGTTTAATGACACGCAGGTCATACAATAAATAAAGACAACTCCCATGGCTCCCGCCGTTGTCATACTCATCGACATGCAAGTCGTGAATCCTATTACAAGAACATGATCAATCTCATACATCACATATCATTCATCACATTCTTCTTGGCCATATCACATCACATAGCATACCCTGCAAAAACAAGTTAGACGTCCTCTAATTGTTGTTTGCATGTTTTACGTGGCTGCTATGGGTTTCTAGCAAGAACGTTTCTTACCTACGCAAAACCACAACGTGATATGCCAATTGCTATTTACCCTTCATAAGGACCCTTTTCATCGAATCCGTTCCGACTAAAGTGGGAGACACTGGCACCCGCTAGCCACCTTATGCACCAAGTGCATGTCGATTGGTGCAACTTTGTCTCACGTAAGAGTACGTGTAAGGTCGGTCCGGGCCGCTTCATCCCACAATACCGTCGAAACAAGATTGGACTAGTAACGGTAAGCATATTGAACAAAATCAACGCCCACAACTACTTTGTGTTCTACTCGTGCAAAGAATCTACGCAATAGACCTAGCTCATGATGCCCTTTGTTGGGAACGTAGCATAAATTCAAAATTTTCCTCGTGTCACCAAGATCTATCTATGGAGAAACTAGCAACGAGGGAAGGAGAGTGCATCTACATACCCTTGTAGATCGCTAAGCGGAAGCGTTCAAGAGAACGGGGTTGAAGGAGTCGTACTGCCGTGATCCAAATCACCGGAGATCCGAAAGTGCCGAACGGACGGCACCTCCGCGTTCAACACACGTACAGCCCGTGACGCCTCCCATACCTTGATCCAGCAAGGAGAGAGGGAGAGGTTGAGGAAGACTCCATCCAACAGCAGCACAACGGCGTGATGGTGGTGGAGGAGCGTGGCAATCCCGCAGGCTTCGCCAAGCACCCACGGGAGAGGAGGAGGTGTCACGGAGGGAGGAGGCGCCAGGGCTCATGTGTGGATGCCCTCCTCCCTCCACTATATAGGGGCAAGGGAGAGGGGAGGCGCAGCCTTGCCCCTTCCTCCAAGGAAGGGTGCGGCCAAGAGGGGGAGGAGTCCATCCTCCCCAAGGCACCCTGAGGTGCCTTCCCCTTGAGGACTCTTCCCTCCCCAAGTTTCCTTGGCGCATGGGCCTCTTGGGGCTGGTGCCCTTGGCCCATATAGGCCAAGGCGCACCCCCTACAGCCCATGTGGCCCCCCGGGGCAGGTGGACCCCCGGACCCCTTCCGGCACTCCCGGTACAATACCGATAAAGTGCGAAACTTTTTCGGCGACCAAAATAGGACTTCCCATATATAAATCTTTACCCCCGGACCATTCCGGAACTCCTCGTGACGTCCGGGATCTCATCCGGGACTCCGAACAACATTCGGTAACCACATACAAACTTCCTTTATAACCCTAGCGTCATCGAACCTTAGTAGACCCTACGGGTTCGGGAGACATGCAGACATGACCGAGACGTTCTCCGGTCAATAACCAACAGCGGGATCTGGATACCCATGTTGGCTCCCACATGTTCCACGATGATCTCATCGGATGAACCACGATGTCAAGGACTCAATCGATCCCGTGATACAATTCCCTTTGTCTAACGGTATTGTACTTGCCCGAGATTCGATCGTCGGTATACCGATACCTTGTTTAATCTCGTTACTGGCAAGTCTCTTTACTCGTTCCGTAACACATCATCTCGTGATCAACCCCTTGGTCACATTGTGCACATTATGATGATGTCCTACCGAGTGGGCCCAGAGATACCTCTCCGTTTACACGGAGTGACAAATCCCATCTCGATTCGTGCCAACCCAATGACACTTTCGGAGATACCTGTAGTGCACCTTTATAGTCACCCGATTACGTTGTGACGCTTGGTACACCCAAAGCATTCCTACGGTATCCGGAGTTGCACAATCTCATGGTCTATGGATAAGATTCTTGTCATTAGAAATGCTTTAGCATAATAAATACGATTGTTGTGCTAGGCTTAGTATTGGGTCTTGTCCATCACATCATTCTACTAATGATGTGATCACGTTATCAATGACATCCAATGTCCATGGTTAGGAAACCGTAACCATCTGTTGATCAACGAGCTAGTCAATAGAGGCTTACTAGGGACATGGTGTTGTCTATGTATCCACACATGTATCTGAGTTTCCTATCAATACAATTATAGCATGGATAATAAACGATTATCGTGAACAAGGAAATATAATAATAACTAATTTATTATTGCCTCTAGGGCATATTTCCAACAGTACTGTGGGTGGTGGGCTCTACATGGTAGTTCCTGCAGCGGCGACGGTGTGGAGGTCGGCAGGTGGAGCGGCGTTGGATCTACCGCGTCGTCGACGACGAGTATTGGCGGCATGGTGTAGCTGATTCTCGATGACGGATGTGTCTGGATGGACGTGCGCAGGAGGAGGAAGCTGTCTGGCGTCATGGTGGCGTTGATGGCAGACAGGCCTGGCAAGTTCGGGTACATCTTTTCTGCTCTGAGGATGGACCGAGGGATGATGGAGGTGACGGCCCTTGCAGCGTGCGGTGCTTACTGGGAGTGTGCCAGACCGGGGTGGGACCCAATCCAGGTAGTGGCTTGGATGGGACACCCGGTTTTAGTTGTTAGATTTTGGTGCAATGTCTGTTTGGCATTAGGCCCGGACATTTGACACACCTTCATCAAGGGGGCAGGAGTAGCAACAACGTTGCCAAGATGATGGCTTCAGGCTTATTGATGGATCACCTTATATGGTCTTTGTGAATAATTAATAATATGCCTGCATGCATCGTCCAGATGCAGAGGCCGGAGGTACATCCTCATTTTCCAAAAAAAAAAAATGTTACGACAAGTTATGTGTTTTGATACGAACTTTTACAGTACAACAAATCATATTACAACGAGTTTATGATCCGATGTTTCGACAATCTTAGTAGCTACCGTGCGCCCGGTACTATGGTATCACCTAAATACATGACTCAACTCCGTCTCTAAGGGCCAACTACTCAGATAGGTGGGGGAAAAGCAAGGCCGTATATCTTTCGCCCTCCGGGGAATGGAACCAAGCTGGGCGAGGATGAGCCAATGGAACCAATGGAATCTTATACAAATACAAGATGCAAACTAGGTTGATGAACAGTCATCACCGCAAGATACAAGTTGCAAATTAGATTGATGCAACGCAACCCAACCCGATTTCCCTTCTAGGGAAATCTATCCTTCACATTTTTGCTCGTATTTGCTACTCCGCTTGAAGAAAATAGCATAATCATGCACCATATAAACACCCCACTGCGCATCAATAGAGTCCCAGCCATGAACTGGACTACAAACAATTATGTGCACTCAACCACAAAACATGAACAGAACCACGCCATTGATATCATCTTGCCAATAAAGCTACACGATTCCGCCTTACATGTCCAATACCATGGATTGCAAGGGAAGCAAAAGAATACAACAGCACAAGCTGGAAATATTATTCCACCAGGAAGAGTAATACAAAGTCTGAGAGACTAATTTTCAGTTTTGCCTTTGCTCCGCATCTTTTCTTAGTTGTTATACAACTTCCTATTCTTTCAGTGCCACCAATCTATTTTCTTTCCTTAGTTTGCTTCAGCCACACAACCTTTCACTATCAGCCACAGAATTATCAGCACGGTGTGCTGCGATTATTCACCACCACATACGGCATCTAATAGCAGAATATCAATAAGCTTGCTAGTGTGGTAGTTTGTGAGAACAGCATGCTGAAACAGATTTTTAGAAAATTCAACTGATGAAACTGGACGAATAAGGTCGGATTTAGAAACAGATCACAGCAGGAGTTGAGGTGGAAAATTGTCAAGTCGAATAAGTTAGAATTGGCCAGGTACACGCACATGTTGTCTTTTCCTCTCAAAGTCCAGCTGCACAAAATAAACACACACCAAAAGAAAACAACAATTAGTCATTTTCCTGGTTCAGACGTTTAAAAGTGTAAACATTGATCTACAAGTATAGACGCATTACCACTTTCTTAACCCGTTCATTAGCAGCTGAAGTTCCGCCGCTGACATTTTCAGGCAGGTAGGGACTGCATACACGAACCTCCTTCATTACAACAATGTCGGTCTTGTCCCAATGAACTGGAAGCCTGGTGGGGAAATAGACTTCGTTATTTAGTGACATGAGGAACTAGAGAAAAAAGTCAAAGCCTCCATAGATTTTTCATAAACACCAAACATTTGCAATAATGGTGCAACACATGAGGATCCCTGACTGGTAGAGAAACTGACAAATACACACAGCATCTCCAACAGAGCTTGATGATGTTTTAGAAATGCCCCCAAAATCATAGTAAACTATACATAATTTAGTGTGGACAAATTGTAGCAAACCTAAAGTGAAATCAATTTGTTCAGAGTAAAGCTGATTGAAAGGTTGCTACGGGAAAAAGTGCAAAGTGCTGCAACTTTGACTAAGTACAGAATGTTTCAGCATTCTATGGCGCTTACCTAATACCTACACAGCATCTCTTACCACAATTATTTCTCAGGGACAAGGTTGATGCTGGTTCTAGTCATATCTCATTTCCAGGCAAATGCAAAATATCCCCTTTTTGCACCTTTATATGACACAAAAACTTTCTCGGCTTCACAGAAAAGCCTCAACCAAATCAGCAACACAAGTCTTACACAGAGAAACAGACGGAAAATCAAAGAACGTGCCGAGACACCAGCTTGACAATAACCACCCAAAAGAACCCTCAATACCAAGCATAGCTCTGTGTTAAGAGCTAGCACGCCAGGAAGTAGCATAAAATTAACCTCAAAAACAAGTTGACACATGCCAGCAACTTTTTGCATAATAATGTTCTTCCAGCTTTTGAACAGGCCACAACCAGAAGATTCGATATCATACAAAAAAAAGGCTTGCACATTTACTTCCCTTTTTTGCAGATACAAACTTCACAATCAAGTAATTTTGATGGGGAATGAAAAGAAGAGTCTATTATCCATAAGGAGAGGGGTCAGGACAGGATCCCGCATCACTAACGGGGCCTAATACTAACAAAATGTGAAACAAACTAATAAAGATTTGACTAGCATATATACCTAAAAGTTCCTAGTTTCTTTCCTCAAATTCAAATTTGGTAACTACGGAGTACAAAAATAAAGGCATCATAGGAAAATGGTCAAAAGCATGAATATCCAAGAGAGACATAATGAAAGGTCAAACTTACGTCTTCGACAATGCATCAAATAATCTTTGAGCTTCTGGGGTGACACCAACACCAATTCTCTCAGCTTCAATCTCAGCTTGCCTGTGCATCATTGCATGCAGTGTGAGAACCAAAATGTCGCAGTGAAGAAGCCAACAACATGCAAGCTAATTTTCAGCTTCTAGATAGCAACATTAAGCATGATAAAACATATCACCATAAATGATAGAACCAATAAACACCAAAAACAAGAATCGCGAGGGATAAAGCCCAAATGGCAAAATTAATAAGCAAAATCATAGATAACCAATTTGCTAGCTCTTTAGCACAAAACCAGTGACATAAAAAGGCATCACTGTGATCATACACATCATTAGTCAACCACTAAGGTTTATAAACATCTTCCAGGAAGCGCTCACCCTCAAAAGTCATACCTATAGGTGCATTAAATCAGTTATTGTCAGAATTTGCAATATGACAATATGTTGGGATTAACTCTGGCAAAACAAACCGCACTTGTCATTTTCATTTTGAGTTCAATGCAGGGAAACAAATGCATAGTGTTAAAATGGAAGTGTTTATGATGCTATTTATTTTCTGCACACTTCTCCATCCAAGTTCACCTTACTATTATATAACTAAACACCAGATTACCCAAATACTGTAATATATATACACCCCTGAATGGTAGATTTTCATCAACTCGCAAAGTAAATGCTAGTAACTCAACACTGAGTCTGAAATCAAATGTCATCTAGCAAGTTGACAGCCAAAGAACCCAAATAACTAGTGGCTAAAGTTGTGAATCGAATTTGGATCTGCTGTAACTACTATGAGTCTGAAATCAAATGTCATCTCCATGACAAAAATTAATTTCAGAAATTATCACGACTTCTATAACTACTAATTATGGCCTAGTGTAGTAAAAACCTTAAGGGTGCTAGTGCATTCTATGGGTGTGTTTGGTTGGCACCCAATCTCGCCATACCAAAAATTGGCTTGCCAAATTTTGGCCAAGGATTCTTGCACCCTCATTGCCAACCATTTGGTAGGAATATGTGAGAGATAGGTGGGTTTCCATTGGCAGACAGATTTTTAAAAAAAAAGCCAGTGCCAAATAGTCATAGGTTGGTTTCCATTGGCAGACAATATAGGCATGGCAAAAATTGGCACCATCCAAACAATACCATATATGCAGCCTAGCAGTATTGCATGCATGTACTTGAGGCTCCTATCCTTAATCAGAAGACACTCTGGAACCATATTGACCCGAACCCAGATCCAAATTTTTAACCATGATCAATTCAGTCACGAGTTCTAAAATGACACGTAGCATACAATGTCAGTTATACATCTGCCAGAATTATCAATCCACTTTTGCGTTGCGAAAAAGGAACTTCTGCTTAGCTACAAACAAGGCCAATACAGGTCTGATCATTCGATGATTGGAGAGCCAGAAAGGGAACAACTGAATTTCCAACAAAATACCAAACTGATGCCCCTATTCTAATCCAAAACCACAGTATACCAGGTCTAAATTCTTCCAATTTTCCTTAGTTGCACATTCAATCTCAGTCCTTACTATACTCCCTCCGTTCCTAAATAATTGTCTTTCTAGAGATTTCAACAAGTGACTACATACGGAGCAAAATGAGTGAATCTACACTCTAAAACATGTCTACATACATCCGTATGTTGTAGTCCATTTGAGATGGCTAGAAAGACAATTATTTGGGAACGGAGGGAGTATATTGCTGGAATATCATCTTCAGATCCATTGAAACGATATGATTCATCATCAAGTTGCCTAGGTGGGCTATGCTATTAACAGCCGAATAGTGCACTGTTTGTAGGACAATCATAGTGCACTGTTCTGAATAATTCTTCCAATTTTCCTTGGTTACACATTCAATCTCAGTCCTTACTATATTGCTGGAATATCATCTCCACATCCATCTAAACGATATGATGCATCATCAACCTAGGTGGGGTATGCTATTAACAGCCAAATATTGCACTGTTTGTAGGACATTATGAGGCCCGCCACTAGTACAACCTACCCAAGTGAGATCTGTTTAGTGAGAACTCAGGGGGGGTAGGCCCCCAAAATTTGAGAGACTGCAATATCTGCTTATTAGCCTCCTGGATCAAGAGTTGCAGGTCCGAATGCAATGAAAATTGGAAAGTAATTGTCAATGCAATACCAGAACCTCAAATGACTGCCTATGGTACTAGCCATACTTCCCCTTTCTTAGAAGGTGTTATTGGGCTAGTAAAGCTGCTTATTTTGGTCACCAATGGGTGGCACGAAAAGAAAACACAAATAAATTCTGAAAGGACCACCGATTCGTAAAATCCAACCTGGTTGCTAAATTTTTTACATTTGTATGTGCTGCCGTGTTAGTGAAGTATGTCTAAAAATCAATCTAGTGAGATGTGTGTGTACAAGGGTTATGAACAGCCCCGTTGAAGTTGTGCAGATTGCTTCTTCCACTTATTTTCTGCAGATGAAGACTAATTTGAAAATGACCATAGTACCCAATCTAGTTATGGAGTGATTAATTTTAGAGGTGCCTCCCCTGTTTATGTATCTTCTATTTAGAAACTGTTATGCCTTTACGCAAGCATGCTTTTAGACCAGGATAGTGAATTTCCGATGGACAGGGTGGATAATAAGTTTTCTAGCCTATCCTGGCCATGTTTTGTGACTGGACTGGAACAAGCGAAGAATCCTAGCTTTTAGGAGCTGTTTAGAGCGAGGAGAGCTGAATTGGCTAGCCCTCCTATGCAAGAATGGTACGCACCAAAGAAATGTTTAACAACTTCTCTCTCATACTAGCTAATTGCCCGTGCGGTGCAACGGCGTACACACATTCTAATGGTTTAACATTAATCATGTCTAACATTAGGCAGTATTGTTGATTCGATACAGTCAAACAATTCCTCCTCCACCAACCCCTCTCTATTTCTCTAAAACCTAAAGACTTGATTAACCTTGAGGAAATAAACCCAGTGGAATGGAGGGGAGGATGGATGTGCGTGTGTGGGTTGTAGCAGGTCAGCTTTCCTCTGGTTTTCTTGCCGTGCTAAGCATGGAATGAAAGCGAACGAAGGTTGAGCGAAATGGGAACGTTATGCCTTTTTTAGGTAGTGTAGACAGATAGATTGATTTGCCATGTATGGTAGTGAATCGGCTGGTGCTGCTGGAGACAATTTTTTATTGATGATTAATTTATTTTTTATGGCAGTGGATCTGCTGAGGAGATACATGAGTGCATCCTAAGAAAGGAAGAAGATGCGACTGAATCAACACTTACCAAACTGGGTGGGGTTGCGGTCGGTTAAAAAAAATAGAGAATTGTGGGAAGATCCTTCAATCGGTGGGGCCCTGGGAGACGAACGACGTACAAACTCCCCTTTAATAGTAGAGAGATGTGCTCCGCCTTCTCTCATAGAAGCCTCAAAAGATCTAGGCTTATTTGCATTAGAACCAAAGAAGGTACCTTCAAACACAATATAACCAAATGTGTGGCAAGTTCTAAATAGCTAGTTTGCTTAATCAGGCTATAGCTCAAGTCAGCTATATCAGTATCATCTTTACTTGCTATCACTTTCTTGTCCAGACCCTATTTCAGTATCGCCTTTACCAACTAGAAGAGTCAGGTTCAATTTTAGAACAAAGAGAATATTGGTCAAATGAGGATTGTGAAGCTCTTATATATTTTTTCTTGCTTTATTGTGTCCTCAAACATGAATTCACATTTAAAGCAACTAGAATCCAAAACAATGTTGTGGTGTTCATGCTCATTGATTGAATCTTGACCGCATCTCATATTCAAACAAGGTAAAAATAAGCATCACATGCCTAACTAGCAATGACTAGAAAGTAGTACCCAAAGGGTTTGGGATGCAGTATGACGCACCTGAGGGCGGCCTCCTCCCTGGCGTGGATGGCGGCGAGGTCGAGCACACAGCCAGCCGGGTCGAGCGGGTCGTCGTACTTGCCGACGACGGAGAACTCCTGGATGTAGTTGGCCTTGAGCACCCTCACGTTCCGCCGCTCGCCCCTCTCCGCCCTGCCCACGCCCTCCTGTGATCTACGCCGTCATGGAAACAAAGCAACCACGCAGCACACGGAAATAGAGCAGGAGGCAGAAGTAAACGGCATGGATACGGAGGCCGGGAGCAAAGGGGGATTTGGGAAGGATATGGATGACGAGGAGGTTGCTCGGGCGGTCGAAGGAGACGATCTGGCCCTCGAACTCCTCCCCGAGGGTGGTCTTCGCGGAGATCACCACGCCAACCGCGAACTCCTCGCCGCCGACCTCCATGGCTCCGCCGGCGGCGGTGGGTGGGAGGAGGTGGCCGGGGTGAGGGCGGAGCGGAGCTGTGTCTGCGTGGGGTTTCAGAGTCCGGCAGATTCTGCGGGGAGATGCGCGTGCAAGTGGAGAACAGGTGGGGATGCGGAAAAAGACTACGGCCCGTTTGCAGTGCTTTCCTCTTGTATATTTCTTGTGTATATGGGCCTGGCTTTGTAAGCCCATACAGGGAGGCATTTTAATTCGTTCTCCGGCAAGCCTCAAAAGTTTCCCTCCTGCTAGGGTTATAGTTCTCTCGGCAGCGACCACGCCACCGTAGAGTTTTCTTGTTCCCTGCCGCCGTTCCTTCCCCCTCGATTTGGGATGATACGGGTTGATCCTTGCGATCACCGCCCTATCTTGGTCAGGGGTGTTTTCAAGGGCTACACGTGTGCTAGGATTTCCCACAACAAATACCCAATCTAGTTTCACCAGGTTAGGACTTCCAGATGGAGAAGAGCGCACCGTCAGGTTTGACGTCCTCAACGGCATCCGGATCAGAGGCAGTTAACGAGGTGGAGTCGCTGATGAAGGAGCTGGGTCTTCGTGAGGAAGATTTGGACGACGTGGTCTTTAATGAAAAGGATGCATCGTCGGCTGCCACTAGGTGGATGGCGGTCACAAGGGCGCACATGAAGAAACCCTACTCCCAAGCTTGGTTCTTTAAGAATACGATGTTGGCATGGAATCTGGCTCGAGATGTGAATTTTAGGCCCTTCAAAGATAATCTGCATACCTTTCAGTTCTTTTGCCTTAGCAACTAGGAGAGGGTGATGCAAGATGGACCTTGGAACTTCCGAGGAAACACAGTCATCATTGCTCCATATGATAGTGTTATGAAGCCCTCGGTGATTAGTTTGGATACGCTAGATTTACGGATTTAGATACATGATGTTCCGGATGGATACGCTCACCTAGTCACACCCCTTGCGACCAAGGTTGGAGAAGTCATGTACACTGAATCACAATCTTGTGATTTTATTGGTAACTTCTATCATGTTTGGATGAAAAATGTTCAGAAACCACTAAAGATGTTGTCTCCATGGTTCGGGATCTTGTGCGTCAGATTTACAAAGTCAAGTATGAATGCTTGTTGGACTGGTGTGCTATTTGTGATCACTTGGGAAACATGTTTAAGGAGAATGGGGATGACGTTCACCAACTGGTGTATTAATCTTCAAAGAACTAAGGCTGGCTTGGTGACTGTGTCCTAGTCAAAGGGGTACTAGCCTATACGACCCACAGTCCACGGGCCGAGCTTAAGGCCCACCAATCTCCACAAGGAAGGACTCGAGAAGCTATGAACCTCGACATGATCAAGATGGAAACCTCTGAAGACTTAGCGTGCACTTCAAGGATAGCTCAGTAGCAGGCATGATTGGCAACCGGCAATATGTGTAACCTAGATACCCCCAGTGTGTGTGTGTAAGCCGTGGGGTTTAGTCTTTAGAGGCACGATTATCAGCCTTAGGGTTTAGAACACAACCATACGACCTCAAGGTAGATCATCTTGTACTGGATACTCCATCACATCAATATAATCAAACCAGGACGCATGGTTTTACTGTTGGAAATATGCCCTAGAGGCAACAATAAAATGGTTATTATCATACTTCATGTTCATGATAAATGTTTATTATTCATGCTAGAATTGTATTGACCGGAAACTTAAATACATGTGTGAAAACATAAACTACACCGTGTCCCTAGTAAGACTCTACTAGACTAGCTCGTTGATCAAAGATGGTTATGGTTTCCTGACCATAGACATGAGTTTTCATTTGATAATGGGATCACATCATTAGGAGAATGATGTGATGGACTTGAAGGAAATATGCCCTAGAGGCAATAATAAAGTTATTATTTATTTCCTTATATCATGATAAATGTTTATTATTCATGCTAGAATTGTATTAATCGGAAACATAATACATGTGTGAATACATAGACAAACAGATTGTCACTAGTATGCCTCTACTTGACTAGCTCGTTAATCAAAGATGATTATGTTTCCTAGCCATAGACAAAGAGTTGTCATTTGATTAACGGGATCACATCATTAGGAGAATGATGTGATTGACTTGACCCATTCCGTTAGCTTAGCACTTGATCGTTTAGTATGTTGTTATTGCTTTCTTCATGACTTATACATGTTCCTATGACTATGAGATTATGCAACTCCCATTTACCGGGGAACACTTTGTGTGCTACCAAACGTCCAACGAATCGGGTGATTATAAAGGTGCTCCACAGGTGTCTCCGAAGGTACTTGTTGGGTTGGCGTATTTCGAGATTAGGAGTTGTCACTCCGATTGTCGGAGAGGTATCTCTGGGCCCACTCGATAATGCACATCACTTAAGCCTTGCAAGCATTGCAACTAATGAGTTAGTTGCCGGATGATGTATTACGAAACGAGTAAAGAGACTTGCCAGTAACGAGATTGAACTAGGTATTGAGATACCGACAATCGAATCTCGGGCAAGTAACATACCGATGACAAAGGGGACAACGTGTGTTGTTATGCGGTTTGACCGATAAAGATCTTCGTAGAATATGTGGGATCCAATATGAGCGTCCAGGTTCCGCTATTGGTTATTGACCGGAGACGTGTCTCGGTCATGTCTACATAGTTCTCGAACCCGTAGGGTCCGCACGCTTAAAGTTCGATGACGATTATATTATGAATTTATGTGTTTTTATGTACCGAAGGTTGTTCGGAGTCCCGGATGTGATCACGGACATGGCGAGGAGTCTCGGAATGGTCGAGACGTAAAGATTGATATATTGGACGACTATGTTTGGACACCGTAAAGGTTTCGGACATTTATCGAGTACTGGGGTTCTGGACCCCCGAACTAATGGGCCTTGTTGGGCCCTAGTGGAGAGAGAGGGGCCGCCAGGCAAGAGGCGCGCCTCCCTTTAGTCCGAATAGGACAAGGAAGGGGGCGGCCCCCTTGCCTTTCCCTCTCCCACTCCTTCCTTCCCTCCTTCTTGGACTAGGAAGGGAGGGCAAACCTACTTGGAGTAGGTTTCCTCCTAGGGCGCGCCACCCCTTGGCCGGCCCTCTCCTCCTCCCCCCTCCCTTTATATACGGAGGAGGGGGCACCCAGAGACACAACAATTGATCTCTTATCTCTTAGTCGTGTGCGGTGCCCCCCTCCACCATAATCCACCTCGATAATATCATAGCGGTGCTTAGGCGAAGCCCTGCGTCGGTAGAACATCATCATCGTCACCACGCCATCGTGCTGACGGAACTCTCCCTCAAAGCTCGGCTGGATCGGAGTTCGAGGGACGTCATCGAGCTGAATGTGTGCTGAACTCGGAGGTGCCGTACGTTCAGTACTTGATTGGTCGGATCGTGAAGACATACGACTACATCAACCGCGTTGTGCTAATGCTTCCGCTTTCGGTCTACGAGGATACATGGAAACACTCTCCCCTCTCGTTGCTATGCATCACCATGATCCTATGTGTGCATAGGAATTTTTTTGAAATTACTACGTTCCCCAACAGTGGTATCCGAGCCTGGTTTTTGCTACGACTTGAGCTTGCGTTGGTTTTCCCCGAAGAGGAGAGGATGATGATGCAGAGTAGCGTAAGTATTTTCCTCAGTTTTTGAGAACCAAGGTATCAATCCAGTAGGAGGCCACGCGCAAGTCCCTCGTACCTACACAAAACAAATAACTCCTCACAACCAACGCGATAAGGGGTTGTCAATCCCTTCACGGTCACTTATGAGAGTGAGATCTGATAGAGATGATAGATAATATTTTTGGTATTTTTGGTATGAAGATGCAAAGTAAAATAAAAAGGCAAAGTATAAGGCAAAGCAATAATAAAGCGTAGGAAGATTAATATGATGAGAATAGACCTGGGGGCAATAGATTTCACTAGTGGCTTCTCTCAAGAGCATAAATATTTTACGGTGGGTGAACGAATTACTGTTGAGCAATTGGCCAATTGAGCATAGTTATGAGAGTATCTAGGTATGATCATGTATATAGGCATCACGTCCGAAGCAAGTAGACCGACTCCTGCCTGCATCTACTACTATTAATCCACTCATCGACCACTATCCAACATGCATCTCGAGTATTAAGTTAATGAAAACATAGTAACGCCTTAAGCAAAATGACATGATGTAGAGGGATAAATTCATGCAATATGATAAAAAACCCATCTTGTTATCCTCGATGGCAACAATACAATACGTGCCTTGCTGCCCCTCATCACTGGGAAAGGACACCGCAAGATTGAACCCAAAGCTAAGCACTTCTCCCATTGCAAGAACTACCAATCTAGTTGGCCAAACCAAACGGATAATTCGAAGAGACTTGCAAAGATAACCAATCATACATTAAAGAATCCAGAGAAGATTCAAATACTGCTCATAGATAATCTTGATCATAAACCCACAATTCATCGGTCTCAACAAACACACCGCAAAAAGAAGATTACATTGAATAGATCTCCACGAGAGAGGGGGAGAACATTGTATTGAGATCCAAAAGAGAGAAGAAGCCATCTAGCTACTAACCATGGACCCAAGGTCTCAAGTAAACTACTCACACTTCATCGGAGAGGCTATGATGGTGACGTAGAAGCCCTCCATGGTGGATACCCCTTCCATGGAGCTCCTAATGTGCCCCAAGATGGGATCTCATGGATACCGAAAGTTGCGGCGGTGGAATTAGGTTTTGGCTCCAGATCCGTCCGTTGGGGGTACGAGGTATATATAGGAGGAAGGAGTACGTCGGTGGAGCTTGGGGGCCCACGAGGCGGCGCGCCTAGAGGGCGCCCACCCTCATGGCTGCCTCCCTCCTTTCTTGACCGAGGGTCCAAGTCTCCTCGATCATATCTGATGAGAAAATCACGTTCCCGAAGGTTTCATTCCGTTTGGACTCCGTTTGATATTCCGTTTCTTCGAAACACTGAAATAGGCAAAAAATAGCAATTCTGGGTTGGGCCTCCGGTTAATAGGTTAGTTCCAAAAATAATATAAAAGTGGAAAATAAAGCCCAATATGGTCCAAAGCAGTAGATAATATAGCATGGAGCAATCAAAAACTATAGATATGTTGGAGACGTATCAGGCATCCCCAAGCTTAATTCCTGCTCGTCCTCGAGTAGGTAAATGATAAAAAAGAATTCTTGATGCAGAGTGCTACTTGGAATAATTTCAATGTAATTCTTCTTAATTGTGGTATGAATATTCAGATCCGAAAGATTCAAGACAAAGGTTTAATATTGACATGAAAATAATAATACTTCAAGCATACTAACAAAGCAATTATGTCTTCTCAAAATAACATGGCCAAAGAAAGTCCATCCCTACAAAATCATATAGTTTAGTCATGCTCCATTTTCGTCACACAAGAATGCTCTCATCATGCACAACCCCGATGACAAGCCAAGCAATTGCTTCATACTTTAGTAATTTCAAACCTATAAACTTTCACGCAATATATGAGCGCGAGCCATGGATATAGCACTATGGGTGGGATAGAATATGATGATGGGGGTTATGTGGAGAAGACAAAAAAGGAGAAGATCTCACATCAACGAGGCTAATCAATGAGCTATGGAGATGCCCATCGATTGATGTTAATGCAAGGAGTAGGGATTGCCATGCAACGGATGCACTAGAGCTATAAATGTATGAAAGCTCAACAAAAGATACTAAGTGGGTGTGCATCCAACTTGCTTGCTCACGAAGACCTAGGGCACTTGAGGAGGCCCATTGTTGGAATATACAAGCCAAGTTCTATAATGAAAAATTCCCACTAGTATATGAAAGTGACAAAACAAGAGACTCTCTATCATGAAGATTATGGTGCTACTTTGAAGCACAAGTGTGGCAAAGGATAGTAGCATTGTCCCTTCTCTCTTTTTCTCTTGTTTTTTTGTGTGGGCTTCTTTGGCCTCTTTTATTTTTGATAACCTCACATGGGACAATGCTCTAGAAAATGATGATCATCACACTTCTATTTATTTACAACTCAATGATTACAACTCGATACTAGAACAAAGTATGACTCTATATGAATGCCTCCGTGGTGTATCGATATGCAATGAATCAAGAGTGACATGTATGAAAGAATTATGAACGGTGGCTTTGCCACAAATACTATGTCAACTACATGATCATGCTAAGCAATATGTCAATGATGAATGTGTCATGATGAACAGAATGGTGAAAGTTGCATGGCAATATATCTCGGAATGGCTATGGAAATGCCATAATAGGTAGGTATGGTGGCTGTTTTGAGGAAGATATAAGGAGGTTTATGTGTGAAAGAGCATATCATATCACGGGGTTTGGATGCACCGCTAAGTTTGCACCAACTCTCAATGTGAGAAAGGGCAATGCACTGCATCAAGAGGCTAGCAATGATGGAAGGGTGAGAGTGCGTATAATCCATGGACTCAACATTAGTCATAAAGAACTCACATACTTATTGCAAAAATCTACAAGCCATCAAAAACCAAGCACTACGCGCATGCTCCTAGGAGGATAGATTGGTAGGAAAAGACCATCGCTCGTCCCCGACCACCACTCATAACGAGGACAATCAAAGAACACCTCATGTTTCAAATTTGTTACATAACGTTTACCATACGTGCATGCTACGGGACTTGCAAACCTCAACACAAGCATTTCTCAAATTCACAACTACTCAACTAGCACGACTTTGATATTATCACCTCCATATCTCAAGAAAATTATCAAGCATCAAACTTTTCTTAGTATCCAACATACTCATAAGAAAGTTTTTACTATTTTTGTATACCTAGCATATTAAGATTATTTAGGAAAATTACCATGCTATTTAAGACTCTCAAAATAATCTAAGTGAAGCATGAGAGATCAATAGTTTCTTTAAAACAAATCCACCACCGTGCTCTAAAAGATATAAGTGAAGTACTAGAGCAAAACTATATAGCTCAAAAGATATAAGTGAAGCACATAGAGTATTCTAACAAATTCCAATTCTTGTATGGCTCTCTCAAAAAGTGTATAAAGCAAGGATGATTGTGGTAAACTAAAAAGCAAAGTCTCGAATAATACAAGACGCTCCAAGCAAAACACATATCATGTGGTGAATAAAAATATAGCTCCAAGTAAAGTTACCGATGGAAGTAGATTTAAAGAGGGGATGCCTTCCTGCCATCCCCAAGCTTTGACTTTTGGTGTCCTTAGATTATCTTGGGGTGCCATGGGCATCCCCAAGCTTAGGCTCTTGCCACTCCTTGTTCCATAATCCATCAAAAGATTTCACCCAAAACTTGAAAACTTCACAACACAAAATTCAATGTAAATCTCGTGAGCTTCATTAGCGAAAGAAAACAAAAGACCACTTCAAGGTACTGTAATGAACTCATTATTTATTTATATTGGTGTTAAACCTACTGTATTCCAACTTCTCTATGGATTATAAACTATTTTACTAGCCATAGATTCATCAAAATAAGCAAACAACACACGAAAAACAGAATCTGTCAAAAACAGAATAGTCTGTAGTAATCTGTAACTAACGCAAACTTCTGGAACTCCAAAAATTCAGACAAAATAGGAAGACCTAGGAAATTTATTTATTGATCAGCAGGAATTGGAATCACTATTTTATCACGTTCTGGTGATTTTTAACAATTGTTTTCATGAACCAAGAGTTTCTGGAAATTACAGCAAGATCAAATAACTATCATCCAAGAAGATCCTATAGGTTTAACTTGGCACAAACACTAATTAAAACATAAAACCATATCTAAACAGAAGGTAGATGGATTATTTATTCCTAAACAGAAACAAAAAACTAAAAACTAAAAATAAAATTGGGTTGCCTCCCAACAAGCGGTATCGTTTAACGCCCCTAGCTAGGCATAAAAACAAGGATAGATCTAGGTATTGCCATCTTTGATAGGCAATCCATAAGTGGCTCTCATAATAGATTCATATGGTAATTTTATCTTCTTCCTAGGGAAGTGTTCCATGCTTTTCCTTAATGAAAATTGGAATCTAATATTCCCTTCCTTCATATCAATAATTGCACCAATCGTTCTAAGGAAAGGTCTACCAAGAATAATAGGACATGAAGGATTGCAATCTATATCAAGAACGAAGAAATCTATGGGCACATAATTCCTATTAGCAACAAGAAGAACATCATTATTTCTTCCCATAGGTTTCTTAATAGTGGAATCCGCAAGGTGCAAGTTTAGAGAGCAATCATCAAAATCACGGAAATCTAGCAAATCACACAAAGTTTTGGGAATAGTGGAAACACTAGCACCCAAATCACATAAAGCATAAAATTCATGATCCTTAATCTTAATTTTAATGGTTGGTTCCCACTCATCATAAAGTTTTCTAGGGATAGAAACTTCCAACTCAAGTTTTTCCTCATAAGATTGTATCAAGGCATCAACAATATGTTTGGTAAACGCTTTATTTTGACTATAAGCATGCGAAGAATTTAGCACGGATTGCAACAAGGAAATACAATCAATTAAAGATCAATTTTCATAATTAAATTCCTTGAAATCCAAAATAGTGGGTTTAGCAACATCTAGGGTTTTACTTTCTTCAATCCCACTTTTATTAATTTTAGTATCAAGATCTAAAAACTCCGAAGTTTTAGAACGCCTTCTAGGTAAAGGTGGATCATATTCAATCTCATCATTATCAAGATTCATATTGCAAAACAAAGATTTGATAGGGGACACATCAATAAATTTTAGATCTTCATCTTTATTTTCATGGAAATTGGAGGAACACGCTTTAATAAAGGCATCTTTCATAGCACGCATCCTAGCGGTTCTTTCCTTGCACTCATCAATGGAAATTCTCATGGCTTTGAGAGACTCATTGATATCATGCTTAGGAGGAATAGATCTAAGCTTTAAGGAATCAACATCAAGAGAAATTGTATCAACGTTCCTAGCCAATTCATCAACTTTAAGCAATTTCTCTCCAAGCAAAGCATTAAAATTCTTTAGAGAATTCATAAACTCTTTAACACTAGTCTCAAATTCAGAGGGCATCTTATTAAAATTTCCATAATAATTGTTGTATGAATTTCCATAATTATTACAGGAATTACTAGGATAAGGCCTAGGATTAAAGTTTCCTCTATACGCGTTGTTACCAAAATTATTCCTACCAACAAAATTCACATCCATAGATTCATTATTATTCTCAATCAAAGTAGACAAAGGCATGGCATTAGGATCAGAAGAAACACTCTTATTAGCAAATAATTTCATAAGTTCATCCATCTTTCCACTCAAAACATTAATTTCTTCTATTGCATGCATTTTTTTATTAGTAGATCTTTCAGTGTGCCATTGAGAATATTTAACCATAATATTATCTAGGAGTTTAGTAGCATCTCCTAAAGTGATTTCCATAAAAGTGCCTCCCATGTCGAATCTAAAAGGTTTCTAGAAGCAAAATTCAGTCCGCATAATTTTTTGTATAATCATCCACAAATTTAAACCATGAGTAGGGCAATTACGTATCATTGATTTCATCCTCTCCCAAGCTTGTGCAACATGTTCATGATCAAGTTGCTTAAAATTCATAATATCGTTTCTAAGAGAGATCATCTTAGCGGGAGGAAAATACTTAGAGATAAAAGCATCTTTGCACTTGTTCCAAGAATCAATACTATTTTTAGGCAAGGACGAAAACCAAGCTTTAGCACGATCTCTAAGCGAAAAGGAAATAGCTTCAATTTAACAACATCATTGTCAACATCTTTCTTCTTTTGCATATCACACAAATCCACGAAGCTATTTAGATGAGTAGCGACATCTTCACTAGGAAGGCCGGCGAATTGATCTTTCATAACAAGATTCTATAAAGCAGCATTGATTTCACAAGATTCAGTATTGGCAAGAGGAGCAATCGGAGTGCTAAGGAAATCATTATTGTTGGTATTGGTAAAGTCACACAATTTGGTATTATCTTGAGCCATAGTGACAAGCAAGCAATCCGACACACGAGCAAAAAGCGAACGAGAAAAAGGCAAACGGAAAAGAGAGGGCGAATAAAACGGCAAGGGTGAAGTGGGGGAGAGGAAAACGAGAGGCAAATGGCAAATAATGTAATGCGGGAGATAAGGGATTGTGATGGGTACTTGGTATGTTGACTTTTATGTAGACTCCCGACAGCGGCGCGCGAAATCCTTCTTGCTACGTCTTGAGCACGCGTTGGTTTTCCCCGAAGAGGAGAGGATGATGCAGCAGAGTAGCGCAAGTATTTCCCTCAATTTCTGAGAACCAAGGTATCAATCCAGTAGGAGGCCATGCGCAAGCCCTCGTACCTACACAAAACAAATAACTCCTCGCAACCAACGCGATAAGGGGTTGTCAATCCCTTCACGGTCACTTACGAGAGTGAGATCTAATAGAGATGATAGATAATATTTTTGGTATTTTTGGTATAAAGATGCAAGGTAAAATAAAAGGCAAAGTATAAAGCAAAGCAATAATAAAGCGTGGGAAGATTAATATGATGAGAATAGACCGGGGCCATAGATTTCACTAGTGGCTTCTCTCAAGAGCATAAATATTTTACAAAGGTGAACGAATTACTGTTGAGCAATTGACAGAATTGAGCATAGTTATGAGAGTATCTAGGTATGATCATGTATATAGGCATCATGTCCGAAGCAAGTAGACCGACTCATGCCTGCATCTACTACTATTAATGCACTAATCGACCGCTATCCAGCATGCATCTAGAGTATTAAGTTAATGAAAACAGAGTAACGCCTTAAGCAAGATGACATGATGTAGAGGGATAAATTCATGCAATATGATAAAAAAACCGTCTTGTTATCCTCGATGGCAACAATACAATACGTGCCTTGCTGCCTCTACTGTCACTGGGAAAGGACACCGCAAGATTGAACCCAAAGCTAAGCACTTCTCCCATTCCAAGAACTACCAATCTAGTTGGCCAAACCAAACGGATAATTCGAAGAGACTTGCAAAGATAACCAATCATACATCAAAGAATTCAGAGAAGATTCAAATATTGCTCATAGATAATCTTGATCATAAACCCAAAATTCATCGGTCTCATCAAAAACACCGCAAAAAGAAGATTACATCGAATAGATCTCCACGAGAGAGGGGGGGGGGGACATTGTATTGAGATCCAAAAAGAGAGAAGAAGCCATCTAGCTACTAACTATGGACCCGAAGGTCTGAAGTAAACTACTCACACTTCATCGGAGAGGCTATGATGATGATGTAGAAGCCCTCCATGGTGGATACCCCTTCCGGCGGAGCTCCAGAACAGGCCCCAAGATGGGATCTCGTGGATACAGAAAGTTGCGGCGGTGGAATTAGGTTTTTGGCTCCGTATCTGATCTGTTGGGGGTACGTAGGTATATATAGGAGGAAGGAGTACGTCGGTGGAGCTTCAGGGGGCCCACGAGGCAGGGGGGCGCGCCCTAGGGGGGCGCCCTCCACCCTCGTGGCCGCCTCCCTCCTTTCTTGACCGAGGGTCCAAGTCTCCTGGATCATATCTGATGAGAAAATCACGTTCCCGAAGGTTTCATTCCGTTTGGACTCGTTTGATATTCCGTTTCTTCGAAACACTGAAATAGGCAAAAAACAACAATTCTGGGTTGGGCCTCCGGTTAATAGGTTTGTCCCAAAAATAATATAAAAGTGGAAAATAAAGCCCAATATGGTCCAAAATAGCAGATAATATAGCATGGAGCAATAAAAAATTATAGATACGTTGGAGACGTATCAGTTTTATGCGTTGATGTTATATGCATGAGTAGAACACAAGTGAGTTGTGGGCGATACAAGTCATAATGCTTACCAGCATGTCATACTTTGGTTCGGCGGTATTGTTGGATGAAGCGGCCCGGACCGACATTACGCGTACGCTTACACAAGGCTGGGTCTACCGACGTGCTTTGCACACATGTGGCTGCCGGGTGTCAGTTTCTTCAACTTTAGTTGAACCGAGTGTGGCTACGCCCGGTCCTTGAGAAGGTTAAAACATCACTAACTTGACGAACTATCGTTGTGGGTTTAATGCGTAGGTAAGAACGGTTCTTGCTCAGCGCGTAGCAGCCACTTAACACTTGCAACAACAAAGTAGAGGACGTCTAACTTGTTTTTGCAGGGGCATGTTGTGATGTTGAAAGAGAAATCATGCCCTTACATCATGTTTTGATGTTGCTGACAACCATACATGCAGGGGACTAACAATGGTTGTCAAGTAAATCTCAGGTATTAGTCCCCGGTTCATCGATGTGTGTGGATCAAGAGCTTACAAGTGATTTTACTCAAGGATGAAGCATAAAAGTTGATTACATATTTTTATTTCTTGAGTATAGGATCCCGCACTATTAAGAGGGGATCGATAGGGTTAGTTAAAGGCTTGCTCTTGCCACGAACCTCCTGATCATACATGCACATGCCAAAAACCTTCATGTTCTGTCTCTTGGCTGCCGGATGTCCGGGCTCCACGCCGGATGTCCGGCCTCCTTGCCGGATATCCGGGCCTAGCCATCCAGAATACAGTTGTATACTGGGCTGCACGCCGGATGTCCGGGCTTTTCCCGGATGTCTGGGCCTTCCTGTTATGCCGGATGTCCGGGCCCCTTCCGGATACCCGGGCATAGCTATCCAGAGAACGTTTTTATGCTGGGCTGCGCGCCGGATGTCCGGCCACCTGCCGGATGTCCGGGCCTTCCTGATATGCCGGATGTCCGGGCTTGGGCCCCGAATGTCCAGCCCCTCTGTTCTTTTGTTCTGCATTTGTTCTGTTCCTCGCAGCTTACCATGCCAGATGTCCGGCCCCTAGCCCGGATGTCCGACCTGCTCACTCACTTACACTGCAACGGCCATATTCGAGCTCACACTATATATAGCCCTTCTTCCCCACGGGAGAGGGTTGACCATTCACTTTGAACAAACCCTAGAACACTTCTCACTCTCTCTCTCTCTCATTCCTCCACACCAATCTTAGATCCCCAAGGGATTTGGGAGCTTTGGATAGAAGTTGTCCGATCAAGTGATAGATCCACTTCTTCCCCTTCTTTGCACCCAAGGAATTCGTGATTTGAGCAAGTCTTGAGCTTTTCCCCATCGATCTTGTTACTCTTGGAGGTTGGAGACTCCTAGGCAGTAGGAGTCTTTCGGAGAGAAATCTACCTTTGTGATTACCCCCGGAAAAGTTTGTGAGGGTTTGGAGACCACCCCAAGGTCTACCACTAGTGGTTGAGAACCGCCTTCGTGGTGTTGTCTCAAAGGGAGAATAGGGTGAGCCTTCGTGGCGTTGGTGTGCCTTCGTGGTAACATCCACCTCTCTAACGGTGACGTAGCTTCCCTCCAAGGAAGTGAACATCGACATACATCCTCGTCTCCCGGAGTTGCGGTTATTCCTAACCCTAACTCTCTACTTATGGTTACTTGTCTCTTAGCACTTATATCATATTGTGCTTGTTTACTTACATACTTGAGTTACTTGCTTATCTTGCTTAGCACTTAGTACTACACTTACAATTGTTAGGCTCACTTTCATATTCTGCATTAGTGCCTAAAATTGCTAAGTAAATATTAAAATTTGTAATTGTACCTATTCACCCCCCTCTAGGTCCATCTAGATCCTTTCAATTGGTATCAGAGCCTCATGCTCTATTCTTGTGGCTTAACCGCCCTAGAGTGAGATGAACCCCGATGGGACTCCCCTTGTTGTAGATCCGAAGGATAAAGGCAGGCTTCTTCTGAAGTCAAGACCTTTACCTCTGAGGATCTAGAACGGGCCCTTGCTAAGCAAAAGGAGGAGCATGATGCTTCTCTTGAGGCCTTGGTCCAAATGAGGATAGCCATGTTGTCCACGGTGCTTGCACCACTTTCGGGTGGTGCGGCTTCGAGGCCAATCTGCCTACTCATCACTTGGTCAACAACCTCCTAGCAATGAACACTCCAGTGTTCCTTGGCTTTATGCAAGACCCCAGGTTGAGAAACCGAAATATAAACCTCAAGGCAAACCTCATTTACTTGATGCCACTTCCGATTTTGCATTGTGGAGAGTTGCTATGCAGGATCATCTTCGATATGGAAATGATGAGATGTTGGAGATCTTGGAGTATGGTTACCATGTGGTTGATCCAAAGAATCCTACACCAAGAGAAATTTATGACAAGAATCTCAATGACACTGCAACCATGTGTATAAGGAGAGGTATGGTTGAAAAGCAAAGGAGACCTTTCATACACATCACAAGTGCCAAGGAACTATGGGAAAGTATTAATAAGACCAAGACCGGTACCTCCACCCTCTGGAGTGCTCAATATGAAATTGCCAAGGGGCAATTGCAAAAATTTTGTATGGAGAAAGATGAAACTCCCAATCAACTCGTTGAGTGTTTCATGACTCTCACCGCGGATATTGAGTCGTGTGAGTGTGACAAGACACAAGATGGATTCAACATGAGTAAGCGATTCCTTGTGGACAAGTTGCTCCATGCTCTTGCTCCATATCACCATCAAATGGCATGGGACATAAGACAACACCATGCCTTCAAGGAAATGACTACAGATGACATCATATCCACTTTCCAACTATTTGAAGAGTCAAAGGCAAATGCTACAAAACATCTTGCCATGCATGGTACTCCATCGTCAAAGATCAATCTTGCATTGAAGGCTAAGCATGTATGTGAAGATGAGCAAAGTGAAGAAGAAGAAGATGATGAAGAAGAAGAAGATGGTGATGAGGTTGAATCCGATGAGGGCCCTTCATATGAAGACATGGCTCTCTTTGTCAAGAAGTTTAGCTGGAAAATTCAAGGGAAGATTTCAAAAGAAGAAAGTAAGAAAATGCTACAACTGTGAAGAAACCAACCACTTCTCAAACGAGTGCCCTTATGAGAAGAGAGAAGACAAACCAAGGTTTCCCAAGAAGAAGTTGCCAAATCCTTTGAACTCCAAGCTCAAGAAGAGAGATGGGAAAGCAATGGTTGCTCAAGAAGAATCTGATCCGGATGATGTTAGTGGTGTTGCCGGAGTTGCTCAAGATTCTCAAAACACATTGAGGCTAGTCAACAAGAGTGGTGAAGTTGTCACCTACAACTACATGAAGGATTACAAGGGCAACGCTCACAAGTCTCTCATGGCGATGGCCATGGTAGAAGATGGAGAGGACCAACACTCTCCTGACAAGGTCAAGGTAACCCCGCGATCAAACCCTCCTCTTTTCACTCCTCCTACTCCTAGTGATGAGTATCTTGATGCGGAGGATAGTTATGAGGATGATGATATAAATGATCCTATGCTTGCTAAACTAAATAAGTTCATGTGCTCCCTTAAAGGAAAGAAGCTCAGTATGTTTCATATGCTTATGGAGATGGTGAGTAAGCACACCATTTCCATTAAGGAACTCGAAACCCTCGTCACCGAGGAAAAGGAAAAATATGAAATCCTTGAGCGGAAAGTCCAATATGAGGAAGCACGCAATGATGAACTATGCTTAAAAATTGGTGCAAACATTGATGTTCATACTAGAGATCTTGCCTCCTTGAAAAAGGCTATCGACTCTTGCGAGGAGCTGATGAATGATAAAAGTAAGCTTGTAAAGTCTAATGCTTCTCTCTCTAAGGATTGTGAGCTCCTATTCGTGTCCCCCAAGACCAAGGAAGAAGATCTCACCCTTCTTACAAAGAGTTTTGAGACACTCAAGCTTACTTATCTTGAAACTCTAGCCAAGGCTTACTCTTCTCCTATTATCAATGTTGATGCTTGTACTACTAACTCTAGTAGTGATCTAGCATCTATTCTTGAGGAGAATCGCTTTCTCAAAGCTCAAATAGAGAAAGGGCTCATGACATGTGCTCAAGGGCAAAAGAACCTTAATGAGGTGTTGAGCCAACACAATGAAGTGTTTGCCAAAGAGGGACTCGGGTTTGACCCGAGCACAAGCAATAAGAAGACATCCTCACAAAAGTGCACCACCCCTCTAAAAGAAACTTTTGTACGAGAAGGGCACAAGGAGAAAGGTAAGATTGTTTGTGGGAAGGCCACAAGGGGCATGCCCACTGTCAACAAGCCAAAGGAGTTCATGCCTCCATCCTATGTTCTTCATAAGACTAAGGATGGAGAAGTTTATGCAAAGTTTGTTGGTCCTCGAAATGCATTTCGGTTTTATGCTATTTGGGTCCCTAAGACCCTTGTGACTAACTTGAGAGGTCCCTGTCGGTGTCAAAACCAGCGGATCTCGGGTAGGGGGTCCCGAACTGTGCGTCTAGGCGGATGGTAACAGGAGACAAGGGACACGATGTTTTACCCAGGTTCGGGCCCTCTCGATGGAGGTAAAACCCTACATCCTGCTAGATTAATATTGATGATGTGTGTTACAAGAGTGGATCTACCACGAGATAAAAGAGGCTAAACCCTAGAAGCTAGCCTATGGTATGATTGTTGTTCGTCCTACGGACTAAAACCCTCCGGTTTATATAGACACCGGATAGGGTTAGGGTTACACGTAGTCGGTTACAATGGTAGGAGATCTACATATCCGTATCGCCAAGCTTGCCTTCCACGCCAAGGGAAGTCCCATCCCACACGGACGAAGTCTTCAATCTTGTATCTTCATAGTCTTGGAGTCCGCCGATGATGATAGTTCGGCTATCCGGACACCCCCTAGTCCGGAACTCCCTCGGTAGCCCTCGAACCAAGGCTTCAATGATGATGAGTCCGTGGCGTATATTGTCTTGACATTGCAAGGCGGGTTCTTCCTCCGAATAATTTATAGAAGATTGTGAACACCAGATAGTGTCCGCTCTGCAAAAATAAATTCCACATACCACCGTAGAGAGAATAATATTACACAAGATCAATCTGTGACATATTTTGTGGCGTGACGTCGCACCACTACCAAGCCTTTATTCAAATTGTTTTTCTTGTTCCACCTCGGTAGCGTTTAGCAAAGCGGTTTCCTTGGCACGTCTTGTCAAGGCGTAGATCGTGTTCGCCTTATTCCGGGATTCCCATCAATACGGACGTGGGTAACCCAACCGCGCCATTGATTGTGGCGCTTGGGAGATAAGCGAGTTTTACCAAGCCGGTGGGGACACATGTTTTTGTCCGCCCATATAAGGGGATAAGGATCCACCCTTTCACCTACGCCTTCTTCCTCCTTTGCTCATCCATTCTCGTGCACTCGAGCTCTAGCGCTCAGGTCCGCACTTTCCTCCTCAACCTTCTCCAACCATGTCAGGAGCGGGAGGCAGATGGATGGCCTCCTCCGTCACGGAGGGGCACATTACAAGACTGCGGGAGGCCGGATACTTGTCCCGGCGACATCACAAGACAAAGGTTCGCCTGGACGCTGGGCAGCTTATTTCAACCCCTAGTCCCCATGAGAGTGTGGTATTTCTCCCCACTTCCTCCATGGACTAGGTTTTCCACTTCACCCATTTGTCAGGGGCTCATGTTCTACTACGGCTGGACTTCCATGACTGCCCTCAATTTCGTCCTCAACGTCTCGGCGTTTATCATCGTGTCTGAGGCTTTCCTCTGCATCCAGCCCCACTTGACGTGGCTCAAGACCTTGATGTCAAGCCGAAGGTTGTGAAGGGCAGCCATGCGGAGTCGGAGGCGCCATGGTCGGCAAGATGGCCAAAGTCCTATGGCTCGAGGGCTCCTTTGTGGAGACAATAAAGGGGTGACAATCGGGTGGTTCTACATCACCGAGCCACGCGACCCTGAATGGGTGGCGGCCCCCGAATTCAGATCTGGATTCCCCACACGGCTCTCGTCATGGAAAGAGACGGGCCTGAAGTGGGGGGATTTGGACGAGCTATCCGGACTCCAAACACGTGTCCGGAACCTAGTGGACAAGAATCGCGGGCTTGTCGGCGTAATCCGGTGATGCTCATCCGCCGGATTCTCCCATGCCAACAACGGGACTTCAATTTGTGGGAGTTCGATCCGCACAGACAAAGATCAACCTAGAGCCGGCTCTTCGATACCACGTCTGAAGATGCCTGGAAGGTGCTGTTCAAGTGCGCCGAAGCCCCCGCATCAGCTAACAAATATAGCGGATACATATATCGGCGTCAAGCTAGCGAGGTAATTTATTTTACTCTTTACTGGACTCCTTTTACATATATTGACTCTCGTGGGATCCGAAACTCCCTATTCTTCGACAGTGTCTGGTTGAAGACGTCCGGACAGATTAAGCTGTCCGGCTTCTTTGCCGAAGACCCAATGACGCCCGATTAGACGGGAAGGCCTGGCTCCGGCACCCATGTAGTGCCGGAGAAGAAGGCCAAGAAGGAGGCTACGGAACTCGAAGGAGCACCCGGCGCCAGTCTTTGTCGGTGCAAGCGTAATCTTCTCCTCAAGACGAGGAGGAAGAAGAAGAAGCCTCTCCCCAGTGAGGAGGAGAGGAAAAGGAAGGCCGCCCCAACTGGGGAGGCCGGAGGGTCCAAGAAGGGAAGAACCCTTCCTCCGGACTTCTCCACCAACGTCGACGACGACGAGGGGGGTCGGCCTACGAGGGCCAAGCCCCTGGCGAGATCGTAAGTGTCCGGATACCCGTGGCTTTTTATTATCGCAGAGTGTTCTCTAATGTCGAACAATTGTGCAGCCCGCCCAAAGGCGAGTTCGTCGATTCATCGAGCGGGTCCCTGGGCTCGTCGGAAATGGAGAGTACTTCGCTTCCGACCGCCTCCTCGCCTCATGTTGCGGACAACGCCACATGGCGGGCTCCAAAGGGGCTTGGTCACGAGGAGGTGGCGCAGGAGGTGCCACAAGGCAACCTCCGGACTCCAGCGCGTGGGGGCAAGACCCCGGGGCTCTAAGCCCGACCCTTGTCCGGGCTTCATGCCGAACCTTCGTGGTTCCGAGTCCCAGAAGCGATCTCTTCGTAAGAAGGGTAAGACGCCGGTGTCCTTCGCCCAACCAGAGGCACCGGATAGCTTCGAGGCGCTCAATGGCGCCTCCATCGAGGAGGAGCACCGCCGTTATGAGTGCGGTGATCCGGACAATTCGATCCGCCAAGAGCGGGCTGACCAAGCATGTACCGATCTTCTATCGTGCTTTGAGGTAAGAAATTTCAATATATGTAAAATGGTACCGCATAGACGGTATCCCCGATGCTCGGTTCGGTGTTCAAGGAAAAGCGGACCGAGGATCTTTAGAAAGATAAACGCAGGAGTCATAAAAATATGTCAAGATGGGATTGCAGGCTGTCTGCTGACCTCCGCCAAGACCGATCATGGAGGTCAATACTTTGAAGAAAACCTCGAGCGGTCCGAGAACAAGCTCGGCCGTGCCAAGAAGCAGCTCGAGGAAAAAGAAGGTGAGTAATACCTTATGAAAATTGTACCTTACAGAAAAGAATTTGGTTGCAAGAAAAATGAAAAGGATAACGTGGGTATTGTAGGGGCCGCTAACGAGGTGGCGACCACGAAGGAGGCGGTGGCATGCGGCGGCGTAATCTGACGCGGAACGCACCGAGCGAGAGAAGCAGGAGGCGCGGGTGGCGGAGGTACAGCAAGAGCTCGAGGATCTCGTGAAAAAACATGAGAACTTGGAGCGTGACTCGAAGACTCGAGAATCTGAGCTTGCAACGGCTCTTAAGAGTGCCAAAACCGCTAAGGCCAAAGCCTACAAGGCCCTCCAGGAGATTGAAGCGGTGAAGAAAATAGCAGCAGGTAAGGGATTTTTCATGCAGAGTAAGCATGTGAGTGTTAATTACGTGTTGCTTACCCGAATTCGGAGCTCTCCAGGGGTGTTCGCAGAGCTTCCTCGCAGCATGTTCGATGCTGCCGCATTCTACCGGGCCGAGGAGGGGAGCTCAACGGAGAAGGTCTTGGTCTCGATATCGAGGCCGGACATCCGGTGCCCTTATAGCGACCAGGTGAAGCGGTGGTCGAAGCTCCACAAGGCGGCCGAACAGGCCATGAAGGGCCTCATAGTTCGGTGTGGCCTAAGGAGGCCATGCACAGGAGCTACTTCAGCCTGGTGCGGGGTGGATGCGTGCCGTGGGTTGAAGTTATCAAGCATTCCGCTTGTATCGAGGGTGCCCGTCGGGCCCTTGCCCGCGCAAAGGTGCACTTTGGGGCAAGATGGATGCTCGAAGCTCGTGGACGGACCCGCCACCGGAGGGCAAGGAGCATCGCACGACCGAGATGTATTATAAGAGTGTCTTTGAAGGCGCGCACTATTGCGGGTGAGTGCTCCAAAGATGTAATATTTGAGTAGACTCGCATTTTGTTATCCTGTGCTGAAAACTTAGTTCATATGTGCTAAGCAACGCTTGTTAATTTAAAATATTACCTTACGTGCTGTTTATCAAATCGAGAGATGGCAAGTCGTCGGCTTCAGCCCCATGCCACGAGTGCTTTGGGGTGTTCGGATAAACTTGAGCGCTCTTGTTCCCATTTTGGGTCCATCTAGGGAGGCGCTCAACACAACGAACAAGGCAACCGGACTTATAATGCTTGAACACTCTCACTTAGCCATAGAATTCTATAATTTTAAATTTCGTGAAGCCCCTAGTCTTCGAAGGTCAATTTGGGGCGCTATCACGCCTTGGCGGACAAGATCCGGCTCCTCGCTCTAAGCGGCATAAGTCTTTAAGGACTCGCAGAAAACCTCTCGAACAGCGACGGTCTCTCGCCTCATCATGGCCAGTCGGTTTAGCTTTCTCCATCGAGGCGTTAACCCAACCGAATCGGGCGGAATCGCGGTGGTTCTCCCGGTGCTACCTTAGCCGATATAACGGAACGTAAGGTACCAAAACACGGAGCCGGGCAAACCCAACTATTGACCCAAGACATGATTCGGAGCCGATTCATATAGTGCTATAAGTTCGGGGTGCCGCACTTGTGAAAGTGTTCGGACTCATCACACCATAACGTGGGAAACATAAGCCCCTGGTGTATATTAGCCGTACCAAAGTGTACAGATGCAACATGTCGTGAATGAACATATGTATGAAAAAGAAATGCAATTATAAGCAAAACGGTGCTGCATTGTTTTATTCAATAAGTGCTGCTACGAATGCGTAATCGATACAAATAGTGCGATAAGCAAGGTAGGAGACTGTTTAAACATGTCCCCTTCCGAGGGTAGGCTGCAGATTGGTGTATGAAAATGCTCGTAATGGAGACCACTGTATATTCGTTGTAGCCTTTATCCTTCCCTGGCGGTTGCATCGTGAGTTCGACAGTTCTGCTCACGGGACAGGCTTCGACAAGCGGAGTCCTGTGTTTAAAAAGTAAAAGGTAAAAAGAAAAGAAAAGGAACGACACACTTGAGAGCCCCTTGTGTGGTTGAGCCGCATCTGGGTGTATTGTGGTCGTGCCCCCTCCCCATGCCCATGGTATCTTGAGCGTAATGGTGTATGCGAAGGACCTGCTTTGGCGTTTCGCAGAGCTGGGGTTGGGGCCGCCTTTCTGGCGATGCTCGGGCGTGCTGTGGTCTTGTTGTAAGTTACTCGGTAGCGCTTGGCTGTCCGGCGCTTAACGGCGGATTCGATAGTGCCTTAAGAGGCTGCATTGCACTTCGCCGCGAGAGTCCGTATGTTCCTCCGTCGCGGAGGGAACGTTCGATGTTTCCGTTGACCGTAATGACTCCTCGAGGGCCTGGCATCTTGAGCTTGAGGTATGCGTGAGTGCGGCACCGTGTTGAACTTTGCAAACGCTGCACGTCCGAGCAAGGCATGATAGCCGCTGAACGGGACTATGTCAAAGATTAACTCCTCGCCCGGAAGTTATCCGGGATCCGAAGACCACTTCCCGTGTAATTGAGCACATACAATTGGCTTCTACACCTGGTATGACGCCTTTAAAGGTCGTTTTGGTAGGTTTAATCCTTGA
This sequence comes from Aegilops bicornis, assembly GCA_021605145.1. NCBI lineage: Eukaryota > Viridiplantae > Streptophyta > Magnoliopsida > Poales > Poaceae > Aegilops > Aegilops bicornis. Next base: position 586,789,242 of record CM038674.1, on the reverse strand, counting down.
GGGTCTATGCCCATTTAGCGCCTTTGTATCACTCGGTAAAGCAGGTTCAGCTGCCGCCGTCCATCGTGACTCGGTTAGGTGGAATCCATCGACGATTGGGTCTAGGACCGGTCTGGCGAATCCGCCGTGGCGGATCTTTGGTGGGGTGGTCCCTTGGTCAAAAGTGATCGGGCAGAGGACCATGGATTGAACTTGGGCAACTGGCTCCATCGCGTAGACATCCTCGAGTGCACGCTTCCGCTCCCTTTTGGGTATGTGGGTTGCGTATATCATGTTCACCGTCCGCTTTGTGGGGAAACCCATACATCCTCTATTGTTCGGCGGTTGGGTCTCGTCCTCGTCATCGCTATGCAGCCCCTTGTCATTGTTTTCGCAATTAACTTGCTGCTGCTTGAATACCCAACAGTCCTGTTGGTGTGGTTAATGGCTTTTGAAGTGCCGTGTATCCGCACAAGCGGTCGAGTATTCGGTCCAAATTGGACGGACCGGAGTAGTTCGTTTGAATGGCTTTTTCCACGACCGGGTTTAGAGCCTTTGAATCGCATTGACTGTTGTATCCTCAATATTGTCGCCGTTAGTGCGGCATTTGTTTTTGTTACGACGCGACTGCCGCTTTTGGTCCTTGAAGTCCGGACCGCCGTAATTTTTCTTTGAGGTTGTTGCTGCGTGCTAGCCTGTCCTCACCGCGCAGAAGCGGGTCATGAGTGATGTGAGGGCTGCCATGGATTTCGGCTTTTCTGTCCTAGGTGCCGGGCAAGCCACTCGTCACGGATGTTATGCTTGAAGGCCGCGAGGGCCTCCGCATCCCGGACAATGATTTATTTTGTTTTTCTTGGTTAAGAACCGTGTCCGTAATTGTTCCGCCGATTCGTCTGGTCGCTGAATTATGTGGCTTAGGCCATCGCCAGTGGTGGTCGCACATAAGTGCCCCGAAGTTATCGAGAATGCGGCTTCCGAGTCCTCCAGCTCCCAATTGACTCTGGCGGCAAGCTGTTGAGCCAATGCCGGGCTGGTCCTTTAAGCTTGAGGGGAGGTATTTGATGGCGTGAAGATCGTCACCTGGGCCATGTGGATGTGAAGGATATAGTCTTGATCCAAACCGCGGGGTCTGTTGTGCCATCATAGGATTCAATATTGACGGGTTTAAACCCTTCGGGATTTGATGATCCATTACTTCGTCATGAAGCATAGTGGGTGTCTTGCGGCGCCTACATCGGGCGATATCACAGACGGAGCTCAAAAGAGCTTGGTGCATTTTGTTCGGCCCGGCGGACTTATCGTGTCCATGACGGTTGTAAATCGCGTCGCGTGGGGCGCCCACGCGATCCATAGATCGATCTTGGTTGTCTTGCCTTGTCCTCCAATATATCTCGCAGTCGGGCGTTCCCCTTTGGCCAAGTGCCTTTTGAGCGATGCCGGGCACGGTTCTAGTGAAGGGCCTAGAGGCCTCTCTGTCATGACCCACGGTGGTGGTCGGTCGTATTGTCTCCTGGTGATGCGGGTTCGTAAGCCTCCTCCTCTAATCGGGGAGCAGCTTGCGTTTAGGGTAGCTTTGGAGGGGCGTTCGAGCTCATGCTCTTCGTCATGAGGCGTTCGAGCTCATGCTCTTGACGCGAGGACTTGATCCATCTGTCGGCTAGCAGATCCTGATCAGCTCTAAGCTGTTGCTGCTTTTTCTTTAGGCTCTTCGCCGTGGCCATAAGCCTGCGTCTAAAACACTCTTGTTCGACGGGATTCTCAGGCACGACGAATTCATTGTCGTTGAGGCTTGCTTCGTCTTTGGAGGGAGGCATATAATCCTCTACCTCTTCTTCTGCCGCTCTCTCTTGAGGGCTGGCGTCTTCATCCTCCTGCGATGGATCTTGCTGGAGTGGATTGTCTTCGGTGTTGTCCGGTGTATTGTTATCTCCGGTGCCGGAATCTTCATTCTTGCTGTGGTGGGATTTAGAGCGGCGCCGCTGACGACGGCGCTTGGGCTGCTTTTTGGAGGGGTCATCCTCCGTTGTTCCATCGCCGTTCCCATCTTTTGGGATGTCCACCATGTATATGTCGTATGACGAGGTGGCCTTCCAGCGCCTCGTAGGCGCTGGTCTTGGTCGCCTCCGGCATCGCCGCCCATACCGTCGATGTCTTCAGAATCGTAGTCTAGCATGTCGGTTAGGTCGTCGACAGCGGCTACCAAGTGGGTGGTGGGTGGGCGTCGAATTTCTTCGTCGACCGTATCCCAACCTTCCTGACCGTAGTCCGGCCAGGGCTCTCCGGATAAAGAGAGAGACTTTAGTGAATTCAGGATGCTGAAAGATGTCCGCGGCCGTGAACTCCATAACGGGCGCCCAATCGGATTCGATCGGCAAGGGCGCGGAGGGTTCGGAGTCCGGATAGGAGTCCGGCACCCTGGAGTCGAGGTCTTCGCAAAGGGCGAGGGATGGAGTTCGCTCGATCGCCATAGAGATTAAAGCCCCGAGGCGGTGTCCAACCACTCGTCCTCGATCGGGGAATCCGGCTCCGGATTAAGGGTCGGAGCGGATTCGTGCGGCCTCCAGGCCTTTGCTCGTTGCGAGCTAGATCATGCCCATCGAGACAAGGCGCGCGCTTTGGTCAGGGCTTGAATCCGTCAAGATCGAGTCTCCGCGGATATCGGCCGTATAGTTTAGGCTTCAAATCGACTGACGGCCGGGCGAAGCTTTTGATCTGCTCCAGATGGCTGCTTAATTGGCCCGCAGGCAAAGCCGCCGAACACGAAGATCTGCCCGGGAGAAAAGTCTCACCCCGACCGTGTCGTTGTTGATGATCAAAGGAGCCATCGGGCCTATCGGCGGCGACACGTAGGAACTCTCAATGAAAGCACCAATGTCGGTGTCAAAACCGGCGGATCTCGGTAGGGGGTCCCGAATTGTGCGTCTAGGCGGATGGTAACAGGAGACAAGGGACATGATGTTTTACCTGTGTTCGGGCCCTCTCGATGGAGGTAAAACCCTCGTCTGCTAGATTAATATTGATGATGTGTGTTACAAGAGTGGATCTACCACGAGATCAAAGAGGCTAAACCCTAGAAGCTAGCCTATGGTATGATTGTTGTTCGATCCCTACGGACTAAAACCCTCCGGTTTATATAGACACCGGATAGGGTTAGGGTTACACAGTCGGTTACAATGGTAGGAGATCTACATATCCGTGACGCCAAGATTGCCTTCCATGCCAAGGAAAGTCCCATCCGGACACGGGACTAAGTCTTCAATCTTGTATCTTCATAGTCTTGGAGTCCGCCGATGATGATAGTTCGCTATCCTGACACCCCTAGTCCGAACTCCCTCACCCCATTACAAAATGGGTGCCTCTAACCAAGTAATAATTGTGTGTAGGTTGCCTTCTCCGGTGGAGTAAAATGGGTGATTGATAGTGGATGTACCAATCATATGACCGGAGATAGCAAATTGCTCTACGATTTCATGGAAGCTATTCAACCATTTATGAGCATTATGTTTGGTGGAGGATCAAAAGGACAGGTACTCGGTTTGGGTAGGGTGGTTATCACAAATGACATGTCTCTTGCAAATGTCATGCTTGTCCAATCCCTTAAATATCATTTGCTTTCTGTTCGCCAATTGGCTTCTGTCGGTTATGATACACTATTTGGACTAACAGATGTGAAAGTCTTTAAGAGAGATACTCTTGAAGTGGCCTTTGTTGGAGAGTTGGATGGCAACCTTTACATGGTTGATTTCTCGAAACAGAGCACATTCCATGCAACTTGTCTAATGGCCAAGGCCGACAAGGGGTGGCTATGGCATCGCCGACTAGCCCATGTTGGCATGAGAAATCTTCAAGATCTCTTAAAGGGAAATCACATCCTTGGACTAAAAAATGTCTCTTTTGAGAAAGATCGTGTGTGTAGTGCATGCATAGCTGGGAAGCAACATCAATCAAAGCACCCACCCAAGAATATTGTGTCTACTTCAAGGCCTTTGGAGCTACTTCATGTGGATCTTTTTGGGCCTCCTTCATGGGATAGTCTTGGTGGGAAAAAGTATGGACTTGTCATTGTGGATGATTACTCAAGATACACATGGGTGTTTTTCCTCAAGTCCAAAGACGAGACGAAGATCACCTTCATTGATTTTGCCAAGCAAGCACAACGCAAGTTTGACAAACAAATCATGGCAATAGGAAGTGATAATGGTTTCGAGTTCAAGAATTACACCTTGGAAGGATTTCTTAGTGATGAAGGGATTGAACATCAATATTCCGCACCATACACCCGTCAACAAAATGGTGTTGCAGAAAGGAAGAATCGTACACTTGTGGAGATGGCAAGGTCCATGTTGGATGAATACAAGTATCCACACAGTTTTTGGGCCGAGGTCATCAACACTGCATGTCATGCATCAAACCGACTCTTCCTTCGCCAAAATATTGGAAAAAGACTCCATATGAGCTCCTAACCGAACAAGCCAAATGTCGAGTACTTTCGTGTATTTGGGTGCAAATGTTTCATCCTCAACAAAAAGGAACGGTTAGGAAAATTTCAATCCAAAACAACTGAGGGTATATTTGTTGGCTATGGATCAAACTCTCACACCTATAGAGTCTACAACAAATCCAATGGATGTGTTGTAGAAACTTGTGACGTGGTGTTTGATGAGTTTAATGGCTCCCATGGGGAGCAAGTTGATCTAAGTGATGTAGGTGAAGAAGATTCGTCTCAAGATATCTTGACCATGGGTGTTGGTGCACTTCTTCTAATGGAACAAGAACCTCATGATGATGAATAAGAAGATGAAAGCCTCACACATCATCAAACAACTTCAACACCCATACCACCACAAGCCCCTATTACTCAACCAATGCCCATAGTCCAAGTACAAGATGATGATCAAGTTCCTCTTCGTGATAATCATCAAGAACAAGATCATCCTCAAGGGCAAGTACAAGAAGGTGCAATCATTGACAATGAACCTCAACAAATTCAAGAAGAAGAAGAATATTTTCCACCACACATTAATGATCCATATGTTGAGGACGTGGATGATGGACATCAAGTTGAACCTCGCGAAACTTTAACCTCCATCATGCCTCGAGTGGCCGGTCGTGTTGATGTTGATAAGATCCTCACCGACATATCAGAAGGTAGAGTCACTCGTAAACAATTGACAAACTTTTGTGCTCACTTCTGTTTTGTGTATAGTGTTGAGCCTCTCAAGGTACAAGATGCGTTGATAGACAACGATTGGCTCATTGCAATGCAAGAAGAGTTGAATAGTTTTGAGCGCAATCAAGTGTGGTCATTAGTCAAGAGTCCAACTACGGAACACAACGTCATTGGAACAAAGTGGATTTTCAAGAACAAGCAAGATGAGAATGGTGTAATCATCCGCAACAAGGCAAGGTTAGTGGCACAAGGGTACTCACAAGTTGAAGGTTTGGACTTTGGTGAGACCTTTGCCCCGCTGCGCCTTTGAATCCATTCGCATCTACTTGCTTATGCTGCTTTCAATAGCTTTACATTACATCAAATGGATGTGAAGAGTGCTTTCCATAACGGCCCTCTACAAGAAGAAGTATATGTATCACAACCACCTGGGTTCGTTGACCCCGATCACAAAGACTATGTGTATAAACTTCATAAGGCTTTGTATGGCCTGAAACAAGCACCTCGTGCTTGGTATGATCATCTTAAGAAGTTTTTACTCGATGATGGCTTTGTGAGAGGGGTGATCGATCCCACTCTTTTTACTAAGAGGGATAAAGGTGATTTGATCTTATGCCAAATCTATGTAGATGATATCATTTTGGTTCTCCTAACATTCATTTATGCAAGAAGTTTATGCATCAATGACCAAGAATTTTGAAATGTCACTCAATGCAGATTTGAAGTTCTTCCTCGGATTTCAAATTCAACAATTTCAAGAAGGAATTTTCTTGTCTCAAGCAAAATACCTCAAGGATATCCTAGCAAAATTTGGCATGACTGATGCTAGCCCATGTAAGACACCCATGCCAACAAAAATTGTACTCACTGAACACTCAAACGGTATCCCCTTCGACCCATCTAAATACCGCTCTATGATTGGTTTATTGCTTTATCTTTGTGCATCTAGACCAGTCATCTTGTTTAGTGTATGCATGTGTGCTAGATTTCAAGCTTCCCCTAGGGAAAGCCATCATAAGGCGGTTAAGCATATTCTTAGATACCTTGTTCACACCCCAAAGTTGGGTCTATGGTACCCCAAGGATGCTAAGTTTGATCTCATTGGGTACACGGATGCAGATTGGGCTAGAGACAAAGTGGATCGTAAATCCAGCTCCGGTGCATGTCAATTTCTTGGACACTCCTTGGTAAGTTGGTCCTCGAAGAAGCAAAATTGTGTTGCCCTCTCCACCGCCGAAGCTGAATATATTGCAACCGCCAGTTGTGCAACTCAGTTACTATGGATGAGGCAAACTTTGAAGGATTATGGTATCACCTATAGACATGTGCCTCTTCTATGTGATAATGAAAGTGCCATTAATATTGCTGAGAACCCCAAAGATCATACCCGCACCAAGCACATTGACATTAGGTACCACTTCTTGAGAGATCATGTGGAGAAGGGTGATATTGACATTGCTCATGTTGACACAGATATGCAACTTGCAGATATTTTCACCAAGCCATTGGATGAAACAAGGTTTTGTCAACTTAGGCGTGAACTTGGTATCTTGGAGCTTGACAACATTATGTGAAATCTAGTACCCATTCATGCATAAACTTAATGTCTTGTCTTGATGTAGGCATATATTTAGGGGGAGACACTCAATCCATGAGTACTCTCACCTTACATAATGCATAAATAGAACAAACACTCTCAAAGTTATCATAGTTTTCGAACTAGGGTACTTTAACATGATGGAGTCGTGACCATGTGCTCAAAGTTTACATCTTTGCGGTACTATGTTCCATATGCTCAAACATGGTGACCTCGGTCACCGATTGTACAATGCTTATATGGACCTTTCTTTCTTAATAATGTTTGGATTATTAATGCATCTTAGTATGGCCTTAGATGTCTCAGGTTTTCTCCCCTGTTAATATCATGTAAACTCCTTGGCGGAGTCTATATCAAATTACTCTTGTTGGCCCCCTCCTTCACATCTTTCCCTTGCCCTGGTCTTCTGTCCAGTGGCCGGACATCCGGCTCTCTTGCCGGACATCCGGGCCCTGGGAAAATTTCCTTGCCACTCAAAACTGGTATCATCAACCACTTATAGTGGCCGGACATCCGGGCCTCAGCCGGACATCCGGGCCCTGTACCCAGGCTGCCTGATTTCCTCACGCCGGATATCCGGGGTTATAACCGGATGCCCGGCCCGTCGCCCACAGCCACATATGCCTGGAGAGGGGTGTGGGATTTGGGGGCAGTTCCTCACTTCTTTCGTTCCTATCCACATCTCGCCTCACAGCTGCCGCCGCCAGGCCATCGCTCTGATGCTGCCCCGACCATCTCCACCGACCTCCGGCCCCGATCTCCTGCTCACGGATTCATCTCCTCCCAATCTCCGATTCTACCCAATCCATTTCTTGGGTTGTTGTGTGAATCCCTCGGGAGGGACCGGTGCCTCGTGGGATTCACTGCCGGAGCTCCTCATGGCACGAACTAAGAACTGCGGCCCCAATCGCCCCGAGTCTTCTTCCCGGGGTATGGTTGCTATCTCTACTCCATTCTACTTGTATGGTGACCGAAAAAAATTTAGGGTTTCATTCTCTCATGCAAATCTTGGCATCTATATCTTGCTAGAGTTTTGGTGTCTCTTGACTAAGTCTAAAAAACTTCCTATGTACTCGGCTAATCATTTTAAATCATGGACATGTCGAAAATTTTGGATCTACCACTAGACTTGTTCTATGGTCATGATAAAAAATATTCATCCCATTGTTTAAATTGTTTTATCTGTGTTCCTACTTGTTGGCTTCTTCTCATCGGAACCTATTCATTATCCATTCCATTTGATCGCCGGCAAGGCTCAATCGACTCCGATGAACATGCTAGGCCTAAGAAGAAGAAGACCACCACCACCAAGAAGAAGCGGGCACCATCCACAAGTCCATCAGCCTCGGATCCAGATGATGCGGATTATGTTGGAGAGGAAGAGGATCATAGTGCACCAAGACAGTCTGTTGGACAGTCCAAGCCCGGTACTAGGAGGGCGTCGGTGCCTCAAGTTCGTGGTTCTGCAATGCCCATTGTCCATGGTCATCGCATCTCCATGGAGCTTCCTGACAGTAGAGGTCGCCCCACTCATGACTTCACAACTGTGGGGGCGGGGCAATATCTTCAGTTCCGTCGGGATGTCAATCAATATGAGATGGTGGCTGATGCCGAATATCCTCGGTTCCGGACTCGTATGCAGCAGGATCTCTATTCTAGTTTCGTCCATGGGTGTGGCCTTGCTCCTCACTCATACTTGGATCTCAACTTTATGCGTGATAATCCTGCCATGTTTCCTAACAATCCGGTCAAGGTCACTGAGGATATGACTCTTGCTTCCGCAATGACTTTCAAGTGTGATTGGAGTGAAGCTGCCATTCTACAGTTTTATGCCACCTGTTTCTTTGGTCCAGACAACACTCTCACTTGGATGACCAATGACACTACACTGAGCATCACCTATGACAGGTTTGTTCAGATTTTGGGTCTCTCCGGTGTTGGCCATTGCATCCACAGTATGGATCCAGAGTACAAGCCCAAAGGGATTGATGCTTGCATGCCACTTGTCAAACCTACCTCTCAGCTCACCGAAGAAGAAAAAGAATATCCAGTGTGTGCTTCGCACTCTCTACCCTAAGAAGGGAGATCGCTCGAGGGCTCGCAACTATTGCATTGACTTGATGGTTCGGATGCATGACAAACCCACTGAGCCTCTGGACACTGCCAATTTCATTTGGCATGAGATCCGTCTTTGCAGTTTCATTCAGACATGCCAGTTCCCTCATGCTCCATTTATTCAGGATCTAATTGATCACACTGCTCCCTTTGAGGTGGTTAAGACAACCATGCACTCCATTTGGAAGCCTCCTCCTCATATGCGCGTGGTGGCTACTGCTCCTACTCAGCCTAGAAGGTCTGCTGGTGGGAAGGCAGCTGATTCTTCTCAGCCCACTGGTTCTTCTGTTCCATCTTCCTCGACCGCTCCTCGTGGCCGTCTTGCATCATTCTTGGGTAAGGCTCAGTCTGCTATCATGAAGGCGATCACCTTCAGCTGTCAGCAAAATCATGATGTTCGTAAGCGCCTAGTCATCTCCAAGAATCTGCTCAAACAAATACCTCCGTGACCGTGGGAGTCCCGTTAGTGATGATGATCCTCTTCCGTGGCTCTATCCTCGCCCACTTTCGCTTTCCATCTCGTGTTGAGTACCCCGAAGTTCCTTGATGATGATGATGACATCCGCCAGACTGATTGAGTCCGCTTTCGCTTCGCCTTTTTTTAATTGTTGCCGTCAAAGGGGGAGAAGTAGTATCCTAGTAGTAATCTTAGGTCATGCTATGGCTATGTTATGATTGACTATTTGTATTCACTATATGTCCACAACTATTCGAACTTGCTATGTTTGCTACCTATGGTGCTTAATCATGTGAGAAACTGTGATATTATCTTGGATTATCATGTGGTTATGAAATGTTGTTATGTCTGAGTTATTGTGGTTTCATATATGCATTCCATGCACACATTGAGGGGGAGCTAAAAGCAAATAGAAACAGAGACTTATTTTGTACTTTTGCTCTCATGATTTTCAATTCTAAGATTATTTATTGCATCTATGATACTACATGTATGGTTGTCATCAACAAACAAAAAGGGGGAGATTGAAAGAGCAATCATGCCCTTACATCATGTTTTGATGTTGCTGACAGCCATACATGCAGGGGACTAACAATGGCTATCAAGTAAATCTCAGGTATTAGTCCCCGGTTCATCGATGTGTGTGGATCAAGAGCTTACAAGTGATTTTACTCAAGGATGAAGCATAAAAGTTGATTACATATTTTGTTTTCTTGAGTATAGGATCCCACACTATTAAGAGGGGATCGATAGGGTTAGTTAAAGGCTTGCTCTTGCCACGAACCTCCTGATCATACATGCACATGCCAAAAACCTTCATGTTCTGTCTCTTGGCTGCCGGATGTCCGGGCTCCACGCCGGATGTCCGGGCTGGATGCCGGATGTCCGGCCTCCTTGCCGGATATCCGGGTCTAGCCATCCAGAATACAATTGTATACTGGGCTGCACGCCGGATGTTCGGGCTTTCCTCGGATGTCCGGGCCTTCCTGTTATGCCGGATGTCTGGGCCCCTTCCGGATATCCGGGCATAGCTATCCAGAGAATGTTTTTATGCTGGGCTGCGCGCCAGATGTCCAGCCACCTGCCGGATGTCCGGGCCTTCCTGATATGTCGGATGTCCGGGCTTGGGCCCCGGATGTCCGGCCCCTCTGTTCTTTTATTCTGCCTTTGTTTTGTTCCTCGCAGCTTACCATGCCGGATGTCCGGCCCCTAGCCCGGATGTCCGACCTGCTCACTCACTTACACTGCAACGGCCATATTCGAGCTCACACTATATATAGCCCTTCTTCCCCACGGGAGAGGGTTGACCATTCACTTTGAACAAACCCTAGAACACTTCTCACTCTCTCTCTCATTCCTCCACACCACATCTTAGATCCCCAAGGGATTTGAGAGCTTTGGAGAGAAGTTGTCCGATCAAGTGATAGATCCACTTCTTCCCCTTCTTTGAACCCAAGGAATTCGTGATTTGAGCAAGTCTTGAGCTTTTCCCCATCGATCTTGTTATTCTTGGAGGTTGGAGACTCCTAGGCGGTAGGAGTCTTTCGGAGAGGAATCGACCTTTGTGATTACCCCCGGAAAAGTTTGTGAGGGTTTGGAGACCACCCCAAGGTCTACCACTAGTGGTTGAGAAACGCCTTCTTGGTGTTGTCTCAAAGGGAGAATAGGGTGACCCTTCGTGGCATTGGTGTGCCTTCGTGGTAACATCCACCTCTCTAACGGTGACGTAGCTTCACTCCAAGGACGTGAACATCGGCATACATCGTCGCCTCTCCGGAGTTCCGGTTATTCCTAACCATAACTCTCTACTTGTGGTTACTTGTCTCTTAGCACTTACTTATATCATATTGTGCTTGTTTACTTACATACTTGTGTTCTTATTTATCTTGCTTAGCACTTAGTACTCACTTACAATTGTTAGGCTCAATTTCATATTCCGCATTAGTGCCTAAAATTGCTAAGTAACAATTAAAATTTGTAATTGTACCTATTCACCCCCCTCTAGGTCCATCTCGATCCTTTCAGATGTGATATGGTCAAGGCATGATGCTATATTTTATTGTATGAGATGATCATGTTTTGTAACCGAAGTTATCGACAATGGCGGGGCCATATGGTTGTCGCTTTATTGTATGCAATGTAATCGCTTCAGTAATTGCTTTTACTTTATCACTAAGCGGTAGCGATAGTCGTAGAAGCAATAGTTGGCGAGACGACAATGATGCTATGATGGAGATCAAGGTGTCGCGCCGGTGACGACGGTGATCATGATGGTGCTTCGGAGATGGAGATCACAAGCACAAGATGATGATGGCCATATCATATCACTTATATTGATTGCATGTGATGTTTATCTTTTATGCATCTTATCTTGCTTTGATTGACGGTAGCTTTATAAGATGATCTCTCACTAAATTTCAAGATAAAAGTGTTCTCCCTAAGTATGCACCGTTGCCAAAGTTCGTCGTGCCTGCACACCACGTGATGATCGGGTGTGATAAGCCCCACGTCAATCTACAACGGGTGCAAGCCGCTTTTGCACACGCAGAATACTCGAGTTAAACTTGACGAGCCTAGCATATGCAGATATGGCCTCGAACACCAGAGACCAAAAGGTCGAGCGAGAATCATATAGTAGATATGATCAACATAGTGATGTTCACCATTGAAAACTACTCCATTTCACGTGATGAACGGTTATGGTTTAGTTGATTTGGATCCCATGATCACTTAGATGATTAGAGGGATGTCTATCTAAGTGGGAGTTCTTAAGTAATATGATTAATTGAACTTAAATTTATCATGAACTTATTACCTGATAGTATTTTGCATGTCTATGTTTGTTGTAGATAGATGGCTCGTCTTTGTTGTTCCGTTGAATTTTAATGCGTTCCTTGAGAAAGCAAAGTTGAAAGATGATGGTAGCAATTACACGGACCGGGTCCAGAATTTGAGGATTATCCTCCGCTGCACGTAAGAATTACGCCCTAGAAGCATCGCTAGGTGCCAAACCTCTGCAGGAGCAACACCGTGATGTTATGAACGTCTGGTAGAGCAAAGTCGATGACTACTCGATAGTTCAAAGGTGCCATGCTTTACGGCTTAGAACCGGGACTTCAACGATGTTTTGAACGTCATGGAGCATATGAGATGTTCTAGGAGTTGAAGTTAATATTTCAAGCAAATGCCCGGATTGAGAGATATGAAGTCTCCAATAAGTTCTACAGCTGCAAGATGGAGGAGAATAGTTCTGCCAATGAGCATATACTCGTAATGTCCGGTATAACTATCACTTGATTCAACCGGGAGTTAATCTTCCGGATGATAGCGCTATCGATTTAAATTCTTCAATCACTGCCACCAAGCTACAAGAGCTCCGTGATGAACTATAACATGCAAGGGATGGATAAGACGATTCTCGAGCTCTTCGCAATGCTAAAGGCCGCGGAGGTAGAAATCAAGAAAGAGCATCAAGTGTTGATGGTCAATAAGACCACCAATTTCAAGAAAAAGGGCAAAGGGAAGAAGAAGGGTAACTTCAAGAAGAACAACAAACAAGTTGCTGCTCAGGAGAAGAAACCCAAGTATGGACCTAAGCTTGAGACTGAGTGCTTCTACTGCAAGCAGACTGGTCACTAGAAGCGGAACTGCCCCAAGTATTTGGCGGATAAGAAGGATGGCAAGGTGAACAAAGGTATATGTGATATACATGTTATTGATGTGTACCTTACCGAGCTCGCAGTAGCACCTGGTATTTGATACTGTTCTGTTGCTAATATTTGCAACTCGAAACAGGGACTACGGATTAAGCGGACACTGGCTAAGGACGAGGTGACGATGCGCGTGGGAAACGGTTCCAAAGTCGATGTGATCGCCGTCGGGACGCTACCTCTACATCGACCTTCGGGATTAGTATTAGACCTAAATAATTGTTATTTGGTGCCAGCGTTGAGCATGAACATTATATCTGGATCTTGTTTGATGCGAGATGGTTATTCATTTAAACCAGAGAATAATGGTTGTTCTATTTATATGAGTAATATATTTTATGGTCATGCACCCTTGAAGAGTGGTCTATTTTTTATGAATCTCGATAGTAGTGATACACATATTCATAATGTTGAAGCCAAAAGATGCAGAGTTGATAATGATAGTGCAACTTATTTGTGGCACTGCCGTTTGGGTCATATTGGTGTAAAGCGCATGAAGAAACTCCATATTGATGGACTTTTGGAATCACTTGATTATGAATCACTTGGTACTTGTGAACCATGCTTCATGGGCAAGATGACTAAAACGACGTTCTACGGAACTATGGAGCGAGCAACTGATTTATTGGAGATCATACATATTGATGTGTGCGGTCCAATGAATGTTGAGGCTCACGATGGGTATCGTTATTTTCTCACCTTCACAAATGATTTAAGCAGATATGGGTATATCTACTTAATGAAACATAAGTCTGAAACATTTGAAAAGTTCAAAGAATTTCAGAGTGAAGTTGAAAATCATCGTAACAAGAAAATAAAGTTTCTACGATCTGATCGTGGAGGAGAATATTTGAGTTACGAAGTTTGGTCTACATTTGAAACAATGCGGAATAGTTTTCAAGAACTCACGCCACCCGGAACACCACAGCGTAATGGTGTGCCCGAACGTCGTAATCGTACTTTACTAGATATGGTGTGATCTATGATGTCTCCTACTGATTTACCGCTATCATTTTGGGGTTATGCTTTAGAGACGACCACATTCACGTTAAATAGGGCACCATCAAAATCCGTTGAGACGACGCCTTATGAACTGTGGTTTGGCAAGAAACCAAAGTTGTCGCTTTCTTAAAGTTTCGGCTGCGATGCTTATGTGAAAAAGCTTCAACCTGATAAGCTCGAACCCAAGTCGGAGAAATGTGTCTTCATAGGATACCCAAAGGAAACTGTTGGGTACACCTTCTATCACAGATCCGAAGGCAAGACATTCGTTGCCAAGAATGGATCCTTTCTGGAGAAGGAGTTTCTCTCAAAAGAAGTGAGTGGGAGGAAATTAGAACTTGATGAGGTAATTGTACCTGCTCCCTTATTGGAAAGTAGTTCATCACAGAAACCGGTTCCTGTGACGTACCAATTAATGAGGAAGTTAATGATGATGATCATGAAACTTCAGATCAAGTTGTTATTGAACCTCGTAGGTCAACCAGAGTAAGATCCGCACTGCAGTGGTATGGTAATCCTGTTACGAGGTTATGTTATCGACCATGACGAACCCACGAACTATGAAGAAGCGATGGTGAGCCCAGATTCCGAAAAATGGCTTGAGGCATTAAATCTGAGATGGGATCCATGTATGAGAACAAAGTGTGGACTTTGGTTGACTTGCCCGATGATCGGCACGCCATCGAGAATAAATGGATCTTCAAGAAGAAGACTGACGCTGACGGTAATGTTACTGTCAGAACCCCGATTCCAAGTCACATCGATCTAGCCGGTAACACCTCATATCACTTTGCGGCCTCACGCACGGTATTCCCATGGGTGTCGCCTTACCATGGCCCGGGACCGTTTGCGCCTTTTGTCTCACGTATATGATAGTGTCGCTAGCATCCATATGACAGAGAACACAGGCCGACATGACTAGTCGTGAAACCAAAGTGGCACTAACTTACGGGGACAGCATACATGAATCAACATCGAGCATGTCGGTCGTGACGTCTGCGAATCCGGCTGTACCTTGGGCTAACAGGACTCCGGAACCCGGGTATGTGAGCTAAGCGGGACTCCGGATGTCACCGCGTGACATTTCCCCGAAGGGACGGAACGAGCAAGTGAATCACATGCCGCCACCAAGTATTCCAAGCGGTAGTCTTTGGGCTAGCGTGACTCCGGTGAACCGGGCAGAAGCGGACTACTATGGCTCATGGAAGCACAAGACTACATTTCCCCATAAGAGAGGCTACCAAGGATAAACAACTAGGTTGTCGGATCCCACACATACCAAGCATTTCAGTCATACACACAATATGCTCAATATGTGCAAATACAACATGGCATCACAACAAGACTCTACGACTCAAAGTATTTATTCAATAGGCTCCGAGGAGCGAGATATTACAAACATGGGTCTCATGATCCAACATTCAGAGCATACAAGTCAAAGCACATGCGGAAGCTTAACATGTCTGAGTACAGACATCTACACATGAAAAGGGCTGAGAAGCCCGACTATCTACCTGATCTTGCCGAGGGCACAAGATCATAGCTGAGGTTACAAGCTAAACGTCAAGTCCACGTGGAACTACTAGTGAGATCAAGTCTCTCTGCAAAAACATAAAATAGGCAAACGTGAGTACAAATGTACCCAAAGAAGACTTACATCGTAACTATCTACATATGCATCATTATCAACAAAGGGGTGGTGGAGTTTAACGACAAGCCAGCTTTGACTCGATGGCTATCCTGAAATACGATCGCAAGTAACTCTTTTGAGGTGGCGCACACGAGTCCACATATTCACCATATCAATACACCACTATGGATCCGCCCTGCCTCCCTACGAGAACGCCATCCATAGCACTCATGCTTATCTTGCGCATTTTAGAGTATCCACTTTCACTTGTCTATGAACTGTATAGGCAACCCAGAAGTCCTTTACCGCGAACACGGCTATTCGAATAGATAATGTTAACCCTGCAGGGGTGTACTTCTTCACACACGCTCTCACCATTTATCACCGTTTACACGACATGTACTCGGCAACCTTCAAGCGGAAGCCCAGCGAGGGTGTCGGCCACGACCTGACTAACCACACAAGTCTCTCGTCTAGGTTTATCGCCTATTCGGGTTCCATCCGCAAGGAGATCCGGTCAGGGTGTCACTCACGGCCCCAAACGATGTGTGCAGGGTTCCCAAGCCCACCTCGACGGGTGGATATACGCTTGGTACACCGTGCCATGGTGCCTAGTCTATCCCAAGCCCACCTGTACCGGGTGCCACTTGGTAGACTACTAACACTACCTACAAACACCAGAAACTAGTTGCAACTCCTAGACAGAGATCATGTTGATTAATAAGTCGAGAGGGGTCGAGTTACCGGAACCCAATGTGTGGTAGTAACTGTTCATGGATCACAAACACGTAACTCAGTTCACGAGGACAGTTTCAATGAGACAGCCCACCATGTACTCCTACATGGCCTCTCACCGCTACCTTTACCAAATCGTGTTCACACACTTAGCCCTCAACAGAAAGACATGTTCACCACATTCCAATTCATCCCCGATGAATCAGACCTGACTCAACTCTAAGCAATAGCAAGCATGACAAACAAGCATGAATGAGTAGGCACATCAGGGCTCAAACAACTCCTACTCATGCTAGTAGGTTTCATCTATTTACTGTGGCAATGACATGTCATGCAGAGGAAAGGGGTTCAGCTACCGCACCATGTAACAGTTGAAACTGTGTTGTCCTAATGCAGTAAAAGAGAGCATGAGCGAGAGAGTGGGATTGTATCAGAATGAACAAGGGGGGTTTGCTTGCCTGGCACTTCTGAAGACAGTATAGCTCTTCATCGGTGTCATTGATCACATCGTCGAAACGCGTCTATCGAGAGGGGGCAATTACCGGCAACTGAGAAAGAAACACAATCAATGCAATGCACAATATGATGCATGCTCATGACATGGCAATATGAGTGTGTTGGCCTAGTGCAACTACAACCAGATGGATTTGGGTCATTTTGAACCAAAGGTTCAATCCCAAACTCAAATTATGAATTTAAATAGTGCCTTATCATGTTTTGATATAAACAGCATGTTTAAGTTGCTTTATCATGCATGAAACCAATGCATATGGATAGATTGGATTTTTCTGATCATTTTTCATATATAAATTATCTCATTTGGAGTCACGGATTAATTCCTATGAATTTTAGAAGTTTTAGTTATTTTTCTGGAAATCCTAATTAATGAAAAATCCAGAAAATGTGTTACTGCGTCAGCATTAGGTCATGCTGACCTCAGCAGGTCAACAGACGCCGTCCAGGTCAAACCTGACCAGTGGGGCCTGCTGGTCAGTGACACAGAGTCAGCTCCAGAGGCTGACATGTGGGACCCGGTCAAAGCTGACGTGGCCAAGTCAAAGTTGACAGGCGGGGGCCCACAGTGATTAGTGCTAATCTAACAGAAATTAAACTAATTAGTTTAGGCACTAGGGCCCTCATGGCAGTGGCTCTAGGGTTGGTTAGCTGGGTCATTAGTGGCTAATGACGATGCCACGTCAGATACGCCGGCGATAAGTCGCCGGTGACCACAGAACACGGCGGCGAAGCCTTTGAAATCGCTGTTCGGCGACGGTTTGGCGTGCGGCTAGGCTCTACGGAAAGCTTGGAGTGTTCCGCGTCTAGTGGTGCAGGAAGCAGCAGCTCCGGTCGCCTAAATCGACGGCGGCAACGACTTGCGCGGCGGCCGGAGTTCGGGCATCGACGGAGTCGATGCCGTGGTGCACAAGGGGAGGAACCAGTGATTTATGCGGGCTCCTGGGTGTTCGCTGAGCGTGAAGGAGTGCTTGGACGCGTGCTGCGACAACTCTGGCCACGACAGCGACATGGCCGGCGGACCACAGCTTCGGCCGGAGGTGGAACCATGGCTAGAGTACGAGAAGAGGCCGGGGCAGAGGGGAGGTCGAAGCGGGAGCTCACAGGGAGGCAGCAGGGTAGCTCAATGGGCTCGGGGACGACCGGACGGCATTTAATCGACAATGGGCAATCCTCGGTGGCGAGGAGGGGAACGACAGAGTCATGGCGACATCTAGGGCTTCCGGCGCCTTCTGTCTTGGTGAGGAGGAAGAGGGGGACGAGACGGGGCTTCTTGGTGCGTCGGCGAGGCGAAAGCACGGTGGCTGCGGCAATCGGCGCCATGGCGATGGTGGCGTGTCGGTGGTGATGCGGGAGAGAGCAGAGGAGAAAGGAGGGATCCAGGGAGAGTGAGAGAGGGTCGAGGGGCTGCGTGGCGCTCGTCTAGAGCCGTCCAAGAGGAACCAGGCAGGCAGGGAGGGAGGAGGTGGCCTGGCGTGGGCGTGCGGGCGTCGGGCACTCTCTCGTCCTTCTGTCCGACGAGGAAGACGACAGGAGGGGCTGCGGTGGTGGGCTGGGCCTGTGCTGCTGGGCTGACTTCAGGTAAGGCCAGGTAGGCTTCGTCTCTCTCTCTCTTCCTAATTCTTTTCTTTTTTCTATTTTATTTTGTCTATTTTGATTTAGTAAAAGTACTAAACCATTTGATAAAATGCTGAAATTAATTATGTGGCTAGAACTAAAATATACCAAACCACATAAAATGTTCTAGAATTATTGGACATATATTAATTATATAAAATATACATATCCAATGCAAATAGTTATTGAATTAATTCAAAGGCCCAAAATAAATGTTTACGAGATACCAAAATATTGGTTTGACTTTTACCTCTTGCCAATATTTTCAGAGACTAAGAGGAACATTTTCTTGGACTTCTTTGAAGAGATTTTAATGTTGATTATTTCTGAAATGATTTATGAGGGTTTCAACTAACCTCAATTCAAATTTCATAAACATAACTATGATGATGACATGATGAGATGCAAAGACAGACAAGGCCAATCTAGGGCTGTGACAGTTACTGTCTATAAAGCTCGACTTGTTGCAAAAGGTTTTCGACAAGTCCAAGGGGTTGACTATGATGAGACTTTCTCACCCGTAGCGATGCTTAAGTCTGTCCGAATCATGTTAGCAATTGCCGCATTTTATGATTATGAAATTTGGCAAATAGATGTCAAAACTGCATTCCTGAACGGATTTCTGGAAGAAGAGTTGTATATGATGCAGCCGGAAGGTTTTGTTGATCCAAAGGGAGCTAACAAAGTGTGCTAGCTCCAGCGATCCATTTATGGACTGGTTCAAGCCTCTCGGAGTTGGAATAAACGTTTTGATAGTGTGATCAAAGCATATGGTTTTATACAGACTTTTGGAGAAGCCTGTATTTACAAGAAAGTGAGTGGGAGCTTTGTAGCATTTCTGATATTATATGTGGATGACATATTATTGATCGGAAATGATATAGAACTTCTGGATAGCATAAAGGGATATTTGAATAAGAGTTTTTCAATGAAGGACCTCGGTGAAGCTGCTTATATATTGGGCATCAAGATCTATAGAGATAGATCAAGACGCTTAATAGGACTTTCACAAAGCACATACCTTGACAAAGTTTTGAAGAAGTTCAAAATGGATCAAGCAAAGAAAGGGTTCTTGCCTGTGTTACAAGGTGTGAAGTTGAGTAAGACTCAATGCCCGACCACTGCAGAAGATAGGGAGAAAATGAAAGATGTTGCCTATGCTTCAGCCATAGGCTCTATCATGTATGCAATGTTGTGTACTAGACCTGATGTGTGCCTTGCTATTAGTTTAGCAGGGAGGTACCAAAGTAATCCAGGAGTGGATCACTGGACAACGGTCAAGAACATCCTGAAATACTTGAGAAGGACTAAGGATATGTTTCTCATTTATGGAGGTGACAAAGAGCTCGTCGTAAATGGGTACGTCGATGCAAGCTTTGACACTGATCCGGACGATTCTAAATCGCAAACCGGATACGTGTTTATATTAAACGGTGGAGCTGTTAGTTGGTGCAGTTCTAAACAAAGCTTCATAGCGGGATCTACACGTGAAGCAGAGTACATAGCTGCTTCGAAAGCAGCAAATGAAGGAGTCTGGATGAAGGAGTTCATATCCGATCTAGGTGTCATACCTAGTGCATCGGGTCCAATGAAAATCTTTTGTGACAATACTGGTGCAATTGCTTTGGCAAAGGAATCCAGATTTCACAAGAGAACCAAGCACATCAAGAGACGCTTCAACTCCATCCAGGATCAAGTCCGTGGGAGACATAGAGATTTGCAAGATACATACGGATCTGAATGTTGCGCACCGATTGACTAAGCCTCTTCCACGAGCAAAACATGATCAACACCAAGACTCCATGGGTGTTAGAATCATTACTGTGTAATCTAGATTATTGACTCTAGTGCAAGTGGGAGATCAAGGAAATATGCCCTAGAGGCAATAATAAAGTTATTATTTATTTCCTTATATCATGATAAATGTTTATTATTCACGCTAGAATTGTATTAACCAGAAACATAATACATGTGTGAATACATAGACAAACAGATTGTCACTAGTATGCCTCTACTTGACTAGCTCGTTAATCAAAGATGGTTATGTTTCCTAGCCATAGACAAAGAGTTGTCATTTGATTAACGGGATCACATCATTAGGAGAATGGTGTGATTGACTTGACCCATTCCGTTAGCTTAGCACTTGATCATATAGTATGTTGCTATTGCTTTCTTCATGACTTATACATGTTCCTATGACTAAGATTATGCAACTCCCGTTTACCGGAGGAACACTTTGTGTGCTACCAAACGTCACAACGTAACTGGGTGATTATAAAGGTGCTCTACAGGTGTCTCCGAAGGTACTTGTTGGGTTGGCGTATTTCGAGATTAGGATTTGTCACTCCGATTGTCGAAGAGGTATCTCTGGGCCCACTCGGTAATGCACATCACTTAAGCCTTGCAAGCATTGCAACTAATGAGTTAGTTGCAGGATGATGTATTACGGAACGAGTAAAGAGACTTGCTGGTAACGAGATTGAACTAGGTATTGAGATACCGACGATCGAATCTCGGGCAAGTAACATACCGATGACAAAGGGAACAACGTATGTTGTTATGCGGTTTGACCGATAAATATCTTCGTAGAATATGTGGGAGCCAATATGAGCATCCAGATTCCACTATTGGTTATTGATCGGAGACGTGTCTCGGTCATGTCTACATAGTTCTCGAACCTGTAGGGTCCGCACGCTTAAAGTTCGATGACGGTTATATTATGAGTTTATGTGTTTTGATGTACCGAAGGTTGTTTGGAGTCCCGAATGTGATCACGGACATGACGAGGAGTCTCGAAATGGTCGAGACGTAAAGATCGATATATTGGACGACCATGTTTGGATACCGGAAAGGTTCCGGAAGGTTTCGGACATTTATCAAAGTACCGGGGGTTACCGGAACCCCCCCGGAAACTAATTGGCCTTGTTGGGCCCTGGTGGAGAGAGAGAGAGGGGCCGGCCAGGGCAAGAGGCGCGCCCCCTCCCCTTGAGTCCGAATAGGACAAGGAAGGGGGGGGCGCCCCCCTTGCCTTTCCCCTCTCCCACTCCTTCCTTCCCCCTCCTTCTTGGACTAGGAAAGGGAGGGGCAAATGTACTTGGAGTAGGTTTCCCCCTCCTAGGGCGCTCCACCCCCTTGGCCAGCCCTATCCTCCTCCCCCCTTTATATACGGAGGAGGGGGCACTGCAGAGACACAACAGTTGATCTCTTGATCTCTTAGTCGTGTGCGGTGCCCCCCTCCACCATAATCCACCTCGATAACATCGTAGCAGTGCTTAGGCAAAGCCCTGTGTTGGTAGAACATCATTCGTCACCACGCCGTCGTGCTGACGGAACTCTCCCTCAAAGCTCAGCTAGATTGGAGTTTGAGGGACGTCATCGAGCTGAACGTGTGCTGAACTCGGAGGTGCCATACGTTCGGTACTTGATCGGTCGGATCATGAAGACGTATGACTACATCAACCGCGTTGTGCTAACGCTTCCGCTTTTGGTCTACGAGGGTACGTGGACACACTCTCCCCTCTCGTTGCTATGCATCACCATGATCCTGTGTGTGCGTAGGATTTTTTTTGAAATTACTACGTTCCCCAACAGGACTGACCCAACCGTAAGCTTAGCATCAGATCATTTAGTTATTTGCTACAACTTTCTTCATGTCAAATATTAGTTCCTTAGACAATGATATCATACCACTCCCGGATACTGGAGGAATACTTTGTGTGCTATCAAACGTCACTTCATAAGTGGGTGATCATAAGGTGCTCTACAGGTATCTCCGAAGGTATTTGTTGGGTTGCATGGATCAAGACTGGGATTTGTCGCTCTGTATGACGAGGAGATATTTCTAGGCCCTCTCTGGAATTGTCGGTAGGTAAAGATTTATATATGGGAAGTCATATTCAGGTTTCCGAAAAATGTTTGTTTTTTTGGTATTGTACCGGGAAGGTTCTAGAAGGTTCTGGAGTGGATCCCACCTACAGGGGGACCCACATGAATGTGGATAGTGGGAAAGTCCCCACACCCCTGGTCTAGGCACACCAAGATCCTTCCTTAAAAGGAATGGTATCATATCCCGAAGGGATAAGATCAGGATCCCTAAAAAGGGGGATAGCGATCGGTGGGGAAGGAATGGAGGGATTTCCTCCCCCCCTTGGCCAACAACCCTAGGGGCTTGGAGGGCAATCCACCAACCCCCTCCATGCTTGTATAAAGGTGGGGAGGCATTGGGGGCGGCCACCGCTTCCACCCTTACCCGTCTCCCTCCCATTACACCTCCCCCACCTTGCGCAGATGCTTGGTGAAGCCTTACTGCAGTTCCACTATTGTCACCAAAACCACGCCGTTGTGTTGGTCCTGGTCTCATCTACCTCCTCAACCTCACTTGCTGGATCAGAGAATGATAGGACGCCACCGAGCTGTACGTGTGCTAAACTTGGAGGTGTCGTTCGTTCAGCACTAGATCGGATTGGATTGTGATTGGATCGCAATGAGTACGACTACATCAACCGCGTTACGTACGCTAACGCTTTCGGTCTACAAGGGTACGTAGACACACTCCCATCCCATTGCTATGCATCTCCATAGATGGATCTTGAGTGTTCGTAGAAAAAAATTGATTTTCATGCAACGTTCCCCATCAGTGGCATCATGAACTAGGTCCATGCATATATGTATATGCACGAGTAGAACACATAGGAGTTGTGGGGTGTTGATGTTCAAATTGCTTACTTCCTTTATCTTATTTGGGTTTGGCGGTATTGTTGGATGAAGCGGCTCAGACCAACCTTACTTGTCCTCGCACAAGAAACTGGATCCATTAACTGACATGCAACTTGTATTGCATAAAAGTGGCTTTGCGGGTGTCTGTCTCTCCCACTTTAGTTGAATCTGATTTGACAACGGTGTTCTCCCTAAATATGCACCGTTGCGAAAGTTCGTCGTTTCGAAGCACCTCGTGAGATCGGGTGTGATAGACTCTACGTTCGCATACAATGAGTGTAAGCCTGTTTTATACATGCAAAATAATGGGGTTAAACTTGACGAACCTAGCATGTACAGACATGGCCGCGGAACACGGAGGATCGAAAGGTCGAATATGAGTTATATAGTAGATATGAACAACTTTTATAAATGGGTCGAGGCTGAAATGTCAATAGGACAATCAGCGAGCGAAGCCGGAACAAAGTCATCCTCATCCATCTCCATCAACCCTAGCCGCCGCCATTTCCATCTCCATAGCCACCATCACCACCATAGTTCTTCTTCTACTATATCATACTTGTAATCATGCATCGCACACAATGTTCATTGTAAAGACATATTATCAACCAATCAATCTCCATGATGTGTTCTTCGTGTCATCCGATCTCCATGTGTGAGTAGTTCAGTAAGGTATGGGTTGCGGCAAGAGTCTTGCAACCCTATGTATTTGTTGTGGGGATCAATGGAAGTGATTTGAATTAGCGTCATGTATGTTGAAATAAAATTGTTTCGTAGATGTCTCTTGTCTCGTCTGTGTTCTTCATCCCTACAGGTACCCAGGATCATGGAGAGCGAGCCACAGAAAGGCTAAGGGCAGGGAGAGCGTGAAGTGTTATACTGAACACCAGTGACGGAAGGGTTTAGTACAGTAACACTGGCCCTATTTGTCGGAGTCTAGGATCTGCGTTCAAGAAACTGCTCCAAGAACTAGGGTTTGAACTCTGGGGGCTTTGCTTGGCGACCTAAGACACTAAGAAAACTATGGCTGGACTGTGATGGGCATCTTTGGCTCTCGCCGAACGGCACGCGGCGTGAGCTACCCAGGTTCGGGCCACAGTGCTGGTGTAACACCCTACTCCAGCCTGTGTTGGATTGCTCTGTAATGGAGAGCTTGTGGCTCAAGGTAAACGAGAGGTGGGGAGAATCGTTCCATCCCCTTACATGGAAGCGGCACCACCCCCTTTTTAGTGTCTTGGTCCTCTTCCCCAAAAATATGAGCGGGAAAGGGTGGCCACGGGGCAGCAATTCAAAGGGGGACAGGCGCCCAGGCCTATCCTGACTAAAGGCGGTCTCCGCCCGGTCAAGTAGTGAAATTGCAACTATCCCTGGGTGGTTTTGGTACTTATTAACAACATATAGCTCATTGAGCTAATGCTATTTCAAGATAAATATTTCGGGAAAGCTCAATGATTGGCATGGCATGGATTAGGAATGTGGACCCCTCAAAATGCTAACGACACATATTGGCTCAAGCTCAAGACTCTACATTTTACTTTTAGTGATCTAAGATCACATTGAGTCCATAGGAAAAGCCAATACTATTAAAAGGGGATGAGGTGTTGCTTAATGACTTACTTGCTCAAAATGGTTAGTGACATGCTCCAAAACCCTCAACCACTTTCTCCTATCCACATATGTCCCAAACCAAAAGTCAAACTCGGCCCCATCGAAACATTCTATCCGGTGCCACCGAGTTCACTTGACATAGCCACTACCACAAACCCTAGTCATTTCGGTCTCACCGATAGGGATCTCGGTCTCACCGAGGTGGGATTGCAAACTCTATGTTTCCCTTCGTAACGTTTCGTTCCAACCGAGATGAGCGATCGGTCCTACCGAGTTCGCAATGCAAACTCTCTATTTCCCCTTCGTAACGTCTCGGTCTTGCCGAGATGAGTGAATCAGTCCTACCGAGTTTGCCTGACCAACTCTCTGGTTAGCTTGTTACCAAAATCGGTCCACCGTGTTTGTGTAATCGGTCTCACAGAGATTACGTTATGCCCTAACCCTAATCACATCGGTCCCACCGAAAAGCCTAATGGTCACATTATGAACTAAATTGGTCTGACCGAGTTTTCTGATTCGGTCCCACCGAGTTTGCTGAATTGTGTGTAACGGTTAGATTTTGTGTGGAGGCTATATATACCCCTCCACCCACTCTTCATTCGTGAGGAGGGCCATCAGAACATGCCTACACTTCCAGCATAAATTTTCTGAGAGAGAACCACCTACTCATGTGTTGAGGTCAAGATATTCCATTGCAACCACATAAATCTTGATCTCTAGCCTTCTCCAAGTTGCTTCCCACTCAAATCATCTTCCCACCAAATTCAAATCCCGTGAGAGAGAGTTGAGTGTTGGGGAGACTATCATTTGAAGCACAAGAGCAAGGAGTTCATCATCAACACACCATCTATTACCTTTTGGAGAGTGGTGTCTCCTAGATTGGTTAGGTGTCACTTGGAAGCCTCCGTCAAGATTGTGGAGTTGAACCAAGGAGTTTGTATGGGCAAGGAGATCGCCTACTTCGTGAAGATCTACCCTAGTGAGGCAAGTCCTTCGTGGGCGATGGCCATGGTGGGATAGACAAGGTTGCTTCTTCGTGGACCCTTCGCGGGTGGAGCCCTCCGTGGACTCGCACAACCGTTACCCTTCATGGGTTGAAGTCTCCATCAACATGGATGTACGATAGCACCACCTATCGGAACCACACCAAAAATCTCCGTGTCTACATTGCATTTGCTCCCTCCAAACTCCTCCCTTTACCTTCATGTGTAATATTTTACATTCCGCTGCTATACTCTTAGACTTGCATGTTTAGGTTGATTGCTTGACTTGTGCTAAGTTGTTAAAATCTGCCAAGACTTAAAATTGGGAAAAAGGCTAGATTTTTATTTGGTCAAGTAGTCTAATCACCCCCCCTCTAGACACACTTTTGATCCTACAAGTGGTATTAGAGCTTTGTTCTCCATTTGCCTTAATTTCCATAGATTTTTGTGATCATAGCCTTGGTTTCACAACCTAGGAGATTATGGCGTCTAGCGAGGGAAATTATCAACGCAGAGGTCCTTACTTTGATGGTACTAATTTTGCTAGTTGTAAGCATAAGATGAAAATGCATATTCTTGGACATAACCCCGCCGTTTGGGCTATTGTGTGTATTGGCTTGCAAGGTGAATTCTTTGATGGGAGAGAACCAAACCGTGAAGCTACCGCGGAAGAGTTGAAGATGCTGCAATACAATGCTCAAGCTTGTGATATTCTCTTCAACGGATTGTGCCATGAAGAATTCAACAAAATCAGCCGTCTTGAGAATGCAAAGGAGATTTGGGATACTTTGGTTGATATGCACGAGGGTACCGACTCTGTCAAGGAATCCAAATTGGATGTGCTCCAAAGTCAGCTTGACAAGTTCAAAACCTCAGGATGGTGAAGGTGTCGCTGAAATGTACTCTAGGCTTGCTCTCATCACAAATGAGATGCCGGCTTAGAAAGTGAAGAGATGACCAACAGATTCATCATCAAGAAGATTCTAAGAGCCTTGGATGGAAAATATGATATCGTGTGTACATTGATCCAAATGATGCCCAATTACAAAGATCTCAAGCCAACGGAAGTCATTGGAAGAATTGTTGCTCATGAGATGTCACTCAAGGATAAGGAAGAGCTTCACAACAAGTCAAGTGGTGCTTGCAAAGCTTCATGTGATGCTCCTACATCATCAAGTGAGAAACAAACCTTCAATGAAGAATTAAGCCTAATCCTAGAGAACTTCAACAAGTTCTACAAGAGTAGAAGCAAGGAAAGAAGTTCCAAGTCAAGTTCCTACAATGACAAAAGATCTTCTAGTCGTGAGCGTAATTGCTACAATTGTAGAAGACCTGGACACTACTCTAATGAGTGTACGGCTCCCTACAAAAGAAGAGAAGATTCTCCCAAAAGAAGAAGTAGAAGATAAGAATCACCACCTCGAGAGAGAAGGAGTATAGATGATCGTTATGAACAAAGAACCTCTCGCAGAAGCAAAGATTCTGAAGGGAAGGACAAATCATCAAAGAGCTACACAAAACGAAGACATCAAGCCCATGTTGATGAATGGGTATCCGGCTCCGACTCCGACCATCACTCCGAGAGAAGTTATCACTCCGACTCCGAATATACTCAAGATGAAGGTGTTGCCGGACTAGCACTTGTGTCAACCAACTCCTACAACATATTTGACTCTCCTAATGAAGGAATTGGAAGATGCTTCATGGCTAAAGGTCCAAAGGTATCACACCCCGAGTATGTTGATTTCAATAGTGATGAAGATGATTTGCTAGGTGATGATGATTTACTTGTTGACAACTCTAGTAATGAAAACTATGATGAACTTGCTATTAATCATGATAATCAAGATAAAATGAATGATGATAAGAAGGAGATTGAGCGACTAACTAAAGAACTAAACACTCTTAAGTTAGCTCATGAAAATACCTTGGAAGATCATCGAGAACTTTTAAAGACTCATGACGAGTTGCACTTTGAAAAGCTCAATCTTGGGCAAGAGCATGAGTTTTTAAAGGCCATCAATGATGATCTTGGCAAGAAAAGTTCTTCTTACATTGCCAAGCGTTTACTCTTGTCTACTTATATGCCACAAGTTAAATCTAGCAACAAGGGTAAGAAAGATTCTTCATCTAGTAGTAACAATAATCATGTTAAATCCAATGTTGTTGCTTCTAGTAGTTCTCTTGATTCCACTAATGATTCTCCTAGCCAAGTTACACTTGAGCAATAAAATAGCTTATTGAAGGGAATTATAGAGAAATGTGTTTACAAGAGCCTTGCCGGAAGCAATCAATTTGAGGAAATCGTACGCAAGCAAGGAAGGCACCGGAAGAATCAAGGAATTGGTTTTGAAAAAAGTTCAATGCCAATGGAGTTGAGTGGGAAGAAGATAAATACCCCAAGACGAAGTTTGTTCCTGAACAAGAGAAGTATGATCCTACTTCTTTCCAAGGGACACAAGCTCAAGATGATCTTCCACCACAAGACCACAAGCAAAAAGGCAAGGACAAGCTTCAATAGGAGATTGATGCATTTGAAGAAGCTCCTAAGGCCTTGGTCAAGTGGATTCCCAAGACTACATCAAGTTCTACTTCATCAAGTACGACTACAACTCCAAGGATTCCCATCAAGATGGTGTGGATCCCGAAGAAGAAGAACTAGAGAGTTCTTGAGGGTGACTCCGCCAACATACTTCTCTCATATCATCTTGGCGAGGACAAGTGCAAACAACTTCCACATCTTGCACTAGTTCAAGGAGTCACAAACCCTCTTGTTGGTAAGACAAGGGACAAGGTAACCTAATGTTTTCATGGACATCATCTTGTGTGTACATCACTCTATGTCTATGGATATCCTTGTTTGTTCCTTGTGGGACTAACCTGTGTAGGTAATGAAAGTGCAACTCACTCCAATGGATTGCTCCGAATGATCTACATCAACATCGAGCGTCCACATCTTCAACACCTACATGAAGTCATCATCGACAAAACTACTCAAATCAATTGATCTAAAGCAACTCTAGTGGTGTGAACACAACAACACTTTATGTAAAAGTGGTAACCCCGCTTGTGCTTAAACGATGAGTATGACCTATGATCAAATGTTCTCATTTGACTCCTAAGTCAATATACTCATATATAGATGACCTAGTCACCACCAATTGCTTGATAGATACTAGAGTGTTTGTGCATGCTTTGTATTTCATTTGCCATTTTATTGTGTGAGCATGTATATTTTACTCATTCGAGGACATCCACTTGTTGTTTTGATTGATTGGTGTTTTCTCTTTTGCCAAGTGGGTGGACAAGAATGCCTAAGAACTCCCTCTAGCTATCTATGCTTTTCTCGTCTCAAACTCTATTCATGCTACATCACAAAGTTTGATCAAGTCAGATTCGAACCACTCTGTGTGAGGAGCACTCGGAGTCCCCGATTCGTCATAGGCTTAAACTTCCAAAACCTCTTTGTGCATTTCGGTATGACCGAGTCATCCACTTCGGTCACACCAAGTTCACTAAGTTGATCTAGGTTTTCCATCTCGATGCAACCGATTTGAACTTTTTGATCACACTGAGTTGCAGTAACCGCCTGCGATTCTGCATCTTGGTGCCACCGAGTTGTTCCACTCGGTCACACCGACAGGGTTGATATATATATATATACATATATATATATATATATATATATATATATATATCCACGGGTGAGATTTTGGAAATTTCTTCAAAAGCCCTCAGCCCGCGCGTATCCTGCTCTGCCTTCTCGGGTCTCCGGATCGTCTTCTCGCCGCCAGCGACCTCCCGCCGCTGGTTTCCGTTGTCATCAACAGAATTCTGCTTTGCCTTGTCGCCGTAGCAAACTCCTACCGAACTAGGGTATGGGTTCGATGTTTTGTGCTATTTCCTTACTCCAATTCCTAGCACATTGCTTTGCCATGATCATAACCACGTGTGAAAATAATCCATCCAAAGAAAACATCCTTTAGGTTAGGTTTGATTCGAAAATTTAGGGTTAGGTTTCCGCTGAACTCATCTCGGACTGACCAAGTTGTAAAAATCGGTCTCACCGATTTGGCTTAGGCCATTGCACATGTGCTTTTCGGTTTGACCAAAAATTGCAAATCGATGTGGCCGAGTTCAACTCTGTGTGAAACCCTAGCAATCTCGAAGCCACCGAATTGTTACTAGGTCTGACCGAGTTCACTAGTTTAGGTTCCAAAAGTTGCTTCGGTGTCACCGAGTTTAACAAATCGGTAGATCCGAAATGCTTTATGTGGAGAACTAAAACTAAGTTTTTGACTCATCTGTTTTGCAAAAACTCTGCACTTTGTGATGCTCGTCTATTCTACCTCATTTATAAACTATTCACAGGGTTTCCTGTCAGTTTGCCTGCCAAGATGTCTTACCAGAGTGACAGTCAGAACAGATCTGAAGAGCAAGTGCATATGAGTGAGGGCACTAGTCCCTCAAGCAGCTAGGGTGAGGGCAGTAGGAGCACACCAAGTAACTTGCCCAAGGCAGCCACCAGATCAAGGAAGAAGAGAACCTTAGATTCAGAGGATGAGGATTATGTGGCTACTGAAGAAGAAGTGAGCTCAAAGAAGAAAGTCTTGAAGAAGGAGTATGGCACACCTTTGCAACCAAGCCAGGACTGAACAAGAAGGCACCAGCAAAAAGAGTTCCTATGTCTAAGGCCAGATCCTCCACTCATGGAACTTCGAAGCAAAGGAAAGTTCCAACAGGAGATACCATGCAGTTCACTATAGAATAGTCAGATGACGATGTGGCTGGAGACAAGAAGAAGAAAAGGGCAAGAACCACTACTGCAAAAGTTCTTGGAAAATCAACCATGGTGAGAGATTCAGAAGAGGAAGAGGAAGAGGATGCTACTCCAGCACCCAAGTCTCAGAAACTCATGGGGGATGCTATCAAGTCAGGGGCTGCAACATCAAAGCCCAAAACTGCTCCCAAAGCAACAGCTCAAGCTCAGAACCTTCTAAGCCAAAGAGAAGCACCCAAAACATTCCTGCTGAAGAGAAGAACAAGGCCCCAATGCCTGAAGTTGAAGAATAGGATGATGAAGCCCTAGTTCTGAGAAGACTAAAGCCAAAGATTCCAGACCACAATGACACTCATCCAGTGGCTGAGGACATGCACATCAGGAAAGATGCTGGATTGAGACTTTGGAGACAGTCTGATCCATATGTTGTGAGGAGGAGAACTGCTGTGGACTACAGATTCCACACCAAAGAACAACAAGATTTCTATGAGACTATTCTGCTTGACAAGAAGCTAATTGTCTATGATATGAAGTGGGTTTATTGGGAATACATTGATGAGAATGAAGATCACTTCCTAGGTGTACATGAAAGTCTCAAAGCTTGTGGAGTTGACAAATTTGTTGGACAGAAGCTCACCAAATGGAATGATGAGCTGATCATGCAATTCTACTCCACTGCTCATTTCTATCCAGATGGAAGGATAGTGTGGATGTCTGAAGGTACAAGGTACAAATCAACTGTTGAAGAATGGGCTAAGTTGATCAATGGCCAAGAAGAGCATGAGGATGATTTGGATGTATATGCCAAGAAGAAGAAAGACCACAACTCTATGGCAAATATGTACAAGGAGATCCCAGACAAAGCTTTAGAGACTCACAAGTTTGGATCTGTACACTATTTGTTGGCTGGTCTGCCTACTATCACGCCATCTTAAGGCATACTCTGCTACCCAAATCTGGAGATCACAAGATGATTCCATCAACTTGCTGCAAATCCTTGATGTTCCTCAAAAATTCAAGGTCATTTGTCTGATTGTGGAGACAATGAAGAGGACAACTGCTGACCAGAAAAGATCTTGTGGGTATGCTCCGCATATTCAGGTGCTACTCAACTCAAAGATGGGCACAGGTACTTACTTGCTGGACAAGGAGCATTTACCCTTGCACCCAGATTTTGAATACAACACAGCGGTGATGAATGAGGACGAACCTTCATCAGTGCAAGCACAAGAAAAGAGAGCTAAGGCAAAGGCAGAGAAAGCTGCAAAGATGCCAAGTATTGAGGAGGCATCTGAAGTGTTCTTGAAGAGCAAACAAGATCAACTAGCCTATCTGATTCAAGCTACATTGAGGATTGAGAAGGGCTTGGCCACCCTGACTCAGAATCGGGAGAGCTTGGAGAGGATACAGAGACCAAGTTTTATGATCTTGATCTGAAGGTCACTAAGATTCAGACAGCAGTTGAGCAGCTCCAGGTGGAAGACAAGGAGAAGAGAGGACAAGGTACTACAAATGCTTTTCGGCGAGTGCCCAGAGGACAGAGGTGAGCTGTAGTGCTAGTACCAGATACGAGAGCTACATCATCTGCACCAGCAGCAACAGCTTCTGTGCCACCTCCAGCAGCCACTCCATCAGCTCCAACTACATCAACTGATGTCTTCGTCCTTGGAGTTCTCTCTACACCACCTCCCGAAGACCAAGCTTGAGAGACGCATAACACTATGCATTTTCGAACTTTTTGGTAACTTGTTGCCAAAGGGGGAGAAATGTATAGATCATAGGCTTCGAGAGAGAGTGTTTTGCTTCTTTGTCTCTCTTGCTATTTGGTTGAACTTTATTGTGTGCTTGCTTGATACTCTATGTCCTTGCATGAGATACTTGTATGACCAAGTGTTTGATCATAGGGATATTTAAAATAGTGCCCCTGGTTCCTTAGTTGTGCTCACTTTTCCCCACGCTCCAAATGTTTGCTCACTTTTCCCCTCTTCCTTAGCTGAAACTCTCACAAATGCTCATAGCGGGTGTTGGTGTCAAAACCGGCGGATCTCGGGTAGGGGGTCCCAAAATGTGCGTCTAGGCGGATGGTAACAGGAGACAAGGGACACAATGTTTTTACCCAGGTTCGGGCCCTCTCGATGGAGGTAAAACCATACTCCTGCTTGATTAATATTGATGATATGGGTAGTACAAGAGTAGATCTACCACGAGATCAGAGAGGCTAAACCCTAGAAGCTAGCCTATGGTATGATTGTTGTTCGTCCTACGGACTAAAACCCTCCGGTTTATATAGACATCGGAGAGGGTTAGGGTTACAATGGGAGGAGATCTACATATCCGTATCGCCAAGCTTGCCTTCCACGCCAAGGAAAGTCCCATCCGGACACGGGACGAAGTCAATCTTGTATATTCATAGTCCAGGAGTCCGGCCAAAGGTTATAGTTCGGCTATCCGGACACCCCCTAATCCGGGACTCCCTCAGCGGGCGTTTGCCGTCTTGATCGTCCATTGACCGTTAATTAATTGTGAGTGGGGCGAGTCTTCGTCGATCATTGTTGCTTGCGACGGGTGGGACCGCAAGGAGACACGTATTGGGCAGCTTGTCCGAATGTGAACAGATCTAGACAATTTGCACCGCCGCCGCCGCCCCCTCCGCCAAAGGTCGTGCGTCCACCGCATGATTGTTTCCTCCCCCCTATGCCCCTATTCCGTTCATCGGTGACGCCGCATCTCCGCCAGATATAGCCCACCTCCCCATCTGGGATTACATAGCGATGTTGAGTGAGGACGCCGGAAGGCGATCGGCCGTGGAGAGGATTGGGTCGAATCATGGCAGATAATTCATGGATTAAACACAGGTAAGCATTGTTTCCTCTCGAATTGACGTTCTAAGTCGTATTGTAGGCCGTATTTGACTTTTGTTTGCTTGAATCATTCGAATTTGTGCTCGATTTTACCCGGCTAACTGAAGCCTTTGTTTCCTTCAACAAAATAGGATTGATCCCACGCTGGCTTTCCGGCTGGCGATTAGAATGGAAACTAGTGTGCTGCGTGGTACTAAACCGCATTTGATTTCATCATTTTTCTATCCCAAAGTGGTAGAAACCAGCATATCTTTCAAAGATTTGCGAGCTGAGCTCCAGAACACCTATCCTCAGAGTGATGTCGATCTTTGTTGAATTGAATTACTTCAGCAGTGACGAGCAAAGATTTCTCCCACTAACTTGCGACGATCATATGCCGTTGCTTTTTGCTGGGATTGCTGGATGCTGATTCGGCAAACTCCAAATTGATGTGCTTCAGCCACACGTAGAACGGGCGAAGGGGAAGGGAGTTCAGACATCATCTGTCTGTGCTAATAGCCAGCACCCCGGCACTCCTTGTAGGTCGACACCAAGTAAAGCAAGTGGTTCATGGAGCCACAACATGCCTGCTGCCAATTCTGGTTCCAATTCAGCTGCTGCTTCTCGTGTACCTTCTGCAGTTGGTGTAGAAGAAGATACTGAGAACTGACGAGGCAAAGGCCTACAAATGATGATGAAGGCGAGATGATGTTTCTGAACTGGTTGATGTAGCCAACGATAGCGATGGATGACGAATATATGGAGGAGCCCATCAGTCAAGCTAGGTTTGATGACACTGACGATGAAGAGAAGGTGGAGAACATAGACAGCTTAATTGAGGATGAATACGATGGTGATGACATGCCAACAATTGAGTGGAACAGGGAAAAACCTGAGCTTAGTGTAGGTACCATTTTCCAATCAATGGTGGACTATCGGAATGAAGTGACAACATGGTGCATTATATCTGAAAACACCTATAAGATTAAAAGGAGTGAGCCAGCAAGGTTCACATCTTTTTGTCCATATCCTAGGTGTAAGTGGAAGTTGCATGCATCTCGTATGAGAAAGAGCAAATATATTCAGGTAATCCAAGTTCAGTTAGTAATTTAGTCTCAGATCGTTGAGTAAGGTTTCTTAACTATTTTTTACCCTTTTATTTTGTTCCAGATAAAGAAAAACCCACACAAGCACACCTGTCCACCTGGAGGGGGAGGGGGGAAGGCCAAAACCAAGCTAGCAAAAACTAGGTGGGTGGCGGATGCTATATTGGATTGGTGAGAGAAGAACTGGACTTGGTCCAACAACACTCCATGGGAAGCTTTTTGAGAAGTACAAGATAGAAATTCCTTACATGAGAATTTTCAATGCTAGGGAAAAGGCTCTTGATGTAATTAATGGTCAATGGAATGACAGTTTTCAGCTGCTTTACACTTTCAAAGCTGAAGTGGAGATGGCAAGTCCAGGAGTGTTGTAGAGATTGACAAGCATACAGTTCCATTCAAAATAAAAGGCGGTCATTTGAAGGAGTGCTTGAAGGGCTTTTGTTTGTTTCAAGGCTTCTTTGGCGGGGGTTTCTAGATGGTTGCAGGCCCTATTTGGTCATAGATGCTACACATTTGGTGGAAGATTGAGAGGACAGCTAGTAGCAGCTTCTGCAGTTGATGGACACAACTGGCTATTCCCAGTTGCATTTGGTGTGGTGGAGGCAGAGTCTGAGGAAAGTTGGGTCTGGTTTCTGCAGCAGTTGCGCAACATTATAGGCACACCCCCAGGTTTAGCTATACACACAGATGCTTGCAAGGGTTTAGAGAGTGTGGTGGAAATTGTATTCCCCGGAGTGGAGCATAGAGAATGTATGTGACACCTAGCGATAATTTCAAAAAGAAGTTCAAAGGTAAAGTTTATGATGAGAACTTATGGCCAAAGATCATACACATGCAGCACAAGGAAGCATGAACACCATTTGAGAGTGTTGTATGCTCAAAATCCTCTTATGAAGGAGTACACGGATGCACATCATGGCAAGGTGTGGTCAAGAAGCAAATTCAACGAAATCTGCAAAGTAGATTATGTGACCAGTAACCTTGCAGAATGCTTCAATTCAAAGTTCAAGTCAGTGAAAGGGCTCTTGTCGTGGCAAGTATTTGACAAGATGAGGCAAATGATCATGATAAAGATGGCTCTTCGCAAAAGAATTGCAGAAACACAATATGTTGGTCATCAAATGCTCCCATCACTAATTAAGGCATTGCACTTAAAGGCAAGAGGACTGAAGATGAAATGTATTCGATCTGGTACATATGAGGGAGAGGTTACCTGTACTGACACTAAAAATAGGGTATGGAGGTATCCTGTGAACCTAAGTACTAGAGTATGTACTTGTAGGCAATGGAAGATCCGTGGGAAGCCATGCACACATGCCCTACATCTGATGACCGTTATCGGGGGTGCAGATGGTGAAGTTGATCAATATTGCTCTGAGTATTTCTCTGTTGCCAAATTTATGACTGCTTATGCTGACAATGTGCCTGCACTATTGGGGAAAGATCAATGGAACATAGTAGATCCAGGGTTCAAACTCCACGCTCCTGTCATTACTAGACCACCAGGAAGACCAAGGAACCAGAGGATTAGAGCAGGTGAGGAGGGTCGTCTACCAAAGAAGCGTGCTTGCAAAAAATGTGGAGTTTTGGGGCATATATCTAGGCTTTGTACCAATGCAGTGGATGCATCATTTGGAGAGGAGGAAAGATGGACATCAGCCAATGCTGAGGAGAATGCAGCAACAATGGAGACTGAAGATGCAGTTGAGAATGCAGCAGCAAATGAAGCATCTTGGTATGTGTTTGCATTTGTAGAATGCAGCTACCCTTTTGTTTGCATTTGTTCTCTTTTTTGCCTATGGCTTATAATTTTATTTACCAGCTCTAGGGAGAAAAGGCCAAGAGATGAAGAGGCAGAAGATTTTGAAACCATGGCCTTTGATGGTTTTGAAGCTATAAGAGAGGAAGAGGAGGGGGTAATTTTTCCAATTGTGCCTTTAAAGATTACTGAACCCATAGATGACCGTTAAATGGTCGTCAAGTGCTCGGCGAGTGGAACTACTCCATCAGCACCTCCACGGGGAAAACCCCAAGTAAAGCCCAAGATCAAAAGGAACAAGAGTCTGAAAGAAAAGAGCATCTCAACTAGGGAAACCAGGAGCAAGACGGTGAAGCCAGCTGCAAACACAAGGAGCAAATCAAAAATTTGAATTAAGTTGTTGGGAAATGTTTGTGTTGTCAATTTGAGGGCGAGTCGATCGCTTAAAACTTGGTAGATTTGTATTAAGATGTTGGCATCTTAAAACTTGGTAGATTTGAGCTACTGTGAAAACTTATCGGTTGTAATAATGTTGCTTCTACTTTGGTTTCTTATTTTTGTCAGAATTCAAATTTCCATCAAAATTTGAATTTAAATCAATATTTGAATTTGGGCCAAAATTTGGATTCGAGCCAAAGTTGAAGTTGAACATTGGAGGTTCATTGCTCTCTGCGGTGTATTTGATCGAGCATTTGAAATCCAATATTCGTAGGTGAACAGTCCGAATGAGAAATGTGCTAGAAACGAACTCGAAAGCTAGGGTAAACATCCCTATTTGAAATCAAGTTTTTCTAACCTTGTCTAAATTAGGCATATATATTTTTATTAACACTTGTTCCATATATATAGGGTAAAAACGAAGTCTCACTATTTATTGATTAATATTCATATTACTACATTTTTTTGAAAAAATATGCTTTTAATTCAAAACCGTCAAATAACACATTTTAGATATGAAAATGAAAAAGTAAGTTCAGATCCTTCTTATTCACTCCAAAATGAAGCTATGGAGAGTTTTCTGATTTTTTTAAATTATTTTGATTTTTTTCAAACTCTAAACCCTCTCTCCCTATTCTACGAACTCTGAACATGTTCATAGGTGATAGCTCATTTGTGTGAAGCCTTTTTTCAAGAAAATGACCTACACCAAGTTTATTTTTTTTCTCATAACCTTGTCACATATGACGGCTATGTGCGCAAGAATTACAACATTTTGCTTTTTTATGAATTTTTTAAAAACATTTGAACTTGATTTCGACAGATCACTTCAAAAAATGATTTTTCAAAAAAAATGCCCCTATACCGAGTTTACATTTTTTTAATGGTAACTAGGTCTCATAAACGGACGAACTACGTTTGTTTTATATTTTTGCGATTTTTTCTAATTTAGTTATGGCCATTTGAAATCTGGTCAAACCCTAATAACCCCGTTGACTGGCTCATAACCCCGCAAAAATGCTCCAAACCCTAGCGTCGAACGTCCGCCGTCGGATCCTACCAAGTGCCAAACACCACCCGTCAGATGTGGGGCAGGCATGCGCGATCCGCGTGATGCATCCTGATTGGCTATTGCACTGTCCTTCTCGGGTTTTTATGATCTGCTCCACTTTACATATGAAATTGTATTTTTCGCACATGACCTCCACATGTCAGTGTTAAGAGTTGGTCCAAATATTCAAACTACAAAATACAATGTGGCAAATCGTCAATATAGCTTCCCCTTCTCCTCTTCTCCATATGACAGACAAAGGCATCGAGCAGATCGAGCAGTTCCTCTGTTTCTTTCCCCATCTTCTCGTTCTTCTTCCTCTCGAGCAATTCCTCTGTTTCTTCCTCTTCGGTGATATGTCAACCTCCTCGTCAGCCCCCCGTTCCATGTGGCCGGTGTATGGTCTAGTGCCGATGACTCGATGCACTGACTGCCCACGGACTGCGCCACAGAAGCGGTTGACTTCGAAGGAGGAGAAGAATGGGAACTTTGGGCGCGAGTTCGTCAAATGCGAGAGCAAGCTGGAGGGGCAGGTTAGATCTGAGTTTTCCTCGCATCCTTTATCTCTAATTTCTCAAAAATCTGTCGATTTGGATTTAGGTTACATGATTTCGTTTTCGGATCGTGAAGAAATGCCACCATTTCGAGTTGATGGATGATTACATCCAGAGGCTTCAAGGGTTGGGCTTCTTTGGATTCGAGGGGAATGCAATCCGTGAGTTCAATCTGCCCCATGACAAGCCGCTCGGCAGCAGCGCGTCTGGAATACCCGACGGTGGTAGATGTCGAATCGAAGACGAAATTGAAGAAGATGAACAAGAACTTCAAGCAGCTGATTGAGTTGAAGAAGCAATCAATCGATAGCTTTAGGAATACTTGCTCTAGGAATTTTTCACTTGATGGCCATCTCTCGTTAGAGATGTTTGTCTACTGTTGTTGCCACTGTTTAGCAATCCAAGTCTGTTTATCTCAAATGCAACTCTGTTTAGTGCAACTATCGATCTATGAATGTATGCAGTTTACTGTTATGTTTCGACACTTTCAGTTTCGGCAGAAGACAACTACGAGTTGAGTGATAGGATTATTTTGTTATCTAATAACCTCGAGTGTTGGATCATACCCTAGCTCGTTAGATGATAGTAAGCAGTACTTGAGCAGCACAAGGGATATACATCAAGTTCATCTCTTCTCTCTCGCACTTGCCAAACTTTTGTCCTTGAGTTCGTCAGTTCTGCTAGAAAAAAAACCTTGTTCGCGGGCCCAAAGAGAATCAAGCTGCAATAGGCCCACAAAGGACAAATGAGGCCCAGAAACAAGTGATGTTTCCTTCTTTTTTTGTTTAGGAATGATTGCTTTGTTCTTCTTTGTTTCTGATTGCTTTTTTCATTAATTTGATTGCCCAATCTCTTCTGTCTCATTGAGGAATTTTTTGGCTTTCGTTTATGGGTCCCTTCATTTTTAGAATCAAATTATTTGTAAACTGCAGTATTATTATGCCTAGCGAACCAATACTTCATGATTGGAAAAAGAGGTCCAACCCTCTTTTTTATATACTTCAAACATAGTGTAGTTTTCTACATATTAAAGTATATAAAACTACACTTTTGACTAAAGCCAGACATCTCAAAGTATTTGATACTTCAATATTTACGAAAACCAAAGTATTCTTGGAATATCTAAAAAATCTGAGCTCTCAAACCAAAGCCGTGTACAAATGTACAATATGTTCTTATTTTTAGAAGGCATCTATAAACACATCATTTTTAATATAAACATAACAAAGCATTAATATAACACACATAACTTAACTTAGATAGAGTTGCTAGGGCAACACAAGTTCTTACATATAACACGACACCGATAGATAATAATTAACCTTACATAGATAGGGTAGCTAGCTCGGGTAACACACACACCAAACTCACACTACATAGTAGATAGGGTAGTTATGGCAACACCGCCATGTCTTCACCGTCGTCTTCACCTTAACCGCCGGCTTCACCGTCTTCTTCGCCACCACTTGATCGCTCCTCCTCAAGGCCGTTCTCGCCGAGGTAGTACGGGAGGCTGTGCATGCGGTTGCGAGCGGGGAAGACGCTCTCGAAGTCGGTGAAGATGTTATAGGTGGTGAATGCGATGAACTCGCACCCACACCAATACACCTTGCCGAGCAGGTAGTAGGCATCGAACCTGTTGGTGAAGTGGGCGATGAGCCCTACCATCGAGGCGTTGGCGTGGGGACGCTGCTCCACGAGGTTGAACATGGGCGGCGAGCCCGCCGGGAGGTGGTGGAAGCCCGCACGGAGGAACCCCATGCAAGCCCAGTGCTACCCCTCCAGCATGAGAACGCCCAAACGCGGAGCGATGCCTCGACGACGTTGTTGGCGGGGTACCACCGTTCCGGCACGGTGGGCGGCTCTTGGAACGTCGGCCCTTTGTACTGCATCTTGCTCACTTCGCTGAGTGGAATGGCTTTGGCTTTTGGAGGAAGAATAGAAGTGGGAGGCGCAGATGGATCTGTAGAAGAAGAGGCAATGAAGGGCGGTTTAAATAGCTGGGGGAGACGAAGTGGGTACAGGCGGAAACGGCGTAGATCATGACTTAGTGCGTTCGTGAACCGATGCGATCATCAATGTGTGAACGTGAATCGATGCGAGCGTGCTTTGCGTGCTCTACGTTGGCGGCTGCCTACCTCCCCCTTCTGCGTGCACTGCGTTGGCGGCTGCCTGCCTCCCATAACTAAATCGAGCGGCAGCCGTGCATCATGAACCGATGCCTCGACACATGGACGCGAGCGTGCGTTACCTGCCTTTCTTCGCCGCACGTATGCCTGCGACGCGTGAAACGACGCTGCGGAGCGACTGAATCCACCGGCAACCGTGCGGCACGGATCGATGTGTGCGTGTCGGCGTGCATGCATGTGGTTAGGTCT
This sequence comes from Aegilops bicornis, assembly GCA_021605145.1. NCBI lineage: Eukaryota > Viridiplantae > Streptophyta > Magnoliopsida > Poales > Poaceae > Aegilops > Aegilops bicornis. The sequence goes on along the minus strand of CM038674.1, from coordinate 586,748,504 downwards.
AGGTCACTAGATGCGTGCGTGGCGGCGTTCGCATGCATAGCAGGCTACATCGATGCCAAAGCCGGGCATGCATAGCAGGCAGCATCCATTGATAGCAGGCTTTTTTAATTTATTACCAACAAACTAACGGGCCCGTCCTATGAACACAAACACGACCCAACCAGCGAAGCCACAACCATAGTCAATAGAGTCCAACGTGGCCCCACAAGTCAGTTAACGGCCAAGACGGTAAACGTCTGTTATGAACATTTGTGAGAGTTTCAGCTAAGGGAGTGGGCAAAAGTGAGCAAAAGTTTGAGGCGTGGGGAAAACTGAGCACAACTAAGGAATTGGGGGCACAGATGGAATAAGCCCTTGATCATATGCTACTTTAATGCTTGCTTGGATGATACTATCTCTTATATCCCATATATGATCATTCACTTTGCTTGGTGATGAGTGCATGCTTTTAATTTCTATCATTTTGAGCGCTCCACCAAGATGTATGTGACATGGAAGAGTAACCCATGATCCTAATCAAATTGTGCATTTGCATTCAAAAGCAAATTTTAAATAATGCACAAATTTAGGGGGAGCTCTTGCTTATCACATACTTCTCAAAGCGACGATGTATTTCAATCTTATTATCATTTGTCGAAGCATTGATCTATATGTTGTCATCAATTACCAAAAAGGGGAGATTGAAAGTGCAACTATCGCTGGGGGGTTTTGGTAATTATTAACAACATATAGCTCATTGAGCTAATGCTATTTCAAGATAAATATTTCAGGAAAGCTCAATGATTGGCATGGCATGGATTAGGAATGTCGACCCCTGAAAATGCTAAGGACACATATTAGCTCAAGCTCAAGACTCTACATTTTACTTTTAGTGATCCAGGATCACATTGAGTCCATAGGAAAAGCCAATACTATTAAATGGGGATGAGGTGTTGCTTAATGGCTTACTTGCTCAAAATGCTTAGTGATATGCTCCAAAACCCTCAACCACTTTCTCCTACCCACATATGTCCCAAACCAAATGTCAAACTCGGCCCCACCGAAACATTCTATTCGGCGCCATCGAGTTCACTTGACATAGCCAGTTCCTAGTCATTTCGATCTCACCAATAGGGATCTCGGTCTCACCGATATGGGATTGCAAACTCTCTATTTCCCTTCATAATGTTTCAGTCCAACCGAGATGAGCGATCGGTCCCACCGAGTTTGCAATGCAAACCCTCTGTTTCCCCTTCGTAACGTTTTGGTCTTACCGAGATGAGCGAATCGGTCCCACCGACTTTGCCTGACCAACTATCTGGTTAGCTTATTACCAAAATCGGTCCCACCGAGTTTGTGATATCGGTCTCACGGAGATTACATTATGCCCTAACCCTAATCAAATCGGTCCCACCGAGTTGACATGTCGGTCCCACCGAAAAGCCTAATGGTCACATTACGAACTAAATCGGTCTGACCAAGTTTTCTTATTCGGTCTCACTGAGTTTGGTGAATTGTGTGTAACGGTTAGATTTTGTGTGGAGGCTATATATACCCCTCCACCCACTCTTCATTCGTGAGGAGAGCCATCGTAAACATGCCTACACTTCCAGCATACATTTTCTGAGAGAGAACCACCTACTCATGTGTTGAGGTCAAGATATTCCATTTCAACCACATAAATCTTGATCTCTAGCCTTCTCCAAGTTGCTTTCCACTCAAATCATCTTTCCACCAAATTCAAATCCTGTGAGAGAGAGTTGAGTGTTGGGGAGACTATCATTTGAAGCACAATAGCAAGGAGTTCATCATCAACACACCATCTATTACCTTTTGGAGAGTGGTGTCTCCTAGCTTGGTTAGGTGTCACTTGGGAGCCTCCGTCAAGATTGTGGAGTTGAACCAAGGAGTTTGTACGGGCAAGGAGATCGCCTACTTCATGAAGATCTACCCTAGTGAGGCAAGTCCTTCGTGGGCGATAGCCATGGTGTGATAGGCAAGGTTGGTTCTTCATGGACCCTTCATGGGTGGAGCCCTCCATGGACTCGCGCAACCGTTACCCTTCATGGGTTGAAGGCTCCATCAACGTGGATGTACGATAGCACCACCTATCGGAACCACGCCAAAAATCTCCATGTCTACATTGCGTTTGCTCCCTCCAAACTCCTCCCTTTACCTTCATGTGCAATGCTTTACATTCTGCTGCTATACTCTTAGTCTTGCATGTGTAGGTTGATTGCTTGACTTATGCTAAGTTGTTAAAATCTGCCAAGACTTCAAATTGGGAAAATGCTAGATTTTTATTTCGTCAATTAGTCTAATCACCCCCCTCTAGACATACTTTCGATCCTACAAGTAGTCTTCATGACACACTGGTGGGCTCGGCGATGACCTCTGCCCTGGCATTCCGATACGTCCTGGTCTTCTTTCACCAAAGAGGAAATGCTTTGGGGGAGACAGACGCCGCTGCTCCCTTATCACCAGAATGGAAACTAGGCTTGGTCATGCCCCGTCGTCCTTATCCTGACAGCGGGACGTCATCCATGTGATGGGCATGGTACCCCATGATGTCTAGCACACAACTTGTTCTTGTAGACTCGTGTTGGGCGTCCAAGCGCAGAGTTTTGTAGGACAGTAGCAATTTTCCCTCAAGTGGATGACCTAAGGTTTATCAATCCATGGGAGGCGTAGGTCGAAGATGGTTTCTCTCAAACAACCCTGCAACCAAATAACAAAAAGTCTCTTGTGTCACCAACACACCAAATAAAATGGTCAATTGTATAGGTGCACTAGTTCGGCGAAAAGATGGTGATACAAGTGTATTAATGATAGTAGATATTGATTTTTGTAATAGTAACAATAAAAAACAACAAGGTAGCAAGTAATGAAAGTGAGCACAAACGGTATTGCAATGCTTGAAAACAAGGCCTAGGGTTCATACTTTCGCTAGTGCAATCTCTCAATAGTGCTAATATAATTGGATCATATAACCATCCCTCAACATGCGATGAAGAATCACTCCAAAGTTCTTATCTAGCGGAGAACATAAGACAAAATTGGTTGTAGTGTACGAAACCACCTCAAAGTTATCCTTTCCGATCGATCTATCGAGCTATCCCTATAAGTGTCACAAACACCCCAAGATTTCGTACTAAAATAACACCATATGATACACATCAACCAACTCTAATGTCACCTAGATACTCCAATGTCACCACGAGTATCCATGAGTTGATTATACAATATGCATCAAACAACTTCAGATTCATAATACTCAATCCAACACAAAGAACTTCAAAGAGTGCCCCAAGATTTCTACCGGAGAAACAAAGACGAAAAAGTGCATCAACCCCTATGCATAGATTACCACAATGTCACTTTGGGAATCCGCGAGTTGAGTGCCAAGACATACATCAAGTGCTCTCAAATCCATAAAAGTATTCAATCCGATAATAATGAAATCTCAGAGGTAAAACTCAATTCATCGCAACAAGATAGAGAGGGGAAAACACCATATGATCCAACTATATTAACAAAGCTCACAATACATCAAGATCGTGCCAAATCAAGAACACGGGAGAGATAGATAGATAGATGGATAGAGAGCGAGAGAGAGAGATCAAACACAAAGCTACTAGTACAAACCCTCAAATTTAGGGTGGACTACTTGTAGGATCGAACGTAGGTCTAGAGGGGGGGGGGTGATTAGACTGCTTGACCAAATAAAAATCTAGCCTTTTCCCAATTTTAGTTGTGGGCAGATTTTAGCAACTAGCACAAGTCAAGCAATCAACCTACACATGCAATTCTAAGAGTGTAGCAGCAAAAAGTAAAACATTGCATATGAAGGTAAAGGGAAGGGTTTGGACAGTGCAAACGCAATGATGACATGGAGATTTTAGCGTGGTTACGGTAGGTGGTGCTATCGTACATCCACGTTGATGGAGACTTCAACCCACGAAGGGTGACGGCTGCACGTGTCCACAGAGGGCTCCACCCACAAAGGGTCCACAAAGAAGCAACCTTGTCTATCCCACCATGGCCATCGCCCATGAAGGACTTGCCTCACTTGGGTAGATCTTCACGAAATAGGCGATATCCTTGCCCTTACAAACTTTCTTGTTCAACTCCACAATCTTCTTGTCGGAGGCTCCCAAGCGACACCTAACCAATCTAGGAGACACCACTCTCCAAAAGGTAATAGATGTTGTGTTGATGATGAACTCCTTGATCTTGTGCTTCAAGTGATAGTCTCCCAACACTCAACTCTCTCTCATAGATTTGGATATGGTGGAAAGATGATTTAAGTGGAAAGCAACTTGGGGAAGGCTAGAAATCAAGATTCTTGTGGTAGGAGGTATATCTTGATCTCAACACTTGAGTGGGTGGTTCTCTCTCAGAAAATGTATGCTGGAAGTGTAGGCACGTTCTAATGGCTCTCTCACATATGGAGAAGGGGGTGGAGGGGTATATATAGCCTCCACACAAAATCCACTTCTATTATGATAATTGTGACAAACCCGGTATCATCGTAGATGTGGTGGGCTCCTACTTCTATGACAAAAAATAATGACAGAAAATGGGCTTTTCAGTCTTTGGGCGGGCGGAGACGCTGCATGACATTCTTTGGGCCGTCCATGATGAAAAAACCATGGTAGAAGCGAGGGCGAGGAAATATCGGGGAGTTCCCGGTTATGGTGGGTGGTCGGGCCCGAGCGATGCGTGTTTCTCTCGTATACATACACGCGTGGGTGCGAGGCGTTGGGCTCTAACTGAACCCGAGCGATTGCACTGCAGGCTACGCGTTACTAAACCCGAGCGATTGATCGATCTGGCTGTTAACCGAACCCGATCGATCAAACCCGCTGCTTCTTGATGAATAGTGAGTGTTGTTGGGGGTTGGATGAACAGTTCCTGGTGGGGGTTGGATGAACAGGACCCCGTGGTAGTAGAGGCCGTTGCCGCTGGATGAACAGGACCCCAATCGAGCCGGTTGGGGGTGGATACAATAGCCGATGGAGGGCCGGTTGAACAGTAGCCGGTGGAGGGCTGGATGAATAGTAGCCCATGGAGGGGTGGTTGAACAGGACCTCGTGGAGAGGCCTGGTTGAACAGTAGCCGATGGAGGAGCGGTGGAGGCTGGATGAACAAGAGCCCGTGGATGAACAGTAGCTGGTGGAGGCAGGAGGGAGACGCCGTGGATGAACAGTCGCAGGTGGAGGCTGGAGGAGGTCGACGGTGGATTCACAGTAGCCCGTGGATGCTAGAGCAAGCCAGTAGATGGTGGATGAACAATAGCTCATGGAGTCCCGTTTTGCGGTACGCCACACCCCTCCCGATGAACAGGACCCCCATTTCGACGATAGGAGGTCAAAGAGAAGTTTGTTTTGCGGTACGCCACACCTCGCCTGATTAACAGGACCCCGTTTCGACCGTAGGAGGTCGAAGAGAAGTCTGTTTCCTCCGTTTTGCGGTACGCCACACCCCTCCCAGTGAACATGATCCCGTTTCAACCGTAGGCGGTTGAACACAAGGTCGTTTCCTCCGTTCCATAGTACGCCAGGCCTCGTTTCGGCTATTCCGTCCAAGCCGGCTGGCTCCCAATGAACACGACGCATTCCGTTGCCTCCCCATGAACACGACGATGCAGTTTCTCCGTTCCGACCCAGCTGGTTGGCTGCCGATGAACACGATGCAGTCGCTGCCTCTCCATGTACACGAGCCCTAGCCGTACGTATGCGCAAGTAGGCGTTCGAGACCCTGCCTGTATGTATGTACATGGCCGTATTTACTTTGTTGCACCCTGGATGTACGTACTGTACATGCTACGTCTGTGCCTCTACTACGACACGTGCCCTTCCTTACTCGGCCACGGTTCATCGCTGCAGCCTGCAGACAGACCGATTGACCAGTATGTACGTACACGTTCGCGACCAGAATGACAACGCTACGTACGCTTCGACCAGGTGGGTCCTGACTGTCAGGGAGGATAAGGAGGCACTTCCTTGCGTGCGAAGATGTAGCTGGTGGGTCCCAGCAGTCAGGGGGAAATGTTTTTTTTTTGTGAAATACGGTGGCCCATCCGGTGGGTCCATGCTGTGAGGTGGAGGAATCATTATTTTGTGCGTAATAAGGTTGCACTTCCTTGCTGCGGCCATGGACTCAGCTGTCAGCCTCTCCACGTACGGTACTCTTCCGATGGAAGTCGTTCCTTGACCACATTGACCACGCCGCGCCGAGAGCACCAAGGCGGTGGACGACGGCGAGCCCTAGGAAGGAGACGACGCGGAGCCGGGGAAGACGCGATAGTGGATGCCCATGCGGAGAGGAATACATGGCTTCACTAGTTCGGCTGTGGTGTGAGGCTGCCATCACCGCAGAATAACAGGGGGTGTGGGTGAGTAGAGGGATGGCCTAGCCAGCGATGGAAGTAGAAAGGGGCGGTGAGGCCTCCGCGGCAGCACAGCCGGCCACGGGAGGCAGGAGAAGGCGGCACGACCGACGCTGGTTTGGGCGGCTGGAGCAAGAAGACTAGAGGTTGAAGAAGCACTACGGCCGTTGGATGGACATCGTATGGTCACTGGAGCTAGAATCGTTCATATTGACTAAGTTGACAAAGCCCTCCATCCGTGTCAACTTAGTAGGCCCACAAGTCAGCCTCCCACTATGGTGGGTCCCAGCTAGCAGGGGGTATTCATCTTTTTTTGTGCGTAATAAGGAGGCACTTCCTTGCGTGCGAAGATATAGCTGGTGGGTTTGAGCTGTCAGCAGGGGGAACGTTTTTTTCGTGAAATACAGAGGCCCTTCCGATGGGTCCCAACTGTCAGGAGGAGTAATCATTATTTTGCGCGTAATAAGGAGGCACTTCCTGCACGCAAAAAAAGGAGCCACTTCCTTGCGTGCGGCCGTGGACCCAGCTTTCAGCCTCTCCACGTATAGTCCTCTTCCGATGGATGTCGTTCGTTGACCACGCCGTGCCAAGAGCACCAAGGCGGTGGACGACGGTGCGGCCAAGTAAGGTAACGACCCAAAGCCGAGAAAGACTCGGCAATTGTTTCCCACACGGAGTGGGTACAAGGGTTTACTTGTTCGGCCGCAGTGTGAGGCTGCCGTCGCTGGAGAATAACAGGAGGTGTGGGTGAGTAGAGAAATAGTCACGCCAGGGATGCGAGTATGGTGGGGCCATGAGGCCTGCCCGACAGCACAGCCGGCCACGGGAGACGGGAGCAGGCAGTTCCGGCGGTGCTGGTTTGGGCAGCTGGAGAAGGAAGATCAGAGACTGAAGAAGCACGATTGCCGTTAGATTGACATCTAACGGTCCGACGATGGTAGATTCGATTGTTGACCAAGTTTCTTTTTTTTGAGAAACCTTGTGTAGGCATGAACTTAGTAGGCCCACAAGTCAGCTTCCAAATCTGTGGCACACAACATAGAGCCCATTTGCTATTTTTTTTAATAATTTACAGCCCATTTGCTAATTCCTAAGGAATTTATTACAACCCATTTTCTGCCCAGGACCACGGTCAAAAAGTTCAACCTTATTTTGCATATTTTGGTGGAGTCCGAACTGTTTTAATCCAGAAATGATAAACATTTATTTTTTAAGAACTTATCGATTTGCCAAAAAAAACCGTTTTGTTTTTCTAAGCAAATAAGACGTGGGACAATTGAGTTGGTTTAAGGGAAAACCAGTGGTAAAAAAAACCAGCGCTGGGAGGGAAAACAACAAAAAAGGATGTAAATATGAAAAGGGAACTTTATGTATTTTCAATATAATAATACATGTATATGAACTAGTAAAACTATAGGCAGAGATTAGAAAACGGAAGTAGGACATGGCGTTTCAAGAGGAAAATAGAACTAGGCTGTGTGTTTGATTCAGTAAAAACAAACGCACGCGGATGTTCTAAGAAAAAATATAACTAACGCTGGCGGGCCAGAGGCCAGTAGATACTTGCTGGATCTTTGTGCCCCGTTGTCATCATGGGATGGGCCTGTTAAAAACAAAACCAAGCCTGGGCAGTCTACAGCCCAGTTGAAACTTGCTTGACCTGAAAAAACAATATACCTGCTGGATCCCAGTTATCAGTTTATAATTGCAGAATTCTCTCGTTTATTGAGTACATTGAAGACTTCATGGGTTTCACCATCTCAGACGTTAGCATTATTTTTCCATCGTGATAATAAGTGCATGCACTTGCTTGTGTACGGCCATGGACCTGTTGGTTTCATACGGTTAGGCTCTGTATGGACAGCCGTCTTGTGGTTCCACGGACGAATTTCATGCAAATCGGATGGTTTTCAGTGAAAGCGGACTAAATTCATTGCATTTTACATATTTATTTTCATTATGGAATATTTTACATATTTAAACTAATAATAACGGACTAGGCCTTTTTTAGTCCATGGGAGGCGCTTCACGATCGAGGTCGCGACACTTAAATGTTCTAGAAGGCCCAAATCCATCGCTCCTCTCTTTTAGCAATTTGCAGCTGGGCTTGGCATGCCACATCCCAGTTCCAACAAGCTGCGTCCAACTATCATCCTGTGAAACCGGATGGATCCCCTACATACTTCGAAGATGTAAAAAATTTGGAGAACTGGGAATTCGAACGGCAGGTGCTTATGCTACACATCAAATAAAAATCAGGTGCCTGAAAATTCATTTCGAAACAAATGATTCAGCTTTATATCCATGTCGACCCTCGACATGATGGTTGGAAGCAAATGCCAAGTTCATAACGAAAGATCGTTAACAAAAATACCAACTTGCGGACGACCAGGTAGTACAAGTACCAATACCAAACTAACTTATAATATTTTTAGAAGAAAAGGGCTCTACTTATAATATTTTTAGTCCTGGTCCTAGTGTTCGTCTGGTAGAAAATTTTGCAGAGGACCAGCTCCTGCTCCTTCTCTTGCTCCAGGTCCCTGAGGTGGTACTGGTGCATCACCCAGTTGGTCCTCTACTGGTCGAAGTTCTTTTTGGTGTGCAGCACCAGAACCTTTTTTATGCCCATCTGCTGGCCGTTAACCATCACCGGCAAGGTATTGCCGGTCTTGCGCCACATCGCGTGTATGCCGCACTCTGACTGTATCTTGCCACGCGTCCACGTGCTCCTTTTGAACACCACGGAGTTCTTATTTGGAAGAAATGCTTGCTTAGGCCACTCGATTGTGATACTGCGATGTTATCGAATCTGGGTTTTAGTCTACGTAGTTGGCATTTTCATAACATCTTTGGCATGTTGCAGTCAATTGTTTCACTTTTTATTAACTGTCAAATTGTAATTGCTTCACTAGGTCTGCGTCAAAAAATAAAAATAGAGCTATAAACAAAGGAATATGTTTGTGCAAGTAGACGATCGATCGGTGTCTCACCTGGAAGTTTCTCAGGATGGGTGTAGCATATGCCGTGCTCGCTGTCGATGGTTGGTATGAACAAATCGATGAGAGGGTGAGATCTCGCGCTGTCAGCACTCACTTTGGCCTCAAGGTGCTCGATCAGCTCCTGATCCGTGGGATCGAACTTGACGCCAGCCGGCAGCACCGGCCAATCCTTCTTGGACTTGCATCGGTTAATTCCAGTTATATGGTACTCGATGTATGATCAATCGACTATTTTAAGTGAATGATGGAAGATTTCGACAGATAAGTGCTACTCCAAATCTGAAGTCCATAATACCCGAACACGCCGCCGGCTTGTGTCACCTCACGCGCAGCATGTTGTCACGTCAATTCAATGTGAGGACATGATGAATAATTTGACTGACGTATACTAGTACTACTACTGTACTACTTACTAGTTGTATTTAGTGTCACATTTTTGTGATAGCCTGGCTTATTAGGGATGATAGACTACTCATATAAATAAGGAATTCCTTCTTTTTTGGGAGCCCATTCGGAAAGAACTCCAAAGTTAAGCGTGCTCAGCTTGGACTAATTTTAGGATGGGTGACCAACCGGAAAGTCGCTCTCGGGTGCGCACGAGTGAGGACAAAGTGCGCAGAAAAGACTAGTATTGATCCGTGGGGCCAGTCTAGATCCCGCCAGGAGTAATGACCACCGGCGCGTGTGTCCGGGGCGTTACAAGTTGGTATCAGAGCCGAACCTCGCGGTTACACGGATGTTTGCGGACAGGTGCGCTGTCATGTTGTGCATGACGTTTGTGACCCGTCGTGGCACACGGCATGACACATGTCCCGGACTGGATGCACAGATGTATGTGCCAAGAGGGAACGTTCCTGTGGCCCAACGAGGACGTCAGTTCCTCTGAGTGGGGGTGTATGTGATAGCTTGGCTTATTAGGGATGATAAACTACTCATATCAATAAGAAATTCCTTCTTTTCCGGGAGCCCATTCGTAAAGAACTCCAAAGTTAAGCGTGCTTAGCTTGGAGTAATTTCAGGATGGGTGACCAACCGGGAAGTCGCTCCCGGGTGCGCACGAGTGAAGACAAAGTGCGCAGAAAAGACTAGTATTGATCCGTGGGGCCAGTCTAGATCCCGCCAGGAATAACGACCACCGGCGGGTGTATCCGGGGCGTTACAATTTTAACCACATGTTTAACTAATAAAATGTCAATGCAAGTCACCAAAAAGTATACCATTGGAAACTATGTTCAAATACGAATCAAACGATATAATTTTTTGTGACATGCATTAACATTTAGTTAGTTAAATTTATGGTCAAAATTTGACACAAATTACAAAGGGGACCAATAAACCAGGAGGGAGGTAGTAGTACGAGTAGTGCAATATATGGTATAGAGAACTAGTACAAATTTAGAAATGGAGTAAGAAGTTATAAGGCTGTGCGATAGACTTTGTAGGCTACATGAGTAATATAAAGTATAATTCCCACTGGACAACACTTTAACCAACAAGTACGCACTTGAAGTATATATATATATATATATATATATATATATATATATATATATATATATATATATATATATATATATATATATATATATAGGGTAAGTCTTTTCTAATAACACCCTTAAGACCCTTATTCTGCTAACACCTAACCTTATTCTGCTAACACCCAGCCCCCCAGGTCAAACCTTATCATCCCACCCCCACCAAACCCACCTTCCCCGGTCAAACCCCACCCACCCCCGTCTCTCTGTCGCCGACCTCCCACCACCGCCCGACCACAGGGCCCCAGCGCCGGCTTGGCCAGCCATCGCGCCGCCTCACAGATCCAGGCGCGCGCCTCCCTCCCCACCTCACCCCACAATGCCGTCACTCCCCAGCCAAGGCATGACACTTTGCCCGATCGACCACACGCCGCCCCTGACCGGCCTTCTTCCAGAGGCCCGGCGACGGGTCGCCGCAACAAGCCCACCCGCCACCTCCCTCTGTCGTCGGCTGATATGTCTCCAACGTATCTATAATTTTTGATTGCTCCATGCTATATTATCTACTGTTTTGGACCATATTGGGCTTTATTTTCCACTTTTATATTATTTTTGGGACTAACCTATTAACCGGAGGCCCAACCTAGAATTGCTGTTTTTTGCCTATTTCAGTGTTTGAATAAGCGGAATATCAAACGGAGTCCAAACGGAATGAAACCTTCGGGAACGTGATTTTCTCACCGAATATGATCCAGGAGACTTGGACCCTACGTCAAGAAAGCCACAAGGTGGGCACGAGGTAGGGGGCCCCGCCCACCCCCTAGGGCGCGCTCCCACCCTCGTGGGCCCCATGAAGCTCCACCGACGTACTTCTTCCTCCTATATATACCTACGTACCCCCAAACGATCATATACGGAGCCAAAAACCTAATTTCAACGCCGCAACTTTCTGTATCCACGAGATCCCATCTTGGGGCCTGTTCCGGAGCTCCGTCGGAAGGGGAATCCACCACGGAGGGCTTCTACATCATCATAGCCCCTCCGATGAAGTGTGAGTAGTTTACTTCAGACCTTCGGGTCCATAGTTAGTAGCTAGATGGCTTATTCTCTCTTTTTGGATCTCGATACAATGTTCTCCCCCTCAATCGTGGAGATCTATTCGATGTAATCTTCTTTTTGCGGTGTGTTTGTTGAGAACGATGAATTGTGGGTTTATGATCAAGATTATCTATGAACAATATTTGAATCTTCTCTGAATTATTTTATGTATGATTGGTTATCTTTGCAAGTGTCTTCGAATTATCAGTTTGGTTTGACCTACTAGATTGGTTTTTCTTGCAATGGGAAAAGTGCTTAGATTTGGGTTCTATCTTGCGGTGTCCTTTCCCAGTGACAGTAGGGGCAGCAAGGCACGTATTGTATTGTTGCCATCGAGGATAACAAGATGGTTTTTTATCATATTACATGAATTTATCCCTCTACATCGTGTCATCTTGCTTAAGGCGTTACTTTGTTTTCATTAACTTAATACTCTAGATGCATGCTGGATAGCGGTGATGAGTAGAGTAATAGTAGTAGATCTGGCGAGTCGGTCTACTTGTCTCGGACATGATGCCTATATACATGATCATACCTAGATATTCTCATAACTATGCTCAATTCTGTCAATTGCTCAACAGTAATTTGTTCACCTATCGTAGAATACTTATGCTCTTGAGAGAAGCCACTAGTGAAATCTATGGCCCCAGGGTCTATTCTCATCATATTAATCTTCCTACGCTTTATTATTGCTTTGCTTTTTTACTTTATTTTTTATTTTACTTTGCATCTTTATACCAAAAATATTATCTATCAGATCTCACTCTCGTAAGTGACCGTGAAGGGATTGACAACCCCTATTCGTGTTGGTTGCGATGAGTTATTTGCTTTGTGTAGGTACGAGGGACTCGCGCGTAGTCTCCTACCGGATTGATACCTTGGTTCACAAAAACTGAGGGAACTACTTACACTACTGTGCTGCATCACCTTTCCTCTTCAAGGAAATCCAACGCAAGCTCAAGAGGTAGCAAGAAGAATTTCTGGCGCCGTTGCCGGGGAGTCTACGCAAAAGTCAACATACCAAGTACCCATCACAATCCCTTATCTCTCGCATTACATTATTTGCCATTTGCCTCTCGTTTTCCTCTCCCCCACTTCACCCTTGCAGTTTCACTCGCCCTCTCTTTTCCGTTTGCCTTTTCCTCGCTTGCTTTTTGCTCGTGTGTTGTATTGCTTGTTTGTCTCAATGGCTCTACCTAGATTTGGTGATCTTCACCTTAAAAGTTTAGAAGAGATCGAAAGCAACGTAAGGAGTTTTATGGTTTTACAATTTGAGCATAATAGTTTCTTCAGAAATGAGCTTAAAGAACAAAAAAGTTTTATGAGTTATATGAATAAAGAGCTCGATGATATGTCTAAAGAATTTGATGGTATAATATCCCAAATTGCTCGTCTTGAAATGTTGACTGCCGAAATTTCGGATAAGCAGGCTACCTTAGTCAATAGGATGGCCGCTAAACCGGATTTCTATGAAAATAAAGATGAAGATCTAAAAGTTATTGATGTGTCCCCTATTAAATCTTTGTTTTGCAATATGAATCTTGACAATGGTGGGACTGAATATGATCCACCTTTTCCTAGAAGGCGTTCCAAGAATTCGGCGTCTTTAGATCTTGATGATAAAATTGATAAAAGTGGGATTGAAGAAAACAAAACCCTAGATATTGCTAAACCCACTATTTTGGATTTCAAGGAATTTAATTATGAAAGTTTCTCTTTAATTGATTGTATTTCCTTGTTGCAATCCGTGCTAAATTATCCGCATGCTTATAGTCAGAATAAAGCTTTTACTAAACATATCATTGATGCCTTGATGCAATCTTACGAAGAAAAACTTGAGTTGGAAGTTTCTATCCCTAGAAAACTTTATGATGAGTGGGAACCAACTATTAAAATTAAGATCAAGGATCATGAATTTTATGCTTTATGTGATTTGGGTGCTAGTGTTTCCACTATTCATAAAACTTTGTGTGATTTGCTAGATTTCCGTGATTTTGATGATTGCTCTCTAAACTTGCACCTTGCGGATTCCACTATTAAGAAACCTATGGGAAGAATTAATGATGTTATTATTGTTTCCAATAGGAATTATGTGCCCTTAGATTTCATCGTTCTCGATATAGACTGCAATCCTTCATGTCCTATTATTCTTGGTAGACCTTTCCTTAGAACGGTTGGTGCAATTATTGATATGAAGGAAGGGAATATTAGATTCCAATTTCCATTAAAGAAAGGCATGGAACACTTCCCTAGGAAGAAAATAAAATTACCATATGAATCTATCATGAGAGCCACTTATGGGTTTCCTACCAAAGATGGCAATACCTAGATCTATCATTGCTTTTATGCCTAGCTAGGGGCGTTAAACGATAGCGCTTGTTGGAAAGCAACCCAATTTTATTTTTAGTTTTTTTGTTTTTGCTTCTGTTTAGGAATAAATAATACATCTACCTTCTGTTTATATGTGGTTTTATGTTTTAATTAGTGTTTGTGCCAAGTTAAACCTATAGGATCTTCTTGGATGATAGTTATTTGATCTTGCTGTAATTTCCAGAAACTTTCGGTTCACGAAAACAATTGTTATAAATCACCAGAACGTGATAAAATAGTGATTCCAATTGCTTCTGATCTATAAACAAATTTCCTAGGTCTTCCTATTTGTTCTGAATTTTTAGAGTTCCATAAGTTTGCGTTAGTTACAGATTACTACAGACTGTTCTGTTTTTGACAGATTCTGTTTTTAAGTGTGTTGTTTGCTTATTTTGATGAATCTATGGCTAGTAAAATAGTTTATAATCCATAGAGAAGTTGGAATAAAGTAGGTTTAACACCAATATAAATAAAGAATGAGTTCATTACAGTACCTTGAAGTGGTCTTTTGTTTTCTTTCGCTAACGGAGCTCACGAGATTTTTGTTGAGTTTTGTGTTGTGAAGTTTTCAAGTTTAGGGTGAATTTTTTTGATGGGTTATGGAACAAGGAGTGGCAAGAGCCTAAGCTTGGGGATGCCCATGGCACCCCCAATATAATCTAAGGACACCAAAAAGTCAAATCTTGGGGATACCCCGGAAGGCATCCCCTCTTTCGTCTACTTCCATCGGTAACTTTACTTGGAGCTATATTTTTATTCACCACATGATATGTGTTTTGCTTGGAGCGTCTTGTATTACTTGAGTCTTTGATTTATAGTTTACCACAATCATCCTTGCTGTACACACCTTTTGAGAGAGCCATACATGATTTGGAATTTGTTAGAATACTCTATGTGCTTCACTTATATCTTTTGAGCTATATAGTTTTGCTCTAGTGCTTCACTTATATCTTTTAGAGCACGGTGGTGGATTTGTTTTATAGAAACCATTGACCTCTCATACTTCACTTAGATTATTTTGAGAGTCTTAAATAGCATGGTAATTTGCTTAATAATAATAATATGCTTGGTATTCGAGATTTGTAAAACTTTCTTTTGAGTGCGTTGGATACTAAGAAAAGTTTGATGCTTGACAATTGTTTTGAGATATGAAGCTGGTGATATTAGAGTCATGCTAGTTGAGTAGTTGTGAATTTGATGAATACTTGTGTTAAAGTTTGTGATTCCTGTAGCATGCACGTATGGTGAACCGTTATGTGATGAAGTCGGAGCTTGATTTATTTATTGATTGTGTTCCTTATGAATGGCGGTCGGGGACGAGCAATGGTATTTTCCTACCAATCTATCCCCCTAGGAGCATGTGAGTAATACTTTGCTTTGATAAACTTGTAGATTTTTGCAATAAGTAGATGAGTTCTTTATGACTAATGTTGAGTCCATGGATTATACGCACTTTTCTCATCCTTTCACCATTGCTAGCCTCTCTAATACCGCGCACTTTTCGCCGGTATCCTACACCCACCGTATACCTTACTCAAAATAGCCACCATACCTACCTATCATGGCATTTCCATAGCTATTCCGAGATATATTGCCATGCAACTTTCCACCGTTCCATGACACGCTCCATCATTGTCATATTGCTCAGCATGATCATGTAGTTGACATCGTATTTGTGGCAAAACCACCGTTCATAATTCTTTGATACATGTCACTCTTGATTCATTGCATATCCCGGTACACCGCCGGAGGCATTCATATAGAGTCATATTTTGTTCTAAGTGTCGAGTTGTAAGAAAAATAAAAGTGTGATGATCATCATTTTTAGAGCATTGTCCCAAGTGAGGAAAGAATGATGGAGACTATGATTACCCCACAAATCGGGATGAGACTCCGGACGAAAAAAAGGAGGCCATAAAAAAAGAGAAAATGCCCAAATAAAAAAATGAGAGAAAAAGAGAGAAGGGACAATGTTACTATCCTTTTACCACAGTTGTGCTTCAATGTAGCACCATGATCTTCATGATAGAGAGTCTCTCATTTTGTCACTTACATATACTAGTGGGAATTTTTCATTACAGAACTTGGCTTGTATATTCCAATGATGGGCTTCCTCAAAATGCCCTAGGTCTTCGTGAGCAAGCGAGTTGGATGCACACCCACTTAGTTTCTTTTGTTGAGCTTTCATATACTTATAGCTCTAGTGCATCCGATTGCATGGCAATCCCTACTCACTCACATTGATATCTATTAATGGGCATCTCCATAGCCCGTTGATACGCCTAGTTGATGTGAGACTATCTTCCCCTCTTTTTGTCTTCTCCACAACCACCATTCTATTCCACATATAGTGCTATATCCACGGCTCACGCTCATGTATTGCGTGAAGATTGAAAAAGTTTTGAGAATGTCAAAAGTATGAAACAATTGCTTGGCATGTCATCGGGGCTGTGCATGATTTAAATACTTTGTGTGGTGAAGATAGAGAATAGCGAGACTATATGATTTTGTAGGGATAACTTTCTTTGGCCATGTTATTTTGAGAAGACATGATTTCTTTGTTAGTATGCTTGAAGTATTATTATTTTTATGTCAATATGAACTTTTGTCTTGAATCTTCCGGATCTGAATATTCATACCTCAATTAAGAAGAATTACATTAAAATTATGCCAAGTAGCACTCCGCATCAAAAATTATTTTTTATCATTTACCTACTCCAGGACGAGCAGGAATTAAGCTTTGGGATGCCTGATACGTCTCCAACGTATCTATAATTTTTGATTGCTCCATGCTATATTATCTACTGTTTTGGACTATATTGGGCTTTATTTTCCAATTTTATATTATTCTTGGGACTAACCTATTAACCGGAGGCCCAGCCCAGAATTGCCGTTTTTTTTGCCTATTTCAGTGTTTCGAAGAAACGGAATATCAAACGGAGTACAAATAGAATGAAACCTTGGGGAACGTGATTTTCTCACCGAATATGATCCAGGAGACTTGGACCCTACGTTAAGAAACCACGAGGTAGGGGGCGCACCCACCCCCCTAGGGGGCGCCCCCACCCTCGTGGGCCCCACGAAGCTCCACTGATGTACTTCTTCCTCCTATATATACCTCCGTACCCCCAAACGATCAGATACGGAGCCAAAAACCTAATTCCACCGTCGCAACTTTCTGTATCCACGAGATCCCATCTTGGGGCACTGTTAGAGCTCCATGGGAAGGAATCCACCACGGAGGGCTTCTACATCATCATAGCCCCTCCAATGAAGTGTGAGTAGTTTACTTGCACCTTTGGGTCCATAGTTAGTAGCTAGATGGCTTCTTCTCTCTTTTGGATCTCAATACAATGTTCTCCCCCTCTCTCATGGAGATCTATTCGATGTAATCTTCTTTTTGCAGCGTGTTTGTTGAGACCGATGAATTGTGGGTTTATGATCAAGATTATCTATGAACAATATTTGAATCTTCTCTGAATTCTTTTATGTATGATTGGTTATCTTTGCAAGTCTCTTCGAATTATCAGTTTGGTTTGGCCTACTAGATTGGTTTTTCTTGCAATGGGAAAAGTGCTTAGCTTTGGGTTCAGTCTTATGGTGTCCTTTCCCAAAGTGATGAGGGCAGCAAGGCACGTATTGTATTGTTGCCATCGAGGATAACAAGATGGGGTTTTTATCATATTGCATGAATTTATCCCTCTACATCATGTCATCTTGCTTAAGGCGTTACTCTGTTTTCATTAACTTAATACTCTAGATGCATGCTAGATAGCGGTCGATGAGTGGAGTAATAGTAGTAGATGGCAGGAGTCGGTCTACTTGTCTCGTGACGTGATGGCTATATACATGATCATACCTAGATATTCTCATAACTATGCTCAATTCTGTCAATTGCTCAACAGTAATTTGTTCACCCACCGTAGAATACTTATGCTCTTGAGAGAAGCCACTAGTGAAATCTATGGGCCCAGGTCTATTCTCATCATATTAATCTTCCTACGCTTTATTATTGCTTTGCTTTTTTACTTTACTTTTTATTTTACTTTGCATCTTTATACCAAAAATACCAAAAATATTATCTATCAGATCTCACTCTTGTAAGTGACCGTGAAGGGATTGACAACCCCTATTCGCGTTGGTTGCGAGGAGTTATTTTCTTTGTGTAGGTATGAGGGACTCGCGCGTAGTCTCCTACTGGATTGATACCTTGGTTGTCAAAAACTGAGGGAAATACTTACGCTACTGTGTTGCATCACCTTTCCTCTTCAAGGAAATCCAACGCAAGCTCAAGAGGTAGCACCGGCCAGGGTGACCGCCGCCTACCCGCCCCACCCCGGCTCCAACTCCGCGCCATCCACCTCGACATCAAACGGCGGCGCGCCGCCCAGCCCCAACCGCGAGATCCACGCGACGACGATCGGTCCACCATGGCGTCGAGCACTTCCTTCTCTAGGCGTCGACTGGATCAATTCCACCCCTACCAGATCCGAGCCTTCTCACTGTCAGATCCCCTTCCTCCTCTCTAACACAGGAGTATGGTGCGTGGGATGGGCAGAGGGAGGAGGAAGTGTGCTCCCCCGGCCGTCCCACCGTCGATTAGCCGCCCTACTGCTCAGGTTGTGCAGTTTGGGAGGAGTGATCCTGCAGTGCGGGAGATCATGGGTGTGCATTTTTTGTCTCATATTTTTGGTGTACAGATGAATGTTGGGGAACGTTGCAGAAAAACAAAAAATTTCCTACGGTTTCACCAAGATCCATCTATGAGTTCATCTAGCAACGAGTGATCGGAGTGCATCTACATACCTTTGTAGATCGCGAGCGGAAGTGTTCAAGAGAACGGGGTTGAGGGAGTCGTTCTCGTCGTGATCCAAATCACCGGAGATCCTAGCGCCCGAGCGGACGGCACCTCCGCGTTCAACACACGTCACGGTCAGCGTGGCGTCTCCTCCGTCTTGATCCAGCAAGGGGAAGGAGAGGTTGATGAAGATCCACAACACGACCGGCGTGGTGGTGGATGCAGCCACTGCAGCAGGCTTCACGAGCTTCCGAGAGGGAGAGGTGTAGCAGGGAGAGGGAGGCGCCAAGATGCAGTGCGGCTGCCCTCCCTCCCCTCCTTTATATAGGCCCCTGTGGGGCACCGCCCTAGAGATCCAATCTCCAAGGGGCGGCAGCCAAGGGGAGACTTGCCCCCAAGGCAAGTGGGCGCCACCCTAGGGTTTCCAACCCTAGGCGCAGGGGGGCCCAAGTGAAGCACCAGCCCACCAGGCTGGTTCCTCCCACTTCAGCCCACGGGCCCTCCGGGATAGGTGGCCCCACCGGTGGACCCCATGACCCTTCCGGTGGTCCCAGGTACAATACCGGTAACCCCGAAATTCTCCGATGGCGAAATAGCACTTCCTATATATAATTCTTCACCTCTGGACCATTCCGGAACTCCTCGTGATGTCCGGGATCTCATCCGGGACTCCGAACAACTTTCGGTTTGCTGCATACTCATATTCGTACAACCCTAGCGTCACCGAACCTTAAGTGTGTAGACCCTACGGGTTCGGGAGACACGTAGACATGACCGAGACGGCTCTCCTGTCAATAACCAACAGCGGGATCTGGATACCCATGTTGGCTCCCACATGCTCCTTGATGATCTCATCGGATGAACCATGATGTCGAGGATTCAAGCAACCCCGTATACAATTCCCTTTGTCAGACGGTATGTTACTTGCCCGAGATTCGATCGTCGGTATCCCAATACCTCGTTCAATCTCGTTACCGGCAAGTCACTTTACTCGTACCGTAATGCATGATCCCGTGACCAGACACTTGGTCACTTTGAGCTCATTATGATGATGCACTACCGAGTGGGCTCAGTGATACCTCTCCGAAATACGGAGTGACAAATCCCAGTCTCGATCCGTGTCAACCCAACACATACTTTTGGAGATACCTGTAGTGCACCTTTATAGTCACACAGTTACGTTGTGACGTTTGGTACACCCAAAGCACTCCTACGGTATCTGGGAGTTACATGATCTCATGGTCTAAGGAAAAGATACTTGACATTGGATGTAGCGACCCGACCCAAAATCGGTCAAGTCTCTGTGTAGCTGTACCATCCCAAGATCATGCTGGCACACACAGTACATTGATGAAATAATCAAAGTTCAATCACACCTGATTTATTACACGATTCTCATATCGAGTCTTTATTACAATAGAATAAATTCGGCCGAAGGCCAACCCATGAGAAATAAACTAAACAAAGCTGCGGAAGCGTAGAAGAATAGCGAGTCCATCCGACTCCATAGGGCAATCGCCAAGCGTGGATCGTAGCCTCACTCCTGATCGGAAAACTCCTCTGCAACATAAGGCGTTGCAGCCGTAGGTCAGCACTTTGAATATGCCGGCAAGTCAAAGAGAGAACAACAATAAAATTACTAACACTATATGCAATTTGGCTGTGGAGCTCTAAGTTTCATTGTTTTGCGAAAAAGCCAGTTTTTCCCTATAACAAGGACTTGTTTGCAATTACTACAAAATGTTGGTAGTTATTGAGATGGTTTCGCCAACCAATGTCTCATTCCCAATTATTAAATAATCCCCTCAATTAATTTATTAAGTTTGGTGTTGAGATATCCGAAATACTCCAAGTTCCAGAGGCTCAAATTGTCGTAATCGGGACACGGCTAACCGATTAGATCTTCACTCTTGTAGAGGTTTTGCACTTTACCCGCAAGAATCGTTCCCTCCTTTTAAGTCTTCGCACTTCATGGTGTTTGAAGACGGGACGAACAAAACAGGGTCTTCCGAAGAGTTCCTCTGGCCACTGCCGGTACCCATCCAATCCTACCGTTCTTCTACATCTCGTAGCACCGTCCGGCCAGAGTCACACCTAAGGTCGACCAAGCCAGAGCCCATAATGGCTTGCGGCTGCACAGGTAAGCTTCCGGTCAATGGGGTATCCATCCGTCTCTTCGTGGCTGGGTGAAGCTTTCCGCAAGATGTCATGGCACTTCTCCATGCATCCCGGCCAATCATTGGGTACTCAGGTGCCCACAACCGTCCTCCACCCAGTAGTGAATTTTGAAGTGCATCTTGAGTTTGAAGTCATGGGGTTGTCATCATCTTGACTCTCACATCTCCCTTATGAATCACTCAACCAACCCCGTCTACGAGCATAGCAAAATTAAACTACTTCGTCCCCGCCATGGTAACAAGGGGAATTGGTTTCATCCTACCTCATGATACTACTCAAGAACATAACTTAAAATTCTCCTACTGCATGCATGGTGGGGAGGTATAATTCTAATGCAATAAAATCATAGATATTGTAATAGAAATCATGATCAAATGACTTGCCTGGCTGGCGGTCTTCGAAAGCTAGGGACCCGTGATAGCAGGCTTCAGACTCGGAAATTCTACCGAATCAAACAATAGCACAAATAAGTAAGGCACAATATAACATAACAGCAAGTTGGAAACAAAACACCCAAGCACTCAAACCAAAATCCAAAGAAAACTCAGAGAAATCAAATCAAGGTTTTCACCACATCAAGCAACAACTAAGAAATAGTTTTACACAACTAAAACTTTTCTTAACAGAACCTAAGCATGGGTTTTGCTAACTAACAGAAGGGAAAACATCATACAAACTAGGAGCAAAAAGAATCACATCAAAAGCTATTATAGAACTCCTATTATGCCTATAACAATCCTAGCAAAGAAAAATAAAATAAAAATTTTATTCTACTGTAAATAAAAGTTCATCCTCTGTAGCTACAGAAACTAATCTAAAATAAACTATAACATAGTAAAAATAAAATTATTTACTAAATAAAACAATAGGAAAAACAGTAGCTAGTTAAATAAACAAGAAATATATGATTTTGACTAAAACTATTTTTTATTAAATCTAAAATACCCAAATAAATCCCTACTACTAGGCAAAGTCAAAACAAAGCAGTGACAAAAGAATCACTAAAATAAAATAATCCTTAATGATTTTATAGCAGAATTACTAATCTGTCTAAAACTAAAATAAAACAATTTCTAATAATTTAAACATGGCCAAACATATTTTCTATAGAAACTACAACAAATTTGCAAACTAACAAAAAAAGAATCAACTAAAAATATTAAGTAACCTAAAAGATATTGATTTTACAAAACTGAAACTATTCTGTTAAAAACAGAAACGAAAATAAAACTAAAAAGAAAAAAAAACTAGCGCTACGGGCCTATCTAACGCTCAGGCGTCAAATAACTAAAACGCGCCCGGGAAAATAAACCGAGTCGGGCCGGTCTAACTAAACCACTTAACTAAACCAAAATAAAAACCGTAACTAAAACCGGATCTTTAAAATAAACCATACCCCTTCGGGGGATCTAATCTAAAGCGTCGATTTTTGATCGGACGGTAGCGGGGAGTTCAGCGACTCACATGATGGCGGCGACAGCGACGGTCGACGGCGGCTCGGGCGACGATGGTGCGGTGGCTCGGTGGTCGGGAAGACGGCGGAGGCGTCCCGGGCCGGGCGGAGCGAGGGGAGGTCGAGGTGGAGTCGGTGGAGCCTGGGAGGGGGGCCTGAGGCGGCCGGGTAGTGGTAATGGCTGGCGGCATCGGTCTCTGGCGAGGATTGAGGCGGGGTAGAGGTTTAGGGATCGGGGAGGCGGAGCAGGTCGAGGGGGGTTTTTATACGGCGGGGGCCGACTTGGTGGTGGGGGCGGATCGGGGAAGGAGATCCCGCGATCTCCGGGATTCCGGCGAGGCGGCGACGTGCGTTGAGAGGAAGAAGAAGGGGTGGGGTCCGCGTCGGGAGAGAGAGAATTTTCGGTCGGGCGACCGAGGAGAGGTGGTTGGTGGCGGCTCAGGCCGGCTCGGGCACGCGCCTGGCTGGGCACAGCTGGCTATTGGTGGGCAGTTAGCTGGTAGCTGGGTTTTTTTTGAATTAGGGAGAGAGAGAATATATTAAATATATATATTTTTATATAGGACATATATATATCAAAATTATCAGGGGAATATTCCCTACAATTTGAACATTTTTCCAGGGGCAAAACTCAAACTTTAAAAAAAATCATTTTCTAGAAATCCCCAATAAAATCAGATTTGAATTCAAACTTTTTGGCAAAGTTTTCTTCTGACATATTTGGAGTGTCATGTTTACTCCTCTCATACTTTTTCTCAAGTATTTGTCGCATTGTTTTGAAGTAAATTCATCTGCCAATTTGAATTCAATATCCAACAAACCCAAAATCTTCTGAAATACTTCAAATGCCACTCAATTTCAAACAGTATGCATAGATGCTTAGCTATAATTGTAAAACATTCCAAATGGGAAATTTGGGATGTTACAAACCTACCCACCTTAAGAGGAATCTCGCCCTCGAGATTCGGGTTGGCTTGCAAATAGGTGCGGGTGGTCTCGGCGGAGGTCTTCTTCTCGCTCCCAGGTGGCTTCCTCCTCGGAATGATGACTCCACAACACCTTGCAAAACTTGATGATCTTGCTTTGCGGGTGACTCTGTCATAGATCTCGAGAATTCGGACGGGTTTCTCCTCATAAGTCAGATCACCGTCGAGCTGTATGGCCTCTAGGGGCACCGTGTCTCTTAACGGAATATCGGCCATCTCGGCATGGCATTTCTTCACCGAGAAACATGGAAGACATCGTGAACTCCGGACAATCCTTCCGGCAATTCCAACTTGTAAGAAACTTCTCCACGACGTTCGAGGATTTTGTAGGGACCAATGAACCGGGGTGCTAACTTTCCTTTAACACCGAACCTATTGATTCCACGAAGTGGGAACACATGAAGATATGCCCGGTCTCCCGCTTCATATGTTACTTCCTTGCGTTTACTGACGGCATAACTCTTCTGTCTCGACTGAGCTACCTTGAGCCTATCTCGAATCAGCTTGACTTTCTCTTCGGAATCTCTGATAAGATCGGGACCGAAAAGTTTTCGATCTCCAACACCATCCCACAAAGAATGGTGTTCTGCACCTCCTTCCGTGATAGAGCTTGAAGGGGCCATCTTGACTGATGCGATAAGCTGTTATTGTACGAGAACTCCGCGTATGGCAAATTATCATCCCAGCTAGATCCATAGTCTAGCGCACAAGCTCTCAACATGTCCTCCGGGATCTGGTTGACTCTCTCGGTCTGTCCATCCATCATGCGGATGAAAAGCTGTATCTTGAACTCCAGCCTCGTACCCAAAGTTTCATGCAATTGATTCCAAAACTTTGAGGTAAATTGTGTTCCTCTATCGACACGATACTCCTCGGAACTCCATGCGGACATACGATCCTGGTCATGTATATCTTGGCTAACTTAAGCGCTGGTATAGGTAGTCTTCACGGAATGAAATGAGCTACCTTGGTCAATCGATCAACCACTACCCAGATGGAATCATAACCTGAGCGGGTCTGGGTAATCCTGTGATAAAATCCATTCCAAGTTTTTCCCATTTCCACTCGAATCGGCAAGGGTTGAAGTAACCCACCGGCTTCTCGATGTTCCGCCTTTACTCATTGGCAAACATCGATATTGTTACTACGTGCATCAAGAATATCCTTCTTCATACCTGTCCACCAGAAACTGTCCTTCAAATCCAGATACATCTTGGTGTTACCGGGGTGAATCGAGTACGGTGAATCATGAGCCTCCTGAAGAATTAGCTTCCTGAGTTCGGGATCATTGGACACATAAATATGGTCCTCGTACCATATAGCTCCGTATTCATCCTTACGAAACCCTTTAGCTTTTCCTTCATTCATCCGTTTCTTTATCTCATCAATTTCCTTGTCCGACTTCTGGGCTTCACGAATTCTTTCGGTCAAAGTGGGCTGAACTTCCAGAGCTGCAACATATCCTCTCGGAACTATCTCCAGTCGGAGATCTCTGAGGCCATCGACTAACTCCTGGGGTAATCCTCCCGCTATAAAAGTATTTACATAACTCTTACGGCTCAAGGCATCTGCTACTACAATAGCCTTTCCTGGGTGATAATGCAATCTCATGTCATAGTCCTTGATTAACTCTAGCCATCTTCTCTGCCTGAGGTTCAACTCTTTCTGCGTGAAGATATACTTCAAGCTCTTATGATCTGTGTAAACATCACAACTATTTCCGATAAGAAAATGTCTCCAGGTCTTGAGTGCATGCACTACGGCTGCTAACTCCAAATCATGTGTGGCGTAATTCATCTCGTGAGGTTGTAGCTGTCTGCAAGTATAAGCTACAACTTTTCCTTCCTGCATGAGTACTCCTCCGAGTCCCTGGCGAGAAGCGTCACAATATACCTGGTAATCCTTGTGTATGTCCGGCAAAATCAGTACTGGGGCTGTAACCAAACGTTTCTTCAATTCACAGAAACCGGCTTCACAATCCTCGGTCCGTATGTACTTGGCGTCCTTCTTCAACAGCTCAATCATGGGCTTGGCAATCTTGAAATTCTCAATAAACCTCCGATAATATCCTGCGAGTCCGAGAAAGCTGCGGATCTCCTTGGTAGAGGTGGGTGGCCCTTGTCGGTGGTGATACAACCTTGGTGGGGTCAATCGCTATTCCTTCTCTGAAATAAGCTGTCCGAGGAATCGACTTCCTTCAGCCAAAATTCACATTTGCTGAACTTGGCATACAAATGATGTTCTCGGAGTTTCTCGAACTAGACGCAAATGTTCCTTATGCTCTTCCTCGCTCTTGGAGAAAATCAAGATATCATCGATGAACACCACAACAAACTTGTCCAAATATTCCATAAATACCTTGTTCATCAAATTCATGAAGTATGCAGGGGCATTAGTCAATCCGAATGACATGACGGTATACTCATATAAACCATACCTGGTGGTAAATGCTATTTTGGGTATATCCGTTTCACGGATCTTCAACTGATGATACCCTGATCGAAGATCGATCTTGGAGAATACCTTGGCTCCAACTAGCTGATGAAATAGGTCATTAATCATCGGCAGAGGGTACTTGTTCTCGATGGTCACATCGTTCAACGAACGATAATCCACAACCATTCTCAGGGTTCCATCCTTCTTCTCTACCAAAAGAACTGGGGCTCCCCAAGGTGATGAGCTTGGCCGAATATATCCCTTCTCCAATAGCTCATTAATTTGCTTTTGATCTCTTCCAATTCGTTCGGGGCATCCGATAGGGTCTCTTGGATATTGGGGCTGTCTTGAGGAATAACTCAATCACAAATTCAATGTCTCTGTCCGGTGGCATTCCTGGTAATTCCTCCGGAAACACATCTGGAAATTCTTGCACTACTGGCACTTCCTCCTGAACAACTCCCGTGAGGGAATTCACCTGATTCTTCATTGGGATACGTCTGGATACATACTTGATCCTCTTCTGCTCCGGAGTGGTGAGCAGAATTGACGTCTTGAGCACAGTCTATGTTTCCTTCAAACTTCGTCAACCAATCCATGCCTAGGATTACATCCAAGGTCCGGGTTTCCAATACTATGAGGTCTGCGGAAATTTATGGTTTCCGATGTTAAGGGTTGCATGACAGCCTAAGCCTGCCATCATTTCTCCTCCTGCGGAACTGACGTGAAGAGGGCTTCTAAGGGTTCTAGTGGGAAACCCATACTTTTCCACAACTACCCTTGATATGAATGAATGCGTTGCACCAGAATCAAAGAGTACCAATACTGGATGTGAATTTAATTAAAAATTACCAACCACGATTATACGGCTGATCATAGACGTCCTCCACGTCAATGTGGTTCACCCGAGCACGAGGAAAAGGGTTGGGCTTCTTTGCTGAGCTTCCATTGCCGTTTCCATTCCTCCGCTTGGCCTCCGGGCGTCGGTGGCATAGTGCCCTGTTTTTACGGCACTTGAAGCAGTGATGTGACTCAGATCCTTCTGAGCCGGGGCAGGACGATGCTGGTTAACATTGCCGTTTCCATTACCTGACTTGTTGTCATGGTTGCGGTTGTTCCCATTCCCTCCATGGTTATGTCCTCCATGGGTGTGATGGGTATGTCCTCCCGAGTATGGGGCATAACGGGGCTTCTACTGAGCTCGAGTTGTACTTCCCTGGCCATACTTCCGCTTGCGGCTATCAATCTGCTGCTGCTTGCCTTCGAGTATGGTGGCCTTGTCTACCAGCTCACGGTAGTTGTTGAAGGTAGCCACCATTAGCTGCATTCCCGGCTCGTCATTGAGTCCCTCGAGAAACTTTTTCCTGCTTTGCGGCATCTGTGGCCACATCATCCGGCATAGCGAGCTAACTTCTTTGAACTCATCCACGTCTTGCCTGATGCGGTTCCCCTGGTGTAAGTTGCGGAACTCACGCTTCTTGAGACTCATGGCTCCAAATTTGAGACATGAGCGGTGCGGAAAGCTTCTTTGGAACTGATCCCATGTGATGGTGGCGATGGGATAAGTGGCGGTGTAGTTCTCCCACCAAGAGGCTGCGGGTCCATCAAGGCGATGTGCGACAAAGCGCACCATCTCTCGTGATCTGTGCATCCAGCAAGGCTAACTCTCTTCCGACCTTTGCGGAGCTAATCATCGGCCACAATCGGCTCAAGGTCTGCTAGAGAACATGGCGGATTCAGCCTTAAGAAGCGGGTCAAGTTGTCAACAGGGGGTGGTGGCGGTGGATTGTTGTTGTTGTTGTTTTGGTTCTGGATGAGCATCTGCATGAGGGCATTCTGCTGCTGGATCAGCTAGGTGAGCTCCGGCGGAAAGTTGAAACCGGGGTCACGTCTCGGAGGCATCTGGTGTTTTGGAGTGGATGAGAAAATTAGAATAGAACAAGGGTCTAATGAGAAAATATCACTACCCATATGAATGCACAATCATAATCACACCAATCATTTATTCAATCATCTCAAACATGGTTCAATCTCGGATTACAAATTCTCATGACTAATCGAAAATAACGGCCTAACCGATCGACGGAAAAATAAAATAACATGGCGGTCGACTAAATGTCTTCATCAATAATCCTTGCGTCCTCCAGTGCGGCGTCCTCCGGTGGGGCGTCCTCGATCTGGCGCCTCCTCTTGCGGCTTTCTTCGGTGGAGCTCCCTTCATAATCCTGGTCATTGCTTACGAGGGTCCTTCATCTCCACTCGGAAAAAGGTCTTCTCCAGGTCCATCTTCTCCTCTAATGCGGCAACATCCATCTTCAACTTGTCGACTCTCTCCATGAAATCCTTGATTTCTTCTTCATGGTCAAGGAAGTCCGCGTGTGCCTTCTCCTCCGGTTCGAGTTCACGGAACAACAGCCTCCTGTGTACCTTCGCGTTCTACGAGTCTGGATTTCCCGTTTCCTGAGGAGACTCTCCAAGTCTTGGACATATGAGAGAATGGAGTCGTCTTCTACAGTACGGATGATATCTCCATTCCTAGCTCTGCGAGAAATCATGGCGAGGTCTGATGGGTCGAGCTCGGCCCTGTACTCTTCTCGGAGATGTCCAAGTGCACGATAAATCTCCATGTCTCTTCCGAGGATCCAATTGAAATCGGTAAACTCAAAGTCAATGGGCTCTGAATGTCCTCCGAAGGTCCTCCCTGGAATGTGCACCTTAATCCTCAGAAGCGGGTATCCGTCGGGAGTGCATTGGTAGGCTTCCCGGTGATTGAGGGCGTAGCAATCTTCAGCTTCTTCACGATCTGAACCATCTTCTTGCCGAGAGGCATCGTCTCATCTGGTGGCAAAACTCCGTAGCGTAACTGGGGTGAACTCGGCCATCTAGAATGTTGAAAATCGGAGAGAAGTCGAGAAATGGACAGGGGAGAATTACGGAATGATAAGGACATAAAATAAATAGTCTCTTCCTATGGCTTTCCGATCCTAGGGGTTACGCCCTACGGTCGTGTGCTCTGAATACCATCTCAGAGCGACCCGACCCAAAATCGGTCAAGTCTACGTGTAGCTGTACCATCCCAAGATCATCTTTGGCACACGGTACATTGATGAAATAATCAAAGTTCAATCACACCTGAATTTATTACACGATTCTCATATCGAGTCTTTATTACAATAGAATAAATTGACCAAGGCCAACTCATGAGAAATAAACTAAACAAAGCTGCGGGCGTAGACGAATAGCGAGTCCATCCGACTCCATAGGGCAATCACCAAGCGTGGATCGTAGCCTCACTCCTGATCGGAAAACTCCTCTGCAACATAAGACGTTGCAGTCGTGTAGGTCAGCATTTTGAATATACCGGCAAGTCAAAGAGAGAACAACAATAAAATTACTAACACTATATGCAATTTGGCTGTGGAGCTCTAAGTTTCATTGTTTTGCGAAAAAGCCAATTTTTCCCTATAACAAGGACTTGTTTGCAATTACTACAAAATGTTGGTAGTTATTGAGATGGTTCCGCCAACCAATGTCTCATTCCCAATTATTAAATAATCCCCTCAATTAATTTACTAAGTTTGGTGTTGAGATATCCGAAATACTCCAAGTTCCAGAGGCTCAAATTGTCAGAATCGGGACACGGCTAACCGATTAGATCTTCACTCTGCAGAGGTTTGCGCACTTTACCCGCAAGAACCGTTCCCTCCTTTTAAGTCTTCGCATTTCATTGTGCTTGAAGACGGGACGGACGAAACAGGGTCTTCCAAAGAGTTCCTCTGGGC
The DNA here is from genome assembly GCA_021605145.1 of Aegilops bicornis. NCBI lineage: Eukaryota > Viridiplantae > Streptophyta > Magnoliopsida > Poales > Poaceae > Aegilops > Aegilops bicornis. Next base: position 586,718,559 of record CM038674.1, on the reverse strand, counting down.
CACTGCCGGTGCCCATCCAATCCTACCGTTCTTCTACATCTCATAGCACCGTCTAGCCAGAGTCACACCTAAGGTCGACCAAGCCAGAGCCCATAATGGCTTGCGGCTGCACATGTAAGCTTCCGGTCAATGGGGTATCCATCCATCTCTTCGTGGCTGGGTGAAGCTTTCCGCAAGATGTCATGGCACTTCTCCATGCATCCCGGCCAACCGCTGGGTACTCAGGTGCCCGTCAACAAATCCTCCACCCAGTGAGTTAATTTTGAAGTCCATCTTGAGTTTGAAGTCATGGGGTTGTCATCATCTTGACTCTCACATCTCCCTTATGAATCACTCAACCAACCCCTGTCTCACGAAAGCATAGCAAAATTAAACTACTTCGTCCCGGGCCATGGTAACAAGGAATTGGTTTCATCCTACCTCATGATACTACTCAAGAACATAACTTAAAATTCTCCTACTGCATGCATGGTGGGGAGGTATAATTCTAATGCAATAAAATCATAGATATTGTAATAGAAATCATGATCAAATGACTTTCCTGGCTGACGGTCTTCGAAAGCTAGGGACTCGTGATAGCAGGCTTCGCACTCCGGAAATTCTACCGAATCAAACAATAGCACAAATAAGTAAGGCACAATATAACATAACAGCAAGTTGGAAACAAAACACCCAAGCACTCAAACCAAAATCCAAAGAAAACTCGGAGAAATCAAATCAAGGTTTTCACCACATCAAGCAACAACTAAGAAATAGTTTTACACAACTAAAACTTTTCTTAACAGAACCTAAGCATGGGTTTTGCTAACTAACAGAAGGAAAACATCATACAAACTAGGAGCAAAAAGAATCACATCAAAAGCTATTATAGAACTCCTATTATGCCTATAACAATCCTAGCAAAGAAAAATAAAATAAAATTTTTATTCTACTGTAAATAAAAGTTCATCCTCTGTAGCTACAGAAACTAATCTAAAATAAACTATAACATAGTAAAAATAAAATTATTTACTAAATAAAACAATAGGAAAAACAGTAGCTAGTTAAATAAACAAGAAATATATGATTTTGACTAAAACTATTTTTTTATTAAAGCTAAAATACCCAAATAAATCCCTACTACTAGGCAAAGTCAAAACAAAGCAGTGACAAAAAGAATCACTAAAATAAAATAATCCTAACTCATTTTATAGCAGAATTACTAATCTTTCTAAAACTAAAATAAAACAATTTCTAATAATTTAAACATGGCCAAACATATTTTCTACAGAAACTACAACAAATTTGCAAACTAACAAAAAAAGAATCAACTAAAAATATTAAGTAACTTAAAAGATATGGATTTTACAAAACTGAAACTATTATGTTAAAAACAGAAACGAAAATAAAACTAAAAAGAAAAAAAAACTAGCGCTACGGGCCTATCTAACGCTCAGGCGTCAAATAACTAAAACACGCCCGGGAAAATAAACCGAGTCGGGCCGGTCTAACTAAACCACTTAACTAAACCAAAATAAAAACCGTAACTAAAACCGGATCTTTAAAATAAACCATACCCCTTCGGGGGATCTAATCTAAAGCGTCGATTTTGATCGGACGGTGGCGGGAGTTCAGCGACTCACCATGATGGCGGCAACGGCGACGGTCGGCCATGACTCGAGCGGCAAGCAGTGCGGTGGCTCGGTGGTCGGGAAGAGGCAATGAGGCGTCCGTGAGTCTTGCGGAGCGAGGGGAGGTCGAGGTGGAGTCGGTGGAGCTCGGGGGATCGAGGCGGCCGGGTAGTGGTAATGGCTGGCGGCGTCAGACTCCGGCGAGGATTATGGGCGGGTAGAGGGTTTAGGGGATCGGGGAGGCGGAACGGGTCGAGGGGGGTATTTATAGGGCGGGGGCCGACTTGGAGGAGGGCGGATCGGGAGGAGATCCTGATCTCCTGGATTCCGGCGAGGCGCGACGCGTGGCGTGGAGAGGAAGAAGAAGGGTGGGGTCCGCGTCGTGAGAGAGAGATGGGAGTTTTGGTCAGGCGACCGAGGAGAGGTGGTTCAAGGCGGCTCGGGCAGCCGGCTCGGCACGGGCGCTGGCTTTGTCGGCGCTGGCTGGCCGGGTCGGCTGGTTGGCCGGGCGCCTGGGTTTTTTTTGAATTAGGGAGAGAGAGAATATATTAAATATATATATTTTTATATAGGACATATATATATCAAAATTATCAGGGGAATATTCCCTACAATTTGAAAATTTTTCCAGGGGCAAAACTCAAACTTTAAAAAAAATTATTTTCTAGAAATACCCAATAAAATCAGATTTGAATTCAAACTTTTGGCAAAGTTTTCTTGACATATTTGGAGTGTCATGTTTACTCCTCTCATACTTTTTCTCAAGTATTTGTCAGGCATTGTTTTGAAGTAAATTCATCTGCCAATTTGAATTCAATATCCAACAAACCCAAAATCTTCTGAAATACTTCAAATGCCACTCAATTTCAAACAATATGCATAGATGCTTAGCTATAATTATAAAACATTCCAAATGGGAAATTTGGGATGTTACATTGGAAAAGCTCTAGCAAAACGAACTACACGATCTTGTGCTATGCTTAGGATTGGGTCTTGTCCATCACATCATTCTCCTAATGATGGGATCCCATTATCAATGACATCCAATGTCCATAGTCAGGAAACCATGACTATCTAATGATCAACGAGCTAGTCAACTAGAGGCTCACTAGGGGCATGTTGTGGTCTATCTATTCACACGTGTATTACGATTTCCGGATAATACAATTATAGCATGAATAAAAGACAATTATCACGAACAAGGAAATATAATAATAATCCTTTTATTATTGCCTCTAGGGCATATTTCCAACAGTCTCCCACTTGCACTAGTGTCAATAATCTAGTTACATTGTGATGAATCGAACACCCATATAGTTCTGGTGTTGATCATGTTTTGCTTTCATGGAAGAGGTTTAGTCAGCAGTCTGCGACATTCAGATCCGTATGCACTTTGCAAATTTCTATGTCTCCATCTTGAACATTTTCACGAATGGAGTTGAAGCGGCAGCTTGATGTGCACTGGTCTTCTTGTGAAACCTGGGCTCCTTGGCAAGTGTAATAGCTCCAGTGTTGTCACAGAAGAGTTTGATCGGCCCCGACGCATTGGGTATGACTCCTAGGTCGGTAATGAACTCCTTCACCCAAATTGCTTCATGCGCTGCCTCCGAGGCTGCCATGTACTCCGCTTCACACGTAGATCCCGCCATGACGCTCTGCTTGGTACTGCACTACCATCGCTCCACCATTCAACATATACACGTATCCGGTTTGTGACTTAGAGTCATCCGGATCTGTGTCGAAGCTAAGCGTCGACGTAACCCTTCTGACGAGCTCTTCGTCACCTCCATAAACGAGAAACATGTCCTTAGTACTTTTCGTACTTCAGGATATTCTTGACCGCTGTCCGGTGTTCCTTGCTGGGATTACTTTGGTACCTTCCTACCAAACTTACGGCAAGGTTTACATCAGTCTGGTACACAGCATGGCATACATAATAGAACCTATGGCTGATGCATAGGGATGACACTCATCTCTTCTATATCTTCTGCCGTGGTGGGACATTGAGCCGAGCTCAATTTCACACCTTGTAATACTGAGCAAGATCCCTTTCTTGGACTGATCCATTTTGAACTTCTTCAATATCTTATCAAGGTATGTGCTTTGTGAAAGACCTATGAGGCATCTCGATCTATCTCTATAGATCTTGATGCCTAATATATAAGCAGCTTCTCCAAGGTCCTTCATTGAAAAACTTTTATTCAAGTAGGCCTTAATGCTGTCCAAGAGTTCTATATCATTTCCCATCAAAAGTATGTCATCTACATATAATATGAGAAATGCTACAGAGCTCCCACTCACTTTCTTGTAAACGAGGCTTCTCCATCAGTCTGCATAAACCCAAACGCTTTGATCATCTCATCAAAGCGAATGTTCCAACTCCGAGATGCTAGCACCAGCCCATAAATGGATCATTTGGAGCTTGCATACCTTGTTAGCATTCTTAGGGTCGACAAAACCTTCCGGCTGCATCATATACAATTCTTCCTTAAGATAGCCATTAAGGAATGCCGTTTTGACGTCCATTTGCCATATCTCATTATCATAGTATGCGGCAATTGCTAACATGATTCGGACGGACTTTAGCTTCGCTATGGGAGAGAAAGTCTCATCGTAGTCAACCCCTTGAACTTGCCGATAACCTTTAGCGACAAGTCGAGCTTTATAGATGGTAACATTACCATCCGCGTCCGTCTTCTTCTTAAAGATCCATTTGTTTTCTATCGCTCGCCGATCATTGGGCAAGTCTGTCAAAGTCCATACTTTGTTTTCATACATGGGTCCTATCTCGGTGTCACGCCCAAGATGCGACCCTATCCTAAAGGAACTCAAAGGTCCCACCAAGGATAGAAGCGCATCTTGAAGACGCTTTTGCAAGGTGGATATCATTACATCAACATTACATAATAGATAGGGACACATACATAAGGCACAAATGCCACAAGAATACATCAACATCATATACAAGATCAACATCCGACTACGGATGAAACATAAACAGAAGCTCAAACAATATCCACCCTGCTAGCCCAGGCTGCCGACACGAACCTATCCCTGAACGAAGAAGCGGAAGAAGAACTCCAAAACAGTAAACATCACTCTCGCGTCATGATCATCGCATAACCTGTACCTGCAACTGGTGGTGTAGTAATCTGTGAGCCACGAGGACTCAGCAATCCCATTACCATGGGTATCAAGACTAGCAAAGCTTAAAGGGGAAGGAAGGGGTAAAATGGTGAGGTTGCAGTAGCGACTAAGCATGTATGGTGGCTAACATATGCAAATGAGAGCGAGAAGAGAAACAAAGGAACGGTCGTCAACTAGTAATGGTCAAGAAGTGATCCTGAACTCCTACTTACGTCAAACATAACCCAGAAACCGTGTTCTCCTCTCGATCAACCCCGAAAAGAGACACTCACGCGTTACGCTTTTACGGTTGGTGTATTTTAGAATAGTTTACTTCAAGTTTACTACAACCGGATATTAACAAATTCCCACCTGCCACATAACCGCAGGCACGACTCTCGAAAGTTTATACCTGCGAGGGGTGTCCCAACTTAGCCCATGATAAGCTCTCGCGATCAACGAAGGATATTCCTTCTCCCGGGAAGACCCGATCAGTCTCGGAATCCCGGCTACAAGACATTTCGACAAAGAATAAAACAAGACCGGAAGACCTCGGCGTGCCAACATCCACGATAGTAGCCGCGTATCTCTCGTCTCGTGCCACGACCGGATGAGCACTACGTACAACTAGAACCAGCCCTCAAGTTTCCCCGAGGTGGCGCTGCAAGTGGCTCTAGTTTGGACCAACACTTAGACAAGCGTTGGCCCGGGGGGGCTAAAATAAAGATGACCCTTGGGATGCGCGACTCCCAAGGGAAAAAGGTAGTAGGTGAGGCAAAAGGTAAAACCAATGTTGGGCCTTGCTGGAGAAGTTTTATTCAAAGCGAACTGTCAAGGGGGTCCCATAAATCACCCGACCGCGTTAGGGACGCAAAATCCAGGAACATAATACCGATATGACGGAAACTAGGGCGGCAAGAGTGGAACAAAACACCAGGCATAAGGCCGAGCCTTCCACCCTTTACCAAGTATATAGATGCATTAATAATATAAGAGATATTGTGATATCCCAACATAAACATAATCCAACATGGAGCAATCTTCATCTTCACCTGCAACTAGCAATGCTATAAGAGGGGCTGAGCAAAGCTGTAACATAGCCAAACAAGGTTTGCTAGGAAGGGTAACAAAGGTCAGAGGTTCATGGCAATTTGGGAGGCTTGAGCAGCAAGTGGTAGGTAAAGCAGCATAGCGATAGAACGAAGCAACTAGCATAGCAATGATAGTAGTGAGATCCAGGGTAGCGGTCATCTTGCCTGAAATCCCCCAAGGAAGAAGAACGAGTCCATGAAGAAGACGAACGGACGGAAGCCCGAACCAAGCGTGAGATTTAACGAATCCTCACGATCGCAACGAAACGGGAACTATCGAGAAAAGCACACAACATAGTAAACACACCACACATAGACAAGAGATGATGCACAACCAAGCATGATGCATGACAAGGCTACATGGAGCTACTCATGGCAAGAGATGATGCAAACAAGAGCAACACATCAAAGCAAGTTTAAATGAGGCCGGGAACAACATAGAACAATTCCGGTAAGTCCTCATATGCAAATTTTGAAATTGGTCCAGATCTGAATAAACCTTATGTTCAAGTTGTTAAACAGCAAGTTAAGATGCACTAAGATGATCTACACGAAAATCTAGTCAAGTTACATATAAAGTTCATTTACTTCGGAGCTACGGCCTAGAAGATATGAGCAAAACAAGTTAAACATGACATTGGTGCAAAATGCATCCAAACATCAAGCAAACACCTCAAAACAAGGATGCAACATGATAATATGGAACTACATGCAAAATCAAGCAAGTTTCATATAGAGCACACTCAAAACGGAGCAATGGTTCAACACATACACTCTATACAAGTCATGATAACAATCTGTCCAAAACAGCAACTAGTCATATTGCAGGCATCAAAACAACATGCTACAGGACCTCAACGTAATAACAAAAGGCATGGGCATGATGTACAGGTAAAGCATTACAAAACATGAACACTGAGCTATCTCCATAAATCACTAGAACATGCTCAAAATGACATGGCAAGATTGCAAATAATAACAGTTTCAGACTTTAGCAGAAATAACATCAGGTTGCAATGTTTAGAGCTATCAAACAACATTCTATAGGAACTTATCATGTCAAACAAAGGCATAGAATGAATCTACTGAATGCATAGATCAAATGTCCTTTATTGGCCATGATCCAAAAAGGATCCGAAGATATGATGGCACCCATGTAAACATGGCAAGTTATATTACAGATTCATACATGGCAGGAACAACAATAAGTAGGCATGTTGGTGAGCTTGAACCACTCACCACAGAGCAATAAATGGCATGTCAAGGTAACCAAAAGTAAAAAGACATGTTTATGAAGCTAAAAATGGCAAGAACAGGTTCATAGAGTGCATGGATCACTAGCAAAGCTCATGCCAAAACTGAACTCAATGTTAACAGGATGACAGCAACATTATTTAGCAACTTTGGAGCAAGATAACAACAAGCTACAGCAGGATATAAATGCAACAAGGGGCATGGATGGATATACCATGACATGTATAACAAAACATGCTTAGTGAACATCTCCAGATTATGCACAGAATGACTTGTAGAAGCAGGTTAACATAGCATCATGATATAGCAGATTCAGACATGCAAAACAACAACAGCAAGTGCCCTACTTAACAAGATTGATGCACTCACTAAAAGAATCACAAAAATACATGGATGGTACCCCTGTAAAGATGGCATGACATAGATAAAAACTCATGTAGAGCTCATGCTCATAGGATGCATACATCAATCATGGCAAAAATGACAAATGAGCAAGTTATAACAGTTTCAGCAGATTAACATCACATAGCACTCTTGCAACGAAGATTCAGGCATCAAGATGAGCTCAAATGAAAATGATGCAATGGAATGAAAAGAAGTACTCGTCGAGGCGAACAATTTGACATATTATAAGCACGAAACGGAGCTACGTATGCAGAGATACAATGCAATGAACATGACATGAAAATGTCAAAATACTTCGGGGACTTAGAGAAATTTTCGGAGGGGGGGGGGAAGTCAACCTTCGGTCTGCGCGGATCTCGAGGCGAGGCGGCTCGCCGGAGTTCACGCCGGAGATGGACGGGACGGCCGGGAGGCGGATCCAGGCTCCTCCGGCGGATCTCGCCGGATCCGGTCCGGTCGAGGCGGAGGGCGACGTGAGGCGACGGCGCGACCACCGGGCGGCCAGCAGCCACCGGCGGCCGGACTGCGCAGCGGCGGGCACGGACGGCTCCGGCGAGGGCGGGGCCGAGGCCCGGCGCTGGCGAGCACGACGGCTGGCGGAAGAGCCGGCCGGGGACTGACGCGGACGGCGGCGCGGCCAGCCCGGCCTTGGCGGAGGACAGCGACGGCGAAGCTCCGGCAAGGCGGGCCGCAGCGGCTTGGCGCGGCGGCGCTGCTGGTCGCCTGGGCCCCGGATGGGCTCAGGCGGGCCAGCGGAGGGATGGCGCGCCGCCACGTGGCGCAGCGATTCGTCGAGCTGCGGCGGGCGGACGTGTCCGTGTCGGTGTACTAGAGTAGGGGTACCCTAGTATCCCGTACTGCACGCAGACGATTGTAGCACCCCGCGAGGTTTGCCTCGTCACCGCTAAGATCCTCCGTGGCTCCTTTGGAGCCATTCAAGAACAAAGTATTTGATTAAGAAGACAAGGCCCGGCAAGAGGAGCTTGTCGGAAGGCCACTCAAGGCATGCAGAAGACAAGGCCCGGCAAGAGGAGCTTGCGGGAAGGCTCGAGCGCGACAAGCCTCCGGACGCGACAAGGATTCGGCCGCGGCAAGGCGCTTGCCGCGGCAAGCAAACCACTCCGTACCCACGCTCCAGCTCATCCAGCGACGTGTCGCCATGGGACCGTTCCATGCGCGCGTGTCGAAAGGCTGTGCAGCTAGCGGAGAGCAGCGATAAGCGGCGCTGACAATCTCGCCATCGTGGCGAGCGGAGGCGCACCTGACGGTCTTTGTTGCACTGTTTGGGCGACACTGACGGGCATTTATTGCTTTTGTCCCTTGCCGTCAGAGTTAGGTATTTTGCACCTTTGTCATCGCTCGAGTAGGTGTACCAACTCCTGTTTTACATTTGTACCCTCGCCTATGTTGCCACCTGTCGGAGACCCCTTGAGCATATAAAAGGAGGCCCATGCGCAACGTAGAAGGGGTTCGGTTCGAGGTTCGGTTCGAGGTTCGGTTCGTTCGACTCGCTAGAGACCAGATACACTCGCGCTAGGTTTTGTAGCTCGCATTGCTCCCTAGCAAGAACACAATACATCAAACAAGCAGCAGTAGGAGTTTTATCTCTCCGGAGAGCTCCTGCTGGGTAAACTGCTCGTGTGCCTCGCCTCGATCCGCTCTTCGTGCGATCTCCGCCCCCTCCGAACCACAAAGGGGCTCTGGTCCGCCGCCCCATAGGTGTCCGTGGTACGATCAGCCTCCCGACATCTTTGGCGCGCCCGGTAGAAGGCGTCGAGGCCGTGTGAATCTGATCCGACGTTCACACGAGCAGCGTCGACAACATCTTCCTCAACATGCCACCGAAGAAGAAGGCTTCGGGCGGCAGAGCCGTCAGCGTCGTACTCCACCCTCACCGCAGCAAGCGGGTGGTGGGGCGGAACCTTTGGCGGAGGAACGGGCGCCGACGAAGGTGTTCGCGACGTTGCCAAGTCCAAGGACAAGGCCCCGCAAACCTCGGCGTCCGTGCATCCCCCGCACCCATCTCAGGAGACGCGGGACCAACAACGTCATGGCGTTCACAATGCCATACGTTCGTTGGATCGAGACCCTCAAGACCAGCATGCGCGCCAACATGCCGGGCACGAGTGAGATACTGATGCCCGGACGAGGTGCTGCTCCTTCTAACGTAGTTAGAAGTCCGAGCATATCCCGCTCCTCGCACCGTTCGCCAATGCCACCCACTACTCCAGCAGAAGCTCTGGCGAGAGCTCAGCTGCTTCTCGATTACCCTCCAACGGCCGACAAGGTCGACGAGTGGAGGGCCACTATCCAGAGCCTCATCGGGCTTTGCCAACAGCGACGCTCCGCGGCAACCAACGCCATCGTTGCCGCGGCGAGACGACAAGGCACGAGCCGGTGGCGATGAGACTGTCGGAGGTGCAACCACCGTGCACTCTCCGCCACGAAGGCCAAGATCGCCGACTCACCGGATCCACCTCGACAGCGACTCCACCGCGTCGCCGGATCCATGAGCTCGCCGCGATCAGCGCCAAGTCCTTCACGAAGCGACAACAAGAGGACGCTTCGAACTGCATCGAAGCGCCAAAGAGAAGCGCGACGTCGGTCCGGCTGCCGCTACCTGGGCCTTCGTTGGCGATGCACGCCGGAGGAGCCATGCGACTTGCCGTCTGTGGTAGGTTGCCCTGCGTTCACTCGTGAGCTGCGGCAAGTCCGATGGCCCAGCCGTAAAAACTTCAAACCAGACGTCTTTGGAGAAGTATGATGGCGGGGCGCATCCGTCGGAGTTCCTCGTGCATCTACACCATCGCGGTGCGAGCTACGGGGACGGGACGACAAGATCCTCGCCAACTACTTCCCGCTCGTGCTCAAGCCCAACGTCGAGATCTTGGCTCATGCACTTGCCGGACAGCTCCATATCCTCTTGGGCAGATTCATGCCATCAGCTTGTTGGCGCCTTCACGGTGGCCACAAGCCTCATGGCCAAGAGAGTGACCTTCATCTGCTCACCCGTAAGGAAGGAGAGTCCTGCGCAAGTTCATTCAGAGATTCAGCCGTGTGCACTACAACATCCCAGACGTCCACCCTGCCGCGGTGATCGCGCATTTCATCGTAATGTGCGGAACCGCAGGATGAGGAGGAGATGGCGATGTGCAAAGTCAAGGACGTCGGTGAGCTGACGCCTTGGCCGACAAGTGTGCACGCATACGAGGAAGGGAGGAGACTCCCAGAGAGAATGCGGAAGCAGGATCGGCAGTGAGGACACCGCCCGGCAAAGAAGGGCCATAAGCGAGGCAACAGAAGAAGAAAGGTAGAGAAGTGCTAGCTGTTGAGCGGTCCCAAGAACGGAGGTGGCGACAAGAATGCCAAGGCTGGTGGCTCCGGCAAGGAGGTTGTCACCGACGCCAACCACCGGTCGATGGCGGCCGCCGCCAAGCAGACAGCTCCGGCAAGCAAGATCTTGCAAGATCCACCGCACCAAGGGCGCTTTAACCTCCGTGAGCTGCAAGAAGGTCGAGCAGCTTGTCGAATGCCAGAGAGCTGAGTACGAGCGGCGCGACAAGGAGAAGGCCCAGGAAGGCGCTGGGGGAGCAAGCAAGAAACGTCCCGGCCGGGGAGGACGCTGCGGCAAGGCCAAGCAGCGGCAAGGAGATAGACCTCCCCGCGGCCGCGACAAGGATGAAGATGATGATGACGATGAAGATATGGAAGACGACGACGCTGATGAGCAGGAGTTTCAGAAAGCCACAGAGGTCCTCTGCGTTGACGGAGGTGCTTCCCGCATACCTCCCACCGCAAGAACTCAAGCAATGGATACGGAGGTCAATGCAGCGGAACCATCCATGGAGTCACGCAAGCCTCTGAAGTGGTCCGGCACGCCTATCATTTTTGATATTGAGGACCACCCTGATCGCATAACTGCGGTCGGGTGCTTGCCGATGTTGGTCTCACCAACCATCCGCAACCTCAAGGTCACCAAAATGCTAGTTGACGGCGGGGCCGGCTTGAATCTGATCTCCTCCGCGGTGCTCCAGAAGCTTCAAATCCTTGACAGCCGAAGCTCGAAGAGACCGCACATTCCAAGGAATCAATCCGGAAGGAGCAAGCGAAGGGAAGATTACGTTGCGGTAACATTTGGCAGCGAGCTGAACTTTAGGATCGAGAGGGTCACATTCGACGTTGCCGATTTCCCATTGCCTTACAATGGGATACTTGGCCGCCCAAAGACTCGCCAAGTTCAAGGCAGCCTCTCACTACGCCTACAACTTACTCAAGATGCCAGGCCCGATAAGCGTCATCTCTGTCCATGGCGACAAGAAGGATGCCCTTATCCGTGCCGACAAGATCTACCGGGATGCAGCAGCCGCGACAGATCGCCAGACACTTGCCGCTGAAGCTTCCGGAGGGAAGAAGACAGAGTCCAAGTCCGGCAAGGGCTCTGATGCTTACTCCGGCAAGCGCACCTCTTCGGAGTGCTACGCTACCGTCGAGGACGCACCATCGAGCTCCACCGGCAAGTGCAAGAAGATGGTGGCTCCGCCAAAGACCAAGAAGGTGCCCGCCAAGGAGGACGGCACTGGTGGTACCTTTACCATCAGTGCCTCTCTTGACCCTAAATAGGAAGGCGCGCTCGTTGCTTTCCCGCGGGCGAACGTGGACATGTTTGCATGGCAACCGTCTGACATCCCCGGTGTTCCCAGGAAAGTGATTGAGCACCGTCTCGCCGTTTGTCCTCACGCGCGACCTGTCAAGCAGAAAGTCAGGAAGCAGGCAGTGGAGCGCCAAGAATTCATCGCAGAAGAGATCAAGAAATTGGAAGCAGCAGGCCTTGTTAGAGGAGTGCTCCATCCTACGTGGTTGGCCAATCCTGTAGTCATGCGCCAAAGCAAATGGAAAATGGAGACTTTGTATTGACTTCACGGATGTTAATAAAGCTTGTCCCAAAGATCCATTTCCCTTGCCGCGCATTGACCAGATTGTTGACTCCACGGCTGGATGTGATTTGCTTTCGTTTCTTGATGCATACTCGAGATACCATCAGATCTTCATGGCTGAAGAAGATGAGGAGAAGACCGCATTCATCACACCATGTGGCTCATACTGTTTGTTACGGATGCCTTTCGGTTTGAAGAATGCTGGTTCTACATTTGCAAGGGTAGTCGATGACGCTTTTGAGCCGCAAATGCACGTAAATGTAGAAGCCTACATGGATGACATAGTGGTCAAAAGCAAGGACAAAGCAACTCTGGTTCAAGATTTGGACGAGACCTTTGCAAATCTGCGCCAAGATCAACCTCAAGCTCAACCCCGAGAAGTGCGTGTTTGGAGTCCCTTCCGCAAGCTTCTCGGGTTCTTCGTGTCTCAACGAGGGATTGAAGCTAATCCCGACAAGATCAAGGCCATTGAGCAGATTGAAGCACCAAAGCGCGTCAAGGATGTACGAAGACTTGCCGGGTGCGTAGCTGCTCTCAGCAGGTTTATTTCTAGGTTCTGCTGAGCGCATACCGCCATTTTTCAAGATTTTGAAAAAGGCAGGTCCAATGAAATGGACTCCCGGCGGAGGCTGCGCCGCAGGACTTGAAGAGATACCGCCCTCCACTCCAACACTTGTCGCACCTAAGCCACAAGAGAAGTTGTTGCTATATATAGCAAAGCAACCAATCAAGTGGTTAGTGCTGCGTTAGTAGCGTAGAGGGAGGCGGATGACGAGCCAGCAACCACGGCAAGCACATCCGGCGACAAGCGAGGGGCTTCGCCGACAAGCTCTGGTCCCGACAAGGACGAATCCGCTGCAGACGCATGACCGGATGCGTAAAGGATGGTGCAGCGCCCAGTCTACTTTGTCGATTCCCTCTGTAGGGGGCTAGGTCAAGGTACTGTGTGCAGAAATTGCTTTTCGCCTCCTCATGGCCTCGAGAAAGCTGCGCCACTACTTCCAAGCACATGAGATCACAGCTTGTCACTCGCTTTCGGCAAGAGGATACCGCAGAATCCGTAAGCAACGGGCGGGATTGTCGAGTGGGCATTGGAACCGTCAAGCTTTGGTCTCAAATTTGAAAGCACATCAACTATCCAAAGCGAGGCGTTGGCAGAATTCATAGCAGAATGGACACCAACGCCAGATGAAGAGATTAGGAGACGCAGCATTCCCGTCAAGGAAGCAAGCAAAGAGTGGTCGATGTACTTTGATGGTGCCTTCTCGCTGCAAAGGCGCCGGTGCGGCGTCGCTTATCGCACTCCACCGGAGAGCACCTCAAGTAATGTAGTCCGGATGCACTTTCCCAAGGAGCAAGCGACAAACAATACCGCAGAGTATGAAGGTTTGCTTGCGGTCTCGTGGATCGCAGTGGACCTTGGGATCAAAAAGCTTATTGTCGGGGTGACTCGCAACTTGTCGTCCGCCAAGTGAACAAAGATTACCAAAGTCCGTTGATGGAAGCCTACGTTGATGAAGTGAGGAAGCTAGAAGAGCACTTTGACGGCCTGCAAATGGAACATGTTCCAAGAGCTCAGAATGATATTGCTGACGACCTGTCAAAGTGTGCCGCACTTAAGTTGCCTGTGGAACCAGGGATTTTCGTGCTCAAGCTAACTCAGCCAACCGTAACACCATCAACTGGACAAAGCAGGAAGAGGAAGTTGACCTCTGTTGACTACTTTCCGACAGAGCTTCCCGAAGCCGTCGTTGCAAAGGTCCCCAAGATCAACACCAACAATGCTGAGGGGTAGTCTGCTCCGACAAGCCCCATGGTTTGTTTCGTTGAAGCAGATGCTTCCGACAAGTTTTGCTCCGGCAAGCTTGCTGGAGAACATCAAGCTCCGGCAGGGCCGCAGGTCCTTGCCGTGGAAGCTGATGTTCCCGCAGCAGCAGATGTGCCTTTGGTCCTTGTTGTCGAGCCACAAGCTCCAGCATGGGCGCAGCAGATTGTCCATTTCCTTGAGACAGAGAACTTCCCGAAGAGCAAGAAGAAGCGGAAAGAGTAGCCCGGCGATCAAGTATGTACCAGTTTGTCGACAAAGATATCGTATGTAAGAAGACTCAACGGTGTGAAATTGAAGTGTATTCCTGTGGAAGATGGACAGAAGCTGTTGGCGAGAGATACGGAGGCATATGTGGTCACCACATTGGCGCAAGAAGAGCACTTGCCGCAAAGCTTTCCGGCAAGGTTTCTTCTGCCGACAGCCCTCCGTGATGCAACCGCACAAGTAACCAAGTGTGAAGCGTGCGGTTCCATTCCAAACAGATACACTAGCCAGCTCAAGCTCTCCAGACGATCCCTTTATCCTGGCCATTTTTGGTCTGGGGGCTCGACATCCTCGGCCCCTTCCCCCGAGCTGTCGGGGGCTTTGAGTACTTGTACGTCGCCATCGACAAGTTCACAAAGTGGCCGGAAGTGGAAGCAGTGAGGAAGGTGACGAGTCAAGTTCTTCAGGTCGATTGTTTGCCGTTTCGGAATCCCTAACAGGATCATCACCGACAACGGCACACAATTTACGAGTCGCACCTTCATGCAGTACGTCCAAGATCTTGGCGCCAAGGTCTGCTTTGCTTTCGTTGCTCACCCGAGAAGCAACGGTCAAGCAGAGAGGGCAAATGCTGAAGTCTTGCGGGCTCAAGACCAGAACTTTCGACGGGCTGCACAAGTGCGGAAGAAAGCGGATCGAGGAGCTACCGGTGGTTCTTTGGTCGATCAGACGACACCAAATCGAGCCACCGGCCGGACACCTTTTGCTCTAGTCTATGGAGCGAGGCGGTTCTCCCCACGGAACTCGTGATACGGATCGCCTCGAGTGCTCGCTTATGATGAGCTTGAGCAAGAGCAGCTGCGACAAGATGACGCGCTGCTCCTTGAGGAGGATCATCTTCAGGCCGCTCTGCGAGCTGCTCGCTACCAGCAAGCTTTGCGTCAATACCATAGCCGCAGAGTTAGTGCCAGAAGTCTCGAGGAAGGCGACCTTGTTCTTCGGCGCGTTCAGTCCGCCAAGAATTCAAACAAGTTGGCCTTGAAGTGGGAAGGCCCTTATCGGGTGAAACGAGTCACTAGGCTCAAGGCCGTCGCCTTGAGACCGAAGATGGCATTCCGGTGAGCAACTCCTGGAACATTGAGCATCTTCGTAAGTTTTACCCATAGGGCGCGGTTGTCGGAACCCATTCCGGCAACCACCTTTTGTACAAGTCTTGCCGCTGTTGCATGTAATCCTTTGTACAAAGCCGGGCGCAGACCCCGTGCATCATAAAGCTCATGTGTTGCGCACAACTTGTCAAATTCATGCTTCCATCATTTTATTGCATGTTTTGGCTAACACTTTGTGCAACAACCACCCGGTAAGCAAAATCGAGCCGCTAGGCTCCATAACTTTATTTCCTCTTCTTTCTCTTTTCTCAAAGAAAGGAAGGCTCCCTCGCGCACAAGTTAACCCAGGGGAAGGAGAGGATGATAATACTATGGACCAGGCACCGCCGAGGAAGTTTCACCTCATCGGGAAGCAAGAGATGTAAAAGCTAAGTTGCCAAAGTTTGAGCAATCAATTTTTAAATTTTTAAGTTATCTTCCTCGAACGATAGTACTTTGTATGGAAAACCTGTGCGCAGAGGAACCAACTCGCCGGCTAGTCGCGCCCTTACTTTGTTTCGAGTCCGCTCAACAACATAAGTGAGCTGCGGCTAGTCGCGACAAGGTTGCTTGTCGGAGGCGGCATCGCCAAAGAAGTCGCCGACGTTCACTCAGCCATGACAAAAGTGCCTGCACCGACAAGTCCCCCAAATGCGTAAAGGCGTAAACGTACAAAGGAAGGAATCAAGTAGAGGAAATAACGTTGCATTGATCGCCTAAGATAAAGTATATCACAAAATAACTTGTCGCTGATCTAACAAAGTGTTCTAAACATGATCAGCAGCGACAAGGGAAAGATAAAGTTGGCGGCCTAGTCTACGCGGTCCCCGTCAATCCGCTTGATCTTGTTCACCTTGTCCACAATGGGTGCGACAAGGGCTTTGAGCTCCTCCACGTTGGCATCGGGCGGCAAGGATCTGAGGACGCCGTTAAGGTTGAGGCCCGGATTGCGGAAGGCCACCTTTATCAACACCTTCTCGAGGGCTCCTGCACGCATCTGGCGTGATTCCTCGGCCACCGCTTTGGGACCTCTTCCGAGTCGGCTGGAGACCTGTCGCCACGCCTTTGAAGAATAAACTGAAGTTTGGCGCCGGGTTGGAAGTGCTCGTCGGAGGAGTATGCAAGGTCCGCCATCCCAGCCCATCACTCGTTGTGGATGTCGTGGCGGTGTCCACAAGACCTTCACCAAAGGCTCCACGCTCTCCCTCAAGGTGCTCGATGGAGGCAGCATTCGCTAGCAGCTCCTCCTTGGCCTTGATCGCCTCCAACAAGCCCACCTCCCGCTCTCTGGCGCCGTCCAACGTCTGTGTCAGGGTGGTCAGCTTCAGCTCAAGATCCGCCTTGGAATCCTTGGCGGTGTCGAGCTCCTTGCCTCTATCAGCGAGACGACTCTGCAGCTCGCCAAGGGTGTAGGCGTCCTTCTCACGCTCACGCTTGAGCGCGGCAAGCTCTTCGCCGCTCTTCTTGAGGCTGGCCTCCAGCTGTGCCACCTTCGCCTTCAGCTCTTCCTTGGCGGCCTCGGCGGCTGCAGCAGCATCCTTCGCTTCCTGAAGCGCCCCGCCAAGTGACTCCTCGCGTGCGGCAAGGTCTTCTTCGTGGCTGTCCAGGTTGACCTTCCGCTGCGCCACCGCTTTCTGCGGAGAGCTTCTCGGCAGCCACCGCTCCTCCTCACCGCGGCCTTCTCAAGGATAAAGGCCGTGCGCTCTTCGCAAGTTGCCCCAGCTTCGCTACGTCGCGGAGAGCTTCTTGGTTGGCGCTCGGAGCTCTTGGTAGCGCCTCTCCATGTCCGCTCCTGCCCTCGCGACAAGTGCTTCCCGGGTCTCCAACTTGGCCTGCGGGCGGTAGAGCGACAACAGCTCCTCCTCGGACTTCGCCGCTGCTGCTGCTTGGCGCGTCCACCAGCGTCGGCCAATGGAGGAGAGAAGCTTCGCCGTCGAAGGTCTCTCCTTCGACCGCGCCTGAGCTCGGTTCCTGTGGGAGCTTGATGAATACACCTTCGCCACCTTCAGTAGGCGCCCGGCTGAGGCTCCTCGGGCCAGCGCCTTGGCAGCCCAGAAGTCGGCTGTCGGCGTAGCGCTTGGCGCTCCTGCGGCCTTAGGGCCGTCAGTGCGATCGCCCGACCCCTCGCCGGCCTCTGCGTCGGCAGCCTCGGTGGCCTCCTCGCCAACAGGCTCGTCGGCGACGACCTCTTCTTCCACAACAACGACCTCTTCTTCCTCGACGGCGGCCTCGTCGGTGTTGCCTTGCCTTCCTCCTGGCGGCCTCGACCTCCATCGGCTCTGCGTCGACGAAGAAAGAGCGATCAAGCAATTGTTCAAAAGAGAAACAAAAGAAAGCAAGCCCAAGGGAAATCTTCGTGTAAGGGAATTACACCTGCAGGATCCGCAGCCATGGCTTCACCACCGGAGGGTCACTGGCGCTGTCCCTTGTCGGGTAGCCTCCCTTGCTGGAGTGGCCTCCCTTGTCGGAGGGCGCTCCCTTGCCGGAGATCCCTCCCTTGGCGGCGTAGTGGCAGCGGGCAGGATTTCGGGGGCGGCTTCCGAGCCCTCCTGATGAGGCTGCTCTGCTCCTACACAAGCAAACATTCAGGTATCAATGAAGAAAGGGCACCCTTGCGCACCTAATAGTAAGAAGAAAACTGCACACTTACTCTGGGGGCTGTGCTGGGGGCTGCTCTGAGGAAGGGTTGCCGGGTCCGGCAAGGGGGTCTCGGACGCGTCCCCCTGCTACACGGAGAATCGTCCTCAACGACGACCGTCGGGATCTTAGCCCTCTTCGACGCTCTCTGGGCGGCGTCCACGAAAAGGAAAGAGTCCAGAATGAAGCAAATCAGATTCAAGGTGAAGCAATAAAATTGAAGAAATACAAGCACAAATCTCAAGAGCTTACTCTTCGCCTTCCTCTTCGGAGCTGAGCGCGGAGAAGTCAAACTTCGGCTCGCCTCTGGTGCGACGAGGCGGGGGAGTGGGCTCTCTTGGCCGCTTGGCGGAGGCGTCGGCGGTGGCTCGAGAAGATCCCGCCCGATTGTCGCGGCAGTGTGAGGCGCTCCAGCGCAACCTCGCTTGCAGCGGTAGAGCCAACGTCATGGCCTTCTTCTGTGGGCGATATGTCGCCTCTAACTCGTCTCCGGCCTTGCGGAGGCGCCTCTTCGGCGGAGCCGGGCTCACCGCGCGCAAGTCGCTGGGTGGTGGAGAAGAAGCGCCCTCGGCGGGTCCACTCGACCCGGCCTCGGCTCGACAAGCTCGTCCTCGCCGACGACCTCCCTCGCTTCGGCAAGGCTTGCCGCCTTCTCGGCGTCCGCCTCCTCCACGGTGAACCCGAAGGCTCCGGCAGCGGCAGCTGCTGCCGCCTCCTCCACCCTGGTGGCAATCCGCGCCATCTCCTCGTCGGTGGTGTCGCGGGTGAGCCTTTTCTGCTCGTTGGAGCGGATCGACACTTCTTCCAAGTCGTCGAAGAACTGCTGCACGACCTCGTCGGGGGGCTCCTGCCAGGTTGGAACGATCCCATGGGAATCGACGGCATCATGGCGCGGATGCGGTCGAGCACCGAGTTGTTGCACAATGGGACGACCCCCCTCGGCAACCTGAACCACTCAGGTTGCTCGGGGTCGTTCTTGAACAGCTCGAGCAGCATCGCATCCAGCTCCAAGACGGTGAAGTTCCAGTTCATACCCGGGCGCAACATCATGATGTGTCTGCCGCATTCTGGAACTCCCAAGCAAGCCTTCTCCTCTCCTGCAAGGGAGCGATGCGGCGACGAAGGAAGTCTGCGCCAACTGCGCCTACGGTTAGTCCGGCAAGCCTGAGGCGCAAAATCCGGGTCACGGCTATCTTCAACTTCGCATCCTCCGGCGCCAAGTTACTCCAATCTCTGCCGCGCACTATTGGGGTTTGGCGCACGGCAGTGAAGGGCTGCGGGTTCTCCTCTACGACCCAACAGCAATTGGCTCTCCACTCCTCCCACTTGTTGCGGAACTCTCCTTCCGTAGGCCTCTTTCTTGCCGATCCTAGAGACCCAGGCTATCCCTCCGCAAGTGGCTCTCCTCTCTCGACGCTGAGGCACGAAGAAATGGCGGAAGAGTGCCACATTTGGGTGGACTCCGACAAAGTTTTCGCAAAGATGCGCGAAAACTGCCATGGTCAAGACGGCGTTGGGGGTGAAATCAAGGAGGCGGAGGCCAAACGTGTTCATGATGTCGCAGAAGAACTCAGAAAAGGGCGGGCAAAGCCCGCAATAGAAGAAAAGAGCGAAAAAGGGGTACCTGTTGGTGCCAAATCGAGGCGGAGGCGGGAGTACCCTCGCGCGGATGCGCACGCTGCGTCTCCGCCGACCAAAAGAGGTAGAAGACATCCCGCAGCTCCCTTGCGCCGAGCTGCGGGGAAGATGGCCCGCTCCTTGCGCAGCGCCAGCGAGCTGCGCCTCGGCCGACTTGACGCCCTTCTCCTTGTCGGCTTTCGGAGCCATGGCGAGGGCGGCGGAGGAGGCCGATGGCGGTGAGCGCGCTTGTGGCGAAGGGGGGCGGGGCGCTGCTCTCTTCGCACCGGAGAAGAAGGGGGGAGCGGCGGTGGTTTTCTTGACAAGACAACAATGGCGAGTGGACGGCCTGCCCTGTTTTCTCCGCTTATAAAGAGGGGAGGGGCGGACGTTCCGCTTTTCCTAATAAATAAACCCCACGACCACGCCCACGATCTTCGCCGACGACGCCACGTCCGATGCGTGCCGTTAGTGGGGTCGTGGTGGGTCCGGGCGAAGTTGCGGCGGCGTGGTCGAGGCCGCGCATGCCGATGCACTGTTGCAGGCCTGGCCCGACAGCGCTTCGGCACCGTGCTGCCCAGCCGGGGCTCCTGTCGGTGTACTAGAGTAGGGGTACCCTAGTATCCCGTACTCATGCACGCAGACGATTGTAGCACCCCATGCGGTGGTTTGCCTCGTCACCTCCAAGATCCTCCGTGGCTCCTTTGGAGCCATTCAAGAACAAAGTATTTGATTAAGAAGACAAGGCCCGGCAAGAGGAGCTTGTCGGGAAGGCCACTCAAGGCATGCAGAAGACAAGGCCCGGCAAGAGGAGCTTGCCGGAAGGCTCAGGCGCGACAAGCCTCCGGACGCGACAAGAGATTCGGCCGCGGCAAAGGCGCTTGCGGCAAGCAACCCTCTCCATCTCCGCTCCAGCTCATCCAGCGACGTGTCGCCATGGGACCGTTCCATGCGCTGCGTGTCGAAAGGTCAGCAGCCAGCGGAGAGCAGCGATAAGCGGCGGCCGACAATCTCGCCATCGTGGCGAAGCGGAGGCGCACTGACGGTCTCTGTTGCCTTTGTTTGGGCGACAATCGACGGGCATTTATTGCTTTTGTCCCTTGCCGTCGAGTTAGGTATTTTGCACCGCATACCTTTGTTCGAGTAGGTGTACCAACTCCTGTTTTTACATTTGTACCCTCGCCTATGTTGCCACCTGTCGGAGACCCCTTGAGCATATAAAAGGAGGCCCATGCGCAACGTAGAAGGGGTTCGGTTCGAGGTTCGGTTCGAGGTTCGGTTCGTTCGACTCGCTAGAGACCAGATACACTTGCGCTAGGTTTTGTAGCTCGCATTGCTCCCTAGCAAGAACACAATACATCAAACAAGCAGCAGTAGGAGTTTTATCTCTCCGGAGAGCTCCGAAGCTGGGTAAACTGCTCGTGTGCCTCGCCTCGATCCGCTCTTCATGCGATCTCCGCCCCCCTCCGAACCACAAAGGGGCCTGGTCCGCCGGCCCCATAGGTGTCCGTGGGTACGATCAGCCTCCCCGACAGTCCGGCCGGGGGCGGACGTGTCCGGCGGCGGGGAGAGGAGCGGGGCTAGGGTTTCGGGGTGAATTGATCCGGAATTTCGGAGGGGGAGGTGTTTATATAGGCATAGGGAGCTAGGAGACTCCAAATGAGGTGCGGTTTTTGGCCACGCGATCGTGATCGAACGACCGAGAGCATGGAGGGGAGTTTGCTGGGTTTTGGGCCACTTTGAAGGGGTGTTGGGCTGCAAAGAGAAAGGGGCTTTTGCGGTTACCCGGTTAACCGTTGGAGTATCAAACGACCTCCAAATGGCACGAAACTTGACAGGCGGTCTACCGGTGCTATACCAAGGCCGCTTGACAAACCTCGGTCCATTCCGAGAACGTTAAACACCCGCACACGAAAAGAGGTAAAAGGGGGCGCCGGGAGACATAGGAGTGCCGGATTGCTAAACGGACAATGGGGAAAATGCTCAGATGCATGAGACGAACATGTATGCAAAATGAGACGCGCATGATGACATGATATGAAATGCAGATGATGACATGGCAAGGAGAGACACGCAAGCACATGACATGGCAAAGACGGCGAATAACTGGAAGACACCTGGCGCATCGGATCCGGGGCGTTACACTCGGATTGCATGGCTTCAAGCCATTTGTTGGAATCTGGGACCGCCATCGCTTCTTCATAGTTCGAAGGTTCACCGTTGTCTAACAACATGGTTTCCAGGACAGGGTTGCCATACCATTGTGGTGTGGAACATGTCCTTGTGGACCTACGAAGTTCAGTAGTAACTTGATCCGAAGTACCTTGATCATCATCATTAATTTCCTCTTCAGTCGGTGTAGGCACCACAGGAGCATTTTCCTGAGCTGCACTACTTTCTGGTTCAAGAGGTAGTACTTCATCGTGTTCTACTTTCCTCCCACTTACTCCTTTCGAGAGAAACTCCTTTTCAAGAAAGGATCCGTTCTTGGCAACAAAGATCTTGCCATCGGATCTAAGGTAGAAGGTATACCCAATGGTTTCCTTAGGGTATCCTATGAAGACGCATTTTTCCGACTTGGGTTCGAGCTTTTCAGGTTGAAGTTTCTTGACATAAGCATCGCATCCCCAAACTTTTAGAAACGACAGCTTAGGTTTCTTCCCAAACCATAATTAATACGGTGTCGTCTCAACGGATTTAGATGGTGCCCTATTTAAAGTGAATGTAGCTGTCTCTAGAGCGTATCCCCAAAATGATAGCGGTAAATCGGTAAGAGACATCATAGATCGCACCATATCCAATAGAGTGCGATTACGACGTTCGGACACACCGTTATTACCGAGGTGTTCCAGCGGCGTGAGTTGTGAAACGATTCCACATTTCCTTAAGTGTGTACCAAATTCGTGACTTAAATATTCTCCTCCACGATCTGATCGTAAGAATTTTATTTTTCGGTCACGTTGATTCTCTACCTCATTCTGAAATTCCTTAAACTTTTCAAAGGTCTCGGACTTGTGTTTCATCAAGTAGACATACCCATATCTACTCAAGTCATCGGTGAGTGAGAACATAACGATATCCTTCATGAAGCCTCAACGCTCATTGGACCGCATACATCGGTATGTATGATTTCCAATAAGTTGGTTGCTCGCTCCATTGTTCCGGAGAACGGAGTCTTGGTCATTTTGCCCATAAGGCATGGTTCGCATGTGTCAAATGATTCATAATCGAGAGACTCTAAAAGTCCATCGTAATGGAGCTTCTTCATGCGTTGACACCAATGTGACCAAGGCGGCGATTGCCACAAGTATGTGGGACTATCGTTATCAACTTTACATCTTTTGGTATTCACACTATGAATATGTGTAATATTATGTTCAAGATTCATTAAGAATAAACCATTGACCATCGGAGCATGACCATAAAACATATCTCTCATATAAATAGAACAACCATTACTCTCGGATTTAAATGAGTAGCCATCTCGTATTAAACGAGATCCTGATACAATGTTCATGCTCAAACTTGGCACTAAATAACAATTATTGAGGTTTAAAACTAATCCCGTAGGTAAATGTAGAGGTAGCGTCTTGTGACGGCGATCACATCGACCTTGGAACCATTCCCCGACGCGATCGTCACCTCGTCCTTCGCCAGTCTCCGTTTATTCCGCAGCTCCTCTGCTGTGAGTTACAAATATGAGCAACGACACCGGTATCAAATACCCAGAGTTACTATGAGTAATCGTAAGGTACACATCAAGTACATGTATATCAAATATACCTTTAGTGTTGCCGGCCTTCTTGTCCGCTAAGTATTTGGGGCAGTTCCGCTTCCAGTCGCCCTTCCCTTTGCAATAAAAGCACTCTGTCTCAGGCTTGGGTCCATTCTTTGACTTCTTCCCGGCAACTTGGTTACCGGGCGCGGCAACATCCTTGCCATCCTTCTTGAAGTTCTTCTTACCCTTGCCCTTCTTGAACTTAGAGGTTTTATTAACCATCAACACTTGATGTTCTTTCTTGATTTCAACCTCAACTGACTTCAGCATTGAAAATACTTCAGGAATAGTTTTCACCATCCCCTGCATATTGTAGTTCATCACAAAGCTCTTGTATCTCGGTGGGAGCGACTAAAGGATTCTGTCAATGACCGCCTCGTCCAGGAGGTTAATGTCCGGTGGGACAAAGTTGTGCAACCTGCATATTTTGAGTATGTGCTCACCGATGTAACTATTTTCCTCCATCTTACAACTATAGAATTTGTCGGAGACTTCATATCTCTCGACCCGGGCATGAGCTTGAAAAATCATTTTCAGCTCCTCGAACATCTCATATGCTCCGTGTTGCTCAAAACGCTTTTGGAGCCCCGGTTCTAAGCTGTAAAGCATGCCGCCTTGAAACGAGGGAGTAATCATCAAGACGAGACTGCCAAGCATTCATAATGTCTTGGTTCTGCAGGATGGGTGCTTCACCTAGCGGTGCTTCTAGGACATATTGTTTCTTGTCTGCTATGAGGATGATCCTCAGGTTCTGGACCCAGTCCGAATAGTTGCTGCCATCGTCTTTCAGCTTGGTTTTCTCTAGGAATGCGTTGAAGTTCATGGTGACATGAGTGTTGGCCATTTGATCTACAAGACATTTTGCAAAGATTTTAGACTAATGTTCATGATAATTAAGTTCATCTAATCAAATTATATAATGAACTCCCACTCATGATCATCACGTGAGATGGACTAGGCCGTGTCCGATCATCACGTGAGATGGACTAGTCATCGTCGGTGAACATCTCCATGTTGATCGTATCTTCCATAGACTCATGTTAGACCTTTCGGTCTCTTGTGTTCCGAGGCCATGTATGTACATGCTAGGCTCGTCAAGTTAACCCTAAGTGTTTTGCATGTGTAAAACTGTCTTACACCCGTTGTATGTGAACGTAAGAATCTATCACACCCGATCATCACGTGGTGCTTCGAAACAACGAACTTTAGCAACGGCGCACAGTTAAGGAGAACACTTTCTTGAAATTATTATAAGGGATCATCTTATTTACTACCGCCGTTCTAAGTAAACAAGATGCATAAACCATAATAAACATCACATGCAATTATATAAAGTAGTGACATGATATGGCCAATATCATATAGCTCCTTTGATCTTCATCTTGAGGCTCCATGATCATCTTGTCACCGGCATGACACCATGATCTCCATCATCGTGTCTCCATGAAGTTGCTCGCCAACTATTACTTCTACTACTATGGCCAACACGTTTAGCAATAAAGTAAATTAATTTACATGGCGTTGAATCAATGACACGCAGGTCATACAATAATTAAGACAACTCCTATGGCTCCTGCCGGTTGTCATACTCATCGACATGCAAGTCGTGATTCCTATTACAAGAACATGATCTCATACATCACAATATATCATTCATCATTCATCACAACTTCGGCCATATCACATCACATGTCAATTGCTGCAAAAACAAGTTAGACGTCCTCTAATTGTTGTTGCATCTTTTACGTGGCTGCAATTGGGTTCTAGCAAGAACGTTTTCTTACCTACGAATAACCACAACGTGATTTGTCAACTTCTATTTACCCTTCATAAGGACCCTTTTCGTCGAATCCGCTCCAACTAAAGTGGGAGAGACATACACCCGCTAGCCACCTTATGCAACTAGTGCATGTCAGTCGGTGGAACCTGTCTCACGTAAGCGTACGTGTAAGGTCGGTCCGGTCCGCTTCATCCCACAATACCGCTGAAGCAAAATAAGACTAGTAGCGGCAAGAAAGTTGACAACATCTACGCCCACAACAAATTGTGTTCTACTCATGCAAAAGAGAACTACGCATAGACCTAGCTCTGATACCACTGTTGGGGAACGTTGCAGAAAAACAAAATTTTCCTACGGTTTCACCAAGATCCATCTATGAGTTCATCTAGCAACGAGTGATCGGAGTGCATCTACATACCTTTGTAGATCGCGAGCGGAAGCGTTCAAGAGAACGGGGTTGAGGGAGTCGTTCTCGTCGTGATCCAAATCACCGGAAATCCTAGCGCCGAACGGACGGCACCTCCGCGTTCAACACACGTACGGTCAGCATGACGTCTCCTCCGTCTTGATCTAGCAAGGGGGAAGGAGAGGTTGATGAAGATCCAAAGCAACGACGGCGTGGTGGTGGATGCGGCGATCACCGCAGCAGGCTTCACCGAAGTTTCTGCGAGAGGGAGAGGTGTAGCAGGGGAGAGGGAGGCGCCAAGATGCAGCGTACGGCTGCCTCCCTCCCCCTCCTTTATATAGGCCCCCAGGCGCCCGACCTGGAGATCCAATCTCCGAGGGGGCGGCCAAGGGGGAGACTTGCCCCCAAGGCAAGTGGGCGCCCCCCCTAGGGTTTCCAACCCTAGGCGCGAGGCCCAAGTGGGGGCACACCAGCCCACCGAGGCTGGTTCCTCCCACTTCATCCCACGGGCCCTCCGGGATAGGTGGCCCCACCAGTGGACCCCGGGACCCTTCCGGTGGTCCCAGACAATACCCAGTAACCCCGAAATTCTCCCGATGGCGAAATAGCACTTCCTATATATAATTCTTCACCTCCGGACCATTCCGAACTCCTCGTGACGTCCGGGATCTCATCCGGACTCCTAACAACATTCGGTTTGCTGCATACTCATATTCATACAACCCTAAGCGTCCATCGAACCTTAAGTGTGTAGACCCTACGGGTTCGGGAGACACGTAGACATGACCGAGACGGCACTCCGGTCAATAACCAACAGCGGGATCTGGATACCCATGTTGGCTCCCACATGCTCCTCGGTGATCTCATCGGATGAACCACGATGTCAAGGATTCAAGCAACCCCGTATACAATTCCCTTTGTCAGACGGTATGTTACTTGCCCGAGATTCAATCGTCAGTATCCCAATACCTCGTTCAATCTCGTTACCGACAAGTCACTATACTCGTACCGTAATGCATGATCCCATGACCAGACACTTGGTCACTTTGAGCTCATTATGATGATGCACTACCGAGTGGGCCCAGTGATACCTCTCCGAAATACGGAGTGACAAATCCCAGTCTCGATCCGTGTCAACCCAACAGATACTTTCGGATATACCTGTAGTGCACCTTTATAGTCACCCAGTTACGTTGTGATGTTTGGTACACCCAAAGCACTCCTACGGTATCCGGGAGTTACATGATATCATGGTCTAAGGAAAAGATACTTGACATTGGAAAAGCTCTAGCAAAACGAACTACACGATCTTGTGCTATGCTTAGGATTGGGTCTTGTCCATCACATCATTCTCCTAATGATGTGATCCCGTTATCAATGACATCCAATGTCCATAGTCAGGAAACCATGACTATCTATTGATCAACAAGCTAGTCAACTAGAGGCTCACTATGGACATGTTGTGGTCTATCTATTCACACGTGTATTACAATTTTCGGATAATACAATTATAGCATGAATAAAAAACAATTATCACGAACAAGGAAATATAATAATAATCTTTTTATTATTGCCTCTAGGGCATATTTCCAACAATGAATGTGTGGTTGTATGCGTTTTGACTGTGGGTGTGTAGTTCTTTTTTCTTCAAATTTTTGCTTGATTTGTGTAGGGTAGTTAGCTTGGGTGCTAGTTGCACTCTTCTTTTTGTGTGTTCTTCATCAGTTCGTGAAAGTGTACGACAACGACCACACCCCAGTTCATGGTGGTGCTTGAGACCGGGACTGCCCCCTCGACGGCTGTTCAACTATATGGTCGGCAGCCTCGTGCAAGCACGACGAGGTGAGCATTTCGTGATCGCGGCAGTGTAGCTCACACGCCCTGTGGTTTGCAGCCCAAAATTCCTTCTATGCTTTCAAATTTTGTCTTTTGCTGCAGGCATCCCACCGGTGGCGCTGCCGTGCAATTTAGGTAGTGCTCTTGCGCAGCTCCCAGTCCACCTCGATGCCGTCCACACTGCAGGGCAGATCAGGCAAGAACATGGGCATCACCGGCTAGTCGGTCATAGGCTCGCTCTCCACCTCTCTCGAGTGGCCATCGTCGTGCGGCTCGGCTACAAGACGCATGCAGTCAACATCAGGAGGGATAGCTGTGAGACTGTTGTATGCTAGCGGTGCAGTGCGCCTCCACAAGCAGTTCTGTTGGTGTGTGTGCCCTTTTAAAACCGCAGTGCAGTTTATTTTTTTAGATTATTGATCCACAAAATGCAGTTTTGGCGCAGCTAAGTTCTTTTCTTTTTTTCTACGGAAGTAAAGTTTTCTTGCGAACGCAGCTCAATTGTTCGTCAGTGTGCCCCGACACTGCACTGTGAATTTTCTGTTGCAATTCACTCTGCATAATTTTTTTGCTTCAGCCCAGTGGCGTGGCCCGTGTGCAAGGTGGTGTGGTTTGATGTCATGCAAGCTGCAATTTTGTATATTTTTGAGTGGTGCAGTTTTGTATCAGTGGAAGTGCAGCCCGTAGACCTTTAGCGACCTGGTTGTTTTTTTCTTAATATTGCTTCAGTTTCACTTGTTCATAATTTATTCAAACATCATGTAGTTCACTGTGAAAACCCTTTGTTATTCACTTGTAAAAACAATAGCGGTTCATTTTGTGAAAAAAAGTGCAGCCCCTTAGTGGTCACTTTTGTAAAAGAAGGGGGGAAATCCCCACATGAGGTTCACTTCTTTTTCTAATGCAACAGGTTCATTTCTTTTTCTGACGCAATTTGTTTTGTTTGTGAGACGATTGAAAAAAGTAGTTCACTCCATTTGTTGTAGCAGCTCATTACTCCATTTGTTGTAGCAGCTCATTACCCCTCTGTATGAAGTCCAATTTGTTTCGTGTCTCCAAATTTAGTCGACTACACCAACACTTACAATGCGTTTGGTTCTCGGATGTGGTTCACTTTTAAGAGCGATGTTGTTCACTTGCGCCCAACATGAAAAAGTGTAAAAAAAATTAGCAGAACAATAGGATAGTAATGCGGTTCACTCTGATATGTCACGGTTCATTTGCCCTTTTCTCTGCGGTCCACTCTCGTTCATAAAAAAATGTTGAAAACAACTCACAAAAACTCGTGTGAGAAAGTTTACTCCCGACAAAAGAAATCATGAAGTTCACTTGGTTGTCTGATGCAGTGCGCTTTTCTGTCTGAAGCAGTGTGCTCATCTGTCTGATGCAGCATGCACGATGATTTGGGTGTTGCGAAAAACAGAGTGTCCGTGTTTTAGTATTTTTAAAATTGGTCTTAAACCGTAAAGAATTGGAGAGAGCGTTCTACATGAAAAAGTTGTGTCTCGATGATATCTTTCCAACGGCGTCTTATTTAAATCATTTCGACCAGCGGTTTGTAAAATTTTTGCGAAAAACGGCCGCTGCCTCTCGTAGTCAGCCGCACGATTCTCGAAATTAACCAAAAACCGGAACGAATCTCGAAAACATTTCAACATATGAAAGTTGCTCCTCATCT
The DNA here is from genome assembly GCA_021605145.1 of Aegilops bicornis. Taxonomy (NCBI): domain Eukaryota; kingdom Viridiplantae; phylum Streptophyta; class Magnoliopsida; order Poales; family Poaceae; genus Aegilops; species Aegilops bicornis. Next base: position 586,689,227 of record CM038674.1, on the reverse strand, counting down.
GTAGCTTTCCAACGGCGTATCACACACCTCGTTCGACAAACGATTCAAAAACTGGAGCAAAAACAATACGAAAATTGAAAAAAAATCAAAAAAACAGAATTCTGTGATTACTAAATTTAAAACTGCTCTTAAACTGTAACGAATTAGAGAAAATAATAGGTATGAAAAAGATGTGCCTCGATGATATCTTTCAAACGGTGTATCATTTGCTTCGTGTCGACGAGCGGGTTTGAAAAAACGCGAAAAAACTCTCGCTGCCACTCGTCGTGCACCGCACCATTTTCAAAGCTGCTCTTAAACCGCGAGGAATCTCGAAAAGTGTTTAACATGAAGAAATTGCGCCTAATCCATAGCTTTTGAACCATATATTACACACCTCATTCCGATAAACGGTTCAAAAACTAGAGCAGAAAAGGTATTGAAAAAACATAGTGTGCAGTTTTTTTGCGACGAGAAGTTCACTCGCCTGAGTACTGCAGCACACTTGGTTCAAACAATGACGTGCACTTGCGTTGAGCGTGTAGTGCGGAAGTGTTATCGGAATAGTTATTCTGCTAATATTAGCGGAATAGACTGTCTGTATATATTAGCTTCTGCATAGCATCTCCATCATCATTATCAGTACATCCTACGCAGGTGAGTTAGGATGCACTTGATACCAGAAAGGTATCTATCCTTCAAACTAGAGGAGTGCTTCAAACTAACAACAGTACATAATATCCAACAAAAGAGGGTCATCCTACAGCAGCAGGATACATGGCTAAGTCTAGGTATTAGTACGAATCAAGTTGTGCATATTTGTTGTTGGCATGAACCACATCGCCGCATGTCGGGTTTGCAAAAGCCATTCATCGCATTGAAGCTTGATGCCTTTCACACACTGAAGATTATATCTAGCAACAAGCTGTGTCGACGAACCTCTGGATATGGTGATTCACGAAACCCATGGTATGATGTGTAAAAACAGTTCCCCCTGGCGAATGGAAGTTGCATAGCACGGTAATCATCGCTGATGATATGATCGATGATTGGTTGGATGATCGGACGAGGAACATGGAGTGGTTGCCGAGGCTGTAAACCCGCCTCTAGTTGAATACGCCTGGCCCAACGGAGCTGGGATCTTTCTCGAACACGAAGCAGCCATAGCCATCACAGTCACGAATGCCTCAGGCATTGTACTGCATGTGGTTTGATGAAATGGTTTGGTCAATTTGGTACATGCGAATGAGCATCAAATGAGCGACTTCAGTTGAACAAGCGATAAACCACCACCCATTGACTGGTATGATTCCAGGTCCTGGAATCATGAAGGACAACGCATTTGCTTCTGCTGCAACAAATCAAATTGGAGACCAAAAGGACAAAAATATACAATCATGTTCAGAGTATGTGTGGAATTAAGATTATTATAATAGTGACACATATCATAGACAGATAATTGCAATGTCGTGGTCATAATCATACCCCAAGTTAAAAAAATAAGCCAATGGCTTTCATATTCTAGCAATATGTCATGGTTCAAACATCATGTAACAATGAGAGGAAAAAGCTATGACAGGGCCTACACATATTCTACCATAGCACTTACTACTGTTCTTATATCAACTCTAAGCAATAACATGCGTTGTTATAAAAATCTTGGAAATGAGAGTAACATATAGCAATCATGAGATCATACTCATAATATCTATTCTAACAATCATTAGATGCCAATTGTTGTCATATCAACTCTAACAATAACATGTGTGGTCATAAAAATCTAGGAAATGAGAGGAACATATAGCAATGATGTGGTTATAGACATACTATCTATTCTAAATTTGTAACAATCAATAGGCAGTTGTATTCATAAGGTAAAGATGAGATGAGATAGAACAATTACACGAGATAGATTCCACCAGTATAGGCAGCCAATCTATGCGTCGACCGCGTAAACGATGCCATCGTGCACTATAGCATCAGATAGAAATGGAGGCTCAACAGGATTGACGATGAGCCATAACCATGTATGGCAACCGGATTCTAGATAGACTAATTCCATGTTGAACAATGCAATGAGCTTGTAATCCATGTAGTCTTCTGATGGTGTGGGCACTTCGGAGACTACAACCTTCAGCAAACACAGGTCGAGCCAAAAGCTCGCCGCGTCTTGTGCGTAGTAGGCAGGAGTGTCCGGCGGGCCACGAGGCTCGATGGCGGCGGTATCCAATGATGGAAGGGTGATCTGTTGCTGGGTGTAGATATTCACGAGACACCACAGACTACCGGATTGGTGGATGAGGACGATCCAGTTGGCCTTCATGCCCGCCCGGTAGTGGTCGCGCATGAAGGACAAGTGGACGGGTAGTGGTAGCATGTCGAGGGGCACCATGACGACCTCCGTAGGATCGTCAAGTCGGTGTCTGGGCCACATGCGAGGATCGGGCATCAGCAAGCAGGGTGTCTTGAAAAGGGTCGGCCGGTTGCAGACGAGTAGATGGTACAAAGACACCGAGCATACGGCCAGACGGACGGTGCTGAGAAGGTCCATACGATTATAGATCTTTTCCAAGAGAACATCCGGGAGGGAATTCCAATCGCGGCTCTGCGTGTAAGTCGGTTCTGCCATAGGGTTTTTTAGGGTGCTGAGTGATTGGGGTTTTTCAGTGCCTGCGAGCGAGCGGTGAATTGGATTCGGGCGGGCAAGCGAAGAAGATGGCGTGTGTGACCGAGCAGCGAGCGGGGGGATATGGTAAGCGCGAGCTACCAAGGAAGATGGCGCGGGAAGGCGAGCAGTGAGCGGGGGGAAATGGTGTGCCGCCGATGATACGTCCATTTTGCATCATGCTTTTATATCGATATTTATTGCATTATGGGCTGTTATTACACATTATGTCACAATACTTATGCCCATTCTCTCTTATTTTACAAGGTTTACATAAGGAGGGAATGCGGCAGTGGAATTCTGAAATTTGGAAAAGGAGCAAATATTAGAGACCTATTCGCACAACTCCAAAAGTCCTGAAACTTCACGAAAGTATTTTTGAAAATAATAAAAAATCTTGGAAGAAGAATCTCGTCGAGGGGGCCTCCACCATCCCACGAGGGTGAGGCGCGCCCTGCCTCGTCAAACCCCTGTTGGCCCTCCGGTGCCCATCTTATAGTATATGTAGTCTTTCATTCGAAGAAAAATCATAAGCAAGCTTTCAGGACGAGACTCCGCCGCCACGAGGCGGAACCTTGGCGGAACCAATCTAGGGCTCCGACAGAGCTGTTCTGCCGGGGACACTTCCCCCGGGGAGGGGGAAATCATTGCCATCGTCATCACCAACGCTCCTCTCATCAGGAGAGGGCAATCTGCATCAACATCTTCACCATCACCATCTCCTCTCAAACACTAGTTCATCTCTTGTATCCAATTCTTGTCTCTAAGTACGGGATTGGTACCTCTAGGTTGCTAGTAGTGTTGATTACTCCTTGTAGTTGATGCTAGTTGGATTATTTGGGGGATGATCATATGTTCAGATCCTTTATACATATTAATACCCCTCTGATTATGAACATGAATATGCTTTGTGAGTAGTTACGTTTGTTCCTGAGGACATGGGAGAAGTCCTGCTATTAGTAGTCATGTGAATTTGGTATTCGTTCGATATTTTGATGAGATGTATGTTATCTATAATCTAGTGGTATTATGTGAACATCGACTACATAACACTTCACCATTACTTGGGCCTAGAGGAAGGAATTGGGAAGTAATAAGTAGATGATGGGTTGCTAGAGTGATAGAAGCTTAAACCCTAGTTTATGCGTTGCTTCGTAAGGGGCTGATTTGGATCCATATGTTTCATGCTATGGTTAGGTTTACCTTAATAATTTTGTTGTAGTTGCGGATGCTTACAATAGAGGTTAATCATAAGTGGGATGCTTGTCCAAGTAAGGATAGCACCCAAGCACCGGTCCACCCACATATCAAATTATCAAAGTACGAGCATAAAATCATATGAACGTGATGAAAACTAGTTGACGATAATTCCCATGTGTCCTCGGGAGTGTTTTCCTTTATATAAGAGTTTGTCCAGGCTTGTCCTTTGCTACAAAAAGGATTGGGCCACCTTGCTGCACTTTATTTACTTTTGTTTCTTGTTGCTCGTTACCAATTATCTTATCACAAAACTATCTTTTACCTATAATTTCAGTGCTTGCAGAGAATACCTTGCTGAAAACCGCTTATCATTTCCTTCTGCTCCTTGTTGGGTTCGACACTCTTACTTATCGAAAGGACTATGATAGATCCCCTATACTTGTGGGTCATCAAGACTCTTTTCCGCACCGTTGCCGGGAGTGAAGCGCCTTTGGTAGGTGGAATTTGGTAAGGAAAAATTTATATAGTGTGCTGAAATTTACTGTCACTTGTTACTATGGAAAGTAATCCTCTGACGGGCTTGTTCGTGGTATCTTCACCCCGACCAGCAGAGAAAATAGTTGCTCCTCAACCTATTGAACCTACTGAAAATGAAAATGTCCACTTTGAAATTCCTTCGGGTATGTTAGAAAAACTGCTAGCTAATCCTTTTGCAGGAGATGGAACAAAGCATCCTGATGAGCACTTAATATATGTGGATAAAGTTTGTGGATTGTTTAAGCTTGCAGGTGTACCCAGTGATATTATTAAGAAGAAGGTCTTCTCTTTATATTTGAAGGTAGATGCATTGATATGCTATAGGCTATGTGATGATACGGGATCATGGAACTACAAACGATTGAAATTGGAATTTCATCAGAAATTTTATCCTATGCATCTTCTTCATCATGATCACAATTATATATATAATTTTTGGCCTCGCGAAGGAGAAAGCATCGCTCAAGCTTGGGGGAGGCTTAAATGAATGTTATATTCATGCCCTAATCATGAGCTCTCAAGAGAAATGATTATTCAAAAATTTTATGCTCGGCTTTCTGATAACAATCGCACCATGCTCGATACTTCTTGTGCTGGCTCTTTTATGATGAAGACTATTGAATTCGAATGGGATTTATTGGATAGAATTAAATGCAACTCTGAAGATTGGGATCTCGACGAAGGTAAGGAGTCAGGTATGACACCTAAGTTTGATTGTGTTAAATCTTTTATGGATACCGAAGTTTTTCATAAATTTAGCACTAAATATGGACTTGACTCTGAGATAGTAGCTTCTTTCTGTTAATCTTTTGCTGCTCATATTGATCTCCCTAAGGAGAAGTGGTTTAAATATCATCCTCCCATAGAAGTAAAAGTAGCTGCACCTATTAAAGTTGAAGAAAAGACCATCACTTATGATGATCCTATTGTTCCTACTTCTTATGTTGAGAAACCGCCTTTGCCTGTTAGGATAAAGGATCATGCTAAAGCTTCAACTGTGGTTCGTAAAAGAAATATTAGAACTTATACACCTCCTGAGCAAATTAAAGTTGAACCTACTGTTGCCATGGTTAAAGATCTATTGGCTGATAATATTGATGGGCATGTTATTTATTTCTGTGGTGAAACTGCTAGAATTGCCAAACCTTGTGCTAAAGATAAACATAGACCTGTGGTAGGCATGCCTGTTATTTCTGTTAAAATAGGAGATCATTGTTATCATGGCTTATGCGATATGGGTGCCAGTGCTAGTGCTATACCTCATGACTTATACAAAGAAATTATGCATGAAATTGCACCTGCTGAGATAGAATGTATTGATGTTACCATCAAACTTGATAATAGAGATACAATATCACCCATTGGAATTGTTACAGATGTTGAAGTCTTGTGTGGGAAAGCTAAATATCCTGCTGATTTTCTCGTTCTTGGTTCCCCACAAGATAGCTTTTGTCCAGTTATTTTTGGTAGACCCTTCTTGAACACAGTTAATCCTAGGATAGACTGCGAAAAGGATGTCGTTACTATTGGCTTGGGTGATATGTCTCATGAGTTTAATTTCTCTAAATTTAGCAGACAACACCGTGAAGAGGAATTGCCTAGTAAGGATGAAATAATTGGTCTTGCTTCTATTGCCGTACCTCCAAGTGATCCTTTAGAACAATATTTGCTAAACCATGAAAATGATATGTTTATGAATGAAATAAGGGAAATAGATGAAGTATTATTCCAACAGGAACCCATCCTGAAACACAATTTGCCTATTGAAATCCTAGGGGATTCTCCTCCACCCAAGGGTGATCCCATGTTTGAGATTAAACCATTGCCTGATACTCTTAAATATGCTTATCTTGATGGAAAAAGATATATCCTGTTATTATTAGTGCTAACCTTTCAGAGCATGAAGAAGAGAGATTATTGAAAACTCTGAAGAAGCACCGCGCTGCTATTGGATATACTCTTGATGATCTTAAGGGTGTTAGTCCCACTCTATGTCAACACAAAATAAATTTTGAGAAAGATGCCAAACCAGTTTGTGACCATCAACGATGGCTGAATCCTAAGATGAAAGAAGTGGTAAGAAAGGAAATACTAAAGCTCCTTGAGGCAGGTATAATTTATCCCGTTGCTGATAGTCAGTGGGTAAGTCTTGTCCATTGTGTTCCTAAGAAAGGAGGTATTACATGCTCCTAATGATAAAGATGAATTGATTCCACAAAGAATTATTACAGGTTATAGGATGGTAATTGATTTCCGCAAATTAAATAAAGCTACTAAAAAGGATCATTACTCCTTACCTTTTATCGATCAAATGCTAGAAAGATTATCTAAACATACACATTTTTGTTTTCTAGATGGTTATTCTGGTTTCTCTCAAATATCTGTGTCAGCCGATGATCAATCAAAGACCACTTTTACTTGCCCTTTTGGTACTTTTGCTTATAGACGTATGCCTTTTGGTTTATGTCATGCACCTGCTACCTTTCAAAGATGCATGATGGCTATATTCTCTGACTTTTGTGAAAAGATTTGTGAGGTTTTCATGGACGACTTCTCCATCTATGGATCCTCTTTTGATGATTGCTTGAGAAATCTTGATCGAGTTTTGTAGAGATGTGAAGAAACTAATCTTGTCTTGAATAGGGAAAAGTGTCACTTTGTGATTAATGAAGGTATTGTCTTGGGGCATAAAGTTTCTGAAAGAGGTATTGAGGTTGATAAAGCCAAGGTTGATGCTATTGAAAAGATGCCATGTCCCAAGGACATCAAAGGTATAAGAAGTTTCATTGGTCACGTCGGTTTTTATAGGAGGTTCATTAAGGACTTCTCAAAAATTTCTCGGCCTCTGACTAATTTATTGCAAAAAGATATACCATTTTGTCTTTGATGATGATTGTGTAGAAGCATTTGAAATACTTAAGAAAGCATTGATCTCTGCACCTATTCTTCAGCCACCTAATTGGAATTTACCCTTTGAAATTATGTGTGATGCTAGTGATTATGCCGTAGGTGCTGTTCTAGGGCAAAGAGTTGATACGAAATTAAATGTTATTCAATATGCTAGTAAAACTCTAGACAATGCTCAGATAAATTATGCTACTACTGAAAAAGAATTCTTAGCAGTTGTATTTGCTTGTGATAAGTTCAGACCTTATATTGTTGATTCTAAAGTAACTATTCACCGATCATGCTGCTATTAAATATCTTATGGAAAAGATAGATGCTAAACCTAGACTTATTAGATGGGTTCTCCTGCTACAAGAATTTGATTTGCATATTGTTGATAGAAAGGGAGCTGAGAACCCCATTGCAGACAACTTGTCTAGGTTAGAAAATGTTCTTGATGACCCACTACCTATTGATGATAGCTTCCCCGATGAGCAATTAAATGTCATAAATGCTTCTCGTACTGCTCCATGGTATGCTGATTATACTAATTACATCGTAGATAAATTTATACCACCTAGTTTCACATACCAGCAAAAGAAAAAGTTTTTCTATGATTTGAGATATTACTTTTGGGATGACCCACATCTTTATAAAGAAGGAGTAGATGGTGTTATTAGACGTTGTGTACCTGAGCATGAACAGGAACAGATCCTATGCAAGTGACACTCTGAGGATTATGGAGGCCACCACGCTGGAGACAGAACTGCACATAAGGTATTGCAATCCGGTTTTTATTGGCCTACTCTCTTCAAGGATGCCCGTAAGTTTGTCTTATCTTGTGATGAATGTCAAAGAATTGGTAATATTTGTAGACGTCAAGAAATTCCTATGAATTATTCACTTGTTATTGAACCATTTGATGTTTGGGGCTTTGATTATATGGGACCTTTTCCTGCCTCCAATGGATATACACATATTTTAGTTCTTTGTTGATTACGTTACTAAGTGGGTAGAAGATATCCCAACTAGTAGTGCTGATCATAACACATCTATTAAAATGCTTAAAGAAGTTATCTTTCCGAGGTTTGGAGTCCCTAGATATTTAATGACTGATGGTGGTTCACATTTTATTCATGGTGCTTTCCGAAATATGCTTTCTAAATATGATGTTAATCATAGAATTGTATCTCCTTATCACCCGATGTCTAGTGGTCAAGTAGAATTGAGCAATAGAGAAGTCAAATTAATTTTGCAAAAGACTGTTAATAGATCTAGAAAGAATTGGTCCAAGAAACTTGATGATGCATTATGGGCATATAGAACTGCATATAAAAATCCTATGGGTATGTCTCCGTATAAAATGGTTTATGGAAAAGCATGTCACTTACCTCTCGAACTAGAACATAAGGCTTATTGGGCTATTAAAGAGCTTAATTATGATTTCAAACTTGCCGGTGAGAAGAGGTTATTTGACATTAGCTCACTTGATGAATGGAGAACCCAAGCTTATGAGAATGCCAAATTGTTTAAAGAAAAAGTTAAAAGATGGTATGACAAAAGTATACAAAAGCGTGAGTTTAATGTAGATGATTATGTATTGCTATACAACTCTTGTTTAAGATTTTTTGCAGGGAAACTTCTCTCTAAATGGGAAGGTCCTTACGTTATCGAGGAGGTCTATCGTTCCGGTGCCATAAAAATCAACAACTTCGAAGGCACAAATCCGAAGGTGGTGAACGGTCAAAGAATTAAACATTATATCTTAGGTAATCCTATAAATGTTGAAACCAATGTTATTGAAACCATAACCCCGGAGGAATACATAAGGGACACTTTCCGGAACGTTTCAGACTCCGAAAAGGAATAGGTACGTGACGGTAAGTAAACTGACCCCAAAATAGTTCTAATGGCAATATTTCTCCGTTTCGAAATAGTTAGAAAAATACAAAAATAAGAAGCAGTCCGGGAAGGACACGAGGCCTCCACGAGGGTGGAGGGCGTGCCTTACCCTATTGGGCGCGCCCCCTACCTCGTGGGCACCTCGTGTGCTCTCCGGACTCCATTTTCTTGCACGATACGTATTTTGGTCGGTAAAAATTCATTATATAATCTCCCGAAGGTTTTGACTCCCGTATCACGCAATTGTCTTCTGTTCCTGTTTCGAGTTGTTGCTGCTACAGATTAGAGCAAGATGTCTTCTCAAGTGTCAATCGGGGAGAGCCGGGTGTCTCATCTGGCATCGAGACCAAGGAGAAATGCGATGCTGACCACTTTGGTCCAGCAACGGAGGAAGAGATGGAGGCTGATTTGATGAGGATAGATGCCATGGAGGAGGATCAAGAAGTCACTTCTCGCTTCCGGGCTGGATTTACGATGGGGGAACTACAGAGCTCAGCTATTCCAAACTTGGTTATCCCTTCCAATGTTAGGTTTCTTTCTTATGAAAATATGAAGAAGAGTGTCACTTGTTCTCTCGCAGCTATGCAACACCCTTGGGTGCAAGGAGCTTTAGCCGTTACAGGAAAGCTTCGTAAGGAGATAATGGATCTCAAGCGGCAACTCAATAAGCTCGAGGAAGAGAATCATATCCTGAGGGGCATTATCGCCAAGAATATCACATCACCATCCCCGAAGAAGGAGACATAATCACATGGGTATGGGTACTCACCTTGGCAACTGCCAAGCTTGGGGGAGATGCCCCGGTATCGTAGCACCATCACACTCCTATCTTTACCGTTTTTCTTAGTTCAATCCTTTTAGTAGTATCTTGATATAGTAAAATAAAGTTTTGGTATGATCTAGTTTTGAGTTTTGCTTTATGATCCCTTTATGTAATCAAGTCCGTGAGCTATATAATAAAGATTAGTGTTGAGTCAAGGGTTTGATTTTTTTTTGACTGTGAACTGTGGGGCAAAACCCCCACAGCATATCAAAACTTTATTGATAAAAGAAGTAATACAACAAGTTGATTACAAGGAGTAACCAGAGTACAAGGTAAAAAGGGAGTCTTACAAAACTGGGCTTGATTATTTTGCCATAATCTTGAGTGAATAAAAGAAAAGAGAAAAGAATAAAAAGGAATAAAAATATCATATTGATCTTATGGATAGTAATGACTTCACATAGAAAGAGTATGATGATTAAAAATTGTTGAGAGTTGACAAACATAGTTTTGGTCATCGTTGCAATTAATAGGAAGTAATAAAGAAAGAGAGGTTTCACATATAAATACACTATCTTGGACATCTTTTATGATTGTGAGCACTCATTAAAATATGACATGCTAAAGAGTTGATGTTGGACAAGGAAGACAACGTAATGGGTTATGTTTTCTTATATCTGAGATAAAGTATATTGTCATGGATCATCCAACATGTTGAGTTTGCCTTTCCCCCTCATGCTAGCCATATTCTTCGCACCAAGTAGAGATACTACTTGTGCTTCCAAAAACCCTTTAACCAGTTTTGCCATGAGAGTCCACCATATCTACCTATGGATTGAGTAAGATCCTTCAAGTAAGTTGTCATCGGTGCAAGCAATAAAAATTGCTCTCTAAATATGTATGATTGATTGGTGTGGAGGAAATAAGCTTTATACAATCTTGTGATGTGGAAGAAATAAAAGCGAAAGACTGCATAATAAAGGTTCATATCACAAGTGGCAATATATAGTGACGTTCTTTTGCATTAAGATTTTGTGCATCCAACCCTGAAAGCGTATGGAAACCTCTGCTTCCCTCTGCGAAGGGCCTATATTTTATAATTACCTTCTACCTTATGCAAGATTCATGGTGATCTTCACCTTTCCTTTTTTATATTTTATCCTTTGGCAAGCACAGTATGTTGGAAAGATCCTGATATATATATCTAATTGGATGTAAGTCAGCATGAGTTATTATTGTTGACATTACCCTTGAGGTAAAAGGTTCGGAGGCGAAACTATAAGCCCCTATCTTTCTCTGTGTCCGGTTGAAACTCCGTAACCACAAGTATTGTGTGAGTGTTAGCAATTATGAAAGACTAAATGATAGTTGAGTATGTGGACTTGCTAGAAAGCTCTGACATAAACTCTTTCTGATGTTATGATAAATTACAATTGCCTCAATGACTGAGATTATAGTTTGTTAGTTCTCAATAAAGTTTCCAATTCATACTTTGCATTGTGAATAGATTATTACTTGAGCATAATAGATCATATGACAATATCCATATATGTTGCTGTTATGAGAATAATCATGATGCCCTCATGTCCGTATTTTATTTTTATCGACACCTCTACCTCTAAACATGTGGACATATTTATCGTTATCGGCTTTCGCTTGAGGACAAGCGAGGTCTAAGCTTGGGGGAGTTGATACGTCCGTTTTGCATCATGCTTTTATATCGATATTTATTGCATTATGGGCTGTTATTACACATTATGTCACAATACTTATGCCCATTCTCTCTTATTTTACAAGGTTTACATAAGGAGGGGGAATGCCGGCAGCTGGAATTCAATGGAAAAGGAGCAAATATTAGAGACCTATTCTGCACAACTCCAAAAGTTACGAAACTCCATGAAAGTTATTTTTGGAAATAATAAAAAATCTTGGAAGAAGAATCTCGTCGGGGGCCTCCACCTATCCACGAGGGTGGGGTCGCGCCCCTACCCCCTATAGGCGCGCCCCCCTGCCTCGTGGGCCCCTGTTGGCCCTCTGGTGCCCATCTTACGGTATATGAAGTCTTTAAATGCGAAGAAAATCATAAGCAAGCTTTCAGGATGAGACTCCACCGCCACGAGGCGGAACCTTGGCGGAACCAATCTAGGGCTCCGGCAGAGCTGTTCTACCTGGGACACTTCCCTCCGAGAGGAGGAAATCATCGCCATCGTCATCACCAACACTCCTCTCATCAGGAGAGGTGCAATCTCCATCAACATCTTCACCAGCACCATCTCCTCTCAAACCCTAGTTCATCTCTTGTAACCAATTCTTGTCTCTAAATCCGGGATTGGTACCTTTAGGTTGCTAGTAGTGTTGATTACTCCTTGTAGTTGATGCTAGTTGGTTTATTTGGTGGAAGATCGTATGTTTAGATCATTTATGCATATTAATACCCCTCTGATTATGAACATGAATATGCTTTGTGAGTAGTTACGTTTGTTCCTGAGGACATGGGAGAAGTCTTGCTATTAGTAGTCATGTGAATTTGGTATTCGTTCGATATTTTGATGAGATGTATGTTGTCTATCCTCTAGTGGTGTTATGTGAATGTCGACTACATAACACTTCACCATTATTTGGGCCTAGAGGAAGGCATTGGGAAGTAATAAGTAGATGATGGGTTGCTAGAGTGATGTAAGCTTAAACCCTAGTTTATGCGTTGCTTCGTAAGGGACTGATTTGGATCCATATGTTTCATGCTATGGTTAGGTTTACCTTAATACTTTTGTTGTAGTTGCGGATGCTTGCAATAGAGGTTAATCATAAGTGGGATGCTTGTCCAAGTAAGTATAGCACCCAAGCACCGGTCCACCCATATATCAAATTATCAAAGTACCGAACGTGAATCATATGAAAGTGATGAAAACTAGCTTGACGATAATTCCCATGTGTCCTCGGGAGCGTTTTCCTTTATATAAGAGTTTGTCCAGGCTTTTCCTTTGCTACAAAAAGGATTAGGCCACCTTGCTGCACTTTATTTACTTTTGTTACTTGTTGCTCGTTACCAATTATCTTATCACAAAACTATCTGTTACCTATAATTTCAGTGCTTGCAGAGAATACCTTGCTGAAAACCGCTTATCATTTCCTTCTGCTTCTTGTTGGGTTCGACACTCTTACTTATCGAAAGGACTACGATAGATGTCCTATACTTGTGGGTCATCAGCCGACGATGGGGAAGAGAGGAGGAAGAAGAAGAGAGGAGGAAGAAGAGGAAAGACGGGGAAGGAAGTGCATTAAATCTCAATTCTACTAGTACTACTACCAGGATATACCGTCCTCCGGAGTGTAAATAGTTAAGCCGATGACATGTGGGTCTACCTCAAGAGGGCCATATGTCAGTTAATGGAGGAGAGAGGTGCGTAGGCGTATTTGCGGAAGCGTGTTCCACTGGCAAATATGATGGCCATCTTTGGGTAAGGCTGACTTAGTAACACCAACACGCTGGTTCAGCTTATTAATTAAGTGTCCCATCTGCTGCAGCGTGTATTGTCACTTCACTAAGAAGACTAGTTGAATAGTTCTCTCTGGCCGAGATGGGGAATAATGGATCGCTAAGACTTCCTATCTACAGTATCCCTATGCCTCTATGCTCATCCTGTCCAACAAGATGAAACATTGGCCAAGGCACCCGGCGCCAATAATGTAGGAGTACTAGTAGTATTTTGTGTCAAACTTTGACCATCTATTTAACTAATAAAATGTTAATGCATGTCACCAAAAAACATATCACTGGATTCATATTTGAACATAGTTTTTAATGGTATAGTCTTTTATGTCATGCATTGACACTTTGTTAATTAAATTTACGGTCAAAATTTTACACTAAGTACGAAGGGGACCATTAAACCAGGACGGAGGCTTATATACAGGTCAATAAAAAAATCATTAACCAAGGTAGTAGTAAATGACGAGTGCGCGAAGAATTTTTTCCGAAAGTACTCAATAATGGGCTTGTTTTCCTCAAGAAAATTGTGTTTACGGACGTATTAATTGGAATGCATGCGTGAGGAACAAATGACCAGAACTTTTACATGCATTGGTGAGTTATCTCTTAATTCTTGCATGCAACATTTTAATGAAGCTTGAAATATGAACATGTCAATGGGAGGGAGTAAAAGCCTCATGCATGCATGCAACATACAACACTCACACGTACACATGCACGCACGCAACACTCACGCATCCATGCGGCACACAACACACGACACAACACACATGCTCATGCTCAAGTGCTCAACCTAGTCCCTACGTCCGTGAAAGACTGTGTACATATAGAGATTTACACATTGACCAGGAAGAACTGGAACTTCATGGCATAATTAATGCCCAAAAGTAGCAGACTTATGTGTGCATGCGACCATTGAGGGAAAAGATTAAATGAAGGTTGTTGCATGCTGTAATTAAGGTTAGACATGTAGCCTATAGCTAGAGCACAAGTTGGTGCATTAGTCAATCAATATCGATTAGATTAAGACTAGCCACAATGTAGAGTAACATACACTTGTAACATACACATATCCTTAGACTATGTTACTAGCTTCATAGTGGGTAGTAACATATAAGTGTGGTGTCATGCAAAGCTTCATTTATTAGGTTATAGACTCATATTGCATTGGGACATGTGGTGTTACAGTAACTAGCTAAGTTACTCAAACTACCTCTCTCCACATTAACTCATTGCCACATAAGCAAATTTGCAGAGTTGGACTAGATGTTACTGCTGAAGTTACTCCCGCTGTGGCTAGTCTAAAGGCTAAATGCATTGGAAGTGTAGATGTACACTCTTTGTTTTTGATCCGATGTACACTCTTTGTTGGAAGACCGAGGGAGTACACGTGCATGCACTCACATACATAGACAGGGTGGTTCACGCGCAAGGGTTGGACTCATGTCGCTCCTGCTTAAAGTTTTGTTTAACTGATTTCTTTGCTCTGCCAACTGACAGGTGGGACCCAGAAACCAGGTGTCAATTTAACCAGTCAACAAAGTGCCACGTCGACTATGTGGCCGGTCAGTAGGGTGCAATATGGTGCTCTACGATGAGCTAGTGATCGTATAATCACTGCAAAACTATATAGTGACCGTAAAGAGCGTATTGTTACATACGTTGACCGCCAGTGTATTTTTCTCATTTCAAATTAAGCCATATGAACCGGAAAGGACGCAGTATGGACTAGTACTGCTTTGATGTGTCCCGTCAACTCGCCGAACAAGGAGAAGCTTGCTTACTACGCCCTCTACCTCGCCCACAAGCGCGGTGGCTCGCAGGACGAGGAGAGGGTTTTGACTACAGCGCCCTCTCCCTCGAGGTGGATGTGCAGCAGTTCAATCAGTGTCAGATTGCCAGAAGCATATTGTACTGTAGTATCATCATTGTTGGACCTTCTGAAGAGGCGAAGAGCCAAGTGCAAGGTTCACACGAGTACAAACTGTTGAACCTCCTGAAGAGGCAAAAAGCCAAGCGCAAGGTTTTATAGGAGTTTTCGTCCTAGTAGGAGTACTACAACTATAGCGAACGATGCTACTGTATGATGTCGCCACGTCACCTATATCCAAAGCTATGCCACCTTTTTTTCTCAAAGAGCGTGTTGGAGCCCGTGCAACAACCACACAAGTTGCACGTACATGTAACACATTTACTAGTAATAAATTCTAAAGGACAAATGCCAGTATGCCACACAAGTTCATCTTCACTTCATGTGATAAATTTGTGCACGACTAGTCTACATATATTCACAGCGCTATCGTTCACAATTTACCATACTCCACTTACACGTTATAGATGGACTCCTTGTCCTCCTCCAGGTTCCAGTCCTAGGTGTTCTTCATGGATGGCACGATCCATAGCGGTGGGCAACGAGAATCATTGTCGCAACTTTCTAGTCCGGTTGCACACGATGGAGACTCATCCAAGCTAAAGCGGCATAAATCAGGGATAGCATGTCCCAAAGATGTCGTTCATCCGTGATGCGCCTTTGAAGACACAACCATGCTTCATGAGCAGCGGGCCTTACGTAGCCGTGCATGGAAGGTGGCATCCGCTTCACAATGGGGTAGCTGTCCCCAATGAAAAGCGAGTACTCTCCACGAGTGTTCCTCGGCACCCACGTAGCACCACGGGGGTCGAACTCGGCATCATTTATCTGGTACACGCGGCATCTCAGATCTGGATACATGGTGACGTACATAGTCAAGGTCCATGCATAATAATGTCGTGCTCAAATATGGCGGTCAGTAATACCGTGCAGGAAATAGTACTACTCCGGTATAGAGGGAGTAAAATAACCGGCTTATTATATATAGCCACTCTTGGCTATATGGATGAGATAGTAAGACATGGAAAAACAAAAATGATGGGAGGTAGTGGGTTCAAGTCTTCAAGGGCCTAACTAGCTATACGCGTCCTCCAAGGTAAAAAGTACTCGTACTAGTACTAGTAAGTAGTACAGCAATGAAAGAGAAGACAAGAGGGTTAAAAAAATATAATACTAAATTGTACTACTAGTACAGTAAACATGTCCCAGTCAAGAAAATAAAATAACTAAAGAGTACTCCCTCTGTCCGGTGAAGAGTGTATGCTACCTCTTGAGCATGCGTTGGTTTTCCCTTGAAGAGGAAAGGGTGATGCAGCAAAGTAGCGTAAGTATTTCCCTCAGTTTTTGAGAACCAAGGTATCAATCCAGTAGGAGACTACACGCAAATCACTAGTACCTGCAAAAACAATTAAGAACCTTGCAACCAACACGATAAAGGGGTTGTCAATCCCTTCATGGCCACTTGCAAAAGTGAGATCTGATAAAGATAATAAGATAAATATTTTTGGTATTTTTGTTGTATAGATTGAAAAGTAAAGATCGCAAAATAAACTGTGACAGAAATAGCTATTTGATGGGAGATTAATATGATGGAAAATAGACCCGTGGCCATAGGTTTCACTAGTGGCTTCTCTCAAGATAGCATATTTTACTGTGGGTGAATAAATTATTGTCGAGCAATTGATAGAAAAGCACATAGTTATGAGAATATCTAGGCATGATCATGAACATAGGCATCACGTCCGTGAAAAGTAGACCAAAACGATTCTGCATCTACTACTATTACTCCACACATCGACCACTATCCAGCATGCATCTAGAGTATTAAGTTCATAAGAACAGAGTAACGCATTAGGCAAGATGACATGTTGTAGATGGATAAACTCAAGCAATATGATATAAACCCCATCTTTTTATCCTCGATGGCAACAATACAATACATGCCTTGCTGCCCTAACATCCTTTGGGAAAGGACACCACAAGATTGAACCCAAAGCAAAGCACTTCTCCCATTGCAAAAAAGATCAATCTAGTAGGCCAAACCAAAGTGATAATTCGAAGAGACTTGCAAAGATATCAAATCATGCATATAAGAATTCAGAGAAGATTCAAATATTATTCATAGATAAACTTGATCATAAACCTCCCACAATTCATTAGATCTCGACAAACACACCACAAAAAGAATTACATCGAATAGATCTCCAAGAGAATCGAGGAGAACTTTGTATTGAGATCGAAAGAGAGAGAAGAAGCCATCTAGCTAATAACTATGGATCCGAAGGTCTGTGGTAAACTACTCACACATCATCGGAGAGGCTATGGTGTTGATGTAGAAGCCCTCCATGATCGATTCCCCCTCTGGCGGGGCGCCGGAAAAGGCCCCAAGATGGGATCTCACGGGTACAGAAGGTTGCGGCGTTGGAAATAGGGTTTCGTGGTGCTCCTTGATGTTTTTGGGGTATATGAGTATATATAGGCGAAAGAAGTAGGTCGGTGGAGCTACGAGGGGCCCACGAGGGTGGGGGCGCGCCTACCCCCTGGGCGCGCCCTCCTACCTCGTGGCTTCCTTGACGTCCACTCCAAGTCTCCTGGATTGCGTTTGTTCCAAAAAAGACCCTCGCAAAGGTTTAATTCCGTTTGATATTCCTTTTCTGAAACCTTTGAAATAGGCAAAAAAATAGCAATTTGCACTGGGCCTTCGGTTAGTAGGTTAGTCCCAAAAATAATATAAAAGTGCATAAAAAAGCCCATTAAACATCGAAAACCGATAATATAATAGCATGGAACAATAAAAAATTATAGATGCGTTGGAGACATATCAAGCATACCCAAGCTTAATTCCTGCTCTCGAGTAGGTAAATGATAAAAACAGAATTTTTGATGTGGAATGCTACCTAACATAATTTTCAATGTAATTTTCTATATTGTGGCATGAATGTTCAGATCCGAAAGATTCAAGATAAAAGTTTAATATTGGCATAAAAATAATAATACTTCAAGCATACTAACTAAGCAATTATGTCTTCTCAAAATAACATGGCCAAAGAAAGCTTATCCCTACAAAATCATATAGTTTGGTTATGCTTCATTTTCGTCACACAAAAATGCTCTCATCATGCACAACCCCGATGACAAGCCAAGCAATTGTTTCATACTTTAGTAATCTTCAAACGTTTTTCAACTTTCACGCAATACATGAGCGTGAACCATGGACATAGCACTATGGGTGGAATAGAATATAATGATGGGGGTTGTGTGGAGAGACAAAAAAGGAGAAAGTCTCACATTGACGTAGCTAATCAACAGTCTAGGGAGATGCCCATCAATTGATGTCAATGCGAGTAGGGATTGCCATGCAACGGATGCACTAGAGCTATGAATGTATGAAAGCTCAACAAAAGAAACTAAGTGGGTGTGCATCCAACTTGCTTGCTCACGAAGACCTAGGGCATTTGAGGAAGCCCATTGTTGGAATATACAAGTCAAGTTCTATAATGAAAAATTCCCACTAGTATATGAAAGTTACAGAATAAGAGACTCTCTATCATAAAGATCATGGTGCTACTTTGAAGCACAAGTGTGAAAAAAACGATAGTAGCATTGTCCCTTGTTTTTCTTTTTTTGGGCCTTTTTTTATTTGGCCTTTCTCTTTTTTTTGGCCTTTCCTTTTTTATTTGTCCTTTCTCTTTTTTTATGGGACAACGCTCTATTAATGATGATCATCACACTTCTATTTATTTGCAACTCAATGATTACAACTCGATACTAGAACAAAATATGACTCTATATGAATGCCTCCGGTGGTGTACCGGGATGGGCAATGAATCAAGAGTGACATGTATGATAAATTATGCATGGCGGCCTTGCCAAAAATACGATGTCAACTACATGATCATGCAAGGCAATATGACAATGATGAAGCGTGTCATAATAAATGGAACGGTGGAAAGTTGCATGGCAATATATCTCGGAATGGCTACGGAAATGCCATAATAGGTAGGTATGGTGGCTGTTTTGAGGAAGATATAAGGGGGTTTATGTGTGATAGAGCATATCATATCACGGGGTTTGGATGCACCGTCGAAGTTTGCACCAACTCTCAAGGTGAGAAAGGGCATTGCACGGTACCGAAGAGGCTAGCAATGATGGAAAGGTGAGAGTGCTATAATCCATGGACTCAACATTAGTCATAAAGAACTCACATACTTATTGCAAAAATCTACAAGTCATCAAAAACCAAGCATTACGTGCATGCTCCTAGGGGGATAGATTGGTAGGAAAATACCATCGCTCGTCCTCGGCCGCCACTCAAAAGGATGACAATCAAAGAACACCTCATGTTTCAAATTTGTCACACAATGTTTACCATACGTGCATGCTACAGGCTTGCAAACTTCAACACAAGTATTTCTCAAATTCAAAATTACTCAACTAGCACAACTTTAATATTACCATCTTCGTATCTCAAAACAATCATCAAGTATCAAACTTCTCATAGTATTCAATGCGCTCTACATGAAAGTTTTTATTATACCCATCTTGGATGCCTATCATATTAGGACTAATTTTATAACCAAAGCCAATTACCATGCTGTTCTAAAGGACTCCCAAAATAATGTAAGTGAGTCATGAGAGATCAATAATTTCTATAAAATAAAACCACCACCGTGCTCTAAAAAGATATAAATGAAGTATTAGAGCAAAATTATCTAGCTCAAAAGATATAAGTGAAGCACATAGAGTATTCTAATAAAATTCGATTCAAGTGTGTCTCTCCAAAAGGTGTGTACATCAAAGATGATTGTGGTAAACTAAAAAGCAAAGACTCAAATCATACAAGACGCTCCAATCAAAACACATATAATGTGGTGAATAAAAATATAGCCTCAAGTAAAGTTACCGATAGATGAAGACGAAAGAGGGGATGCCTTCCGGCGCATCCCCAAGCTTAGGCTTTTGGTTGTCCTTGAATTTTAACTTGGGGTGCCTTGGGCACCCCAAGCTTAGGCTCTTGCCACTCCTTATTTCATAATCCATCAAATCTTTACCCAAAAACTTGAAAACTTCACAACACAAAACTCAACAGAAAATCTCATGAGCTCCTTTAGTGTAAGAAAACAAACCACCACATTAATGTACTGTAATGAACTCATTCTTTATTTATATTTGTGTTAAACCTACTGTATTCCAACTTCTCTATGGTTCATACCCCAGGATACTAGCCATAGATTCATCAAAATAAGCAAACAACACACGAAAAACAGAATTTGTCAAAAACAGAACAGTTTGTAGTAATATGTATCAAACGTATACTTATGGAACTCCAAAAATTCTGAAATAAATAGGTGGACGTGAGGAATTTTTATATTAATCATCTGCAAAAATAATGAACCTAAAAGCACTCTCCAGTAAAAAACGGCATCTAATCTCGTGAACGCTAAAGTTTCTGTTTTTTATAGCAAGATCACAAAGACTTCACCCAAGTCTTCCCAACGGTTCTACTTGGCACAAACACTAATTAAAACATAAAACCACATCTAAACATAGGATAGATGAATTATTTATTACTAAACAGGAACAAAAATAAAATTGGGTTGCGTCCCAACAAGCGCTATCGTTTAACGCCCCTAGCTAGGCATTGATAATTTTAATGATGCTCACATGAAAGACAAGAATTAAAGCACAAAGAGAGCATCATAGAACACGTGATAAACACATCTAAGTCTAACATACTTCCTATGCATAGGCATTTTATAAGAAAACAAATTCTCATAGCAAGCAAAAATTAGCATATGCAAGGAAGAAGAAAGAGACGATAGCAATCTCAACATGACGAGAGGTAATTTAGTAACTTGAAAATTTCTACAACCATATTTTCCTCTCTCATAATAATTACATGCAGGATCATAAGCAAATTCAACAAAATATATATCACATAAAATATTCTCAACACGACCCACATGCATGCAAAGTTGACACTCTTCCAAAATAGTGGGATTATCATTAACTAAAGTCATGACCTCTCCAAACCCACTTTATCAAAAATACCATAAGACTGAACAGTCTCCAAATATGTGGGATCTAAAGTTGACACTCTTCCAAACCCACTTTCAATATTATTGCAAACACTATTATCAATCTCATATTCATCATGGGTCTTAAATTTCAAGATGATAAAAAGAATCACCCCAATCTTGATCATTGCAACAAGTAGTAGACATAGCAAAACTAGCATCCCCAAGCTTAGGGTTTTGCATATTATTAGCACAATTGACATCAAGAGAATTTATAGTAAAATCATTGCAATCATGCTTTTAATCAAGGAGCTATCGTGAATCTCTTCATCACAATTTTCAGATTTACGAATTTCAAGCAAAACCTCATAAAGATAATCTAGTGCACTCAAATCACTAGAAATTGGTTCATCACAATTGGATCTCTAAAAATATTTGCAAGGGGATGAGGATCCATAAACTTTTAGCAAGCGAAGATGTAAGCAAAAAGAAGGCACATGGTAACACAAGATCGAACGGAAGGAGGGTGAAGAAAAGGCAAAGGTTGAAGTGGGGGAGAGGAAACGAGAGGCAAATGGAAAATAATGTAATGCGAGGGATAAGAGTTTGTGATGGGTACTTGGTATGTCTTGACTTGTACGTTGATCTCCCCGACAAAAGCGCCAGAAATCCTTCTTGCTACCTCTTGAGCATGTGTTGGTTTTCCCTTGAAGAGGAAAGGGTGATGCAGCAAAGTAGCGTAAGTATTTCCCTCAGTTTTTGAGAACCAAGGTATCAATCCAGTAGGAGACTACACGCAAATACCTAGTACCTGCACAAACAATTAAGAACCTTGCAACCAACACGATAAAGGGGTTGTCAATCCCTTCAAATCCACTTGCAAAAGTCAGATCTGATAAAGATAATAAGATAAATATTTTTGGTATTTTTGTTGTATAGATTGAAAAGTAAAGATTGAAAATAAACGGCGACAGAAATAGCTAGTTGACGGGAGATTAATATGATGGAAAATAGACCCGTGAGCCATAGGTTTCACTAGTGGCTTCTCTCAAGATAGCACATTTTACGGTGGGTGAACAAATTACTGTCGAGCAATTGATAGAAAAGCGCATAGTTATGAGAATATCTAGGCATGATCCTGAACATAGGCATCACGTCCGTGACAAGTAGACCAAAACGATTCTGCATCTACTACTATTACTCCACACATCGACCGCCATCCATCATGCATCTAGAGTATTAAGTTCATAAGAACAGAGTAACACATTAGGCAAGATGACATGATGTAGAGGGATAAATTCAAGCAATATGATATAAACCCCATCTTTTTATCCTCGATGGAAACAATACAATACGTTCCTTGCTGCCACTGCTGTCACTAGGAAAGGACACCGCAAGATTGAACCCAAAGCTAAGCACTTCTCCCATTGCAAGAAAGATCAATCTAGTAGGCCAAACCAAACTGATAATTCGAAGAGACTTGCAAAGATATCAAATCATGCATATAAGAATTCAGGGAAGATTCATATATTATTCATAGATAAACTTGATCATAAACCCACAATTCATCAGATCTCGACAAACACACCGCAAAGAGAATTACATAGAATAGATCTCCAAGAGAATCGAGGAGAACTTTGTATTGAGATCCAAAGAGAGAGAAGAATCCATCTAGCTAATAACTGTGGACCCGAAGGTCTGTGGTAAACTACTCACACATCATCGGAGAGGCTATGGTGTTGATGTAGAAGCCCTCCATGATCGATTCCCCCTCCGGCGGAGCACCGGAAAAGGCCCCAGGATGGGATCTCACGGGTACAGAAGGTTGCGGCGGTGGAAATAGGGTTTTGTGGTGCTTCTGGATGTTTTCGGGGTATATGAGTATATACAGGCGAAAGAAGTAGGTCGGTGGAGCTACGAGGGGCCCACGAGGGTGGGGGCGCGCCTACCCCCCTGGGCGCGCCCTCCTACCTGGTGGACACCTCGTGGCTTCCTTGACATCCACTCCAAGTCTCCTAGATTGTGTTTGTTCCAAAAACGATCCTCATGAAGGTTTCATTCCGTTTGATATTCCTTTTCTGCGAAACATTGAAATAGGCAAAAAAATAGCAATTTGCACTGGGCCTTCGGTTAGTAGGTTAGTCCCAAAAATAATATAAAAGTGCATAATAAAGCCCATTAAACATCCAAAACAGATAATATAATAGCATGAAACAATCAAAAATTATAGATACATTGGAGATGTATCAGTGTACGTTTAGTTTCAAAATTTGTCCACAAAAGAGTGTTACATCTATCTTCCCAATGCACTTTAAAGTAGAAAAAAATATTTCTCTCTCATCGCACAGTAATCAAGACCAATAACAATCTACACATGGTCTTCTTAATTTGTGCATGCACTTAGCTCATTGGGGGTTGGGTAATTAAAGAGGAGAGAGATGGTGGCTTGTACATTTCCAATGCATTTTTTACTTCACGCCATAATTTGTCGTGAAATCTCTAGATGTACACTCTTCACCGGACGGAGGGAGTACTACTCTACTACTCTAACACACAACAATGAGAAAATGGAATACTCCCTCCGTCCGGTGAAAAGTGTACATCTAGAAATTTTAGGACAAAATATGGAGTGGAGTAAAAAATGCATTGGGAAGATGCAAGCCACAATCTCTCTCCTCTTTAATTACCCAACCCCCAATGAGCTAAGTGCATATAAAAATTAAGAAGACTACGTATAGAATGCTATTGGTCTTGATTAGCGTGTGATGAGAGAAAATACTTTAAAGTGCATTCGGAAGATAGAAGTACACTCTTTTGTGACAAATTTTAAACCCAAATGTACACTCTTCACCGGACGGAGGGAGTACCTAGGTAGACGGTGACAGTCCGATCGTGGTAGATTGTGTGACCATGTTGCACATCAGTGGTATCATGGGTAACGACTGCTAAGATAGTTGATCCCAATATGCTAAAGTCAGCTACAAGGTTCTAGGTTAGAACGAATCATGGATGCAAATGCACATCCAGGATCAGCGATCTTATTTTGACCGGGGGATGACTGGTCCCTGGAAAATAATGGAGTAGCATTAGGGATGCAAATGATGGTTTGTGCATTCCGTTTGTAATCTCCCGTAGGATGGCAACCAGATGAAGCAAGTCCCCTGGCTTGTCACCACGAAGATGCATCCTACATGGCGCACAGTGTCTTAGAATATGTAGGGGTACAAATCTGCCACGGCCAACATGCGCCAGTCTCTGCCATTACTGCCTCTTGTATTGATGGCAATCCTTATGGCAAACACCGCGATGAGATAGTAATCGTTGTAGCCGCGTCGCTTTGTCGGCGGGTCCGCAATTGCTATCTTCTTCAATCTCATATAGGCATCATCATACGTATTCAAGCCCAGCCAGTCCGGAAGGCTGATCCCAATGATGGAGAAGGGGTCTACGGGAACGGCCGCATTGCTGTGGATGTTGTGCAAAATGATGGTGGTATCCGGCCGGAGGTATGCAAGCCAATCTTCATTGGCATCAACCTAGACCTATATATAAGACTATGGGCAACAGAGAAATTACGGGATGGAATAACTAAGTACTACATGATCAAACTCCATGACCGACCTGCTCATCGGACAAAATCCAACTAGCTCTCAACGTCGGCAACCATGGCAGAGTCAACGTGCAACCATGGCCAGGGAGCGGTGGACTATTCAAAGGATTGTCCCATAGAAGAACATTCTCCTCAAGGACGCATGGAAGATCAACAAGCATGGCCTTTCCCCAAGCCTGTTTAAGCACCGTCTTAAAAAAGTTGGTGTAGGAAGCACCGAGTCTTGCAGCGGTGAGGACGCCGGAGCGGCGTGCAATTTCTCCTAGAGGATCGTCGTCCGAGGTCTCCCAGCCCCGACGAGGAGGAGAACCTCCTGGCGAATCCATGGGAGCAGCGATGAACTGCCTTCTCTTCGAGGGGAGGGGAACTTGCGAGGAGGAGATGAAAGCGTAGTAACCGCAGGGCCTCATCCCTTCGCTAAGGAAATTATGCGAGCACGCATAGTGGTAGTGCATCGTGCCCCATGATGGTGAGGCTATTATTTACTACGTACTCACACTACAAAAAAAAGACACATCCGTGACATTTTGGGCCGAACGAAATTTTTTCTGTCATACTTATGACATTTCTATGACAATAATTGTGACAAAACCCGGTATCATCATAGATGTGGTGGGGTCCTACTTCTATGACAAAAAATCATGACAGAAAATGGGCTTTTCGTCCTGGGCGGGCCGGAGATGCAGCTGCATGACATTCTTTGGGCCGTCCATGACGGAAAAAACCGTGGTAGAAGCGAGGGCGAGGAAAATATCGGGGAGTTCCCGGTTACGGTGGGTGGTCGGGGGCCGAGCGATGCGCGTTTCTCTCGTATGTACGCGCGTGTGTGTGAGCTGTTGGGATCTAACTGAACCCGAGGGAGGCGTTTGGCTCTAACTAAACCCGAGCGATTGCACTGCAGGCTACGAGTTACTGAACCTGAGCGATCGATTGATCCTTTGCTGTTAACTGAACCCGAGTGATTCCTTCGCTACCGCTGTTAACTGAAGCCGATCGAACAGTGCTGCCTCCTTCCCTTGATGAACAATGAGCGTTGTTGAGGGGGTTTGGATGAACAGTTCCCGGTGGGGGGGTTGGATGCACAAGAACCCGTGGTAGTAGAAGCCGTTGTCATTGGATGAACAAAGACTGATCGATCGAGCCGGTGGATGAACAGGACCCCGTGGAGGGCTGGTTGAACAGTAGCCGGTAGAGTGCTGGTTGAACAGTAGCCGGTGGAGGGCTGGATGAACAGTAGTCCGTGAAGGGGTGGTTGAACATGACCCCCGTAGAGAGGGCTGGTTGAACAGTAGCCGGTGGAGGAGCGCGCGGTGGAGGCTGGATGAACAGGAGCCCGTGGAGGCTGGAGGAGGTCGATGGTGGAGATGACCAGTATCCCGTGGAGTCCCGTTTTGCGGTACGCCACACGCCTCCTGATGAACAGGACCCCCGTTTCGACCGTAGCGCTCCAACACAAGTCCGTTTCCTCCATTTTGCGGTACGCCACACCCCTCCCGATCAACAGGACCCCGTTTCGACCGTAGGAGGTCCATTTCCTCTGTTTTGCGGTACGCCAGACCCTTCCCGATGAACAAGATCCCGTTTCCTCCGTGGCCGGTCGAACACAAGGCCGTTTCCTCTGTTCTGCGGTACGTCAGGCCTCGTTTCCATCGCCTATACCATCCAAGCCGGTTGGCTCCCGATGAATAGCACGTGTTCCGTTGCCTCCCGATGAACACAACGCATTTCGTTGCCTCACCATGAAAACGATGATGACACAGTTTCTCCGTTCTGACCCAGCCATGTACACGAGCCCTGGCCGTACGTATGCGCGAGTTGGCGTTCAGGACCCCGCCCGTATGTACGTACGTGGCCGTATTTTCTTTCTTGCACCCTGGCCGATTTACGTACGTGTACATGCTACGTGCGTGCCTCTACTACGACACATGCACGCCTCTACTACGACACGTGCCCTTCCTTACACCATTACACGGCCACGGTTCATCGTTGCAGCCTGCAGACAGACCGATCGACCAATATGTACATACACGTTCACGACCAGAATGACAACGCTACGTACGCTTCGACCGGGTGGGTCCCGACTGTCAGGAACTTCCTTGCGTGCGAAGATGTAGGTGGTGGGTCCCAGCAGTCAGGGGCCGAATAATTTTTTTTGCCCGTAATATCGACTCACTTCCTTGCGTGCGAAGATGTAGCTGCTGGGTCCTAGCAGTCAAGGGGGAAACGTTTTTTTTTGTGAAATACGGTGGCCCGTCCGGTGGGTCCCTGATGTCAGGTGGAAGAATCATTATTTTCAACGTAATAAGGAGGCACTTCCTTGCTGCGGCCGTGGACCCAGCTGTCAGCCTCTCCACGTACAATACTCTTCTGATGGAAGTTGTTCCTTGACCATGTTGACCACGCCGCACCGAGAGCACCAAGGCGGTGGACGACGGCGAGGCCTAGAAAGGGGATGACATGGAGCCGGGGAAGACACGGCAGTGGATGCCAATGCGGAGATGAGTATGAGGGTTCACTGGTTCGGCTTCGGTGTGAGGCTGCCGTCGCCGCAGAATAACAGGGGGTGTGGTTGAGTGGAGGGATGGCCTGGCCAGCGGTGGGAGTAGTAGGGGGCGGTGAGGCCTCCACGGCAGCACAACAGGCCACGAAAGGCAAGAGCAGGCGGCACGACCGGCGCTGCTTTGGGCGGCTGGAGCAAGAAGACCCTAGGTTGAAGAAGCACTACGGCCGTTGGATGGACATCGTACGGTCATTGGAGCTAGAATCATTCATATTGACTAAGTTGACAAAGCCCTCTGTCCCCGTCAACTTAGTAGGCCCAAGTCAGCCTCCCACTATGCTGGGTCCCAGTTAGTAGGGGGAGTATTCATTTTTTTGTGCGTAATAAGGAGGCACTTCCTTGTGCGTGAAGATATAGCTGGTGGGTCCGACCTGTCAGCGGGGGAAACATTTTTTTCGCAAAATACAGAGGCCCTTCCGTTGGGTCCCAGATGTCAGGTGGAGGAATCATTATTTTGCGCATAATAAGGAGGCATTTCCTTGTGTGCAGTCGTGGACCTAGCTGTCAGCCTCTCCACGTACAGTCCACTTCCGATGGATGTCGTTCGTTGACCACGTTGACCACGCCGCGCTGAGAGCACCAGGGCGGTGGACGACGGCGAGGCCTAGGAAGGGAACGACACGGAGCCGGGGAAGACTCGGCAGTGGTTGCCCATGCGGTGGGGAGTACGAGGGTTTACCGGTCCGGCTGCCGTCGCCGGAAAATAACAGGAGGTGTGGGTGAGTAGAGGAATGGCCTAGCCAGCAATGGAGTAGGGTGGGGCGGTGCGGCCTGTGCGGCAGCACAGCCGGCCACGGGAGGCGGAGCAGCAGTCCCACCGCGCTGGTTTGGGCGGCCGAGCAAGAAGATCGAGATATTGAAGAAGAAGACGGCCATTGGATTAACATCCAACGGTTACTGCTGCTAGAATTGTTTGTGGACTAAGTTGACAAAGCCTTTCGTACACGTCAACCTAGTAGACCCACAAGTCAGCCTCCAAATCTGTCCCAAACAACATACAGCCCGAAATTTCTAGCAGATTCAAATTAATTTTAAAACTAAACATACCTTAATTTAAATCCAATGAAATTTTACCCGCGCAAAAACAATGAAATTTCAAATATTAAAATCCGAAAGAAAAAAGTGTTTTGGAAGTAATTGCTTGTTTGCTGAATTTTTTCATTTTACATCCCATTTATTATTACTTATAGCCCATTTCTTATTACTTATAGCCCATTTTCTAGGCAAAATGCATCCCTCCTCGTCTTGAAAGATTTTCGGCCCATCTGGGCGTAGAAAAGCAAGTAGGCCTACGTTGGTTATTCTACAAAAAACAAAATAGCTGGGCTAGCCATTTTCAGAAAGGAAAAAACCAAACAGGGCTGGTCATGTGCTAAACATATGACATAAAAGCCTGGGCTAGACAGGCCACAGCTCCCGCACAACCCAATTCCCTTCTCTGTCCCGAAAAAACAAAATTACTGTGCGCGCTGTTAGGTCCGTACTGTCATCCTCACCATGCACAGTCATATCCTTATTTCTCTCGGCTGTTGACCATGTTGACAACACCGGAGGGCAGCGCCGCAGCGCGCGAACCAAGGCGGAGGACAATGGTGAGGCCTCAGACGGGAACGAACAGGAGCCAGGGAAGATGCACAGAGTTTTAGGGAGCGATGTGGCCACAATGCATGCGCGACAGCACAACCAACCGTGGGAGGCGGGAGCAGGCGTCCCGCCGGTACTGGTTTGGCTTTGGCGGCTGGAGGAAGAAGAGACTGAAGAAACACGATAGACGTTCAATGTCAATCCAACGGTCAAGGTTGGCACAATTGTTTGTTGACTAAGCCGACACCAAGTAGTATACTTTTTTATATATAGGAAGAAAAGAAAAACTGGGCTCGTTCGCCTGGTAACATTCCCGAAACTATGACCATTCGATCTTGCGTTGCAACTAAAACTGCGTGGTAAATGCATTCGTCTGTCGTCCTCCTCCCAGGGAACGTTCGCCACATAAGTGACTAGCCCCCTTGGTATTCAACCAAGAGGCCTTGGGTTTGAGTCCCAGGAACTCTCAATTTTGTCCTCCTTCCTTCCTCACAAAAAAAGAAAGAAAATCAAAGACTTGAGAAGGAGTACAGAACAAGCTAGTGTACTAGTAAAGATACGTTGCTGAGTTTTAGGAAAAAGAGAGACGTGCTCCTGTAGCTGGTTCGAATCCAAACCTAGACTATGACTATATATGGTGCTATGCTACTCTGCAAGTAATGAAACTGACATATCCAACGTTCACTTCTCCTCTTCTCTAATTACTCTGCCTATCATCAGAAGCTCTAGCCGCAGCAACCATGTCCGCTGGCTGCTCATCCACGTGCTCTTCAACAGGAAACAACCAGATATTCGCCAAGTCGCCACCCATACCATCGCCTGTGGGTCTCATCACACCCCCGCCAGCAAACGCACCACAGCCGGTTGCTCATCGCAACCCGCTACCGTTGGTGTGGTGCCACTGCTGCAAATCACGCAGAGTCATCCGTCGCGTCTCAACCACAATCCTCAACCCTGGCCGAGTCTTCTACAAATGCCCGAATCATGGGGTAATAATATGTTTAAGTATTGTTCTGCTGCTTTCAGTTGCTGATTTTTTAATAGTTTGGTTGATGATCTTCCAATTTGATTCATGCAGAAAAGGTAAGATTCGTGTGATTTGTATTTCTGGGAAGTTGCTGATGTGGGGGAATGTAACTATGCTGATTATTTGGTTAGCCGAGGAATCCCAATACAAGCAGGTTGGGGTGTTGGACAAATGGCGAAGGAACGGCGGAAGAGGAAGATGCGAGTAGAAGGTTAAAGATGCAGTTCCTCCGATCATGGCCAAGCAACAATTTCTTTGAACGGCCTTGACAAAGAATGAGGAGATGAAAGAGCTTGTGAAGATAATGGGCAAAATCGATGTGCTCAGAGGATGATTGTCTCTTTATTTGTAGTGTATGTAGCACTCGTGATGTATTCAGTGGCTATGACATGAGCACTTTGCTGAAACTAGTAATGAATGAAACCTGTGTAGCAGGCTGGGCGTAGTGTTGTGAACATCTAATGATTTCTATTACGGAAATCGGGGGGGTACCCCCTTTTGCTCATAAATAAATATATAGCAGAGGCCCATTTGGTAATAAATAAATAAATTAGCAGAGGCCCTGTCGGGTCAGCTTTGTTCCCATTCGAAGACGTTGAGCAAATTGCAGTCCAACAGCAAACTATGTCATCAAATTCAAGTTTCACAGCCAAATATGAGTACAACTAAACAACAATGCCATCATTTTTTACTCGTCATACAATCAACAAACACAAATCAAGATACATAACATGTGATGTTCTCACAGCAAAATACTAAACAACACGTTCATCAGGTTTTAGTTGTCATAGCAAGCGCAATTTCACATAGTAGATAAAAATCGTCTTCTGATAGGCAAATAGGACAAAAGCAATCTAATCATCATCCGCAGCAGCAGCGTCAACATCTTCGCCATGTGTATCAGTCTGAATTGTACTTCCCCAGAGTGTCATCTTCTTCTTCATCCTCAGTGTCCTCGAACGTTAGCTTCTTCTTGATCAACTCTTGTATGTCCACAACATGACAAGCAATCTTTTCGCCAGCGTCATTGACGTGATGTTCTCAAAGATATTAGGAACATCTGTGGAATCTTGTACATCAGGAGCGGTGTAAGCATCATCTTGTTGTGCAGCTTCATTAAGCGAATTCCTCTACTCAAACCTTTGCAATACTCTCTAGTCATCACTACGTGCAAATGTGTCTTCCAAGAAAAATATCTGTGTTGCTTGATTTGCCAAAATAAAAGGCTCGTTGGTGCAGTACGCCGCCTTGACATTGATGGATTTGAAATAATCATCAGCTCTGGGTTTTGCAATCCTAGAAAATAGGTTATACCAACGACAAAGACAATGTAACCACACACCGATGATCCTCAAATCGAGATATCTGCAACCGAAGCGATTATACATTATGTTAGCATACATTTCAGTTGTCTCTCTGTCGTTCGTATCCATGCTCATGATGACACTGTTTTGTCTCTTCCTGCCTTCATCGCGTGCAAGGGTGTTGTAGCGCACATATCCAACAACGCAAGATTCATAATGTCTTACCCGAGTATCAGGACCTATTGCTAGTGCCTAAAGGGCATCATCAACTGCCTACCCATCCTCCCGCATCTTCTTAACCTATGTTTAGAAAATAGACAAGCTGATCATCTTATGTACTCAATATATTAAAAAAACTGACAGTGCAATTCAATAGCTTACATGGCTCTTGAACCATTTCGCAAATCCTGCCATAACCAGTTTGTCAATGTTTCTTGGATTTTGCGGCAGTAACTCGTTTTTGTAGATGCTGCACAACATAGTGATCACGTCAAACATCTAAATATATAAGAATGTGTTGCAAGTTTAGTAGATTACGATGTATAAGCTGCAGTACTTAGCACTTACTTGATATAAGGTAGTATCTCGTGACAGTTATTCAACACATACCAAACCATTTTGTCCAAATCTTTAGGTTTGTCCACTTGTCGACTCTTCCCTGTAACTCGAACAGAATAATCGAAAACATTGAGCCCGGGATTGTCTTCACCCATCTCTTTGCTAAGGTGATCAGCTGTTTCAATGTATTTTGAGCAGAATGTCAACACTTCTATAACAATGTAGGCCTCTGCAATGGAACCCTTAGGTCTAGCTCTGTTCCTGACATAGCCCTTGAAAGTGCCTAGCCGCCTTTCAATAGGGTACATCTAGCCATCTTGCATCTTTGGACCTCTAAGTAGTGCCTCATCGTAGATGAACGGCCAAATGCACCATCACATCAAAGAAGGCTGGAGGATATATCTTCTCAAGGTCGCATAGGATAGTTGGTATCTTGTCTCTAAGATGCTCCAAAGCATCTATCCCGATATTTCTACCGCAGAAGTTCCTCAAGAATTGTCCCAACTCTTGCAATCGCTCAGATAAGTCGTATGCCCAATCCTCTAAGGATAACAGGTAAAACCCTTTGAAGTAGGACGTGGCAGTCATGAGTTTTCAACCCTTGTACCTTTTTTCCATCTGCACTGACTCTCCTTCCAGGGTTGGAAGCAAATCCATGTGGGAATCTCACACGTGATAGGACCTCGCAGAATTCTTTTATTTTTACCTTGTCCAAGATGTACACAGCTGGTGCCATATCACGTGGTTTACCTTCATCTTGCACCTGCAAATCCTTTTTGATACCCAGATGTGTCAATTCAATCCTAGATTTTAAGGTATCTTTCGTCTTGCCTTCAATATTAAGAAGTGTGCTGACAATGCTGTCACATATATTTTTCTCGATGTGCATCACATCAAGATTATGCCACAGATCCAAATCTTTCCAATACTCCAAGTCCCACAAAGTGGACCCGTGGGTAAACAATAATCTCTCTTTTGCCTTGCCACGCTTCCTTTTCCCTCTACCATTACCAGGATGGTTTCCTGTTGTAATATGCCCGACCTTCTCTAATTCAACTTGCAACTCATCGGCGGTGAGCCTCTTTGGCGCATCACGGTTTTCATGCTTTGCATTGAACACATGTCTTCGGTATTTTGTAGGACGCGACTTGTCCTTGGCAAGGAAACAATGGTGCCAAATGTAACAGATCTTGCTAAGTATTGCGTATGACAATGATTCTGTCACAAATGAACACATGCATTGTAACCATGTGTCGTTATACGACATAGTGCCCAAAGCCGGATAATCATGGATGCACCAAATTACAACAGCATGCAGAAAGAAATCAGCTGGTGGGCTGCTATATAGGTCTCGAGTGAGAACACCCTTCCATAGCTATTGAAGTCTCCACAAGAGGCTCCATGAATAAATCAAAATCCTTTCCAGGACTTTTTGGACCTGGGATGAGCAAGGCCATTATGTAGTTTGATTCTTTGGTGCAGACATTTGGAGGCATGTTGTAAGGGATAACAAGCACTGGCCACATGCTATATGTGGCGCTCTGGTGGCCAAATGGGTTAAATCCATCTGAAGCTAAGCCAAGTCTAATGTTTCTCGGGTCAGCAACAAACTTTTTGTGTTTCTGATTGAAGCTTTGCCACTCACTACCATGAGATGGATGGCTCATTACATTCTGATCTCCGTACTCCTGTTTCCTAGAATGCCACAGTAAATCCTCTCTTGTTTCAGCATCATGAAACAACCTCTGCAATCTTGGTGTAATTAGAAAACGTCTCAGAACATTATGAGGAACCCTCTTCACATCATCACCATCTTTCCATCTTGATGATTTGCATTTCGGGCATTCACTTAAGTTGGCATAATCCTTCCGGAACAGAACACAATTATTCTTACAAACATGGATCATATCATATCCAATTCCAAAGCTGAAGGAAATTCTTCATTTTACTATAGGTGTGTGGCAGCTCAGACGCATCTGGGAAAGATTTGCGGAAAGCAGCCAACATCTCGTCGAATGATTTGTTGGTCATCCACTCAGATGTCTTCACCTGAAGAAACGTGACCATAGCTGAGAATACTGACAACTTATTTGCTGGGGTGACAGCCATGTTGCATTGTTCCAACATGCGGGCCCACCGTTTTTCTTCTGCAGGTGAAAGTTCACAAAATGCACGACCATTTCGTAGCATTGTTTCAATGTTGGTCAAACTCACTGGCTCCGCCACCACCACCTCCTCCTCCTCTTCCACCTGAGCATCAGGCAGATCAAGATGGTGATCTGCTGCTTCCACGTAGTCAGTAACATTGACGTTCACAGCTTCACCATGATGAACCCACCTAGTATATGTGACCGACATCCCATAGAAGTGTAGATGATTTTGCACAGTTGACTGGGGTCTTGTAACTGAATTCATACAAATCTTACATGGGCAGATCACATCTGATTTCGGACCACCGTACTCAGGTTTGATAAAGTTCATGAAGTTTTCAACCCCCTCGACATATGCAGCGGAGAATCTTCGAGTAGAAGTTATCCAAGTCATGTCCATCTGTTAGACATACAAATTAGTTCTTCTACTAGATATTACAGGGAAAACATATATGCTTTTTTATGAAGTCCAAAAAAAATACCTAGGTCGATGTCTAAACCTATGGCAAGATATTTGGATAAGCAGATCTAAGTAATGAGATATATGTAAAGCTAATTTAGCAAACATATTCGAGTGCTAAATTATGGCAGGCTGTTTCAGCAGTCAATGAGGCCGAGCACACAACCATCAAACTATCGAAGGCCATCGCAGCAACAAAGGTTGAGTATAAAATGGTGTACAGCTATTTCACCTAACAGATTGGCTACTAGACCATGGCAATCTACGTCACAATAAATATATGGCAGGATATTTTAGCAACTAATCGGGCTTGGCATGCCATCTCAATTAAGCAGATTGAGTGCAGAACAGGGCAAGGAAGCTTCTTAAGCAGAGCATATTGAATGTAAACTACTTCGGCAAACAGTGAGATTAACAACGTCTATCAGCTAACATTCAGGGCTACACCGACATGCACGGGGCCTCAGTCTAGAATGCGCGTACTGTGGGAGAAGCTGACCGCCGTGCGTCTCCACATGAACGTCGCCAGCGGTGGCGGCGCTTACAGCCATGTGCCTCCACAAGAACGTCGCCACCGGCGGCGGCGCGGCTAGAGGACGACAGTCTACGAGAGAGTACTGTGGGAGCGAGAGGATCGCCGTGCGTCTGCTCAGCGAACCGCGGCGCCGACGTATCAGCGCGGAGAATGGAGTGGAGGGGGACGGGGGGAGGGGGGTTTGGGGAATATTATTGGCTAGTTGGTCGAAGGGCGGTTGAATTTGGGATTTAGGGGGAATTTTTTTGGGGGGGGGGGATTTTCGCGCAGTGGGCAGGGGGAGTTTGGCGCATGGTCGGTTTCTCCAAGTGCAGCCCCATGTGTCAATGAAGAGGCAAGCTGAAGCGCGTTCCGTTTGCGTGAGCCGTGTGCATGACCGAACATGTGTGGGGTGCAATGCGACCGCGACAAGGGTGCTGTTAGTGTACGCCCTTTTTTCATTTTAATAAACTAGGTGCTTCGCCCCCTAAAGAAAAACAAACTTGGTGCTTCGCGCGAGCCAACGATACTACTACTAGTAATCTGGTAATCCCGACTAAAACGGCGCGGCCGGGTCTTTTCCC
Source organism: Aegilops bicornis (assembly GCA_021605145.1). Lineage (NCBI taxonomy): Eukaryota > Viridiplantae > Streptophyta > Magnoliopsida > Poales > Poaceae > Aegilops > Aegilops bicornis. Next base: position 586,653,567 of record CM038674.1, on the reverse strand, counting down.
ACGCGATATGCTAGGAGGTTGGCTTAGTTGGGTTTTTTTAGGACGAGTAATGGTACACCTACGTAATCCCAGTTACGTAATTAACATAATGTGAAACGTGTGAGCTGTTGATTGTAGATTGGGGGAGGGAGGGACCCACCACCATGAAAATCAAGGAAGAGAGAGAGATGCAATTTACGTTAACCCTTTTGTAGGTTCCCGTAGATGTAGAAAGATGTGAAATGCGTGAATGTGTAGTGGACGTACTATTGGAGTGCCTTAGATAAATTGTGTATGTAGACTATATGTTTATTTTAGCTTGCATGTTAGCTTTGTCTTGGTTCAATAAAAAGCAGAGTTGGTGATGATGGTGTGCCTGCCATCCTGCAACATAGGTCGTCCGATCTATATCTAACGGATAGGAAGGAAACTATGACAATTTACCCGCACTCCTCTCCACATTTGCAGATAAGGCCTTCCCTCGTTCATCCTTCTTTCCCACAAGATCTTGATGTTCCGTGCAATGCACGGGCATCTTGCTAGTACTCCTACAATATACTATATTATTTTGAAAGTTCATATATACCGGCCGAGATTAATGCAAACACAGCAGATTTTCATTACATTTCGAACTTTTATAGGACAGAAAAATAAAAGAAACCTGACCCTAAACCTATTCTACGGCGGCGACCGACGTCCTCCATCTGCGATCTCCATGTACGGGGGCGGGGTTCAAGACCCGTGAAGTGAAGGTGTGGTCTCCGACAGAGGAAGGGTAGAACACGGGAGACGAACCGGCCAGTTGGCACACCATGCCCTGCCGCCTCCCATGCCCTACTCATCCTCGGAGGAGTCCCCGACCTCAGCGGTGCCGGACATTGGACGGCGGCAAGTAGGACGTGTGGCTGACGATGCTTCCATTGTCGGCCGCCAGCGTGGCCACGGCTTGTGCGGCGACTTGAGCGAGGTCTGCGACCTCAAGCTTCATCCCCGAAGAGAAGCTCTCCCGCAGAGCGTTCATGCTCGCGGTCATGGCGGATGTGGTGCCAGGTAGCAGGACGATGCGCTACGGTGTGGAGGTTAGCTGGGCGTTGCCGCTTTAAGTAGCGCGACGAGGCCAAGCGTCCGGGTGCGTCGTCAAGTCACCGGAGTTTGTTCCTCGGGCACCGAGCCTCTTAACGACGGCATACGGACGGACGACATGAATGTGGGCAGCTGGCGCCGGCTGGGAACGCAGCGCGCGACGGCGCGAGGGGCAAGGGTTCTTGGTGTGCCAGGGTAGTCAGCTGCGATCGTGGCAACGTTGGAGATGCCCTTTGCTGACATGCGACCCCACATGTAATCAAAAAAGGAAGACGACCTGGCATGGTCTCAGGTCCTGGGGATGCAGTTGACCGTGCTACACGACTCCGCGGACGCGCCGCGGTGCGCACGCACTTCGGTGCCCCGTGCATCCTCGATGAGTTGGGTGTTGATCTGCTGGTCGTGCCACAGCGCTAACGCCACCCTCAGCATACTGAAACCCACCGTGTAAAGCGACGATGAGCGTGTCGCTCCCGCATGCCTCATTTGAACATTTCGCCGAGTATCATTCGCATGTGGGCCTAGTCCATGCTTGTATTTCCAATGTTGTAATTTGTCCGACATGCATACAAACAAACGGTTCGTTTAAAGTTTCACTTTGCCTCCACTACGTGTCGCTTCCCATCTTAGTTTTGACATCCCATTCGGTTCATGCCCCGACACATCTTGACGAGATCGATTGATGTTGAGAGATCAATTTGCGTGTCGTGCAAGGAGATAAAGGTTTGGTCTGTTTCTATGATAGAAATGACCGGCGGGGGGGGGGGGGTCTGTGGGGATCAGAGGGAGTATATTGTACGTTCATAAGAGAAATGAACGTATTGTACCCACCTAGTCCTCTTTCAATCGATCTCCGGACCCCGAGATGAAATCGAGAGAGAACGAGTGGGTGCATGTGTGATACGTAAGGCGGATTCAAAATTTTGAGCTGGTGATCATAGCATCCACAAGTCATATATAAAGGGTATTCAATGTTCGTTTCACTCTTGAACGTACAATATACTCCCTCTGATCCTTTCTAGTAGTTTACATATAAGTTTTATGTGTAGTCAAAGTATCTCTATTTTGATCAAACTTACAGAAAAAAGTATCAACATTCAACGACGCCCAATCAACATTGTTAGATTCGTACGTACTCCTAGATTTGTATTCAAATAGACATGGTTTCCAATTTGTTTTCAACCACGTGAATGTGCTTGTTCTCGCGCATGCTCTTCCTACTAGGATTTCGCCACGTATAGCCAGTCCAATAGTAACTTTAAGCTCCCTGTCTAGCGAGTATCTTTGGACCCCAAAGATTTGTATAAGTTGGAAAATGGAGATTTGCCCGTGGCCTTGGCCGTTGGGCAGCTAGCTATTGCATTTGAAGGCTCCACAGAAAGAAGCCGCAGGTACTATTATGACAGGTGGCTTCGAATCCAGTTTGTTAGTCGTTTGCATCTCGGTTAACAAAAATAAGCTTGAATCCCTCCATTCGTAGATCAATCAGCTAAAGTTGTTAAAACAATAGTACTAGTGGAGTACTGACAACATCTGTAGCAGAGTATGCAGTGCTCATAGTACTCCCTCCTTCCATTTATATAGGGCCTATGTGGAGGAGAGAGATATGAAAAAGTAAAGGGAGTGAGCTCTCATGCAAGAGCCTAGCTATATACGCATTCCTAGTTAAATACAATAAATATGAAGAAAGAGATAGAGAGGAGATGGAAAAAAGTACTAATACTATAGCCAACCTTATATTTTTTTTGCGGGAAATAGCCCACACTACTATATGAGTGCATATAGATGATGGCTATAGATGACATGGCAGTTCCTTATAGCCATCGGCTGCCTATATTATTAACCATGCTCTAATGCATTTTTAAAACCGCCTTTGACTATTGACAAGATTAATAGTACATGAGATGTATAATGTGAAAATTATATCATTGGAAGCTCCTTTCACATACGAATTTGACCGTATGCTTTGTGTAAGTTACATGTCATATATTATTACTCTAACATTTGGTCAAAGTTAGCCTCCAAAACGCATTAGGCCCTGTAGATGGAAGGAGGGAGTAGTAGTGGAAGTGGATCCTCTGACGTAGGTATCCCTGCCGTACCCTCCCTTTCGTTCACTTACTGACTGACCCCATGCTTGCCAGGCCCCGCATGTCAGTTACTTAATGGGTTCGGCCACGTCAGGGGATCCTCATCCGTAGTATACTCCCTCTGTTTTTATTTACTCCGCATAAAATGGAGGGAGTGGTAGTATAAATGACGCGGGCGGGGGAGGGGGAGGGACGTCAGTTTGCTCTCAACTGTGGTCCCACAAGCGAGCGAAAACGCAAGATGAAGCGCGTTCCATTCGGTGAGCGACGTGGAGGGTCCAGCGTGCCGGGTGAAACGCGAATGCGACAAGAGCAATGTACAGTCAAAACTAATTGACCGGTTGTCACCGGAACCACTATTCACACCAGAACTTTCGCTGCTCGGCATACGCCAGCCACTGCCCCAAAACCACACCTCCTCTCCAGCCCATCCCCCACCTTTCGATCCCCTAGCCCGCATCAAGCGTCCCCTAGTTCGTCGGAAAGCCATGATGCACCGCAAGATCACGTACTACAAGATGCTGACGCCGGAGCGCCGCGCAAAAATCGCCGCGGCGGTCGGCGCCACAGACCTCCATTCCCAAGCACGCTTTGCGGATGGCCAATCCCCGAGTTCTCTGGAGCCAAGCTACGAGGAGGAGGAAGCCGATACAATGTTCATGGCGGAGGTCGCGACGCATAAGGCCCCCGATAGGTATGAGACGATGGACGTCGACTTCGTGTCGGCGTCCGGGTCCCCCATGGTGCAGGCGGACCAACGGTTCAATCTGGCGATACTAAAGGAGGACTGGGAGGCAGAGGCTCAACTCGACGCGGCGCGCGCGCATGCCGCTGCCATCGAGGCTCTCCTGCAGGCGGAACCGGATGTCGTGGATGTGAACCTGGCGGCGGGGGTTCAACTTTAGGCGGAGCGCGCGGATGCCGCTGGCATCAAGGCCCTCCTGCAGGCGGAACCAGACGTCCTCGACTTGAACCGAGCGGCGGAGGCTCAACTCGACGCGGAGTGCATGGATGCCACTACCATCGAGGCCCTCCTGCAGGCAGAACCGGACGTCCTCGACTTGAACTGGGTGGCGGAGGCTCAACTCGACGCGGAGCGCGCGGATGCCACTGCCATCGAGGCCCTCCTGCAAGCGGAATCAAACGTCCTCGACTTGAAACGGGCAGTGCTCTCGTCCGTACAGAGCGCCCGCACGCTCCGCGTGAACGAGTAGCTGGAGGCCGAGGACAACCACGGTGCGGAGACACACCTCGGCAGCTACGACTGGTTCGCCTGCCAGCCAAAGACGACGAGGCCGAATCGTTCCGCGAGCAGTGATAGTTTTTCTTTATGTTGTTATTTTTAGGGATCTTTTGCTGTGTAAAAACATATATTGTTATGCAAGTCGCCCGACTTTCATCATTTGGGTCAGTCTACCATTTCAGGCTGTTGGATGAATATCCTACGTCTCCTAACCCTTCTTCCTCACCTCTTCTTCTTCCCCAAATGACCACCGCACGGGCCGTACGAATCCTCCCCAACATGCGGTTGGATAAAGATACTGTATGAACAAAAATTATGTGTCAGCGGTAGGATGGCTGAGTTTGGTTTGTTCACATGCGGTAGCACGTGTCAGTGAGGGTGCGTTCCCTTGGTTGGGTTTACACCGTGCAGGGGCGACTGTGTGAGGGCGCGGAGCGACCGTGTGGGGGTGCAGTGCGACCACGACAGCCGTGCGCAAGTGTACCTCCTTTTCATTTTGAAAACTGTAGGCAAGCTTGGCAAAAATGTGTTGCGAAGTATGGCAATGCAAGGCTTAGACCCAAACAGGATAAGTACGCACGTACTAGGAGTACTGGTGTTAATAAAGAAAGGCGGGGTTTTCCTTCGCGGGATTAATCGATATAAATCCTTGTTTGACGTGTCAATTAATGCGTATTTTTTTCTCCAAAGCCCAAAGAGCTAACCATCTCACTCCTCATCGCTTGATTAATGCAGCGCCATGCAAACCAACCTTCTCACTTCCGCATGCATGCAAGGGTATATTAATGTCCTTGGTTGCTAGTACGAGGCAAACCCCATCAATTTTGCCTCGATTAGTGTTAGTGGCCCTTTGCAAATTGTAGTTTTGACATACTGGCCTTGTGTACAAAAAAATGGAGGTAGTAACTATTTGACTTCCTTCCCCATTGCGGTGACGTTGATGATATGTCGAACGTTGCGGTTTGACGAAGTGCATTCGACGGAGAACACCGTTGAGGGAGACCACCGGACACAAGTGCCGCCTGCAAGCCGAGGCAACCGCCTTATTTGCATCCAGGAAGTCCGTTGAACCAAAGGACGCGTAAATGTACTAGTACTACTAGTACACAATAGTGTCGTCCATCCAGCTTAGTGCGGTGAGGTGGTTTCTCGAAGATGACGATGGAGAAGCGGAGTCAGCGAAGAGTGAAATGATGGTTGCTTCGTCCGTGCTTTGTGATTTGAGGCTGCCTTTGGGTCACTGACATGTGGGCCAGCCACCTGTTGGGCTCACATGTCATAGACACAAAGGTAGGTGCCTTAAGGCACGGAAGCATCGTCCGGACAGGGGAGTAGACTCTGTGCTCTATAACGTACATGCATCCAAGCACAGGAGCAAGAGGAGAGACGTTGCATTTTTCTATTCCTTCAATCAATCCAACAATCAATCAATCAATCAATCAATCAATCAATCAGGGGGCTTCAATTCCATCTTTTTGGCTTTGGCAGCACCGTCCACAATGGTTTCCATCGATGCCAAAAGCTATTTTCACATTTGGCTACACATTGTGGATGCCCTTAACCGTACCACTTGGTTTTGCTCCTGTGTGCTATCTATACAAATCTCAATTATATTGATCTAAAAAATTATAGAATCAAGATTAGTTAAAAGGAGGTGATTTTGCCGCGCGGATGGCGGGGGAGGTTTCTTATTTTTAGAGGACGTTGGCCTGGTGGTTTGCTAATATGCGGTCCCACGTGTCAGTGCTTTACCAAGGCGATCTGCGTCCCACATGAGGCAGAACAACGACAGTAGCAACACGTGGTTAACTTGAAGAAGATCTTATAAAAAAACTTGAAGAAGATGATGGAGAAGCGGATTCAGCAACGAGTGAAATGATGGTTGCTTCGTCCTTCCAACTTCTTTTTTTACATTATTACTTCGTCCCTCCAACTTAACTGCGGGGAAGGTGCAGCTTTGTGATTTGATGCCTCATTGCTCATTACTACGCTGGTGCCATGACTGGGGTGCTTCACCCCTGCTGCTCTGCACTGCATTTCGGTATGGCACGTGGACCCGGTAGCATGATGTCCTACCTGTCGGCGAACGGGAGTAGAACATTTATGAAAGCGAGCGCTCCACTCTTACGACGGAGGAGTACACGACACGGCGGCCCCGTGAACTGTCACTTGTACTGTATAGTACTACTATGGTTTTGCTGTTTCGGACGATCCATCGATACAAACCCGATTAAACAGGAAAGTGCGGGATTTTTCCCGTGCGGTAGATGATACTGGCCATACATTTCCAAGGCAATTTTAATGTATGCAAACTGAATAATTAAGTAACAATATGATATCTAGTAAAACTAAAAACATATATGATATTGTGTTAGAGTGTAGTAGTAGTGATGTATTGCATAGTTGTTAGATGTAACATGCGAGAACGTGTAGACATGTAGTTTTGGAGGGCCTACAGAGAGAAAAGCGTAATACGGTCACGGAACTTCAGAATCCGCTCATTACGGTCACTATATACATTTTGCGGTGATTATATGGTCACTTTCTCGCCGTTCAGCATCAGATTGCACTCTATTGACTGGCCAAATAGTCCGCGTGGCACCATGTTGACTAGTTAAACTGACCATGTTCCTTGTGGGTCCCACATGTCAGTTCACATAGGAAAAAGGTCAGATAAACACAAATTTACCCAGGCGCGACAAGACTCCAACCCGTGCGCGGGAATCACCTTGTTGTGTATGTGTCTGTCAGGGCCTGGTGTGTGCGCGTGCACGTGTAGGTTGAGCACTTGAGCGTGAGAGTGTGTGTTGGTCGTGTGGTGTGTGCATGCATGCGTGCATGTGTGCATGTGAGTGTTGTGTGCGTGCGTGGCTGCATGTGTTCATGTGAGTGTTGCTTGCATGCAGTTCGTGTGCATGCATGCGTGTGTGTATAATCACCACACCAGCTCCTGTGTGTTAAAACAGACGGCTAAACATACCAATACAAGGTCACCTTGTCCGCTGTGCCCGCGGTCATGACTTCGAACCACCGTCCAATATATTTTTGTCGTTTGTTTTCATTCTTACTAGCAAGATGCTCGTGCGTTGCACGTAACATCAAGATGCATTTGTATGACTAGTTTCTCTAGTGAGAGAAAAGGATGAACGAGGAAAGGCCTTATTTGCAAATGTGGAGAGGTGTGTGGGTACCTTTTTGCAAAATTGCAATAGTTTCCTTCCTATCCGTCAGATATAAATCGGACGACCTATGTTGCAGGATGGCAGGCACACCATCATCACCAACTCTGTCTTTTTATAAGAGTGTAGAAGAGTAGATACAAGATGACGTGTGGGCCCAATGGTAGTGAGATAATGTGATGCAACACTAGAGGTGCAACATGGAGCGTTTAACTGGTCAACTAGTCGTGTCTTGAGTAAACACAGAGTTGTACGGTGAGCCCGTGACTGTATAATAACCGCAAAACATAAATGGTGACCGTAATGAGTGGATTCTGAAGTCCAATGTACGTATCGTGCTTTCGTTCCAAATACAATGATCGTCATTGTATATATCGCGAGATAAAGATGAAACATGCGTGAATGTGCTGGGGGCTTACTTTTAGAGGACCTGGAGATAGTTTGTGTGCATACGTGAAAGGGGCGTTGAGGGGGTATATGCGATGGGGAGAGAGATGCTCTTCGTTTCTCTTTATTATGACTAACTTTATATATAGTATAAAAATATAAAAAATCACAGTGCGGAATAAATATCATTTTGGGCACCATGCAATGCAAATTAACGTTCATACTCCTCCATATAACTTTGTAATGTTGTATATATGTAGAAATTCTAAAATAATTTTTTGGCCATACTTTATTCAAAAGGAATGTTGTATGCGAAATAAACATGAAGAGAGTGCTTTTTAGATCAATGGGGTACGTGATGTAACATGTGTGAATGTGTAGTTCATGTATTTGGCAGGGCCTAGAGAGGTATGTGTGTGTTACGTATTTGGGAGAGGCATGGATAGAGGGGCTGGCAGGGGGAGGGGGCGTGGGAGAGATAGCACGAGAAATGAGAGAGGTCTAGAGAGAGAGAGACTAATATATGATGTCACGGCGAGAGATTCCCTTGAGTGTGTATATATGCATGGGGGGAGGGTATAGAGGCACGTGGAGATTTTTTTGTGTGTGGTGTCTGTGTTGGTATGTGTGGGTGTGAGAAGATAATGAGACATGAGGTAAGAGGTGAGGCCCTTGGTTCTGTTCTGTCCTGCGCCACATTGGTCGGCCCATGACGCATTTAGGGAGACCCATGGATGACTTGTTGTACAAGACAACGATAGCAGAATTGTGAAGGACTCTGTGTCCACTAACAAAGCCGACTAGGATTTGTAACCACAGGTTATCGACTAAGGTAACCCCTTATCTCGATATTACTATTCATCCAACCTAACTTTAAGGGGCATCCTACAGAATGCTCGCTAGAATCATACTCACGATTAGGAAGAGAGGTGTGAGACAATGCTTGAGAGACAGGCCTAAAGATAATGTGCGTACAGGAGACACATAGGCAGGTCTATGTATATAGAAAGGGTCGATGGGGATTGTGCGTGTGTATGCTTGTGAGAGGAAGAGTGCTTGTAATAAAGGTTAGTGAAAACAGTCGTAAATGGTTATGAGAGGGACGGAGGGTTATATCGAGAGCATGTGTGCGAGAAAGACACCTCGGGAGAGTGTGTGAGCATGTGCGAGAGACCACCGATGGAGAGTGAAACTACACGTAGAAGACTGATGTACACATTGATTAAAGATATAAATTGTATCCAAATATTAGGATGGGATCATGATATTTGCAATTCACGTAAGGAACAATCATTGATCCATCAGACATCTAGATTTTATCGAATTTGAGCATGTCTATGTTATTATTCGACATAATTAATCCACATAGTTAGTATTTTGAACTCCAGACAATGCATCGCTTTAGCAATCGAATATAAACGTGAGTATAGTTCATGTTGTGTGTGTAAAGCACATTATACATACAAAAGTTACACAATGAACATTATAAATAGCCAGCTATGAACTAGCATACATTTGAATTCAACTTAAGGTGGTTAAAAAAATGGAATTCAACATGAAGTCCATTCAATTATTTGAATTCGATATCATGGCATTTGTAAATCATACCTAAGTTATGGGGGCACCAATCTTTGCTCTGATTTTGTACATAATAGCATATATAGTTGTGTACAAAATAAATTCAAATTTAGCTCCTCCATTCCAAAATAATCGCAGTTATAGGATTTTCAAGTGTCAAGATTTCAAAAATAAGCGGATAATTTAATGAGTTTTTCAAACATACAAGGTCAAATTTAATATTGTCTATTTAGGTCAATCCTCAAAGTTCAAGAGTACTCTAAACGTGAATTCTTCTGTTTCAAAATTTTGAACGAAGTGCCAAAAGAGCATCTACTCGCCCGAAACCGCGCGAGACCAATCTTTGGTAGTAGAAGGAAATTACTTTTCTAACTCCGACCGGTGAAATCTACCGTAAACCAGGGTAAGTTTGTAGCTTCATCTAGACGCCGCGTAACCGTCTCCGAAAAACATTCATACACAATGGCCGCCTAAGCACACATGCGCGCGGCTGAAATCGCTCCCGCCCACTATTTGGGACACCTGGGATTACCATCCTACCCCGACCCGCAGTAGGTCCGAAATTTAAGAATAGGGGTAAAGTGTGTACTTTCCCCAAATTTCAAACATGCGTGTTCCATCTATTCAAAAAAGCCAAAAACAAGCACGTCCCAGACCGAAACATGGTTCTCCCTTAGCTCCCCCTCCCCCCCGCCCCTGTCCGATTCCCCATTCGTACTCCGTGGGCGCCAAAACTACCTCTCCACCAGCCGCGAAACCCCGACGTCCTCCGTCCGCCACCCCATCCCACCCATCAACCGCCGCCCTCCTCCATCACGCCGAGCCGATACCCGACGCTGCCGTCCCACAAGAACCTCAACTGCAACGCCCTCCACGGCTAGTAGTTGAAGCCGAGGCCGAGCCGTCTGCACTGCAAGGCTCAACCACGCCGTCCTGCGCCTCACAGCTGCCGCTCCAACTTTGCCACCGTCCACTGCACCGGAGTTGTTCCTGCTACGCCGTCCTTCGCCGCCTCGGATTTGCTTCCCCTCCGCCGACATACAGCCACGGGAACACAATCAACAATTTGGCCATGGGTTCGTCCAAGCCTGCACCCTCCTCTAGAACATCGGTTTCCCCGGCAAAAGGAAGAAGATTGGCACGACATGTGGAGGCGACCACACCGGCAACCGAAAATGGTACTCATCTTCCCTTATTCGTGCAAATCTTACGTATCTTCTTGCACGGTATTCATCCCACGGAAGACACTAGTTGACCGCTTCTTCTTGATACTAGATGTTCCTAGTTACTCGCAATGCACAAGGTTTCTCCTCATATACTATTTCACCTTAGCTAGAGGTCCGTCGCCCCCTGGATTTCTATTCCTGGTCAGTTGATTCCCAATTAACGGAAGCATTCCCCGGCATAATAGGCGCTAGTTCGTCTATTACGCCGGGGAAGTAGCGCCTCGGTGTTTACCTTAGGGGTGTGTGGGGCCTAGAGCTGCTCGCGCCTGATTTCGAGGTCGGTCGGGATTAAAGGGATGGCCTGGGGGCACTACCAAGCACGGTGGTGGTGTGGGGTCGAGGGGAGGGCGGGGCGGCGGAGGCAGGGGTCTGGGCCGTGGTCGGCCAAGTGTTCGAGAAAGATCACAACAAGGATCGGAGGAGGTAGATGAAGGCCATCTGCCCATTCCTTATAGATCGAACGGTTCATAAAAAAATTGACTGACCTATTTATTTTCAGTCAACTGTTATCTTGATAGGACCACATGTGGTGGTGTGCTAGAGGAGTACCTGCATTTCCTGTGCTCATATATTACAAAATCATAGAGAGTAGAATCTAATTTTGTTTGCCATGCAATGTTGTAGAGCTATCATATGTCTCATGTCATTTATTTTTCAGCCACCTGCTATCTGCTACTTTTACAGTGCACTAGTTCTGCACACACTTCATAACCACTACTAGTACTCGTTGGAGTACAACGCAACCTAGAATCACCTTTTGTCACTAGTAGATTGTTCCTTACAAGAACCACTAACAATGCCAAGAAACCACTAATAATGCCAAGAAACTAGTACCACTTGCATACGTGGCAGACTTAAGATAAGACTATCTTATCAACCATTGTACATGCCCTTACCAACCAGCCCTACCAAGAAACGACTAATCTACAAAGTGCCGTTATAGGCACATTTCAACCCATGTCGCCCCTTAAGTCAACGCCTTCTATTTAACCAGTGATAATGCCCAAGTGCAGGGAATCATCGTAGCAATTCCCAAGGTGGAAGTGATAAGTATGGAGTGTCAAACCCACAAGGAGCTAAAGGTAAGATCAATATTCTCTCAAGTCCTATCTGCCACTGATACGACTCTACATACACCGAACGTTTGCTTCCAACTAGAAAATAGAAATAAAACTACGTTGTGGGTATGAAGATGATGACTTTGCATGGTATCAGAGAGCTAAAACATAAAAGTAGGTGTGGTTATCATAAAGTTAGAATATATTACCAAATATTATAAATAACGATTGTGGATTAATGATGGATCGCTGTGCGGAATTGTCCTAGGCAATTGTTAACAAGACCGGTAGTCGTCATTGCAATTTTGTATGAGGGAGACGCATAAGCTAACATACTTTCTCTTCTTGGATCATATGCACTTATGATTGGAACTCTATCAAGCAGCCGCAACTACTAAATATCATTAGGGTAAAGCCCAACCATAGCATTAACATATCAAGTCCTCTTTATCCCATACGCAACAACCATTTACTCGGGTTTATACTTTTGTCACTCAAGCAACCCACTATAAGCGAATCATGAACGTGTTGCAACACCCTAAAGCGGTAATCCCTCACGCTTGCGCGACACGGAGGGTACAATAGGACAACACCAAAATAAAACATACAACTCATACCAATCTAGATCATCAATCAACCCAAAGACAAAGGATATCTTCTCAAAACATGATAGGATGGCAACACATCATTGGATCATAATATGTGGCATAAAGCACCATGTTCAAGTAGGGATTACAGCGGGGTGCGGGAGAGTGGACCGCGTAAAATAGACGAGGATGGTGATGATGATGGTGATGTTTATGAAGACGATCACCGCGGTGATGATTCCTCTCCCGATGGCACTCCGGCGCCACCGAGAGAGAGGAGGATATGTTCTCCCCCTTGTGCTTCCTCCTCCATGGCCTCCCCCTAGATGGGGAGAGGTTCACCCTTTGGACCTTGGCCTTCATGGCGATGATAGCCCCTCCGGGATCCTCCTCCATGGCCTCCGGTGATGATGGCCCCTCCCGTGAGGTGCCGAGAGGGCCTAGATTGATTTCTCATGGCTACAGAGGCTACCGGCGGCAGAACTTCCGATCTAGGTTATTTTCTGGGGGTTTCTGTATTTATAGGAATTGTTGGCGTCGGTTTCACGTCAGGGGGGGTCTCCGAGTTGTCCACGAGATAGGGGGCGCGACCTCCACCCTCGTGGACGGCTCGGGACTTTTCTGGTCCATCTCTGATGCTCCATGGGCTTCTTCTGGTCCATAAAAAATCATCAAAAATTGGCACGGCAATTGGACTCTGTTTGGTATTCCTTTTCTGTAAAACTCAAAAACAAGGAAAAAACAGAAATTGGCACTGGGCTCTAGGTTAATAGGTTAGTCCCAAAAATCATATAAAATAGCATATAAATGCATATAAAACATCTAAGATGGATAATATAATAGCATGAATACTTCATAAATTATAGATGCGTTGGAGACGTATCAGCATCCCCAAGCTTAATTCCGGCTAGTCCTCGAGTAGGTAAATGATAAAAGAAATAATTTATGAAGTGTGAATGCTAGCAGGTGCACAAGTTTGATCAATGATAATTTCAATCACCTTTTATAGCATCATTATATGTCATAATAGTAGCTCATCTCATAAAACTTTTCATGATCAAGTAACAAGCTATTCACATGTTAAAGTATAGATCATAAACTTTCTTGAAAACTAACAAACAATGCTCTAAGTCATCAAACAATTGCAATTCATCTTATTTTCGGGAAGGGTCTATGTAAGAGCTTTGATTTAGCAAACTCCACATACTCAACTATCATTTAATCTTTCACAATTGGTAACACTCATGTGATATTTATGGGTTCAAAGTTTTAATCGGACACAGATAAAGATAGGGGCTTATAGTTTTGCCTCCCAACCTTTTACCTCAAGGGTAATGTCAGCAATAATAATTTATGAAAACCTACATCCAAGTGGATATATATATCCGGATCGCTCCAACACAAAGTGCTTGCCAAAGGAAAAAGTGTAAAAAGGAAAGGTGATGATCACCATGACTCTTGTATAAGGGTAGAAGATAAAAGTAAAAGATAGGCCCTTCGCAGAGGGAAGCAGAGGTTGTCATGCGCATTTATGGTTGGATGCACAAAATCTTAATGCAAAGGAACGTCACTTTATATTGTCGCTTGTGATAAAGTCCTTTATTATGCAGTCCGTCGTTTTTATTTCTTCCCTATCACAAGTTCGTATAAAGCTTATTTTCTTCGCACTAATAGATCATACATATTTAGAGAGCAATTTTTATTGCATGCACCGATGACAACTAACTTGAAGGATCTTACTCAATCCATAGGTAGGTATGGTGGACTCTCATGGAAAAACTGGTTTAAGGGATGTTTGGAAGCACAAGTAGTATTTCAACTTGGTGCAAAGAATTTGGCTAGCACGAGAGGGAAAGGCAAGCTCAACATGTTGGGTGATCCAAGACAATATAACATTTCGGATATAGGAAAACATAACCCATTAAGTTGTCTTCCTTGTCCAACATCAACTTTTTAGCATGTCATATTTTAATGAGTGGTCACAATTACAAAAGATGTCCAAAATAGTATACTTATATGTGAAATCTCTCTTCCTTCAATATCCTTCCATGAATTGTTCAAGTGGCCAATTCTGCGTTTGCTAACTTTCAATAAGTTTACTACCTATACTCATTATGTGTGAAGTCATTACTTCCCATGTTATAAGCATATGAAACGTATATAAGTTCAGATTTATGATATTCAGTTCATTCAACCATTTACTCATAGGATATATGTGAAGCACATGAGTAAATGACAAACTACTCCAAAAATATATAAGTGAAGAACACTGAGTAGTCAAATAATTAACTAGCCATGGGAGGATTCTTTTTCATTCAAGATTTCAGATCCAATGATTTTATTCAAACAACAAGTAAAATTAAAAATACGCTCCAAGCAAAACACATATCATGTGATGAATAAAAATATAGCTCCGAGTAAGGTATACCGATAGTTTTGAAAACGAAAGAGGGGACGCCTTCCGGGGCATCCCCAAGCTTAGGCGCTTGAGTCTTCCTTGAATATTACCTTGGGGTGCCTTGGGCATCCCCAAGCATAGGGTCTTTCCACTCCTTATTCTCCTCATATCGATATCTCACCCAAAGCTTGAAAACTTCAATCACGGAAAACTTAACGGAACTTCGTGAGATAGGTTAGTATGATAAAGAGTAAACCATTCACGTTGGTACTGTCAAAGACAAGGTTCATAATTGTTATCACACAATGCCTACTGTACCATATCATTTCTACAATTTATATTGAGAAGTATAAGCCATAGAAACTAGAAAACAAGCAAACTATCCAATGAAAAATGTAATCTGTCGTAAATGTAATAGTCTGTAATGATCTGAACAGCAACCATACATATGCTACTCCAAAAATTATGAAATAAATTGGTGTAAGTGAGGAATTTGTCTACAAAAAGAATCAACTCAAAAGCACTCTTCTGTAAAAAAAATTACAGCTAATCTCGTGAGCTAAAGTTTCTGCTTTTACAAAGAAGATCACATTAACTTTCACCCAAGTCTTCCCAAAGGTCTTACTTGGCACTTGATTGAAACAAAGCTATAAAACATGATTACTACAGTAGATTAATCATGTAAACACACAAAAACATTAAGGGTAAATGTTGGGTTGTCTCCAAACAAGCGCTTTTCTTTAATGCCTTTTAGCTAGGCATGATGATTTCAATGATGCTCACGTAAAAGAAAAGAATTGAAACATAAAGAGAGCATCATGAAGAATATGACTAGCACATTTAAATATAACCCACTTCCTGTGCCTAGGGATTTTGTGAGCACACAATTTATAGGAACAAGAATCAACTAGCATAGGAAGACAAAGACAGTATAACTTTAAAACTTTAAGCACATAGAGAGGAAACTTGATATTATTTTAACTCCTACAAGCATGTATTCCTTCCTCATAATAATTTTCAGCAGCATCATGAATGAGTTCAACAATATAACCATCACATACAGCATTCTTTTCATGATCTACAAGCATAGAAATTATACTACTCTCCACATAAGCAAAATTCTTCTCATTCAGAATAGTGAGAGCAAACTCAACAAAATAACTGTCATGTGCGGCATAATCCAATTGAAAATTAAAATCATGATGACAAGTTTCATGGTTAACATTATTCTTTATGGCATACATGCCATCACAATAATCATCATGTATAGCAACTTTGTTTTCATAATCAATTGGAACCTCTTCCGAAATAGTGGAATCTCTACCTAATAATAAATTACGTAGGGTTTCTGCCCGTCTGTCACACTGTTTTGCAAAAAAAGCCCCTACGTTTTCATGAAATCAACCTGCAGTCCGGATTTAAGTCACACCAAACCGTTATTTTATAGTTTTTCAAAAAAACCCTGACTTTTTAGGTATTCCATCCGCGGATCATATTTAAGTCGAACAAATGCTTTTCTAAACCATCCATGTCTTTTAAACCGTAACTCTGATTTAAACATGTTATATATGAAATTTGATTAGAAAAATATTTAGAATATGAATATAAGATTATTTTACCTGTTTAGTATTTATAAATATTATTTTGGAAGGTATTTAAGTCAAACAAATGGTTTTCTAAATTATACATATCTTTTAAACCGTAACTCCAATTTTAACATGTTATATATGAAATTTGATTAGAAAAATGTGTGAAATCTGAATATGATGTCAATATTACCTGTTAAATAATTTTTTTTATATTGTTTTGGAAGCAAACCTATAACTATAGCGCATGATCAATTTTTCTTTCGTACAGGCGGCGATTCGGGTTGCAAATAAACACCCACTATAGTCATATAGGGAAAAGAAAACATCAAGAACTACACATGCATACCTCTGAATACATCGCAGGGGAAAACAACAGATTTCTCATCGCGAGTGTGAGAGAAAGCGAGAGAGAGAGGGGGAGAGGGAGGAGAGAGAGAGAGACATCTTAGGATTAACCACACTCAAACTTGTTTGGGTTTGTGTGAACACTAAGGCCATCACCGGCGAGGGTGAGAAGAAGGATAAGCGGAACACAAATATGATGCGTCGCTAAAATAAAGGATATGAACCTATTGTGGTCTTGAGTGATGGTTGTTTGGTTAAGAGTGTGTGTTGTGTTTTACTTGGTTACGCATACATGCTCTTTTGCTAGTCATTACCAACTAAAGTTGACACTCTTCCAAATCCACTTTAGATGATAGTATTATTCATACTCCAAAAGATATAAGTGAAGTTCATGGAGAATTCTACAATTAATATAGACTAACCAATATCCAAGCTCAAAATATATAAGTGAAGCACACGAAGCATTATATAAAACCATACTCAAAAGATTTAAGTGAAGCACAAAGAGCATTCTATAAGGTCATACTCAAAAGATATAAGTGAAGCACATGAAGCATTCTATAAATCGATGAAGGGCTATCTACTACTAGCATGGTTCTTAAAGAAAAAGAAAAACACAAAGGACACAAATCATGTGAACGAAACAAAAACCGAGGTATACCAATAATTGTTGAAGAAGAAAGATGGGATGCCAACCGGGGCATCCCCAAGCTTAGATGCTTGAGTATCCTTGGAATATTTACTTGGGGTGCCTTGGGAATCCCCAAGCTTGAACTCTTGCCTCTCTTTATTCTTCTCACATCGGTAACTACTGCTCTTCGAACACTTCATCCACAAAAACTTAACAAAAACTTTGTGAGATCCGTTAGTATACTAAAGCAAATCACTACCTTTAGGTACTGTTGCAAACTCACTCCAATTTCATATTAGCACTTTATCTACTGTATTCCAACATCACCATGGTTCCCCCCGATACTACCCATAGATTCATCAAAATAAGCGGTCAACACATAGAAAATAGAATCTGTGAAAAATAGGACAGTTTGTAGTAATGTGGAAGTTTAGTAAACTTCTGTAACTCCAAAAAATTCTAAAAAAATATGAGAATTTAAAAAATTTGTACATAAGTAATGTGCAAAGAGTTTCAGACCTATTTGACTTTCTAGTAAAAAAATGTAAATTCACACGCTACAGCCAAAGTTCTGTTTTTGTACTGCACAAAGTAAACAAGCAATCTAATCATCCTAAAACCAAAGCTTGGCACATTATTTTTATAATACAATGGATATATACAAGGGGATAATTATTTTCACATAAACTTCCATGAAATTTTTTACACTGTTTCCATGAGCATGAACACAAGTGTTCAAGGTTGACCCTCACCTCTCCAACGCATAACCTTCCAATTACTTCTCTTATTGGAAAACTTTTTAGGCATGAGAGGCAAGTAATTTTTTTTGTATTATCATTCTTTTATTTTTTTTGTATGTTTCACCCACAACTAAGGAAAACTAAAAAGGTAAAACAAAAACTACTTAGTGAAGAAAGCAAACAAGCATACACGAAAATATCAACCCCACGTTATTGCTCCCCGGCAACGGCGCCAGAAAAGAGCTTGATAATCCCCAAGTGCAGGGAATCATCGTAGCAATTCCCAAAGGTGAAAGTGATAAGTATCGAGTGTCGGACCCACAAGGAGCTAAATGTAAGATCAATATTCTCTCAAGTCCTATCTGCCACTGATACGACTCTATGCACACCGAACGTTTGCTTCCAACTAGAAACGAGAAATAAAACTACGTTGTCGGTATGAAGAGGATGACTTTGCATGGTATCGAAGAGCTAAAACATAAAAGTAGGTGATGTTATCATAAAGTTAGAATATATTACTAAATATTATAAATAGTGAGTGTGGAATAATGATGAATCGGTGTGCAGAATTGTCCTAGGCAATTGTTAACAAGACCGATAGTTGTCATTGCAATTTCATATGAGGGAGAGGCATAAGCTAACATACTTTCTCTTCTTGGATCATATGCACTTATGATTGGAACTCTAGCAAGCATCCGCAACTACTAAAGATCATTAAGGTAAAACCCAACCATAGCATTAACATATCGAGTCCCCTTTATCCCATACGCAACAACCCCCTTACTCAGGTTTATGCTTCTATCACTCAAGTAACCCACTATAAGTGAATCATGAACATATTGCAACACCATACAGTGGGAATCCCTCACGCTTGCGTGCCACAGAGGGCACAATAGGATAGCACAAAATGAAACATACAACTCATACCAATCTAGATCATCAGTCAACCCAAAGACAAAGGACATCTACTCAAAACATCATAGGATGGCAACACATCATTGGATCATAATATGTGGCATAAAGCACCATGTTCAAGTAGGGATTACAGCGGGGTGCGGGAGAGTGGACCGCGTAAAAGAGATCAGGATGGTGATGATGATGGTGATGTTGATGAAGACGATCACTGAGGGAGTCCTGGATTAGGGGGTGTCCGGATAGCCGGACTATAACCTTTGGCCAGACTCGTGGACTATGAAGATACAAGATTGAAGACTTCGTCCCATGTCCGGATGGGACTTTCCTTGGCATGGAAGGCAAGCTTGGCGATGTGGATATGTAGATCTCCTCCCATTGTAACCGACTCTGTGTAACCCTAGCCCTCTTCGGTGTCTATATAAACCGGAGGGTTTTAGTCCGTAGGACGAACAACGATCATACCATAGGCTAGCTTCTAGGGTTTAGCCTCTCTGATCTCGTGGTAGATCTACTCTTGTACTACCCGTATCATCAATATTAATCAAGCGTGAGTAGGGTTTTACCTCCATCGAGAGGGCCCGAACCTGGGTAAAAACATCATGTCCCTTGTCTCCTGTTACCATCCGCCTAGACGCACAGTTCAGGACCCCCTACCCGAGATCCGCCGGTTTTGACACCGACATTGGTGCTTTCTTTGAGAGTTCTGCTGTGCCATCGCCATCAGGAAGGATGCCTCATCCTGTCTTTAAAGACGACACTGTTGCTAAAGGAGCTTTGGCTATCGGCCAAACTCTCCGGCTGGGCGGTTTTCTTATGACCGCCTGTTCGGCCGCCGCGCCGATGATGACTTCTCGGGTCATCAAAAGCAATCTTCACGTCAACTCGGAACTCGCCGAGCAGTTAGATCCGATGGAGCTCTCTTCCTTAAACGAGCTCTTGGATCGCATCGCCGCCCTGGGATTCGCTATAGACTATGATCAGATTGGGCCTAAACCCGATCCGAGAGAGATTAACTCTCCCTGTGTCACCCATCACGTTGCAGTGGTTGAGGAACAATGCGGCAAGCCTTCATCTATCTTAAGGACTAGTTATGTCCGGATTCCCGATCCCTCCAAGCCGGATACCCGTGGAGGGGAGGACGTCACTCAAGCCTTGAACCTAAAGTCAGGCAGCGGGCTAGATTCATTGGACAACATCCAAGAACCCAAGCTTCCGAGTTCGGAAACCCCATTGGCCCCCGAGTCGCAGATTGGGCGAGGTTCCGGATTTAATTCGACCCGCCCACCCAAACATAAGTGATCTATCCCAAATTCGGCAAGAGCCCGCAGAAACAGTACACCATTACTGGGCCAGATTCCTCCTGGTCATGAACAGGATAAAGGACTGCCGCGAGGAGGATGCGGTTCCATTCTTCTGCAATAATTGCACGGACAACAGAATCCTCAACGCCATAAGTCGCCGTGAAATTACACGCTTCGCTGACTTGGCGTCCATAGTACGAAAGTACAGTGCGATGGAGAGCGCCTGGAAAACCAAAATAAAATTTTGGGACAATCCGGCCCTGAATACAACCCCAGTCTGAAATAAAAGGGTGCATTATCGCCAGGCACCTGGGTTAAACACCAAAAATCAAAAACCCTCTATAGGGCATGGAACCGTACTGGAGGGATGGCTCAATGGACCCTGTAAAATTCATAGTACAGAGGGCGCCACACCAACTCATAGCCTTAGAGCATGTTGGATACTCCGGTAGGTGGCCAGAAGTGGCGAAGAGCTTCTAACTCCAGAATCCACAGAGCACCAGCCCAAGGATACCAGTACGGTATTAACAGTCTTCGAGACTTCCGCATCAAATAATATGTGGAAACGAACACTCCGCAGCCTTGCCGAAGTCTACCAAGTAGCAATAACAAACCCATGGAGTGGCACGGCTATTACCTTTAATGCTAGTGATGAACCTAAATTCCGAACAGCCCGAGCACCAGCAGCATTGGTTCTCAGTCCAATAGTGGACGGCTTTCGCCTTACCAAGCTACTCATGGACGGTGGCAGCGGATTGAACCTCATTTACGAGGAAACTCTTCGAAAAATGGAAATAGACTGGAGCCGCATTGAGCGAAGCAGCACAACCTTTAGAGGAATAATCCCCGATCGGGAAGCGTCTTTGTCTGACAGAAAAATCACACTGGATGTGGTGTTCGGCACGCGGATAATTACAGGTCCGAGGAGGTCACGTTCCAAGTGGCCTCGTTCAGCAGCGGATACCATGCTCTATTAGGGCGAGAGGCATTTACAATTTTTCAAGCTATACCCCATTACGGGTACATGAAGCTCAAAATGCCCGGGCCCAATGGAATCATCACTCTTGCTAGTGACCCGGACATAGCACTCCGCACCGAAAATAAGACAGCCGCACTGGCCCTTGAGGCACTATCCGAAGCCCTAGCGACCGAGGAACTAACTGCGCTGCGCTCCACGGTGAACAGGGACAACGTGATACTCGGTAAAAGATCCAAGTCCACCTCCTTTGAACCGGCGAACGAAATAGTCAAATTCCAAGTCCATCCAACGGACCCTACAAAAACGGCCTCCATCGGGGCGCAATTAAACCGTGATGTAGACGCCGCACTACGAGAATTGCTACACGAAAATTGGGACATTTTTGCCTGGCACCCTTCAGACATGCCAGGAATCCCACGCCGGCTGGCCGAGCACAGCCTAAACATCCTAAAAGGATTCAAGCCGATCAAGCGAGCTCTTGGCGTTTCTCGAACCTAAGAGACAAGCCATGGGAGAGGAGCTAGCCAATCTCATCGGAGGCCGGATTCATTAGAGACATAAAACATCCGGACTGGCTAGCAAACCTGGTGATGGTACCAAAGAAGGACAAATCATGGCGCCTATGCGTCGATTTCAAGGACCTCAACAAGGCTTGCCCAAAGGATCCCTTCCCCCTCCCCCGCATCGATCAAATTATCGACGCTACTGCAGGACACGATTCATTGTGTTTCCTCGACGCATACTCCGGCTACAATCAAATTAAGATGGCAGAGCATGACCAAGCCGCAATGGCATTCATCACACCATACGGCCCATTCTGCTTCAACACAATGCCCTTCGGGCTCAAAAACGCCAAGCAACATATCAACAAGCATGATTCGTATACATGTCCGCAAACCAGATCGGCAAAACAGTGGAGGCATACGTAGATGACGTGGTCGTCAAAACCAAGCATGTCGAAACTCTAGTAGACGACTTGAGGCTCACATTCAACAACCTCCGAACATATACCCGGAAAAATGCGTTTTCGGCGTACCAGCCGGAAAGCTCTTGGGCTTCATTGTATCCGGTAGAGGAATTGAAGCAAACCCAACCAAGATCCGAGCTCTGTCACAATTGGATATCCCAAAGGACCTCAAACAAATACAAAAATTGACCGGATGCGTGGCGGCTCTAAGCCGCTTTATCTCCCGCTTGGGAGAAAAGGCATTACCCCTTTATCACCTCCTCCGGCGCACCGAACACTTCAAGTGGACGGATGCCGCCTCGGCCGGACTCGAAGAAATAAAAGCCATATTGGCAACAAACCCGGTCCTGGCCATGCCTAACATCCGCGAAACAATGCTATTATACATCGCGGCAACTCATCAAGTTGTAAGCGCAGTGCTCGTCATCGAACGAGAAACGGACGGACACAAATTCCCCCTTCAAAAGCCAGTTTACTACGTGTCCACTGTCCTCACTCCATGCAAGTCGCGGTACCCGCATTATCAAAAGATAGCGTACGCGGTATTTATGGCATCTCGGAAGCTGCGACACTACTTTCAAGAGTGTTCGATAACAGTAGCCTCTGAAGTGCCTCTTAACGATATTATAAACAACTGCGACGCGATGGGCCAGATTGCCAAATGGGCCATGAGGTCCTCCCGTTCGACATAACCTATAAGCCACGACGAGCTATTGTAACGCCCTCGATGCGGCTATATCTCCCACGTGTCGAAGCACGACTTAGAGGCATAACCGCATTGAAAGCAATGTCGCAAGTGAGGTAATATTCACACAACCCATGTAATACATAAGGGAAAGAGATACATAGTTGGCTTACAATCACCACTTCACACAATACATGAGTAAAGCATTACATCATACAGATACAATCAAGGTCCGACTACGGAACCAAAAATAAAAGAAGACTACCCCAAATGCTACACAGATCCCCGATCGTCCCAACTGGGCTCCACTACTGATCAATTGAAACGAAACAAGACAATGAACAAGATCTTCATTGAGCTCCTCCTTGAGCTTCTAAAAGGCCACCGCGGTTTCATCGGCACACCGCAAACTGGTTTTGGAAGTATCTCATGAGTCACGGGACTCAGCAATCTCACACCCGCGAGATCAAGACTATTTAAGCTTATAGGTAGGACAGAGTTGTGAGGTGGAGCTGCAGTAAGCGGCTAGCATATGTGGGGGCTACATTCGCAAAAGAGAGCGAGAAGAGAAGCAAGGCACGGTCGTGAAGCTAGTAGCGATCAAGAAGTGATCCTGAAACTACTTACGTCAAACATAACTCCAACACCGTGTTCACTTCCCGGACTCCGCCGAGACGAGACCATCACGCTAACACACGCCGTTGGTGTATTTTAATTAAGATCAACTTTGGGTTTTCTACAACCGACATTAACAAATTCCCATCTGCCTCATAACCGCGGGCACGACTTTCGAAAAGATAATACCTGCAGGGTGTCCCAACTTAGCCCATTATAAGCTCTCACGGTCAATCGAAGGATATTCCTTCTACCGAAGACCCGATCAGTCTCGGAATCCCGGACTACAAGACATCTCGACAATGGTAAAACAAGACCAGCAAAGCCACCCGAATGTACCGACAAATCCCGATAGGAGCTGCACATATCTCGTTCTCAGGGCACACCGGATGAGAAGTCCGTACAACTAAAACCGGACCCCAAGTTTCCTTGAGGGGGCGCTGCAAAGCGCTATAGTTTGGGCCAACACTCAGAGGAGCATTGGCCCGGGGGGTTAAATAAAGATGACCCTTGAGTCTGCAGAACCCAAGGGAAAAAGGCTTAGGTGGCAAATGTTAAAACCAATGTTGGGCCTTCTTTGGAGGAGTTTTATTCAAAGCGAACTGTCAAGGGGGTCCCATAAATCACCCAACCGTAAGGAACGCAAAATCAAGGAACATAACACCGGTATGACGGAAACTAGGGCGGCAAGAGTGGAACAAAACACCAGGCATAAGGCCGAAGTCTTCCACCCTTTACCAAGTATATAGATGCATTAATTAAAGAAGATATATTGTGATATCCCAACAAGTAAACATGTTCCAACAAGGAACAACATCTCCATGTTCCAACAAGGAACAAACTTCATCTTCACCTGCAACTAACAACGCTATAAGAGGGGCTGGGCAAAGTGGTAACATAGCCAAACAACGGTTTGCTAGGAAAGGATGGTTAGAGGCTTGACATGGCAACATGGGAGGCATGATATAGCAAGTGGTAGGCGTCAGTAGCATAGGCATAGCAAAAGAGCGAGCATCTAGCAAGCAAAGATAGAAGTGATTTTGAGGGTATGGTCATCTTGCCTGAAATCCCGCAAGGAAGAAGAACGAATCCATGAAGAAGACAAAAGGATGTAGACGAATGAATCCTCACAACTCCGGAACGAAACCGAAGCTAACGAGAGAAGCAACCCGGAAAGAAGCAAACAACATAGTAAACACACAATCATAAACATGGCATGATGCACAATCAAGTATGATGCATGTCCGGTTTAATGATTCATGGCATGGCAATATGCACAAACAACACTACAAGTTAAGTGGAGCTCAATATGCAACGAGTTGCATATTGACGTAAACACCACATCAATTATTTAGTTTCTCTCTCGGTTATGGACCCAACAATATTAAATGTTATTAAACATGGCAAGGGGTGAAGCATAATTAAACTACCTATTTAGGCAAGTTTAAATGAGGCCGGAAACAGAAAACAACAATTCTGGAAAATCCCCATGTTATTTAGCAATTTAACGCAAACAACAATTTTAAACATTTTAATTGTTGTTATCATGATGCGGATGACCTATGCAAGTTTTAAGCAATTTTATGAAAATGTTGACATGAGCAAGATATGAGGCATTTGTCACCGTGGCGGAAAGAAAGGGTGTCACGGCAACATATCCGAAAATGATGCCACGGCAACATATCGGTTCCGGTAGCTCATGGAGATACCGGTGCAAAAGGAGGCGTGCGGATGTGCGCAACACGCAAGAGATGGGGAGTGATCCCGGATACCGGGTGTCCCACATGACGGTGGCATGGCAAACGAGGAACGTGCAAAGACAATTCGATCACGGTGCAAAACTCGAGCATCTCATACAACACACAAGCATTCGGTCCACGGTTGATCATCTCGGGGTTATACCTTCGAAGCGTGCGTTTCGGAGCGGGTCGAGTTCAACGAAGGAAGTAGTGGTACACGGGTCGTAGTGGGAAGTAGTCGTTCTCGGAACGGTCGTAGAGGAAGTAGTTGTACTTGTTCGGAGCGGAACTTGGTGTATCCATGTACTTGGCAGTCTCTGTCTTCCCGGAGAAGCAACAGAACGACGACGGTCAAGTGCAGCGAGGCCCCGGGTCTACCGAGGCTTGGGATGAGCCAAACAAAGAAGAACAACGTCTGGGTCTTGGCGGACAACGAAGAGGCGGGCAGCGAAGCAGAAGCAACGTGCGGGCACTGAACAGCCACGACGGACGCCATGACCGTGAGGAGGGGCTCTCACACGAGACCAGCAGCGGGCACGCGTGTGCAGGAAGGCGGCGAGGTCGCTGGAAGATGGCAACGTGACGGCCGGACGGCTGGGGTGCAGGATGAGGAAGGGAGACGCGAGGACGCGGTGGGTCGACGGGGCGGCGCGGTGCAGAGGCGAAGCAGGGTCGAGGCAGGGTGACGCGGAGGAGCTCGGCGTCCATGGCGGGCCGGCGCTGAGTCGAGGCACGGGGCGGAGATGATGAGCTAGGCGGGCCGAAGCAGATCGGGCGCGGGCGCGTCGGGGTCACCAACGTCCGGCAGGGCCGCGGCGGTGACTTCGCCGTGGGAGCCGAACGGAGGCGGGGCGACAAGCTCGATGCCCGCGGCGTCACGAGGGAAGGAGAAGGACGACTGGGACAGGGCGATGGGGCCGACCGGATCTGGAGCTTGAGGCGGCGGCGCTGGAGGTCCGGGCCGACGCCACGAACGACGCGGGCGGTTGCTAGCGATGGGGGCCTAGAGAGTGGAGATTGGGAACGGGGACGAGGGAGAGAAGAGGATCGGGCCTAGGGTTAGAGAAACTGGTGGGCTGCGGGGATGAGGCCGAGCTGCGGTAGCTGGGAGGCCCAGCTGGGCTGGCTCTCTCCCTCCTCTCTTCTCTTAAAACAGAGAAAAAGAAAGAAAAGGGAAGAAAAGAAAAGGTTAGAGAAAGAGTTTGGGCATGGGGATTATTTTCCCGGACTCACAAAAATATGCTTGTTCCGAGAAAATAGAAACGGCCTTGATTGAAAGATGTAAATTCGAACTCATTTGAATGGGTTTGAACTAGGACTTGATAAAAGGAAGGTCCAAAAATGTTGAGGATTTCGGTGGGGCTCCGGAAAATGATGAAAGAATAAATGGCAAAGTTGGAGATCAAGAATTAAGACAACAAAGGCATTAGGATATTTTGTAAGTGTGTTTGCGGTAAATCCAAATAATTGGAATATTTACTATAGCTCTCTAAATATCGAGAGGATATGTTTTAAACAGAATCACCAGGTGAATTCCCTCGATTTAAATGGATCAAAGATCCATGCCATTTATTTAGTTGAGTTGTAAAAGATTTATGAGATGATGGCATGATGACATGATGCAATGCAAAAATAAAAGGGCAGGCACAAATGAAACATACGGCAAAACCCGTAATATATGGAAGTCTTCTGGAGCGTCGGTCTCGGGGCGTTACAACACTCCACCACTACAAGAGGATCTTGTCCCGAGATCTAGGATGGCACCGGAGAGAAAACGGAAGAAGAAAGAGGTAAAACTAAGTTGCTTCTTTGACAAACGAGTGAAACGAATGAACCTCGAGAGGTTGAAAACTTGAAAGAATAACACAATAGAGTTGAACGAAATTGAGAGCATTCCAGTAGAAAATAGAAACAAGGAACACCATGTGAACCTTGGCGGTTGCAAAGCTATGAATGACGAGTACAATGGACAAGAAGGAATTGGAACCACTCTGGTTGAAACGAGATAAGAATGAATAAGAATGATATAATTTTGGCAGCACTCCGACTGTAAATGGAAGGAATTGAACATGAACTTGAGAAGATGGGATGATACTTGATGAAATCAACAACACACTGCCTACGGAACTATTGAAAGAATGGTACAAGGGGTAAGAAAGATTTCAGACAGCTCTCCGGTTGAGGAAGCATGCAAAACTTGATAAGATGAGACAACTCGAATGAAAACATGACACTCCGGCTAAATGGAGAAGCAAGGAGAAGAACATGATCTTGACAAAACAAGATGATGGGTCGAAGAGAGCAACATCACAATGCCTCCGGAAGAAAAATTGAAGATAGATCATTGGAATAAAGGAATGGAGAAGAAAATGACAACTTCTACCCCAAATGAGTTTGGAAAGCACCCTTAAAAAGAAGGATAGAACGAAGTTGTTGGAAAACCAACAACGAAAAGAATAACCTTGTAGTGGACTTATGGAAACGTCTCAACATTACGAGGTGAGCTTCTGCCACCAACGGAAACAAACGATTGGATTGATATCAACAAGGAGACAAGAAACTTATTTCACCGAGAGGACAAATGAAGAACTTGGGTCATTTATAAGCACCATAATTAGCAACAATCCTTAGGGAAAGCTTTAGGTGAAATATAGCCCAAGATAACTCCAATGAAGAGATTGATGGATTTAAATATCTCATTATTGACAACAAGTGAATCATGAAACATGAATGAAACTGTCGAAATGACATAACACCACCTCAAAAGATAAGGTCGAAAGAATTGCACTTCGAAATGCAAGAAGAAGAATATTTGAACTCCTCAAAACAAAACATGTGTTGAGCACCATGTTAATTTTGAGTATAGCTTGGCGGATCTTAACTTCGAGAAAAATCTGAAGGACAAATCGAGAAATAAATGAATCCTTGACGAACCACCATGTAGAGCCTCCATGAAGAACTCCGGTAATGAAAGGATGATAGAAAGAAAGAGAAGTTGACAACACAAGGTGAAGCCTTGCAGTGGTAAGATGAAGCTTTGAAATGATATAATTGAGAAAACTTGGAACTCCGGAAAGAAAAGATGAAGCATCTCAGACCGAGAATGTGATATGCTGAACAAACTCCGGAAAGAAGAGATGAACAACTTAGAACTGAGAAATTGATACCATTACGAACTCCGGAAGAATGAATCAATCACTTGGATGAAACAAGAACAAGAATTATGTTATGCGTATCCTTCACCAATTTAGATTGATGACAAGCAACGGATTAGGCATACTACTTATTCTCGTTGAAAAAGGATTGAAGAGAGATATTGCTCAACTTGGGAAGGTCTTCAACGATCCGCCGGTAGGATTTGGGAAGAACGAATGAATCTATATAATAACGAAGGAAGAGAACTCTTGAACGAACCACCGTAAGAATTGAAAATGAAAGTAGCAAAGGCACAATTCACCGAGAATAATTAGAAAACGAATAAAGATACTTGAGGGGGTTTAGATACATGACAACGAAGAGATCATGAACTGATTAGAGGATATTTGAACGATGCACCGATAAGATCTGGAGAACAAGAGCTGAAAGCTGGAATGGATAATTCTGAGATGATGGGCTCAGAAGAATCAAACTGAAAAGGCTCCTGAATTGCTCCGGATGGGTGAAAAGAATTCTCACAATCAAAACAATTATGAGGATGGCACAAAGCTACAACGATGAATCTTGAAGAGAATGGAGCAAGATTAAAGAGAAACTCTTCTTCGGTCTTCAAACTTCGAGAATGACGACGAGAAACACCACCATGAATTGTTGAGGCACTCCGGAATGAAAATTAGAAAGGTTGAACCAACGATGAAAAGAATTTGAAAGATCTTGGAGAAAGCCATGACTGATGAAAACCCATTCTTACGTCAAACTTAGAAAAGAATTTTAGAAGTTCCGGAAAAATTTGAAGAGTCAGGTAAGATCCTGGAAAAAGACCTGTGGGTTAGGGCCCACTCAAAAGAAACACCGTTGAACGATTGTTTGAAAAGAGAGATTGCACCGGTTGAATTAAATGGCTGAATAAGGTAAGACCTCGAAATAGCTAGAATTGATGCAGAGTGGAAACACGAATCTTGAGAGATATCTTCAAAGACTCCGGAACAAAATGAATAACGAGAGGTGAATGATTAGGGGGGCACCGCATGAGAAAGCACTTGAAATGAGGGAAAGATATGATCGACAAAGCTTGAATTGAATCCACCGGAGAATAAAAGAGAACGAAGGATAATAAACTCGAAGCTTCCTTTAGCATCTTCATGAGAATCACCGGATAAGAGCATTGAGGAAAAGAATGAAGAAACTTCACTCAATAAAATTGATACTTGATTAAGAAATCTAAGTCCTTGAAGAAAAGGGTGGGAGGGCGGGAAAACAAAGACAACTAGGGACGGATGAAACAAACACCGTTGAGAAAACTTAGAATTGATCTCGCAAATGTTGAAATGATCGAATCCACTTGAAGAGAAGCACGCCGGTTGGAAAGAATTGACATCACAATCTTGATGATCAAAAGGATTAGTACTCCCATAGAAATATGAGAACACCACTTGAAAGGTATGGAATCGACACTTGACATCGAAGCAACTCAAATACCACAAATAAAACAAAACAAAGGAGTGGCTTGCAGAATAAGCCGGAAACAAACATACGATAGATCCCATATCGTATCATGTGTCTGTTGGAAAGATATCCTACGAGATACTTGAATTCCCACTTATAAACTCCCGAAACTTTCTGGTTATGCAATCAGGTGTTGGGGATACAGGACACAAAATATATCACCCAAACTAACAATACCTAGATCCAAATTGTATCCATCCTTCAACACATAACCAAGAAACCTTCAGAAATAGTTTACCTCAACCTTCGAAAAGCATCCGTTATACGAGTCATGGCAATACTCCCGAACTCGCCCCAGTACTGGGTTATCGGGGTTATCTCACCAACAACTCTACAAAAGAGATTTTCAATCTCGGCAAAGCTCAGTATTCCAGAATCAAGAACGATAAAATTGTGACGACAACACCTCGGAGCTCAACTCCCCGGGACACTGCCACAACCCCTAAATGTCAGGAGGCACCAAGAACAATGTTCTCGTCACAAAACCATCGGAACGATTCCAAGATACCCGCGTGATCCTAAAAATATTTTAGTGAAATTTGAGAAGAGAAAGAGTCAAAACTCTACGTCAGGATGCCTCACCAGATCGACAAAGGGACTGAGGAGTAAAAAGAATCCTACTCTCCGATATATAAAATCCTAAGACTCAAATGATTTTTTCTAGACTCAACAAAGTCAGCGATTCAATCAAGCAGGGGGCTCCTAAGTCGGGGATGGCTCTGATACCAACTTGTAATGCCCTCGATGCGGCTATATCTCCCACGTGTCGAAGCACGACTTAGAGGCATAACCGCATTGAAAGCAATGTCGCAAGTGAGGTAATCTTCACACAACCCATGTAATACATAAGGAAAGAGATACATAGTTGGCTTACAATCGCCACTTCACACAATACATGAGTAAAGCATTACATCATACAGATACAATCAAGGTCCGACTACGGAACCAAAAATAAAAGAAGACTACCCCAAATGCTACACAGATCCCCGATCGTCCCAACTGGGCTCCACTACTGATCAATTGAAACGAAACAACACAATGAACAAGATCTTCATCGAGCTCCTCCTTGAGCTCGCTAAAAGGCCACCTGCACGGTTTCATCGGGCAATCGCAAACTGGTTTTGGAAGTATCTGTGAGTCACGGACTCAAAGCAATCTCACACCCATGAGATCAAGACTATTTAAGCTTATAGGTAGGACAGAGTTGTGAGGTGGAGCTGCGATGGCGACTAGCATATGTGGGGGCTACATTCGCAAAAGAGAGCGAGAAGAGAAGCATGGCACGGTCGTGAAGCTAGTAGCGATCAAGAAGTGATCCTGAAACTACTTACGTCAAACATAACTCCAACACCGTGTTCACTTCCCGGACTCCGCCGAGAAGAGACCATCACGGTTACACACGCGGTTGGTGTATTTTAATTAAGATCAACTTCGGGTTTTCTACAACCGACATTAACAAATTCCCATCTGCCTCATAAATCATGCACGGCTTTGAAAGATAATACCCTGCAGGGTGTCCCAACTTAGCCCATTATAAGCTCTCACGGTCAACGAAGGATATTCCTTCTACCGGGAAGACCCGATCAGTCTCGGATCCCGGACTACAAGACATCTCGACAATGGTAAAACAAGACCAGCAAAGCCGCCCGAATGTGCCGACAAATCCCGATAGGAGCTGCACATATCTTGTTCTCAGGGCACACAGGATGAGCAGTCCGTACAACTAAAACCAGACCCCAAGTTTCCTTGAGGGGCGCCGCAAAGCGCTCTAGTTTGGGCCAACACTCGGAGGAGCATTGGCCCGGGGTTAAATAAAGATGACCCTTGAGTCTGCAGAACCCAAGGAAAAAGGCTTAGGTGGCAAATGTTAAAACCAATGTTGGGCCTTCTTTGGAGGAGTTTTATTCAAAGCGAACTGTCAAGGGGTCCCATAAATCACCCAACCGTAAGGAACGCATAAAATCAAGGAACATAACACCGTATGACGGAAACTAGGGCGGCAAGAGTGGAACAAAACACCAGGCATAAGGCCGAGTCTTCCACCGTTTACCAAGTATATAGATGCATTAATTAAAGAAGATATGTTGTGATATCCCAACAACTAAACATGTTCCAACAAGGAACAACATCTCCATGTTCCAACAAGGAACAAACTTCATCTTCACCTGCAACTAACAACGCTATAAGAGGGGCTGGGCAAAGCGGTAACATAGCCAAACAACGGTTTGCTAGGAAAGGATGGTTAGAGGCTTGACATGGCAACATGGGAGGCATGATATAGCAAGTGGTAGGCGTCGTAGCATAGGCATAGCAAAAGAGCGAGCATCTAGCAAGCAAAGATAGAAGTGATTTTGAGGGTATGGTCATCTTGCCTGAAATCCCGCAAGGAAGAAGAACGAATCCATGAAGAAGACAAAAGGATGTAGACGAACGAATCCTCACAACTCCGGAACGAAACCGAAGCTAACGAGAGAAGCAACCCGGAAAGAAGCAAACAACATAGTAAACACACAATCATAAACATGGCATGATGCACAATCAAGTATGATGCATGTCCGATTTAATGATTCATGGCATGGCAATATGCACAAACAACACTACAAGTTAAGTGGAGCTCAATATGCAACGAGTTGCATATTGACGAAACACCACATCAATTATTTAGTTTCTCTCTCGGTTATGGACCCAACAATATTAAATGTTATTAAACATGGCAAGGGGTGAAGCATAATTAAACTACCTATTTAGGCAAGTTTAAATGAGGCCGGAAACAGCAAACAACAATTCCGGAAAATCCCCATGTTATTTAGCAATATAACGCAAACAACAATTTTAAACATTTTAATTGTTGTTATCATGATGCGGATGACCTATGCAAGTTTTAAGCAATTTTATGAAAATGTTGACATGAGCAAGATACGAGGCATTTGTCACCGTGGCGGAAAGAAAGGGTGTCACGGCAACATATCCGAAAATGATGCCATGGCAACATATCGGTTCCGGTAGCTCATGGAGATACCGGTGCAAAAGGAGGCGTGCGTATGTGCGCAACACGCAAGAGATGGGGAGTGATCCCGGATACCGGGTGTCCCACATGACGGTGGCATGGCAAACGAGGAACGTGCAAAGACAATTCGATCACGGTGCAAAACTCGAGCATCTCATACAACACACAAGCATTCGGTCCACGGTTGATCATCTCGGGGTTATACCTTCGAAGCGTGCGTTTCGGAGCGGGTCGAGTTCAACGAAGGAAGTAGTGGTACACGGGTCGTAGTGGGAAGTAGTCGTTCTCGGGACGGTCGTAGAGGAAGTAGTTGTACACGTTCGGAGCGGAACTTGGCGTATCCATGTACTTGGCAGTCTCTGTCTTCCCGGAGAAGCAACAGAACGACGACGCTCAAGTGCAGCGAGGCCCCGGGTCTACCGAGGCTTGGGATGAGCCAAACGAAGAAGCACAACGTCTGGGTCTTGGCGGACAACGAAGAGGCGGGCAGCGAAGCAGCAGCAACGTGCGGGCACTGAACAGCCACGACGGACGCCATGACCGTGAGGAGGGGCTCTCACACGAGACCAGCAGCGGGCACGCGTGTGCAGGAAGGCGGCGAGGTCGCTGGAAGATGGCAACGCGACGGCCGGACGGCCGGGGTGCAGGATGAGGAAGGGAGACGCGAGGACGCGGTGGGTCGACGGGGCGGCGCGGTGCAGAGGCGAAGCAGGGTCGAGGCAGGGTGACGCGGAGGAGCTCGGCGTCCATGGCGGGCCGGCGCTGAGTCGAGGCACGGGGCGGAGATGATGAGCTAGGCGGGCCGAAGCAGATCGGGCGCGGGCGCTGCTGGAGTCACCAACGCCGGCAGGGTCATGGCGGTGACTTCGGGCGTGGGAGCCGAACGGAGGCGGGCGACGAGCTCGATGCCCGCCAAGGCCACGAGGGAAGGAGAAGGACGGCTGGGACAGGGCGATGGGGCCGACCGGATCTGGAGCTTGAGGCGGCGGCGCTGGAGGTCCGGCCGACGCCACGAACGACGCGGCGGCTGCTAGCGATGGGGGTCGAGCGAGTGGAGATTGGGAACGGGCAGACGAGGGAGAGAAGAGGGATCGGGCCTAGGGTTAGAGAAACTGGTGGGCTGCGGGGATGAGGCCGAGCTGCGGTAGCTGGGAGGCCCAGCTGGGCTGGCTCTCTCCCTCCTCTCTTCTCTTATAACAGAGAAAAAGAAAGAAAAGGGAAGGAAAGAAAATGTTAGAGAAAGAGTTTGGGCATGGGGATTATTTTCCCGGACTCACAAAAATATGCTTGTTCCGAGAAAATAGAAAAGGCCATGATTGAAAGATGTAAATTCGAACTCATTTGAATGGGTTTGAACTAGGACTTGATAAAAGGAAGGTCCAAAAATGTTGAGGGTTTCGATGGGGCTCCGGAAAATGATGAAAGAATAAATGGCAAAGTTGGAGATCAAGAATTAAGACAACAAAGGCATTAGGATATTTTGTAAGTGTGTTTACGATAAATCCAAATAATTGGAATATTTACTATAGCTCTCTAAATATCGAGAGGATATGTTTTAAAGAGAATCACAAGGTGAATTCCCTCGATTTAAATC
The DNA here is from genome assembly GCA_021605145.1 of Aegilops bicornis. Lineage (NCBI taxonomy): Eukaryota > Viridiplantae > Streptophyta > Magnoliopsida > Poales > Poaceae > Aegilops > Aegilops bicornis. The sequence goes on along the minus strand of CM038674.1, from coordinate 586,618,990 downwards.
GATCAAAGATCCATGCCATTTATTTAGTTGAGGTGTAAAAGATTTATGAGATGATGGCATGATGACATGATGCAATGCAAAAATAAAAGGGCAGGCACAAATGAAACATACGGCGAAACCCGGAATATATGGAAGTCTTTTGGAGCGTCGGTCTCGGGGCGTTACAGCTATTAAGTCGAAAGTTTTGGCCGACTTCGTCGCCGAATGGACTGAAGCCGAACTCCCTTAAGAGTATGGCACATACTCCAACTGGATCATGCACTTCGACGGCTCCAAAATGTTGGCTGGTCTGGGGGCTGGCGTTGTTCTGACGTCCCCAACAGGAGATACAGTTGAATACGTACTCTAGATAATGTATATGGACTCCAACAACGCAGCCGAATACGAGGCCCTTCTACATGGTCTCCGAATGGCAGTCTCCATGGGCATCCAACGCCTAGAGGTGCGTGGGGATTCGAACCTCGCGATATCCCAAATAAATGGAGACTTTGATGCCAATGATCCAAAAATGGCAGCTTACCGCAACGCCGTCCTAAAAATGTCAGCTCGGTTCGAGGGGCTCGAATTTCACCATATAGCCGGGGAAAACAATCAGGCAGCACTGGATACACACCATTCTTTATGGTATACGGCACAGAGGCGGTTCTGCCCTGCGACATTATTCATGACTCACCTCGCATGCGCATGTACGAAGAAAGAGAACCCGAACTCGATCGGCAGGACAGTTTGGACGCCTTGGAGGAGGAGTGTGACGCGGCAAAAGCCCGTTCCGCATTCTATCAACAGCAGGCTCGAAGATATCAATCAGAGAAGTACGGGCCAAAACTTACAATGTTGGCGAGTTAGTTCTACGCCTGCCGGACAAAAAAAAGGACAAACTCAAGACCAAATGGGAAGGTCCCTTTATTATTGACCAAGTCCTGACTGGCGGAGCATACCGTCTGTGAGATGCATCCGATAACCGACTCGAGCCGAACCCATGGAACGCAGCCCGTCTCCGAAGATTCTACGCCTAGCGCCGGACTCTGTATTTGTCTCCTTCCTCTGTCTATTTTTTACACATTAGTTGTCTTACATTTCTCTCCTTCTCCCTCCCTTTCTCTTACATCCTTTAAGGGCTCGTTCGCGCCTTTGTTCAACATTAAACCGACGCGCTATCCGCTCATTATACTTGGGGCTTCTTTAATGTAAGCTTATTTATACGGGCTTCATGCCCAACACATGTGTCACACTTCCGCATGTACCTTTTATTCACCATTATATGCATCGATATGACTTAAGTTTTGGCCAAGCTGGGTTGCCTGGCTCCCGTGCTTACCCCTACGTTCCCGATTGTTTCGCTAGGCGGTAAAGGGAGCACCTCTGCGATTGTTACTGCCGGGTCAGCCGGATGTGTACCTCAGACTGGGTGAAGCCGAAAGCTAGCGTTCTTAAGGGAATATTCGGTCGGTGAACTAAAGATGATTTCTCACTAGTTTATTTATCCGCCCCCAGATGCTTTTCTGCTTTTTTCGCAGTCCGGACATGCACTTTAGGGCATGCCTCCCAGGGAAAGGAACCCCTAACGGAACTATTCTCCCTAGAAGATGTTTCTTACTAACCATGTAATATAACATAACTAGTTGGCCACTTGTCTGTTCAAGCACTAATGACCCCTACGCCTGGTCTCCACGCATGCCCTGGTTCTTGCATAACCGTGAGGGTATTCAGACACACTCCGGACTCTCGGGTCCCGAGGTTGAAGCGAAAAGGTCCGCCATGACAAACGATCTACAATCCGACTAGAAGGCATTTTACATGTCATCTTAAATTACATAGTCAATTTGACTGGGTATATTCCTCTTCAATACCATCCAACAAAGTTGTCTAGTTTATAGTCCCGTTGGGAATATTTATGCCAACTCTACCTGGCCGTACACTAAGCTCACAGGGATCTCCTTCCCATCGGACCCCACAGGTCCGACCTCGGCCATGTGGTTTGGGTCAGCCTTCGTGTACCGCGTCTTCACCATGGCCTAGGCCTCCCTGGTGCCTTGACGTCAGGCCGATATCTTCCATAATCGGAAACGCCGCCGCGCTCCCTTAAGCCTCTCTGCAAGCTCTCCAAGACCTTCGGGCATGGAGACAGATGGCCACAAGGCACAGGCGACGCCTTTCATCACCTGCCGAACTTCGTCTGCAGCGGTTGTAAGAGCTCGAAGAAGGTCACCAGAGAACTGGCATTTCCTCCGCAGGACGACATGTGAGCATACCTACGTATATAACTCGTTAGTCGACTTCCTCGCCGAACTCTTTTTCAAAGTTCGTTCAAGCACTTACTAAAAATGCCGCGTCGAAGCTGCCGATTCTCCTTCACGGAGTCCGACAGCTGGGCACAAACATCCTTTAGTTCCTCGCCCAGCTGGGTGTTGGCATCTCGGAGATTATTCTTCTCCTTCCTCACCTTCGTAAGCATGCTCTCGCCGGCCTTTAACCGGCGCAAGAGTTGTTGCTTGTTCGGATCTACTCCGGCGCCATCTGCAATGTTATTGTCAGATTTGCACACACGCCGCACTTCACAACATACTTATCTTTTGAAGCATATACTACCAGAGGGGGTCTCCTTGGCCTCCTCCCTACGCTAGTGCGGCCTCAAGTTGGGCTTTGCACTCTTCTAGCTCCTGGGACAGTTGGGTATTCTTTTCTGTAAGAACCTGCATAATAAATGATCCTTAAATCAGTTATTCTAACTTTTTCAAGTCTCGGGGGCTACTGATATATATATAATCATCAAATTTTCTCACCCGTATGTGTTTTACATATTGCTCCGTGGCCCTGGTTAGACCATTTTGAGCGGCACGGAGGTACGCATCTCCCAAGTTGAAGGCGTCCAATGCCTCTTGGGAGAAACAAGCGTTGCGAAGAACTGTCCGGCGGCGCCTGTGATTCATGGCACTCTCCACCTCGGAATTGGTGGCAGACAGTCTGTCCACATCCTCTGTCGGAGGAGAGTCCGACGCATGCCTCGTGTTCGCCTCTGCTTCTGGACCTGGCTCTGGAGCCTGGCTGTTGGAGGCGCAATTGGCAATCTCTCCGTATATAGTCCGGCGAGCCCTCTTTTTCCTAAAAAAAGGAGAGCACGGGCGTTAGTATGCATCGTAAGAATAATACCTTGGAATAAGGCGGCGCCTTCTTTGCTGCGCCGGTGCCTCGACCCGGACTGCATGTCTTTAGCCTGCCGCCTCATGATCCCTTGTTGGCTAGTCGCCGCAGGCTCGGCATTCCGCCTCGAGATCCTCCCCTGCGAAACACCATTGGAATATGGTGATCAAAAAAAGCACGGACGGATCATCTTCGAAGTATTAAGACTTCGGTCTCGATTACTTGTGAGGCGGGGAGCAGTCCAGGATAATCGGCTGTAATAGCCACCAAGGCATTGTCGATGCTCAGTTGGTAAAATACCCCATCGATCAGCTCCACGGATATGTCCGGATCCTCTTGGGAGGCCGGATCGAGGGACCGTTCCGGATCCTCGGGTTGTGGAGGAGGGTTGTTTATATCCTTTATGGCCCAGTGCAATTCCTACGTCGAAATCACAAGATAAGGTACTTGACTATGGGAATATGGAATGGATGGGCAAAAAACAAGTGTCCGCTTACCCAGCTTGGAGGATTGTACATAGAAAATTCGCCCTGAGAATTGACGCGGAGGAACTCCTCCTCTTCTCCCTTGTACAAAGTGGGCAAGATCTTCATTAGAGCGGCAATCGAAGTCCGCCCTTACGGCCGCAGCGGGTGGCGCCATCCTCCCCATTGAAATCCCACATGGGGTGGCCTCTATAATCAAGCGGCTGCACCCCGCATAATGCATGTGGCCATGACCTCGATCATGGTCATCCGAATGAGCTAACAGCCTTATCCGGCTCATCAGATAAAAAACGTCCTTGTCATTTTCCTTCCGGGGGCTTCGTGGACGCCAGCTCAGGCGCTTCTTCAAGGGAGCATTATCAAACTCCGGGAGGCTGATCCGAACAAGATCCGGCTGGGGGACATATTCTATATAAAACCATTCCGAAGGCCAGTCTTCGGACGCCTTCTTTGGGGTTCCAGATAGATATCCGGTCCCGGCAATGCGCCATACTTCGGCTCCGCCCACTTGATATATTGACCCCTCCTGAGAACGGGGCACAGGGCAGAACGGTTTCTTTCACAACGCGAAATGAGCCTCGCAGCCCCAAAACAGCTCGCAAAGGGCTACGAAGCCCGGAATATGCAATATGGAGGCAGACGTAAGGTTGTGCAACTGGAGGTCGTAGAACTCCAGGAGCCCCCGGAGAAACGGATGAATTGGAAATCCAAGCCCTCTTATCAAATAAGGGACAAGGCATACCCGCTCTCCCTTGGAGGGATTGGGGACGCTCTCCGCTTGCTCTCCGCCATTATAGGTGGCGAGCCCGGCTCGAACCGGGACCATGAAGGCTGGAGGGAGAAATACCTTGGTCTGAAGCATCACTAGCTCGTTGTGCGGGACGGAATATCTCTTCCAATCTCCAGGCTGAGGGCTGGGAGGGCGAGAGGAGGGGCTGTGTCGACTGGCCATGATGGAATGGATCTCTGTCGGATGCGCTCCGATGAATGCTCGCGAAGGGAAGATGGTGTGATTTGGATCTAAATCCTCGTCTCTTTAAAAGGCAGCTCATTTACACAGCTAGGGGGGTAAATGTAAAAACACCCTGGCTTTTCGCATTCGTCTGGCACGTGGAAGATGGCCATTATTGGGCGTGGAAGCCAAGAAGCGCAATATTCATGAGAAGCCGGACACTATTCAACAGGTACACGGAATTTGGGGAAGAACCCGCCTTGCAATGCCGAAGACAATCTGCGCGCCGGACTCGTCGTCATTGAAGCCTGGTTCGGGGGCTACTGAGGGAGTCCTGGATTAGGGGGTGTCTGGATAGCCGGACTATGACCTTTGGTCGGACTCCTGGACTATGAAGATACAAGATTGAAGACTTCGTCCCGTGTCCGGATGGGACTTTCCTTGGCGTGGAAGGCAATCTTGGCGATGCGGATATGTAGATCTCCTCCCATTGTAACCGACTATGTGTAACCCTAGCCCTCTGCGGTGTCTATATAAACCGGAGGGTTTTAGTCCATAGGACGAACAACCATCATACTATAGGCTAGCTTCTAGGGTTTAGCCTCTCTGATCTCGTGGTAGATCTACTCTTGTACTACCCGTATCATCAATATTAATCAAGCAGGAGTAGGGTTTTACGTCCATCGAGAGGGCCCGAACCTAGGTAAAAACATCGTGTCCCTTGTCTCCTGTTACCATCCGCCTAGACGCACAGTTCGGGACCCCCTACCCGATATCCGCGGAGATGATTCCTCTCCCGATGGCACCCCAGCGCCACCGAGAGAGAGGAGGAGAGGTTCTCCCCCTTGTGCTTCCTCCTCCTTGGCCTCCCCCCTAGATGGGGAGAGGTTCTCCCTCTGGTCCTTGGCCATCATGCCGATGATGGCCCCTCTGGGATCCTCCTCCATGGCCTCCGGCGATGATGGCCCCCTCCGGCAGGGTGCCAGAGGTCCTAGATGGATTTCTCGTGGCTACAGAGGGTTGCGGCGGCGGAACTTACGATCTATGTTATTTTCTAGGGGTTTCTGTATTTATAGGAATTTTTGGCGTCAGTTTCACGTCAAGGGGGTCTCCGAGTCGTCCACGAGATAGAGGGGCACGCCCAGGGGGTAGGGCGCGCCCTCCACCCTCGTGGACGGCTCGGGACTCTTCTGATCTATCTCCGATGCTCCGTGGGCTTCTTCTGGTCCATAAAAAATCATCAAAAATTGGCACGACAATTGGACTCCGTTTGGTATTCCTTTCTTGTAAAACTCAAAAACAAGGAAAAAAACAGAAACTGGCACTGGGCTCTAGGTTAATAGGTTAGTCCCAAAAATCATATAAAATAGCATATAAAACATCTAAGATGGATAATATAATAGCATGAATACTTCATAAATTATAGATACGTTGAAGACGTATCAACCGACAAGTTAGTCGTTATGACTTGTGGGACGTACATGTCAGTCTGGACAAAAATCCTCGAGTGAACTCCTACCTCCGGCCCGTCCACCTAGTTATCCTCGGCCATGGGACACAGCTACCGCTGCTGGCAGAAGGCGAGGTCAAAACCGCCGGCGGTGCGGAGCCCATCTTGTGGCAGCCCGGATGCCAGCTCCGTCCGGCGCTCGCGGCCGCTAGCTAGCCAAGATAGCGCACACCCTACAGGATGCATCTAGCTGCTTATGTGCAAGGTTTGCTAGCTAGGTTGGCACGGCGGTGCACCGGCTTGCTCGCGTGCGCCGCGCTAAGGCCAGCCATCTGGCTCGAGGGAAGGCCAGCGCAGCAGCTTGCTCACGCGTGAGTCTCTCTCGGGCTAGCCAGCCAACCCGTACGGAGGCCAGCACTGTGTCCGGCCCGTCCGGCGGAGTGGCGGCCAACTTGCTCATCACCGGCGCCACCGACGAACATGCATCAGTACTGTTTGAAGTAATGTTCAGGAAAAATAATGATTTGAGGAGGAAGAACATGATAGAAGGTCAGATTGGGTCCCTCGTGTCAAAAGTTAAACAAAATGTGTTGGTTTAAGCTGCCTCGTCAGCACTGATGTGTGGGCCAACCCTGTCTTAAACAGGTTTAAACAAGCCTTATCAGCACAAGGTAGTAGTTTTTTGGTGAGGATTAAGAAATTTTGGGTATGTTTTTGCTATTTTTTGTACAATAGTTTCTTCCTAGGGCTGGTTGAAAGTGGTAGTTTATTGTTAAATACTCTACATACTTTGGAAGCCAATAAGCACGGCTATTTACATAGTGCCTATGTGTACTTAATTGAAACTAAATATCAACCATGAGTGACTAATATCTTGATGGAAAACTCGAAACTATGGAAATACTAGCATTTTTTGCATGGTTGGAAATACTAGCTATGTTCGCGTGCGTTGCAACGGATCATAATTATATTCACAAACTTGATAGAAAACACTCTAATTTTGATATACATATATCACTAGAGATATAGTATGTTTCAATCAGAATATATTCCTTGGGTAGTTTTGGTGAGGTGAGGGAGGGATGTGGTTGGTTTTAAGATAGTAATTATGGGTTTTTCTGCAAATTGGTAGAGAAGTGGGATGTTGGTGAGAGAAGGCAACTTACCTCACAGTCGTTAGATGTAGATCTAATGGTCAGAAATGACAGATGGAAGACACACCATCATCACCAACTAAGTCTTCTGTAGGAGTACTAGCGAGATGTCCGTGCATTGCACGGAACATCAAGATGCATTTTTTTTAATAAAACACTTGTTTTGATTGACCTATGCGGGAGTAATCCCATGTGTAAGAACTAATGATATCTCGAGAAAGAGGAGAGATAAGGTGACGAGGAGTGGGGCGTGGTGGTGATTGGTGATCGGACTGAGCGGAGGCATGGGGATGGACAATACCGGCAGCAACCACCATGCAAGTTTGTTCGATAGGCTTCCTTTTTTAATTGCTCAACAATGAGGTTGTTGGAGATAAGAATGAACGAGGGAAGTCCTTGTCTGCAAATGTGGAGAGAGGTGCGGGTATCTTTTAGTTTAATTTCTATATGTCAGATATAGATCGGACGGTCTATATTGCAAGATGGCAGGCGTACCATCATCACCAACTCGGTTTTTTTATAAGAGGAGAAATATAAGTATGGAGATACAAATGTATTATCGATACTTGTTTTCGTAAACTTGGATCTACATTTTATTCAACGGCTCAGCATGTGGGGCCTTAGCACAATGACTTCTCGACTGTGTAAAATAAAGGTTTTCCCGTCGCCGATAAGGAGGGGGTGACAAGCGGCCGCTTTTCTGCTCTAGTCCTAGTATTCGTACTAGGTGGTCTACATACGTGTATATTTATTCTTTTTCACATCTCGTTCGCCGCACTGCCACGATTGTTGATGAATAGACAGTAGTTATTCACGGCAAAACCTTTGTTAAGCGTGTGTGCGAGAGAGATAGCATGCGTGTGTGATATGTGTAGAGACTGAGGCAATGATAAGAGATTCTTTGTGTCTCTGTGTGTGGAGGATAGAGAGAGACATGTGCATGGGGCTTTATGTTGTGTAACATGGAGACACATAGACATAATCAGAGAGTGAGTGTGTGAGATATACATGCGAACATGGGGAGAGATGTGTGAGTTAGAGAGATGGAGAATTTTGGTGTGCATCTGAGCTAGAGAGAGGGGGTATATACATACCTAGAGCTGGAGAGAATATGCAAGGGTGTGTGTCTTAAAAGAAGGATCCAGATAGATGGGTGTTTGTGAGTGTCTGTGTGTGTTTGTGCACGCGTGTGTGTGAGAGGGAGTGTGTGTGTATGTGGAGAAGAGAGACCACTAATGATGTAAACCTAGTATACGGAAGGGGAATGGTGTGACATGTGTGTTAAAGAGAGACAAAGGCATGTGTAGTAGCAGGATAGCATGGGTGCAGGCAGGGAGCAGACTATCTGGAAGAGACATCGAGTATGTGTGGGAGAGGGGTGTGAGAGCGAGAGAGAGAGAGAGCTAGCGAGGGAGAGAGAGAGAGAAAGAGAGGGGGGAGAGCGGTCGTTTGTGTGCAGAAGTGGCGTATAGATAGGGAGACAATGTTTATGTTGTTCGAAAGTGGCCTATGTACGGAGACACAAGGGAAGCGAGTCATCGTGTGTGTGGTAGGGACTTCATGAGAGATCTAGAATAGATGGTGTAGAGAACAACGTGCGAGATTGAGAACGATGGTACATTAGGGAGCTATGGAAAGAGTCACGACATATATGTATACAGGGAAGGAGCTGGGGCAGGTCCGCATGTGGGAGAGATAGAAAGAGGAGGGTGGAAGGTCTATGTTATCATGCATCGGGTGTTCTGCAATGTGCTTTTCCCCAAGGTTGGAAATCAGGATGAAGTCTATGGGTACCTTGTTGACTTGCTTGTTGCTATGAAGACCATGGTGGGCTCTGGTGCTACTTTTGATGTGTCCAACTGGATGTGGCACGAGATGTACAACATGGTCATCTACAGAAAGGTCCCCATTTATGCTCCTTCTGTCATGTGCTTTCTGAACTCAGTTTTGGCTGTTCGCTGCCCTGGAGATCTTCTCACATCTCCAGATAACCTCACCGTGCATGAGGTCAAGCAACTCAAGAAGAAAAAGCATGTCGAGCCTCGCTTTACTGCTAATGATCCCGAGGATGTCTATGCCACTTCTGATGATGAGGACTTTGAGATGGATTCAGGGGCCAAGCCTTCTTGGGTGACCAAGCTCACTGCTAAAGTGAAGAAGACTTTCTTCCTTCAGACTGACATTCAGAAGAAGTTGTATCAGGCCCATGTCAATGAGAAGCTTGCGAGGCGTCGTCAAATTTCTATGATGAAGCACCTCAACATGCCCGTCAAGAGTGGATCTGAGAAAAGCATCACCCGTGAGGACCGATGGATCTCCGCGCATAGCACATCAGATGACGAGGCTCCTCACCAGCCTTCTACCTCCTTTGCTGCTGATGATGATATCATGGAGGATGCTGACAAGGACAATGATGAGGAGTCTGATGATGAGGATCCAGAGGCGACCGAGGAGTCAGAGGAGGACTACTAAGCTCTTGGGCGCTAGCTTCGCTCTTTTCCTTTTTGGTGTCTTGATGCCGAAGGGGGAGAGAGTTCTATTAGGTCTCGGGATTTGCATGGGATTTGCTTGTGTTTCTGTTCTTTCGTGTTTCGTTTTGAACTTTAGTTTGTGGATCTTGTTGCTTATCTTGACTTGCATGGTGTGAGACATGCGCTCCTCTATCTCTCATATTGTCGGTTATATTTACTATCCTATTTGTGCACTTACTGCTTATCTTCGCATGTCTAGTAGGAATGGTGGGTCAATAAAATCTAGGGGGAGTCATACTTCTAATGTGTGTCTTTGCATTCCAAAAGCAAATTCATAAATAGTGCACACATCTGGGGTGTAACGCCCTCGATGCGGCTATATCTCCCACGTGTCGAAGCACGACTTAGAGGCATAACCGCATTGAAAGCAATGTCGCAAGTGAGGTAATCTTCACACAACCCATGTAATACATAAGGGAAAGAGATACATAGTTGGCTTACAATCGCCACTTCACACAATACATAAATAAACATCCATCATCCAGATTACGCTCAAGGTCCGCTTCACGGAACCAAAATAAAAGAAGACTACCCCAAATGCTACACAGATCCTCGATCGTCCCAACTGGCTCCACCATCGATCATCTCGAAACGATACATAGTAACGACCACGTTCCTCGTCGAACTCCCACTTGAGCTCGGTTGCGCCATCTCAGACCGCATCGCCGGCACTCGCAACTGTTTTGGTAGAATCTGTGAGTCACGGGACTCAGGCAATCTCACACACGCGAGATCAAGACTATTTAAGCTTATAGGAAGGACAGAGTTCGAGGTGGAGCTGCAGCAGTTTACTAGCATATATGGTGTCTACATTCGCAAAAGAGAGCGAGAAGAGAAGCAAGGCGCGGTCGTGAAGCTAGTAGCGATCAAGAAGTGATCCTGAACTACTTACGTCAAACATAACTCCAACACTGTGTTCACTTCCCGGACTCCGCCGAGAAGAGACCATCACGGTCACACACGCGGTTGATGTATTTTAATAAAGGTCAACTTCGGGTTTTCTACAACCGGACATTAACAAATTCCCATCTGCCTCATAACCGCGGGCATGGCTTTCGAAAGATAATACCCTGCAGGGGTGTCCCAACTTAGCCCATTATAAGCTCTCACGGTCAACGAAGGATATTCCTTCTACCGAAGACCCGATCGCCTCGGAATCCCGGGCTACAAGACATTTCGACAAAGAATAAACAAGACCGGCAAAGCCACCCGACAGCCGACAAATCCCGATAGGAGCTGCACATATCTCATTCTCGTGGCACATCCGGATGAGACAAAGCTACGAGTAAAACCAGGCCTCGAAGTTTCCCCGAGGTGGCCTCAAGCAGTAGCTCGGTTCGGGCCAAGCACTCGAAGGAGCACCGGTCCGGGGTTAAAATAAAGATGACCCTCGGGCTCGCGAAAACCCGGGGAAAAAGGCTTAGGTGGCAAATGGTAAAAGCAATGTTGGGCCTTATTGGAGGAGTCTTATTCAAAGCGAATCGTCAGGGGGTCCCATAAATCACCCAACCGTGTAAGGAACGCGAAATCAAGGAACATAATACCGGTATGACGGAAACTAGGGCGGCAAGAGTGGAACAAAACACCAGGCATAAGGCCGAGTCTTCCACCCTTTAGCAAGTATATAGATGCATTAATTATAGCAGATATATTGTGATATCCCAACAAGTAAACATGTTCCACCAAGGAACAACATCTCCATGTTCCAACAAGGAACAAACTTCATCTTCACCTGCAACTAACAACGCTATAAGAGGGGCTGAGCAAAGCGGTAACATAGCCAATCAATGGTTTGCTAGGAAAGGATGGTTAGGGGCTTGACATGGCAATATGGGAGGCATGATAAGCAAGTGATAGGCACCGTAGCATAGGAATAGCAAAAGATCGAGCATCTAGCAAGCAAAGATAGAAGTGATTTCGAGGGTATGGTCATCTTGCCTGCAAGGTTCTCAGAATTGTCGAAAGCTTGATCCTCGTAAGCGTTCTCAACAGGTTCCTCGTTCACGTACTCATCTCCCGGCTCTACCCAAAGCAAGAACACAAACAATGGAACCACAATAAATCACGGGCGATGCACAAACAACATGATGCAATACATGGCATGATATGCGAGATGGGATATGCAATGCGTATGCGTGCTCCGGAAGGAAAATGATGAACCAGGCATCAACTTGGCAAACCAAGTAGGCCGCTGGAAAGGTGAGATGATTTCGGTTGAAATCGATATAAAGATCACCGGAATCGGATGCACGGTTTGCAAATGACAAGCAAAACAAGAATGGCACAAATCTGCCATTAACAGCATGATGCCACATAACAAGCAACAAGAAATTAAGCTACTGCACCCAAATGTGCCAAAAAAGCATATGGCAATTATCAACTCAAGATGCTTGACAAAAGATGAACACTGAGAAACGGCTAAATCACACCATAACAGGTCCAAACAAGCATGGCAAAAGTGCAAAATATATCAGCTTCACAGACTTGGTGAAAATACTGAACATGGCAGAATCAGCATCAGGAAGCAATGTACAGAGCAAGAAAACAACATGTTACAGGAACTTATAATAGCAAAACAAGGCACCGCATGAATCTACTCAAAGCATAGAACAAAGTCTCTTACAAACCATGATCCAAAAGGGATCAGAAAATGCCATAGCACCCATGCCAATATAGCAAGTTGCGTTAACCGATTCAGCAAACAGGGCATGACATTGACAGAATTATGTAGGCATCTTCGCGAGCTCGATCCACTCACTACAGAGCATTTCATGATAAACTAATCATACATACATCAAGAAGACATGGCATAGAAACTATAAATGGCAAGAACAACATCATAGCATACACGGATCAACTACAACAACCTTGGCAAAATTGAATAACATGTAAACAATCTGCCAGGAAACATTTTATAGCAAAAGTAGAGCTCGATTTACTCAAGCTATGGCACTCCATAATTGCAAAAAAGGGCATGCATTTATAGAGAAAAACCATATGTTGAAAACATCCTTACTGAAGTATCTCAAAATAAGCATGGATCTCTCGGTAGCATCAGGTTTACATGGCATAAAAATATCAGCAAAACAGGGGCAGAAATCAGCAACATCATGAAGCCTAGTTTGCATGCTTGTGCTAGTCACCACAGAGATCACAAAAATACATGGCATACACCCCTGTAAAGATGGCATGGCATATTACAAAACACATGTAGGACTCAAGTTCATAGGGTGCACACATCAATCATGGAAAAAATGACAAAAGTGCATGTTCTGATAAGAATCTGAAATTAACATCACATAGCCCTCTTACAACAGCCTTTCGGGCGTTAAGATGAGCTCAAATTAAAAAGATGCAATGAGAAGAAATGATCTACTCATCGGGGCGAACATTTCTGTATGCTATACGCCTAAAACGGAGCCACGAGTGCAAAGTTATGGCATGATGAAAATGCAACAAAATTATCACAGATAAATGACGAGGAAATTTCGGGGCTCGGGAAAAGTCAACCTTGGGCTGTTCCAGATCAGATCTGGCCGGATCGAGGTTCGCCGGAGAGGAGAGGCCGGCGCGGGGGCCGAGGCCGGGAGGCGGCGAGGCGGCGGCGCCGGGGCGGAGGCCGAGGCGGGCCCGGCGCCGGGGACGGGCGGCGGTGGCCGACGGGGCCGGTGGCCGGAGGCGGCGGCCGGAGCGGGAGGGTCATGCGGCGGGCGGCGGCCGCCGGGTCGCTGGAGCGGAGGCGCGAGCGCTGGTGCGGCGGCGGGCGGCGACGGTTGCTGGGCCCTGCACGGGCCTCACGGCCGGGCGCTGGCGCGCGGGCGCGAGGCTACGGCAGCCGCGGATTGGCTGCGGCGCGGCGGCGGACGCGTCCGGTGCCGTCCGGATGTGTCCGGCGCGGGGAGAGGAGCGGGGAGCTAGGGTTAGGGTGGATCTGATCCGGGATTTCGGGGGAGGAGGTGGTTTTATAGGTAGAAGGAGCTAGGAAGGTCCAAATGGAGTGTAGTTTTCGCCCACACGATCGTGATCCGACGACGGAGAGCATGGAATTGACTTAGATGGTTTATTGGGCTGTTTTGAAGGGGTGTTGGGCTGCAACTTAAAAGAGGCCTTTGCGAAAGTGCGGTTAACCGTTGGAGTACCAAATGAGCTCCAAATGACCCGAAACTTGACAGGTGGTCTACCGGTGGTGTACCAAGGCCACTTGACAAACCTCGGTCCATTCCGAGAAAGTTTAGTACCCGCTCACGGAGAAAGGTAAAAGGGGACGCCGGGGGACATAGGAGTGCCGGATTACAAAACGGACAACGGGGAAAATGCTCGGATGCATGAGACGAACACGTATGCAAATGAGATGCACATGATGACATGATATGAGATGCATGAAAAAGACAAAATGCAAAACGAAAGACAAAAACCCAACCACGGAGGGAATATCATATCACAATGCCGAAAATGGCAAGAGTTGGAGTTACAAATATGGAAAGTTACATCCAGGGTGTTACAACACTCCACCACTACAAGAGGATCTCGCCCCAGATCTAGGACTGAAAGAACTCCGGATATTCGAACGGAGGTGAGCCTCGCACTCCTGTGTGGCTTCTCGGTCGGAATGGTGTGACCATTTCACTTTCAGGAATTTGATTGACTTGTTGCAGTCTTGCGCTCAGTTTCTTCAAGAATAGCAACGGGTGCTCATGATAAGAGAGATCTTCTTGGAGGTCAATTTCTTCAAAGTTGATAGTGCGTTCAGAGTCTTGAAGCACTTGCGGTTGTGACACGTGAAACACATCGCACGTTCGCAGCCGGACGGAAGCTCGTTGATAGGCGAGATCGCCTCTTTTGCCAATGATCTTGAAAGGACCCACGATCTAGGGGCAAGCTTCCCTTTGATACCGGGCGGCGAAAGTGCCTTTCATTGGAGAGACGCGGAGGTAGACATGGTCTCCGATTTAAAAAGCCACATCACGGTGCTTGTCATCATAATAGCTCTTCTGGCGCGATTGCGCGGCTTTGAGATTCTCAAGAATGACTTTGCACATTTCTTCGGCTTCTGTGATCAAGTCGTTGCCAAGAAGTTGGCATTCACTTGTCTCGGACCAATTGAGAGGCGTACGGCACTTTCTGCCATAGAGAATTTCGAATGGGGCCTTGCCCGAACTCGCTTGGAAGCTGTTGTTGTAGGAGAACTCGGCATATGGAAGACAATCTTCCCTCTTCATACCGAAGGAAATGACACAAGCCGTGAGCATGTCTTCAAGGATTTGATTGACTCGCTCGACTTGGCCACTTGTTTGAGGATGGAAAGCTGTGCTGAAACGAATGTTGGTGCCCATGGCCTTCTGAAAAGAATCCCAAAACATGGAGGTAAAGATGCAGCCAAGGTCTGAAGAGATCAATTGTGGAATGCCGTGCAAGGAGACAATCCTGGATGTGTATAGCTCTGCCAACTGAGCTGCTGTGATGGATTCTTTGATAGGAAGAAAATGAGCCACTTTAGTAAGCTTGTCAATGACAACGAAGATAGCATCATTTCCGCGCTTGGACTTAGGAAATCCAGTCAAGTCCATCTCGATATGATCAAACTTCCATTCGGAATAGCAAGAGGTTGGAGGAGACCAGCTGGTCGTTGGTGTTCTCGCTTTCACTCTTCTGCAGACATCACACTCATTCACGAATTGAGCAATTTCTCGCTTCATTCGAGTCCACCAATATGACCGCTTGAGGTCATGGTACATCTTCGCATTTCCGGGATGAATGGATAGAAGGGAATTGTGCGCCTCGTTCAAAATGACTTTACGTAGATCACCCTTTGGAACCACAATCCGTCCTCAAGAAAAGAGTATCTTTGTCATCAATGTGGAAGCACTTGTACTTGGAATGCCCTTGTCGATACCACGCTTCACCTTTTTCACCATGGTATCCAGGAGTTGAGCCTCACGAATTTGGTCTTCCAAAGTAGGAGAGACTATGAGGTTGGCAAGAAAGCCTTGAGGAACAACTTGAAGATTCAGCTTATGGAAAGCTTCACAAAGATCCGGTTGGAAAGGCTTGGGAATTAAACTGCTGCGATAGCCTTCCTGCTCAAAGCATCTGCAATCACATTGGCCTTGCTCGGAGTATATTCAATACTCGGGTTGTACTCTTGAATCATTTCACCCATCGAGTTTGCTCGAGGTTGAGGTTCGGTTGAGTGAAGATATACTTGAGACTCTTGTGATCGGTGAATATGTCCACTTTCCTTCCCAACAAGAGATGTCTCCATGTTATTAATGCATGGACAATCGCCGCCAACTCAAGATCGTGAGTGGGGTAGTTCTTTTCGTTGGGCTTCAAATTTGACGAGAGGTATAGGCCACAACTCTCTTCTCTTTCATTAACACAAAGACCGAGACCTTGAAGAGAAGCATCACAGAAAACTTGAATGGCTTGGATTCATGAGGAGGAGTTAAGACAGAGCTATGACGAGTTTCTCTTTGAGAGTATTGAAAGCAACGCCACACTCGTGGAGACCGGACATACTTCACATGCTTCTCGAGGAGGTTGGAAAGAGGCTTGGCAATCTTAGAGAAGTTCTCAACGAATCTTCGCAATAGCTTGCAAGTCCAAGAAAATCGCTAAGTCGCTTGACATTCCGAGGAGGTTCCCAATTCACAACCGCAGACACCTTCTCGGGATTAACAGCGATGCCCTTGGCGGAGATGATGTGACCAAGGTAAAGAACTTCATCAAGCCAAAATTCACATTTGGAAAACTTCAGATAGAATTGATGCTCTCTGAGCTTGTCTAGCACCAATCACAAATGTTTGGCATGATCCTTCTTATTCTTGGAGAAGACCAAAATATCATCGAGATAGACCAAGACGAATTCATTGGTGTAGGGGTTGAAGATGAAGTTCATCATTCGAGAAAATGTTGGAGGAGCATTGACAAGGCCGAAAGACATGACAGTATATTCATAAGAACCAAAGCTTGTTCTGAATGTTGTCTTGGGAATATCTTGCTCACGAATGCGAATTTGATGATAACCCATACGAAGGTCAAGCTTGGAGAACACTTTAGCACCTTTGAGTTGCTCGAAAAGCTCATTGATGTTGGGAAGTGGATACTTGTTCTTGATTGTCTTCTTATTCAATGGACGGTAATCAACGCAAAGTCGGTCCGTGCCATCCTTCTTCTGGACAAAAAGAACACCACAACCCCAAGGAGATGAACTCGGTCTGATCAAACCCAGACGTTCTTGTTCATCGAGCTGCTTCCTCAATTCCTTCAGCTCATTAGGTCCAAGCTTGTATGGACGCCAGTAACGGGTTCAATGCCGGGCTCAAGATCGATAACGAATTCAACCGGGCCGGTGAGGTGGCATTCTGGAAGCTCTTCCGAAAGACATCTTGGTACTCACAAACGACTCGAATCGAGAGATAGCATCCAACTCGTCCTTCTCATTGAGAGAAAACAACCGAATGGTTTCATCACGAAGCGGCATAGATGATCACATCATTAGAAGAGTGAGTCAATTGAATTTCCCTGGCAGCACAATCAAGCTGAGCTTTGTGCTGAGAAAGCCAGTCCATCCCAAGAATAAGATCAATATCAGAGTCACCAAGGACAATTGGTTTAGCCAGAAATCTATAGTCCCCATCTTGATACCGACATTCGGAACTAACATGGTAGATCTCAAACGCTTAGCCGGAGAAACAACTTGCAATGCTCTAGGTAATGCCTCAGATCAAAATTGTGCTTCGATGCAAAAGGATATGACATGAAAGAATGTGAAGCACCAAAGATCAAATAAGACTTTTGCAGGAATATCATTAATCGGAAGATTACCCATAATCACATCGAAGAATCCTTCGCTTATACCGCATTCATCATATTCACCTTTGCGGACTTGGGATTATGCTTGACCACCGCATTGCTTTGGGAAGATCTCACGGGAGGAGGAGGCGGAAGGCGCCTTTGGTTGAAGCACTTGTTCGCATAGTGACCTTTCTGCTGACATTTGTTGCAAGTCACCTCAGAGAGCGGACGGTGATAAGGAGCATTTGACCTTGGAGCTTGAGAATTAGACTTGTTCTGATAGCCTGGGTTGGGTGGGTGGGAAGATCCACGACCACCTGAGTTCTTCTGCTGATAAGGCTGACGGAACGGAGGAGGAGGAAGGTAGAACTTCTGCTGCTTAGCTGCCACTTGAGAGGAAGAAGAAGACTGGACTGCATCCCTGATTCTCTTCTTAGAAGCCTCACACTTGAGCTGGGCAGCTTCTTGCTTCAGTGCCATGTTGTAGAATTCATCATACTTTTCTGGCTCAAAAAGCACGAGAGCTAATTGCAGATCTTCTCTGAGACCACCTCTGAATTGATAGATCATACTCTTTTCATCGTGGACGCCTTGCTTAGCAAAGCGACCGAGTTTCGGGAACTGGATATTGTATTGATATACAGACATGTTGCCTTGCTTGAGATTGCGGAACTCCTCACGCTTGCCCTCAACAACACTTTTCGGAATGTGGTGAGCTTTGAAGTCTCGGCGGAACTCATCCCAGGTAATTACACGACCTCCTCTGGAATCTTTGTATTGTTGATACCACTCAGCAGCTTGGTCCTTGAGTTGAAACGAAGCAAACTTGACAAAGTCCTCGTGTCCGACATTGCTACATTCAAAATGTTTGCAGATGTCCACAAGCCAATCGTCGGCGTCTGTGGCCTCGACCACGAGTCGAAAGACTTCGGCCGATTAGCGAGGAACTGATTGAGGGTAGCAAAGTGCGGCTGGTTGTTGCCTTGACCTTGATTTCCTTGATTGCCTTGCCCTTGGGTACGCTCTTGCAAGAGTTGCAAAATCATCTCGAGCATTGGCGTTGGTGGCTGCCATGATAGCTTGCCATGCCTCCGGAGGCGGAGGTGGAGGTGGAGGGTTCGATCGACTCCCATCATTGCGTTCCGGATTCGTACGCTGGCGGAGCCATCCTCAAGAGGGTGACATCCGTTAGCACTTTGATAGACAGATAGACAAGTTGAATCAACGGATAGAAATTGCAACATATAGTCTTCACAATAAACATTCGAACAAGGATGAACGAATGAATTCCAAAAGCTAACATCACACGTCCATTAAGGTGAGAAGCCACTTGATAAAGGGTTGATGAAAAAAAACAAGGTACGATCGAACAAATAAGTGGTAAGGATTACCCAATCGCAAACCAAATATCTGCGGGAAGAAATGCTAGGAGCTACTTGAATCCCACCTATAAACTCCCGAAACTTTACGGTTATGCAATGCTGGTGTTGGGGATACAGGGACACAAAATATATCACCCAAACTAACAATACCTAGATCCACCGTATCCATCCGTCAACACATAACCAAGAAACCTTCGGAAATCGTGTACCTCGACCTTCGAAAAGCATCCGTTATACGAGTCATGGCAATACTCCTGAGCTTGCCCCACTACTGGGTTATCGGGGTTATCTCACCAACAACTGTACAAAAAAGATTATCGATGTCGGCAAAATTCAGGTTCCAGAACTGCAACGATAAAATTGTGACGACAACACCTCGGAGCTCAACTCCCCGGGACACTGCCACAACCCCTAAATGTCAGGAGGCACCAAGAACAATGTTCTCGTCACAAAACCATCGGAACGATTCCAAGATACCCAGCGTGATCCTTAAAAAAATTTAGTGAAATTTGAGGAGAGGAGAGTCAAAACTTCTACGCCAGGAGACCTCACCAGAGCATTTAAGGGACTGGGAATAAAAATAATCCTACTCCGATATATATAATCCTAAGACTCAAAACATTTTTGTTCTAGACTCAACAACGCCAAAGAAACAATCAGCAGGGGCTCCTAAGTCGGGATGGCTCGATTACCAACTTGTAACGCCCTCGATGCGGCTATATCTCCCACGTGTCAAGCACGACTTAGAGGCATAACTGCATTGAAAGCAATGTCGCAAGTGAGGTAATCTTCACACAACCCATGTAATACATAAGGGAAAGAGATACATAGTTGGCTTACAAATGCCACTTCACACAATACATAAATAAACATCCATAATCCAGATTACACTCAAGGTCCGCTTCTACGGAACCAAAATAAAAGAAGACTACCCCAAATGCTACACAGATCCCGATCGTCCCAACTGGGCTCCACTCGATCATCTGGAAGCGATACATAGTAACGACCACGTTCCTCGTCGAACTCCCACTTGAGCTCGGTTGCGTCATCTCAAGACCGCATCGTCGGCACCTGCAACTGTTTTGGTAGAATCTGTGAGTCACGGGGACTCAGCAATCTCACACCCGCGAGATCAAGACTATTTAAGATTATAGGAAGGACAGAGTTCTGAGGTGGAGCTGCAGCAAGCGACTAGCATATATGGTGGCTACATTCGCAAAAGAGAGCGAGAAGAGAAGCAAGGCGCGGTCGTGAAGCTAGTAGCGATCAAGAAGTGATCCTGAACTACTTACGTCAAACATAACTCCAACACCGTGTTCACTTCCGGACTCCGAGAAGAGACCATCACGGTCACACGCCGTTGATGTATTTTAATAAAGGTCAACTTCGATTTCTACAACCGGACATTAACAAATTCCCATATGCCTCATAACCGCGGGCATGGCTTTCGAAAGATAATACCCTGCAGGGGTGTCCCAACTTAGCCCATTATAAGCTCTCACGGTCAACGAAGGATATTCCTTCTACCGGGAAGACCCGATCAGTCTCGGAATCCCATACTACAAGACATTTCGACAGCAATAAACAAGACCAGCAAAGCCACCCGATTGTGCCGACAAATCCCGATAGGAGCTGCACATATCTCGTTCTCAGGGCACATCCGGATGAGAGAGGCTACGAGTAAAACCAGGCCTCGAGTTTCCCCGAGGTGGCCCCAGGGCTTCGGTCCGGCACTCGAAGGAGCACCGTCCGGGGTTAAAATAAAGATGACCCTCGGGCTCGCGAAAACCTGTGGAAAAAAGGCTTAGGTGGCAAATGGTAAAACCAATGTTGGGCCTTCTTTGGAGGAGTCTTATTCAAAGCGAACTGTCAGGGGTCCCATAAATCACCCAACCGTAAGGAACGCGAAATCAAGGAACATAACACCGGTATGATGGAAACTAGAGCGGCAAGAGTGGAACAAAACACCAGGCATAAGGCCGAGTCTTCCACCCTTTACCAAGTATATAGATGCATTAATTATAGGAGATATATTGTGATATCCCAACAAGTAAACATGTTCCAACAAGGAACAACATCTCCATGTTCCAACAAGGAACAAACTTCATCTTCACCTGCAACTAACAACGCTATAAGAGGGCTGAGCAAAGCGGTAACATAGCCAATCAACGGTTTGCTAGGAAAGGATGGTTAGGGGCTTGACATGGCAATATGGGAGGCATGATAAGCAAGTGATAGGCATCGTAGCATAGGCATAGCAAAAGAACGAGCATCTAGCAAGCAAAGATAGAAGTGATTTCGAGGGTATGGTCATCTTGCCTGCAAGGTTCTCAGAATTGTCGAAAGCTTGATCCTCGTAAGCATTCTCAACAGGTCCCTCGTTCACGTACTCGTCTCCTGGCTCTACCCAAAGCAAGAACACGAACAATGGAACCACAATAAATCACGGGCGATGCACAAACAACATGATGCAATACATGGCATGATATGCGAGATGGGATATGCAATGCGTATGCGTGCTCCGGAAGGAAAATGATGAACCAGGCATCAACTTGCCAAACCAAGTAGGCCGCTGGAAAGTTGAGATGATTCGGTTGAAATCGATATAAAGATCACCGGAATCGGATGCACGGTTTGCAAATGACAAGCAAAACAAGAATGGCACAAATCTGTCATTAACAGCATGATGCCACATAACAAGCAACAAGAAATTAAGATACTGCACCCAAACGTGCCAACAAAGCATATGGCAGTGATCTACTCAAGATGCTTCACAAAATATGAACACTGAGCTACGGCTAAATCACACAATAACAGGTCCAAACAAGCATGGCAAAAGTGCAAAATACTGAACATGGCAGAATCAGCATCAGGAAGCAATGTTCAGAGCAAGCAAACAACATGTTACAAGAACTTATAATAGCAAAGCAAGGCATGGCATGGATCAACTCAAAGCATAGAACAAAAGTCCTTTACTGACCATGAGCCAAAAGGGATCAGAAAATGCAATAGCACCCATGCCAATATAGCAAATTTTGTTAAAAGATTCAGCAAACAGGGCATCGCATTGACAGAATTATGTAGGCATCTTCGCGAGCTCGATGCACTCACTACAGAGCATTTCATGATAAACTAAGCATACATCCATCAAGAAGACATGTCATAGAGACTATACATGGCAAGAAAAACATCATAGCATACACGGATCAACTACAACAACCTTGGCAAAATTGAATAACATGTAAACAATCTGCCAGGAAATATTTTATAGCAAAAGTAGAGCTCGATTGACTCAAGCTATGTTACTCCATAATTGGAAACAAGGGCATGGATGGATAGATAATAACCATATGTCCAAAACAGCCTTACTGAAGTATCTCCAAATAAGCATGGATCTCTCGGTAGCATCAGGTTTACATGGCATAAAAATATCGCCAAAAGCAGAAATTTGAAATCAGCAACATCATGAAGCCTAGTTTTCATGCTTGTGCTAGACACCACAGAGATCACAAAAATACATGGCATACACCCCTGTAAATATGGCATGGCATATTACAAAACACATGTAGGACTCAAGTTCATAGGGTGCACACATCAATCATGGCAAAAATGACAAAAATGCATGTTCTGATAAGAATCTGAAACTAACATCATATAGCCCTCTTCCAACAGCATTTCCGGCATCAAGATGAGCTCAAATGAAATTGATGCAATGAGATGTAATGATGTACTCATCGAGATGAACATTGTGGTATGCTATACACCCAAAACGGAGCCACGAGTGCGTAGTTATGGCATGATGAAAATGCAACACAATTATCGCAGATAAATGACTTGGAGGAAATTTCGGGGCTCGGGGAAAGTCAACCTTGGGCTGTTCCAGATCGGATCTGGCCGGATCGAGGTTCGCCGGAGAGGGGAGGCCGGCGTGAGGGCCGAGGCCGGGAGGCGGCGAGGCGGCGGCGCCGGGGCGGAGGTCGAGGCGGCCCGGCCACGGTCGCAGCGGAGGCGCGAGCGCGGGCGCCAGGCTGCGTCTGGGCCTCGGGGCCCTCACGGGCCTCACGGGCGGGCGGGCGCGTGTGTGGAGGCCACGTGGCAGCCATGGATTGGTTAGCGCTGGCGGTGGGCGCCCGTCGCCGTCCGTCTGGCGAGAGAGGGGGAGCTAGGGTTAGGGTGGATCTGATCCGGGATTTCGGGGGAGGAGGTGTTTTTATAGGTAGAAGGAGCTAGGAAGCTCCAAATGGAGTGTAGTTTTTGCCCACACGGAGCTAGGGTTAGGTTTCGACACCCCGGTAGCATACAAGAGGATCATTTCGACACCCCGGTATCCCCTTGGTGGAGTGTTGTAACACCCCGGATGTAACTTTCCATATTTGTAACTCCAACTCTTGCCATTTTCGGCATTGTGATATGATCGTGTGGGCGAAAACTACACTCCATTTGGAGCTTCCTAGCTCCTTCTACCTATAAAAACACCTCCTCCCCCGAAATCCCGGATCAGATCCACCCTAACCCTAGCTCCCCGCTCCTCTCCCCGCGTCGGACACGTCTGGACGGCACCGGACGCGTCACACCGCCAAGCAGCCTAATCCATGGCTGCCACGTGGCCTCCGCCACACACGCCCGGCCGTGAGGCCGTCTGCAGGGGCCCCATGACCCGTCGCCGCCGCCCGCGCCCCACTCACTCCTCCGCTACCCGGCCGGCCGCCACCCCGCCGCCCAGCCCTCACGCTCCGGCCGCCTCACAGCCACCCGGCCCACCGCCCGCCACCCCGGCGCCGGGCCCGCCTCGGCCTCTGCCCCGCCCGCTCGCCGCCTCCGGCCTCGGCCCCGGCCTCTCCTCTCCGGCGAACCTCGATCCGGCCATATCCGATCTGGAACAGCCCAAGGTTGACTTTCCCCGAGCCCCGAAATTTCCTCTAAGTCATTTATCTGTGATAATTTTGTTACAGTTTCATCATACCATAACTTTGCACTCGTTGCTCCGTTTTGGGCGTATAGCATACCGTAATGTTTGCCTCGATGCATAGATCATTTCATCTCATTGCATCATTTTCATTTGAGCTCATCGTGATGCCCGAAATGCTGTTGGAAGAGGGCTATGTGATGTTAGTTTCAGATTCTTATCAGAACATGCACTTTTGTCATTTTTTCCATGATTGATGTGTGCACCCTATGAACTTGAGTCCTACATGTGTTTTGTAATATGCCATGCCATCTTTACAGGGGTGTATGCCATGTATTTTGGTGATCTCTGTGGTGACTAGCACAAGCATGCAAACTAGGCTTCATGATGTTGCTGATTTCAGCCCCTGTTCTATGCTTTGAGTAGATTCATGCCGTGCCTTGTTTTGCTATTATAAGTTCCTGTAACATGTTGTTTGCTTGCTCTGAACATTGCTTCCTGATGCTGATTCTGCCATGTTCAGTATTTTCACAGTCTGTGAAGCTGATATATTTTGCACTTTTGCCATGCTTGTTTGGACCTGTTATGGTGTGATTTAGCCGTAGCTCAGTGTTCATCTTTTGTCAAGCATCGTGATTAGATCACTTCCATATGCTTTGTTGGCACGTTTGGGTGCAGTAGCTTAATTTCTTGTTGCTTTCTATGTGGCATCATGCTGTTAATGGCAGATTTGTGCCATTCTTGTTTTGCTTGTCATTTGCAAACCGTGCATCCGATTCTGGTGATCTTTATATCGATTTCAACCGAAATCATCTCACCTTTCTAGCGGCCTACTTGGTTTGCCAAGTTGATGCCTGGTTCATCATTTTCCTTCCGGAGCACGCATACGCATTGCATATCCCATCTCGCATATCATGCCATGTATTGCATCATGTTGTTTGTGCATCACCCGTGATTTATTGTGGTTCCAATGTTTGTGTTCTTGCTTTGGGTAGAGCCGGGAGACGAGTACGTGAACGAGGAACCTGTTGAGAACACTTACGAGGATCAAGCTTTCGACAATTCTGAGAACCTTGCAGGCAAGATGACCATACCCTCGAAATCACTTCTATCTTTGCTTGCTAGATGCTCGTCCTTTTGCTATTCCTATGCTATGATGCCTATCACTTGCTTATCATGCCTCCCATATTGCCATGTCAAGCCCCTAACCATCCTTTCCTAGCAAACCGTTGATTGGCTATGTTACCGCTTTGCTCAGCCCCTCTTATAGCGTTGTTAGTTGCAGGTGAAGATGAAGTTTGTTCCTTGTTGGAACATGGAGATGTTGTTCCTTGTTGGAACATGTTTACTTGTTGGGATATCACAATATATCTGCTATAATTAATGCATCTATATACTTGCTAAAGGGTAGAAGACTCGGCCTTATGCCTGGTGTTTTGTTCCACTCTTGCCGCCCTAGTTTTCATCATACCGGTGTTATGTTCCTTGATTTCGCGTTCCTTACGGTTGGGTGATTTATGGGACCCCCGACAGTTCGCTTTGAATAAGACTCCTCCAGCAAGGCCTAACATTGGTTTTACCATTTGCCACCTAAGCCTTTTTCCCCCGGGTTTTCGCGAGCCGGAGGGTCATCTTTATTTTAACCCCCCCGGACCAGTGCTCCTTCGAGTGCTGGCCCGAACCGAGCCGCCTGCGGGGCCACCTCGGGGAAACTCGAGGCCTGGTTTTACTCGTAGCATGTCTCATCCGGATGTGCCCTGAGAACGAGATATGTGCAGCTCCTATCGGGATTTGTCGGCACAATCGGGTGGCTTTGCTGGTCGTGTTTATTGCTGTCGAAATGTCTTGTAGTCCGGGATTCCGAGACTGATCGGGTCTTCCCGGTAGAAGGAATATCCTTCGTTGACCATGAGAGCTTATAATGGGCTAAGTTGGGACACCCCTGCAGGGTATTATCTTTCGAAAGCCGTGCCCGCGGTTATGAGGCATATGGGAATTTGTTAATGTCCGGTTGTAGAAATCCCGAAGTTGACCTTTATTAAAATACATCAACCGCGTGTGGTGACCGTGATGGTCTCTTCTCGGCGGAGTCCGGGAAGTGAACACGGTGTTGGAGTTATGTTTGACGTAAGTAGTTCAGGATCACTTCTTGATCGCTACTAGCTTCACGACCGCGCCTTTGCTTCTCTTCTCACTCTCTTTTTGCGAATGTAGCCACCATATATGCTAGTCGCTTGCTGCAGCTCCACCTCGTAACTATGTCCTTCCTATAATCTTAAATAGTCTTGATCTCGCTGGTGTGAGATTGCTTGAGTCCCCGTGACTCATGATTCTACCAAAACAGTTGCAGTGCCGACGATGCCAAAGGCAGATGACGCAACCGAGCTCAAGTGGGAGTTCGACGAGGAACGTGGTCGTTACTATGTATCGCTTCCAGATGATCAAGTGGAGCCAGCTTGGGACGATCGGGGATCTGTGTAGCATTTGGGGTAGTCTTCTTTTATTTTGGTTCCGTGACGGACCTTGAGTGTAATCTGGATGATGGATGTTTATTTATGTATTGTGTGAAGTGGCTAATCGTAGCCAACTATGTATCTCTTTCCCTTATGTATTATATGGGTTGTGTGAAGATTACCTCACTTGCGACATTGCTTTCAATGCGGTTATGCCTCTAAGTCGTGCTTCGACACGTGGGAGATATAGCCGCTTCGAGGGCGTTACATGGGGGGAGTCCCGTCTATATTTTCTAGACCTCTTATGAAAATTGTGTTGTTGTCATCATCCACCAAAAGGGGGGAGATTGTTAGGTCATTTCCCTACTTTATGTTTTGGATGATGATGACAACTCCTTGTTGGTCTAATCTTGTGTTTAGTGCTTCAGGTTCTCAGTGATTAGGCTTGCATCGAGTTGTTATTCTCTCTGGAAGGAAAAGATCGAAGATGGTGCTTGTCTACGTGTTTATCTCTTTGGTCGTAGGAAACCCGTACTATTAAGAGGGAATCCACATCGGAAGGAGTTGGGTGAATTGTTGCATGTACACATTTTCCTCACCTACCTTTGCCTTCCATTTCTTGTTTGAGAGAGATCTCTCCTTCTTTTCAACTGTTACTATGTATTCTCAGCTGTTGCACCGCTCGCTTAAGCGGTTGTACCGCTGGCCCTTGGCACCAGCCCAACCACCACCCCAGGGGTGATACCCTAGGGTTGAACATCCCAGTTCATGACCAAGCGGTTGTACCGCTGCCCCCGGGCGGTGGTACCGCTACCATGCTTAAAAATGACTGTGGGGTGTCATTGGCGGTTATACCGCCCAGGTACCGCGCAACAACCGGTCAGGTTTCTGTTTTGATGCTGTACTCGTGCAGTGGTGGCCCGGTTGTTCCGGTCGTGCTCTGCATACCGGTACCACCGGTTCCCTAAGCGGTTCTACTGCTTAGGACTTAGCCACCCAGGGTACCAGGGCCAGGCGGTTGCACCGGCGCACTACCGCCCGATCACCGCTCACAGGGGTGACTCCCTTCTGTTTCAAGGTGGTGGTTGAGCGGTGGCAGAGCAGTCGTTCCGGTTGTTCTTCACAACCGGTACTACCACTTGTCTACCCGGTTGTACCGCCTGTTAGGGTTTTTGTAGTATACCCGTGAGTCCCGGTTGTACTGGGACAAGGAGTGGTTGTACCGCTGCAGTGATGTTTTCGCAGTAACGATTGAATTTTAGTGTTTTCTATATAAAGGAGGTGGCTATACCGAACACCCCCGGAGCATCTACATGGGGGCTGAAGCCAACGACTGGCAAACTTTCAGAATTGAAACGGCCGCACAGGAGGAAAATAATTTCAGATAAAGGCATAATATATTACAAGCCTTGGTTCATAAAACAAAGTCTAGACAGCCCCGCTACATTCACTCAAACATAACATCCTTTGAGCATTGCTCCTCTACTATTCGGGCACCCGCGAGGACATCCTCAAAGTATCGCTCCGGCCTGCGGCGGTCCTTGCCTTCAGGTGGGCCTTCGGTTGCGATGATGGTGGCCTTCATCTTCGCCCAGTGCATCTTGACACGGGCAAAGGCCATCCGCGCACCCTCTATGCACGCAGAGCGCTTCACAGCTTCAACTGGGGGCGGCACATCGACGAGTCGCTTCACCAAACTGAAGTAGCTGCTCGAAATGGGTTCGGCTGGCCAAAGCTAGACTATGATGTCCTTCATGGCCAAGCCGGACATCCGATGTATCTCCGCTAGTTGCTTCATCTGGTTGTTCAACAGCACCCGATGCTCCAGTGCCAGGAACTGTGGCCAGAATAGCTTCTTTGTCGAGCTCCCCTCCTAGGCTCGGAAGAACTGTGCGGCGTCGGTGGCACTCCTCGGAAGATCCGCAAAGGCGTCTAGAGAACTCCACAGTCGAGTGATCAAGGCATATCTTTGACCCCCAAATATACTCTACAAAAGAAAGGGCTTACCAGCCGCTATCTGTTCGGTCTGCCGAATCTCCTCACGAGCATGTCGGGACTCGGTCCGCGTTTCTTTGGCCTCCTGGAGGGCTTCGGCGAGTTTGGCCGCTTGGGTCTTAGTCTTCTCTTCCAAGGCCTCGCACTTGCCGATGGCGTCCTTCAGCTCTTGCTCCACTTCGGCCACCCTCTCTTCGTGCTGACAGCGGGCGACCTGTTCGGTCTTTAATTCCGCAGCTGCTTTGTCAGCGGCCACTTTATTTGCCTTTGCCTCCTCCTTGGCCTAGGCAAGGGCGCTCTTGAGGGTTTCAACCTCGGCCGTGCTACCTGCACTCCAAATCAAAGTAGTACATGAGTTATACTCTGAATTTGCATATCACTTCAAGATATATGATCAAACTCTTTTCAAATACGCACATACCTTGCGCCTCATCGAACCACTTGTTAACGCGGTTGATCTCATCATCAGCCAGCTTTAGTCTCTGATTGAGGTCGGAAACTTCAGCGGCCTGGGCGGTTGCCGCCAACAGGGAAGCCTATTATACAATAGATAAGTATGTCACCTCTACCGAATACTAAGTGATCCTCTTTTTGGCTTTTTTTTAAAACCGTACAAAGACTCATGGGCTACTATCTATATACAGGTATATTTCCTTTATATAAAAAGCGTCTACGAGCATTACATCGCATACCTCGAAGCCTGTTAGTAGGCTAGTGAAGGCTTTGTGCAGCCCACTCTTGACAGACTGAACCTTCTCAACCACCGAACCCATCAGGGTGCGGTGTTCCTCCATGATGGAAGCACGTCGTAGTGTGATACGTCCCCAACGTATTTATAATTTTTTATTGTTCCATGTTGTTGTATTATCAATCTTGGATGTTTTATAATCATTTTATAGTCATTTTATATCATTTTTTGGTAATAACCTATTGACATAGTGCCAAGTGCCAGTTGTTGTTTTCTGCATGTTTTTTACATCGCAGGAAATCAATACCAAATGGAGTCCAAATGCAACGAAACTTCACGGAAATTTTTTATGGACCAAAAGACACCCAATGGGACACGACTACGCCTGGGGGGGTGCTCTGAGGGGAGCACAACCCACCAGGGTGTGCCAAGAGGCCCAGGCGCGCCCTGGTGGGTTGTGCCCACCTTAGGTGCCCCCCGGACCGCCTATTTGCTCTATAAGTACCCAAATATTTCAGAAACCCTAGGGGAGTCGACGAAAATCAATTCTAGCCGCCGCAGAGTCCAGAACCACTAGATTCAATCTAGACACCATCACAGAGGGGTTCACCACTTCCATTGGTGCCTCTCCGATGATGCGTGAGTAGTTCTTGTAGACCTTTGGGTCCTCTCTCTCGCTGGATTCTCAATACAATGGTCTCTTGGAGATCCATATGATGTAACTCTTTTTGCAGTGTGTTTGTGGGGATCAGATGAACTTTGAGTTTATGATGAGATCTATCTTTTTATATCCATAAAAGTTATTTGAGTTTCTTTGATCTCTTATATGCATGATCTCTTATAGCCTCGTATTTCTTCTCAGATATTTAGGTTTTGTTTGGCCAACTTGATCTATTTATCTCGCAATGGGAAGAGGTGCTTTGTAGTGGGTTCGATCTTACGATGCTTGATCCCAAAGGATGTAAGGGGAACCTACACGTATGTATCGTTGCTACTAAGGATAAAACGATGGGGTCTATCTCTACATAGATAGATCTTGTCTACATCATGTCATCGTTCTTATTGCATTACTCCGTTTCTCCACGAACTTAATACACTAGATACATGCTGGATAGCGGTCGATGTGTGGAGTAATAGTAGTAGATGCAGGCAGGAGTCGGTCTACTAATCTTCCACGTGATGCCTATATAATGATCATTGCCTGGATATCGTCATGATTATTTGAAGTTCTATCAATTGCCCAACAGTAATTTTTTTACCTGCCATTTGCTATTTTTCTCGAGAGAAGACCCTAGTGAAACCTACGGCCCCCGGGTCTCTGTCTCATATTATTTGCCTTTGCGATCTACTTTTCCTTTGCTTTTATTTTAAGATCTACTAAACCAAAAATACCTTGCTGCGTTTTATTCTTATTTATTTGGCGTTCGACCTATCAATCTACTACAACTTATTTCCCGTCCACGAGCCAAGTTTTGGTGCCGTTACCTGAAAGCGATTCACAACCCCTTTAACACGTCCGGTTGCGAGTGGTTGTTATTTGTGTGCAGGTGATGTTTACGTTGTGTTGCTTGGTTCTCCTACTTGTTCGATAACCTTGGTTTCATCACTGAGGAAAATACCTACCGCTATTGTGCTGCATCATCCCTTCCTCTTTGGGGAAATACCGACGTAGTCCTAGCAGACATCATAGTGCTTCCACCAGAGCATTTGGCGCCTCCGGATTGGTAGAGGTCACCGTCGGAGCTGATGCTCCCCCTCCCTCAAAGAGGGCTGCTCTCCTGATTCCGGAGCCACATGGGTCTCCGGAATGATATCCGGCTGGGGGCCGGACTGGTCAGGGCCCCTACCATCAGTCGCCATGGGGATCGCACCCCCCATGTCTTTGGCAGCCAAGGTATTGCCCTCAGGTGTCGTTTCAGTAGCCTCGCCCACCCCTCCGCGGCCTTGAGAGGTCCTTCGGGACAACACCTCGGTGTCATCCGCGATGATTGGCGGAGAGTGCTACCTCTTGAGCATGCGTTGGTTTTCCCTTGAAGAGGAAAGGGTGATGCAGCAAAGTAGCGTAAGTATTTCCCTCAGTTTTTCAGAACCAAGGTATCAATCCAGTAGGAGACTACACACAAATCTCCTAGTACCTGCACAAACAATCAAGACCCTTGCAACCAACATGATAAAGGGGCTGTCAATCCCTTCACGGCCACTTGCAAAAGTGAGATCTGATAAAGATAATAAGATAAATATTTTTTTTTGTATTTTTGTTGTATAGATTGAAAAGTAAAGATTGCAAAATAAATAGTAAACTAGAATTATAGATCGGAAACTTATACGATGTAAAGTAGACCCGGGGGCCATATGTTTCACTAGTGGCTTCTCTCATGATAGCATATATTATGGTGGGTGAACAAATTACTGCCGAGCAATTGATAGAAAAGCGCATAGTTATGAGAATATCTAGGCATGATCATCAACATAGGCATCATGTCCGTGTCAAGTAGACCGAAACGATTCTGCATCTACTATTATTACAACACACATCGACCGCTATCCAGCATGCATCAAGAGTATTAAGTTCAAAAGAACAGAGTAACGGATTAAGCAAGATGACATGATGTAGAGGGATAAACTCAAGCAAAATGATATAAACACCATCTTTTTATCCTCGATGGCAACAATACAATACGTGCCTTGCTGCCCCTGCTGTCACTGGGAAAGGACACCGCAAGATTGAACCCAAAGCTAAGCACTTCTCCCATTGCAAGAAAGATCAATCTAGTAGGCCAAACTAAGCCAATAATTTGAAGAGACTTGCAAAGATATCAAATTATGCATATAAGAATTCAGATCAAATATTGTTCATAGATAATATTGATCATAAACCCACAATTCATCGGATCTCGCAAACACACCGCAAAAGTGTATTACATTGAATAGATCTCCAAGGACATCGAGGAGAACTTTGTATTGAGAATCAAAGAGAGAGAAGAAGCCATCTAGCTAATAACTATGGACCCGAAGTCTTTGGTAAACTACTCACATATCATCGGAGAGATGGTGTTGATGTATAAGCCCTCCGTGATCGAATCCCCCTCCGGCAGATCGCCGGAAAAGGCCCCAAGATGGGATCTCATGGGTACAGAAGGTTGCGGCGGTGGAAAAGTGGTTTCGTGGCTCCCCTGGATGTTTTCAGGGTATAAAAGCATATATAGGTGAAAGAAGTAGGTCGGTGGAGCTATGAGGGGCCCACGAGGGTGGGGGCGCGCCTACCCCCCTGGGCGCGCCCTCCTACCTCGTGGCCGCCTCTTTGCGTCTCTGACTTCCACTCCAAGTCTCCTGGATTGCGTTTGTTCCAAGAAAGATCCTCGCGAAGGTTCCGTTCCGTTTGATATTCCTTTTCTGCGAAACACTGAAATAGGCAAAACATAGCAACTGGCACTGGGCCTCCGATTAATAGGTTAGTCCCAAAAATAATATAGAAGAGCATATAAAAGCCCAATAAACATCCAAAACAGATAATATAATAGCATGGAACAATCAAAAATTATACATACATTGGAGATGTATCAGCATCCCCAAGCTTAATTCCTGCTCGTCCTCGAGTAGGTAAATGATAAAAACAGAATTTTTGATGTGGAATGCTACCTAACATAATTTTCAATGTATTTTTCTTTATTGTGGCATGAATGTTCAGATCCTAAAGATTCAAGACAAAAGTTTAATATTGACATAAAAATAATAATACTTCCACCATACTAATAAAGCAATAATGTCTTCTCAAAATAACTTGGCCAAAGAAAGTTATCCCTACAAAATCATATAGTCTGGCTATGCTCTATCTTCATCACACAAAATATTTAAATCATGCACAACCCCGATGACAAGCCAAGCAATTGTTTCATACTTTGATGTTCTCAAACCTTTTCAACTTTCACGCAATACATGAGCGTGAGCCATGGACATAGCACTATAGGTGGAATACAATGGTGGTTGGGGAGAAGACAAAAAGGAGAAGATAGTCTCACATAAACTACGCGTATCAACGGGCTCTGGAGATGCCCATCAATAGATATGAATGACAGTGAGTAGGGATTGCCATGCAACGGATGCACTAGAGCTATAAGTGTATGAAAGCTCAACAAAAGAAACTAAGTGGGTGTGCATCCAACTCGCTTGCTCATGAAGACCTAGGGCATTTTGAGGAAGCCCATCATTGGAATATACAAGCCAAGTTCTATAATGTAAAATTCCCACTAGTATATGAAAGTGACAAAATAAGAGACTCTCTATCATGAAGATCACGGTGCTACTTTGAAGCACAAGTGTGGAAAAGGATAGTAACATTGTCCCTTCTCTCTTTTTCTCTCATCATTTTTTTGGTGGGCTTCTTTGGCCTCTTTTTATTTGGGCTTCTTTGGCCTATTTCATTTATTTTTCGTCCGGAGTCTCATCTCGACTTATGGGGGAATCATAGTCTCCATCATCCTTTCCTCACATGGGACAATGCTCTAATAATGAAGATCATCACACTTTAATTTACTTACAACTCAAGAATTACAACTCGATACTTAGAACAAATATGACTCTATGTGAATGGTTCCGGCGATGTACCGGGATATGCAATGAATCAAGAGTGACATGTATGAATTATGAATGGTGGCCTTGCCACAAATACAATGTCAACTGCATGATCATGCAAAGCAATATGACAATGATGGAGCGTGTCATAATAAACGGAACGGTGGAAAGTTGCATGGCAATATATGTTGGAATGGCTATGGAAATGCCATGATAGGTAGGTATGGTAGCTGTTTTGAGGAAGGTATATGGTGGGTGTATGATACCGGCGAAAGGTGCACGGTATTAGAGAGGCTAGCAATGGTGGAATGGCGAGAGTGCGTATAATCCATGAACTCAACATTAGTCATAAAGAACTCACATACTTATTCCAAAAATCTATTAGTTATCGAAACAAAGTACTATGCGCATGCTCCTAGGGGGATAGATTGGTAGGAAAATACCATCCCTCGTCCCCGACCGCCACTCATAAGGAAGACAATCAATAAATAAATCATGCTCCGACTTCATCACATAACGGTTCACCATACATGCATGCTACGGGAATCACAAACTTTAACACAAGTATCTCTCAAATTCACAACTACTCAACTAGCATGACTCTATTATCACCATCTTCATATCTCAAAACAATCATAAGGAATCAAACTTCTCATAGTATTCAATGCACTTTATATGATAGTGTTTATTATACCCATCTTGGATGCTCATCATATTAGGACTAATTTCATAACCAAAGCAAATTACCATGCTGTTCTAAAAGGACTCTCAAAATAATATAAGTAAAGCATGAGAATTCATCTATTTCTTCAAAATATAACCACCGTCGTGCTCTAAAAAGATATAGGTGAAGCATTAGAGCAAAATTATCTAGCTCAAAAGATATAAGTGAAGCACACAGAGCATTCTAATAAATTCTGATTCATGTGTGTCTCTCCCAAAGGTGTGTACAGCAAGGATGATTCTGGTAAACTAAAAAGCAAAGACTCAAATCATACAAGACGGTCCAAGCAAAACACATATCATGTGGTGAATAAAAATTTAGCCTCAAGTAAAGTTACCGATAGACGAAGACAAAAGAGGGGACGCCTTCCGGGGCATCCCCAAGCTTAGGCTTTTGGTTATCCTTGAATTTTACCTTGTGGTGCCTTGGGGATCCCCAAGCTTAGGATCTTGACACTTTTATTCCAAAATCCATCAAATCTTTACCCAAAAACTTGAAAACTTCACAACACAAAACTTAAATAGAAAATATCATGAGCTCCGTTAGTGTAAGAAAACAAACCACCACTTGAAGGTACTGTAATGAACTCATTGTTTATTTATATTGGTGTTAAACCTACGGTATTCCAACTTCTCTATGGTTCATACCCCCCGATACTAGCCATAGATTTGTCAAAATAAGCAAACATCACACAAAAACAGAATCTGTCAAAAACAGAACAGTCTGTAGTGATCTGTATCAAACGTATACTTATGGAACTCCAAAAATTCTGAAATAAATTGGTGGACGTGAGTAATTTATCTATTAATCATCTGCAAAAAGAATCAACCTAAAATCACTCTCCAGTAAAAAAATGGTAGCTAATGTAGTGAGCTCTAAAGTTTCTGTTTTTTACAGCAAGATCGCAAAGACTTCACCCAAGTCTTCCCAAAGGTTCTACTTGGCACAAACACTAATTAAAACGTAAAACCACATCTAAACAGAGGCTATATGAATTATTTATTACTAAACAGGGACAAAAAGCAAGGAACAAAAACAAAATTGGGTTGCCTCCCAACAAGCGCTATCATTTAACGCCCCTAGCTAGGCATAAAAACAAGAACGGATCTAGGTATTGCCACAATAATGATAAGGCAAATCGCGAAAACTCATCTCATATTCCCTACGTTAAGTAGCAAGTTTTCTTTGTGGCAAGCAAAAGTAATCAAAAGGGCTAAATTTAATGGGACAAAAGTCCCCTAGATCAAGCTCGGGAGGTATTGGTTCCTCCCTTGGCTCCTCATATTGCACAACCAATTCATCATTATAAGCATTCATTTGGCAAAAACTCATGAGCCTTTGTTCAAGAGAAAAACCTAACCCATTGTTCTGAATAGCAAAATTATCATTAAGTTCAGAAATCCTATCAATTAGAACTTTGGTAGGAACCTTCTCTCTAAGGTTTTCATTATAAGCAACATGATCTAAATATCGTAAACGCATTATGTCTTATTGATTAAAAAGGATAGCTTCTATGGGAGGACAGCCAGCATCCACCCTATAATGCACAAAAATTTCATTGGCCTCTTTCATTATAAATCTGAATTCATGTGCTAAAAAGATAGTAGCTGCTCGCTTAACAGAAGAATGCTCAATATGGGAAAATTCTAGAAAAATCCTTTGTATGCAAGGATGCATATGAATAAATTGTCTTTCAAGTTCAACTATGAGCAAAGATATAGCGTCCGCAAGACTACTAGTTCTATGAAGAATAGACCCCCCCATAGTGGGCAAAGCACCGGCACAAGTAAAGAAATCTTGAATAACTCATTTTCCAATAATATTACCACTACCGATCCGAAACTTTTTAGTGTGTAGAATAGTAGGTTCTTCATGAGGATTATCAAAAGCATCAAGGTTTCCCCCATTGTTACTATTATCCTTTTCAATGATAACCTCCCCAATTTCAGACACGATGGCAACAAACCGCACTAAGAACGGATACACAAGAGGAAGCAAAAAGAGGCGAACGGGAAAAGGGCGAATAAAACGGCAAAGGTGAAGTGGGGGAGAGGAAAACGAGAGGCAAATGGCAAATAATGTAATGCGAGGGAGAAGAGTTTGTGATGGGTACTTGATATGTCTTGACTTGAGCGTAGATCTCCCCGGCAATGGCGCCAGAAATCCTTCTTGCTACCTCTTGAGCATGCGTTGGTTTTCCATTGAAGAGGAAAGGGTAATGCAGCAAAGTATCGTAAGTATTTCCCTCGGTTTTTGAGAACCAAGGTATCAATCCAGTAGGAGACTACAGGAAAATCGCCTAGTACCTGCACAAACAATCAAGAACCTTGCAACCAACGCGATAAAGGGGTTGTCAATCCCTTCACGGCTACTTGCAAAAGTGAGATCTGATAAAGATAATAAGATAAATATTTTTTGGTATTTTTGTTGTATAGATTGAAAAGTAAGATTGCAAAATAAATAGTAAACTAGAATTATAGATCGGAAACTTATATGATGTAAAGTAGACCCCGGGGCCATAGTTTTACTAGTGGCTTCTCTCATGATAGCATATATTACGGTGGGTGAACAAATTACTGCCGAGCAATTGATAGAAAAGCGCATAGTTATGAGAATATCTAGGCATGATCATGAACATAGGCATCACATCCGTGTCAAGTAGACCGAAACGATTCTGCATCTACTACTATTACTCCACACATCGACCACTATCCAGCATGCATCTAGAGTATTAAGTTCATAAGAACAAAGTAACGCATTAAGCAAGATGACCTGATGTAGAGGGATAAACTCAAGCAAAATGATATAAACCCCATCTTTTTATCCTCGATGGCAATAATACAATACGTGCCTTGCTGCCCCTGCTGTCACTTGGAAAGGACATCGCAAGATTGAACCCAAAGCTAAGCACTTCTCCCATTGCAAGAAAGATAAATCTAGTAGGCCAAACTAAACCGATAATTTGAAGAGACTTACAAAGATATCAAATCATGCATATAAGAATTCAGAGAAGAATCAAATATTGTTCATAGATAATCTTGATCATAAACCCACAACTCATCGGATCTCGGCAAACACACCGGAAAAGAGTATTACATCGAATAGATCTCCAAGAACATCGAGGAGAACTTTGTATTGAGAATCAAAGAGAGAGAAGAAGCCATCTAGCTAATAACTCTGGACCCGAAGGTCTGTGGTAAACTACTCACACATCATCGGAGAGGCTATGGTGTTGATGTAGAAGCCCTCCGTGATCGAATCCCCCAGGGAAGGGTTGGGGTGGTCGCGAGCAGGGCTGAAAGGTATATGGTGTAATATGTTATACTGTAAAAACATAAAGGGCTGAAGACATGCAATAAATCCTTTGATACTTATGATGCAGCTAGGGGCTTCACCCTGGGGAGTCTCTCGGGGATGGGTTCGGTTTTTGAATCCGAAGCATGTGAGAGGGCTATCTTCCCCCTCTTGGACGCCCCCTCCTCCAAGTCTATGGAGGCTGCCCTCTTCTTCTTCCTTCCGTTGAGAGGAGAGTCACTTTCCGCTTCCTCCTCCTCCTCGTCTTCATCTCCCTCGTGGGAGGAGGGGATTTCAGTCTCTCCGAACACTGCGTCCGAAGTACCCTTATGGCGGAGGCCGCCCTTGGCCTCCTTGCTCATCTTCTCGGCCTTCTTTTCCGGCGCCTGATAAGGCACCGAAACCAGCATCTTCGTTAGCTGGGGAGTGGTCGAATCTTCAGGCAGCGGTGCCGGACACTTGATCTGCTCCGCCTTCGCTATCCAGCACTGAATGAGGGATGGAAAGCTCATTATGCCTAAGAATTTATGGACTGAATGTATGTTCGGGAATAACACACTTATTGGTGTGGCCGGGTTCTCGCTATCGAGGCCGATGTCTTCGTTCCTCTAAGGCCACGCTTTCTAGGCCTTGAAGAGCAGCTTCCAGATATCTTCGTGTGTTGTGTCGAAGAAGTGCTTCAGGGTCCGCGGATTTTCCGAATTGAACTCCCACATGTGGGACGGCCGGAGTTGGCAGGGAACAATCCGGCGGAAGAGCATCACCTGAATCATGTTTGTGAGACTGGTGTTCTTGCTTATCATGTTCGTGATGCGCTTTTGTAGCATCAATACTTCCGCCGTGGATCCTGATACGTTTCCAACGTATCTATAATTTATGAAGTATTCATGCTATTATATTATCCATCTTAGATGTTTTATATGCATTTATATGATGTTTTATATGCATTTATATGATTTTTGGGACTAACCTATTAACCAAGAGCCTAGTGCCAGTTTCGGTTTTTCCTTGTTTTTGAGTATCGCGGAAAAGGAATACCAAACGGAGTCCAATTGACGTGCCAACTTTTGATGATTTTTTATGGACCAAAAGAAGCCCCCTGAGTAAAAGAGTTGGGCCAGAAGAGTCCCCGGGCTGTCTACGAGGGTGGGGGGCGCGCCCACCCCCACTGGGTATGGGCCCCTATCTCGTGGACGACCCGAAGACCCCCCTGACGTGAGACCTACGCCAAAAATTCCTATAAATACAGAAACCTCCAGAAAATAACCTAGGTCGGAAGTTCCGCCGCCGCAAGCCTCCGTAGCCACGAGAAATTAATCTAGGCCCTCTCTGGCACCCTGCCGGAGAGGGTCATCATCACCGGAGGCCATGGAGGAGGATCCCGGAGGGGCCATCATCGCCATGAAGGCCAAGGACCAGAGGGAGAACCTCTCCCCATCTAGGGGGGAGGCCATGGAGGAGGAAGCACAAGGAGGAGAACCTCTCCTCCTCTCTCTCGGTGGCGCCGGAGTACCATCGGGAGGGGAATCATCGCCGCGGTAATAGTCTTCATCAACATCACCATCATCATCACCACCCTCATCTCTTTTACGCGGTCCACTCTCCCGCACACCGCTGTAATCCCTACTTGAACATGGTGATTTATGCCACATATTATGATCCAATGATGTGTTGCCATCCTATGATGTTTTGAGTAGATATCCTTTTTCTTTGGGTTGATTGATGATCTAGATTGGTATGAGTTGTATGTTTTATTTTGGTGTTGTCCTATGGTGCCCTCCGTGTCGCGCAAGCGTGAGGGATTCCCGCTGTAGGGTGTTGCAATATGTCCATGGTTTACTTATTGTCTGCGTTGCTTGAGTGACAGAAGCATAAACACGGATAAGTGGGTCACTGTGTATGGGATAAAGGGGACTTGATGCTTTAATGCTATGGTTGGGCTTTACCTTAATGATCTTTAGTAGTTCCGTATGCTTGCTAGAGTTCCAATCATAAGTGCATATAATCCAAGATGAGAAAGTATGTTAGCTTATGCCTGTCCCTCATATGAAATTGCAATAGTTATTACCGGTCTTGTTAACAAGTGCCTAGGACAATTCCGCACACCGACCCATCATTATTCCACACTCGCTATTTATAATATTTAGTAATATATTCTAACTTTATGATAACAACACCTACTTCTATATTTTAGCTCTCCGATACCATGCAAAATTATCCTCTTCATACCCACAACGTAGTTTTATTTCTCGTTTCTAGTTGGAATCAAATGTTCATGTACGAGAGTCGTGTCGAAGGGCGAGATAGGACTTGAGAGAATATTGATCTTACCTTTAGCTCCTTGTGGGTTCGATACTCCATACTTATCACTTCCACCTTTGGAAATTTCTATGATGATTCCCTGCGCTTGGGGATTATCAGATCCCAAGTCCAGACCCTTGTTGGTCCACGACGCGAGCCGCATAGGGCCCGGATCTGAACTCAGGAGCAGCCGCCCACTTGGTGTCGCGGGGTTCGGTGGTATAGAACCACTCTTGCTACTACACCTTAACGGTCTCCACAAAGGCCCCTTTAGGCCAAGTGGTGTTGGGAAGCTTGCTCACCATGGCGCCGCCGTAGTCCGCATGCTGCCCATCGACCACCTTCGGCTTCACATTGAAGACTTTTAGCCATAGGCCGAAGTGTGGGGGGGTGAGGAGTAGCACCTCACACACGACGATAAACACCGAGATGTGTAGGAAAGAGTTTGGGGCTAGATCATGGAAATCTAGCCCATAGTAGAACATGAGGCTGCGAACAAAGGGGCAGAGAGGAAACCCTAGCCCCCGGAGGAAGTGAGGGATGAACACAACCCTTTCTCTGGTATCCAGGGTGGGAATGATTTGCACCTTGGCAGGGAGCCTGTGTGGGATGTTCGTAGACAGATATCCCGCCTCCGGAGGTCCTTGATGTCCTTCTCCATGACGGATGAGGCCTCCCACTTGCCCTTCGAACCAGATCCGGACATGACTGGAGAAGTTGGTGGTGGTGGAAAAGATTGAAGCTTGGGTGCTAGAGCTTGAGGGTGGGAAACATGAGAAGGAAGAAGGCGTGGGGAGAAAAGAGGTATATTTATCCGCTTATATAGGCAACGAATATCAAACGCCCCCTCTAGCCTTAAAAATCGCCTGTTCCCAAGGGGTCGTGCGAATGGCACGGTTGGATTACCCAATACTGTATTGATGAGGATCCCATGATAAGTGGATACGATCTCTGTTTTGACAAGACGTGTCAATAGAGGTTGTGCCTCGAAACACGAAGCGGGAGGCGAATAAACGATTCGAAATGTTAAAGAGGCCAAACGTGACGTTTTGCTGAAAAGTTGTCAGTTGACAGACTTTATTTTTGATTAAGTATCTTGCCTTCGTGGCTAAGGGTTGTGACTATTACATAGAGCCAGATATAGTTCTTTTATTCAGAAGATTGCTTTGAAGTATTCAGGAGGAGGAACCCGCCTTGCAATGCCGAAGACAACCCGCATGTCGAATATATCGTCATTGAAGACCGGTTCAGGGGCTACTGAGGGAGTCCTGGATTAGGGGGGTCCTCGGGCGTCCGGGCTATGTGATATGGGCCGGACTGATGGGTCGTGAAGATACAAGGCAGAAGACCTTCCCACGTGTCCGGATAGGACTCTCCTATGCGTGGATGGCAAGATTGGTGTTCGGATATGTAATTTCTTTCCTCTGTGAACCGACTCTGTACAACGCCCCTCCGGTGTGTATATAAACCAGAGGGTTTAGTCCGTAGAGGCTATCAGAATTTACATAGGCTAGACAACTAGGGTTTAGCCATTACGATCTCGAGGTAGATCAACTCTTGTAACCCCTATACTCATCAAAATCAATCAAGCAGGAAGTAGGGTTTTACCTCCATTAAGAGGGCCCGAACCTGGGTAAACATCGTGTCCCGTTTGTCTCATGTTACCTTCGATCCTCAGATGCACAGTTCGGGACCCCCTACCTGAGATCGGCGGGATTTGACACCGACTGGCTGCCCGAAGCAAGTGTTTGCAAGATGGAAATTACTGTCTACCCCTGACACTTGACATCCTAATCGACCGAATTTACACTGCTATCGATAGGGGTAGACTAGTAACTTCAATCAGACGTGACACGACCGCCTCTAGGCCCATTCATACACGGTGGCGCCAAATGTGGGCGGCAAAACACATTTGATTCAAGCTCGTCCGAAAGACATGTGTCTCTCCCTCCATTTCCCCATTCATACACGGTGGGCGGCAAAACAAACTCTCCTCGTCCGAATTCTATGTAGGTTAATATTTTAAATAGGGGCAGATGTGTAACTTCCCTCAGACGTGACACAACCGCCCTACCTGTCAGCCCCGTTCATACACCGTGGGCGCCAACCGTGGGCGGAAAAACACCCTCTCCTAGCCCGAAATCGCTACTGGCAAATATTGGGGAGATGCGAGATTACCGTCCTATCCCCAACCGACGTGATGTCCGAAATTTTAAACGGGGGATAAGTTTGTAACTTTCCCATATTTCAGACAAGCGCGTCCCAAAGTTTGAGATCCCCTCCCCTCCATTTCCCCATTCATACACCATCGGCGCCACAACAACCTCCCCCCACTACGGCCAGCCTCCTCCCTCCGCCACCCCATCCTCCACCTTGCCGGAGCCGCTACCCCTACCCCGTCGTCCACTGCAAGAGATAGACGTCTCTCATCCATGGCACCAGACCAGGATCCTTTCATCGCATCCTCTCACTTCATCAGTGTCGTCGTCCACCTTGCTGTTGCCACTCCTACGACTGCCTCGTCCACAGCAACAAGACTTATCCCCCGACCCGGTCGTATGCCGTCTAAAGTCTTCTTCCCGCCGCCGATAGCCATCACACCCGCAGCACCCTCAACGTATAAGCAGGGGCCTACACGGTGTCGCAAGAGAGGTGGTACTCTTTCATATCTACTTAAGTTATTGATCTCACCCAGAAAATAGATCGTAAATTGTTTACTATACTTTTCTTGCCCATACCAAATCGTAGTGGCTAGTTGAAAGCAAACATTGGTTGCGAAGTAGCTTTGTCTGTTTTGCACCTTCAGATCCGCCATGGCACGGTCACTATAGTCGTGAAGCTTATGGTTTCCCCCTTTTTATTCACTACCATAATTGTAGGTGCTTTGTGTCGTGCTAGCACTGCTCCTCAAGACCTCAACCCATCAAGCAAAACAACATGCCACTCATAATTCCAAAGCTTAGTTGTTGAAATACGAATATGATATGATGCTCATATTACTAAAATAGAGAATGTTTAATTAGTCACCGATGTTCCTATATTCGCTTCAAAATCATGTGCGCCACCCACTAGTCCAGCTAGTTCCACTTTCCTAATTTTACTCTTGATGCTTAGGGTTTTCCCCTTTTATCTACTCTACTACGATTTGTGTAGGTGCTTTCTGTCGTACTAGCAGTACTCCACCCTTCAAGCTAAACAACACAACACTCATAATTCCAAAGCTTAGTTGTTCAAATCTGATTGTGATATGATACTAATATTAGTTAACAGACACATTTAATTGGTTAGATAAAGGTCCCACTTGAGTTTCCAAATGCATGTCGCGACATATAGAGAGACAACAGAATTGCATTTCTTTGTCACTTGTTGACTGTACTTTCTTGTACATACCAAATCTTAGTTATTATTTCAAATCAAACATCGGTTGCTAACTACCCTTTGCGCGGTTTGCAGCTTCAGATCTGCCATCCCGCTGCCACGGTCAACACTATACTCATCATGCTTACGGTTTCCCCATTTTATGATGACCACGATCAGCCTACGTGGTTCAAGTCGTAATAGCACTGCTCCAACCATCGAGCTAAACAAGCTTAGTTGTACATATTCAAATATGATATTATGCTGATATTAGTAAAACTGAGACATGTTTAATTGGTCAGCTAAATGTTCCTACTTTAGTTTCGAAATGCATGTGAGCCACATATGGAGAGAACGGAAGGAATAGTATTTCTCTGTGCGCTCTGGTTCATCATGGGTGGGCAACAGACATTGTATAGAAAGACTTCTAATATCTTCAATCTGCTTGCTCTTCTGCTCTTCTTTAACATGATCCTCTTTGCTTATTTAATAAGTATGTTCCTTGTTGGGAAGAGTAGCAAAGACATTTGTCGTCGACTGGTCAGGTCGAGTTGTTCTCCCTTAGTATATTGAATCTGCCAGGCCAGATCGACTTGTTCTTCTTTACTATATGTTGAAGCTGTCATCTGTGAAGTATCATCACTTCTGGAGCTCTCATATTTTGAGTAGTAGGCCACATTATGTTAACGCACACACCAAATTACAGCATGCATGGCATCTCTCAGAAAAATTGCAGAGATAGCACAAAGGGGTTTACAGGGAGGCAGTATTGGATTAGAATCACTTCTGCATTACAAAGATAATCTCACTTGTTTTTATGTTTTCATGCATGTCGGGTATTGAACATGATCAAAATGAATATGAGAATGGGCGCACGAGAGGAATATTGCAGAACAATCCACTGGCTTACAAACTTGCAATGGTGGAGGATGGCCTATCTTATTCACCCATCAAGGTGCTTGCTCTAACTTGGCAAGGTTGAATTGGCTGCACATATTTTGCATATGACCTCTTGCATGACTTCTACTTTGTTACACCACCATCTGCTTAGTTTAAGCATCATATATGAGTATGTGCCATGCCTATCCATTTTCTGTACCTATTCCATGTGTCGTCATACTATGTTTTTCCAGTCAAATGTTGTTCTTTCGTAATATATGTCCAAAAGGAAGAGGGTGAGTGCAGATCCTCAAGGAGTACAAACTAGGTATTTGGAAAAGGTAGTGATACTTGTTAAATCAGATAGATTAGCAGCCACAGAAAACACAAGCCTAACTGTACCACACTTTACCCCTACTCCACTAGCCAAACCCATATTAGAACTGCTGAGAGCCCAACGTCAGGTACTGTCTATGATATCAATTAAAAAATTGAACTCCTAAATTTCTGCATGTGCCTTACCTTCTCTCTTGTAGGAAAACTAATTTCAGATGAATCTCCTTACTCAAAGGATCATAGGATCTCACAACAATCTTTGAGCCTTTGCATTGCTCTTGTCAGTACCTCTTGCCCTTTGTCAGCATACTCACTCATTGTTGTTTGATTATGTAGCATCACTGTAAATGTTCGCTTCTTTATCCTCCCTTTGCTCGAAATTATAAGATCTATATTTACTATTGGATAAATGTAGAATTAACACGATGGTTATGAAGTTTTGGATTGCTCATGTAAGTACCTGTTGTTATGTACTCTCTCTATATCGAATTAATTGTCGATTAATTGGATGTATTTAGTACTTAATAGTGCTAGATACATCCATTCGAGCGACAAGTAATAATGGACGGTTGTGGTAATACTGTACTTGCATTGCGAGATA
Source organism: Aegilops bicornis (assembly GCA_021605145.1). NCBI lineage: Eukaryota > Viridiplantae > Streptophyta > Magnoliopsida > Poales > Poaceae > Aegilops > Aegilops bicornis. The sequence goes on along the minus strand of CM038674.1, from coordinate 586,573,992 downwards.
GTTGATTGTCTAGCATTACTCTGCAACTTATCGGCCCTGCCTTCCACTTTCTCCAAATTATCATATCTACATTTACTCTTACAAAAATGTTGAAAAAAGCCAATGCCACTGCCCACACGTTGATGTCTGCATTCCTCTTGTCAGTACCTTTTGCCTTGTAACGATGTACTTAATTAATTGCTATTTTATTATGTATCACCAATCTGCACCCGAGCTTCATTATCCTATGTTTCTTCCAATATTATTTGATCTATATTTACTCTTTGCAAAATGTAGAATAATGGCAACTCTTATAAAGAAGTTTCTTTGGGGAATTTATTGAATTATCCTTCCATCGACATGGAGAAGGGCTTTGTCCAGCCCGTGTTAACATGTAATGTAAGTTGGTCCTTCTCAAGCCTTCAAACTTTGTTCTAGTATAGATTTGGATAGGCATCATTTCCTACACTATTGTGTACTTTTTTGTTTACATCTGATTGATGTTTGCAACAACTACCAGTTTTAAATTGTAGTTGTAAAAACATGTTCCTTGTGGAAAACAGATCCATTTATTTGCTTATATAATTGTGAAACCTGTTACGTGTCTCCTTGTTTCTCTGTCAGAGTCGTATCTCTTATGCCAGGCAAAACTTTAGGGAAGATAGTGAGCCACACCATCTTGAAGAGAGCGAGATGACCTCAAGGTCCTATCTTGATGAAGACAGTGAGTTGAAGCTACTCACCAGCAGCTGTGAGAAAACCTCTGTCTAGTCACTGCCTCAATTAGTTCGACTTCTTCAGTCTCAACTTAAAGCCGAAAGGCTTGCTTTAGCTTAGCTCCGACTTGAAGTCAATGATGCAATGAAGATCTCAGAGGACTGCCTTGTGCACTATGGTGCTATAAAACTAGGGATGGAGCATCTAAAGTTGACACAACTGAGGTCTCATCAGCTTGTTCGGCTGCTTGCGGAGCCCGTCCTGGCCAGGCCTAATGCCTTCTGAAGTGCTCTCAGTTTTGTATATTCTTTTGTCGGCACGTTTATATGCATTGGTGGCGTGTAACATCCCAAAATTCTAAATTTTGGAATGTTATATTAAATAAATAACTATGCTTGTTGTCTGATTGTTGGTTTGATTGAATGAGTGAAACTGAGTGAAATTTGAAAACTTTTGAAAGTTGAATGAGAGGGAATGAAATGACTTTCCCAAAACTTTCTCCTTTGCCTTTTGGATCTCAATGAATTCAAATTCATTCCAACACCAAAGCCTAGAGTGAAGATGACATGACTTCTTCCATTTTGAAATGAGTAGGGTTTTGGAAAAGATTTGAATTTCATTTGGGAAGATTTCAAATTCAAAGCTTTATGCAACTCAATGACTTTCATGAGGGAAGATAAAATGACTTCTTCAATTATATGAAATATGAGTTGGAAGTTGAGTAGTATCAAGTTGAAAGTCATTTGAAAGTGCTTTGAAACCCTCTTTCAAAATTTTGAGTTTTGAATTTGAATTCAAACTTTGGCATGTGGGAAACATTTCAAAACTATGCCTGATAAATACTTGAACCAAAAGTATGAGAGGAGTAAACATGACACTCCAAAAATATCAGAGGAAAACATTGCCAAAGATTTGGATTCAAATCTGAATTTTATTTGAATTTGAAAAAATGGAGTTTTATAAAGTTTGGATTTTGTCTTTGGAAAAATGTTCAAATGAAAGGGAATATTCCCTGATCATTTTGGTATATATATACCATATATAAAATATTTATAGATAAGGTTTTATTTTTGTTTTGTTTTAATTAAAAAATAAAGGAAAAACCCCAGGCGCCAACAGCCACCCGAGCCCAGCCAGTGCCGCCTCACCCCTCAGCCCGCGCCCATTAGCCCCGGCCCAAGCGGCCCAGGCCAGTCGAGCCCGGCCCAGCTCACCGCGCCCCCCCTCGCCGAAACCCCCAGGCTTGATCGGCCACGCCTTCCTCCCCTCTCTCTCTCATCGACCATGGCCCCGCCTGCCTTCTTCCCTCGCCCACGCCACGCCACTCGCCGGAGATCCACCGGATCCCGAAGGATCCGGGATCCCCCGACCACCCCGATGCCCTTCCGAAGCATCCCCGACCCCCTGGCTATAAAAGCCAGAGGCTCCGCACCCCATTCCCCCCCCTAGCGACGCCGGACCCCCTCTCCCTCTCCCTCCCGAGCTCACCGGAGTCCCGAGCTCGCCACCGCCGCCAAAGTCGCCGCCAGCGCCACCACAGTCCACCCGACCTCCCCAACACCACGAACCCTCCCGTGCTCGTCGCGTCTCCCGACGACTACTTCATGAAGCTCGCCCGGGCCTTGACGCTCAAGGCGCATCTCGCCCGCCCGCCGCCGTCATGAGTCCGATAAGTCCCAAGATCCCTCCCCGTTCGATCTTAGATCGGCGGCCTCGATTAGACGCCCAAAGCGTTAGGTTTTAGTTATAAAACCGCCGCCCGATCGGTTTTATTTTTAGTTTAGGTTTTATTTTTAGGCCCGGTTCGTTTAGATTAGACCCGAGGCCCGTTTAGACTAAACTACGCCTAGTGCATGATAGGCCCATTGGGCTTTCTTTCTTTTTATTTTGATTTTCTGTTTTAGCCGAATAGTTTCAATTTTCAAAAATGTATATCTTTTATTATGTTTAATATTTTTGAGTGATTCTTTTTTTGTTGGATTGCAAATTTTATGTAGTTTCTGAAAAATATATATTTAGCTATGTTAAAAATAATTAAAAATGCTTTAATATCGTTTTAGTCAGAATAGCAAATCTGTTATAACTTTAGTTAGAAAAATTATTTTTGCATGATTCTTTTGTCACCACTTTATTTTGACATTGCCAAACCCTAGAAATTAATTTGGGTATTTTAGGATTAATAAATAATTAATTTTAGACAGAATACAATTAATCCTAATTAATTAACTACTTCCTGTTTTCCTAATTAATTAATTAGTAAATTAATTTATTTTTAACTTGTGATTAGTTATTATAGGTTAGTTTCTGTCACTCCATTAGATGAACTTTTATTTATAATTAATAAAAGTTTTAATTTATTTTTCTTAATAGAAATTGGATTAGGCCTATTATGAGTTTTATAATAGCTTTTAAATTAATTCTTTTTGCTCCTAGTTGCTTAGTGAATCCTTTTCTGTTAAGTTAACCTAAAACCATGATTAGGTTATATTAAGAAATTTTATTATATAAAACTATTTTTGGTATTGTTTGAAGTAGGGAAAACTTTGAGTGGCCTTTCTTTGAGTTTTTCTTTTGGATTTGGTTTGGTTGTTTTGTTGTGTTATGTTGCTATTGTTATGTTATTGTGTTAAGTGATGTTATGTTATGTGCTTATTATAGTTATTGTTTGCCTCGGTAGAATTTCCGAGTGCGAGGATTGCTACTACGAAACCCTAGTTTTTTCGAAGATCGTCAACCGAGCAAGTTCACTTTGACCATGCTTTTCTTACCTATGTTTTATTGCATTTAGTGGCACCATTGCAACCACCCCTCGGTAGTGTTATTGAATCCTTGTAGTTGAGTAGTATGCATGAGGTAGGAACCCATCACCCTGATACCAAGCCCGGACGTTATTTGTTTTAATGCTACGCTATAGTAGACGGGGTTGGTATGAGTGCTCGAGAGTGGTGTGAAGAAGGAGAACTCTACGTCAATGACGACAACTCCATGATGGAATCTGCAAGGACTGCATCTTCAAGACCTCAAGACTTCAAGACTCGAGACAGGATTTTCAATACACACTCTTTGGGTGAAGGATTTGTGACGGCACCCTGGAGAAACCGGTGGTTGGCGGGATGCATGGAGAAGCGCCATGACATCTTGCGGAAAGCTTCACCCAGACTCAAAGAGACGGAAGAATACTTCATGCCGGAAGCTTACCTATGCAACCGCAAGTCATTATGGGCTCTGGCTTGGTTGACCTTAGTTGTGACTCTGGCTGGGGCGGTACTAGCAGATGTAGAAGGACGGTAGGATTGGATGGGTACCGGACAAAGGTCGAGGAACTCTTTGGAAGACCATGTTTGGTCATCTTGTTCTCAAACACCTGAAGTGCGAGAACGTAAAGAGAGGGATCGAATCTTGCGGGTAAAGTGTACAAACCTCTGCAGAGGGTTTTAAACCTAATCGATTAGCCGTGTCCCCGTTACGGACAATTTGAGCATCTGGACTTGGATCTATTTGGAACTCTCAACACGGATTGATAACTTAATTGTGGGCAACATATGATGATTTTGGGTTATGAGACATCGGTTGGCGGAACCATGTCATGATAGAAAACACCTTAGTACAGACTTCATTCTATTCCTTTGATGTAGGTAAAATAAAATCAGCTTTTACGCAAACAAAGTTCGAATCTGAGCCATAAAGCCATATTGCATATAGTATAGTTTTATCATCTGCTTTCTCATATTGTGATCTTGCCGGTACATTCAATGTAATCGACCTACACGGCTGCAACGTATCATGTTGCGTATATTTCCTCGACGAGTAAGAGTTACGATACAGGTTACGGTCTACACTCAACCTGCCGATGGCGTTGATGGGACTCCACACCCGTTTGATTGTTTCACTGAGTATTATGAGGTATATATCAGTTTTACGTTATTTATGCATGTGATTGCACTTTGATATATACATTGATGTACTGTGTGCCAAAGATACCGATCTGAGGATGGCACAAGAATACGTAGGCTTGACCGTCTGAGGTCGGGTCGCTGAGAGATGGTATCGAGCACATGTTGATCAGTAGGACGTGACCCTAGAAACCGGAAAAGCCCTTAGGACAGGATATCTCAAAAACTTTATTTACAAAAAGACTCTTACTTCTCATCTTTTCTGAATTTGTCAAATAGACCCTCTCACCTCAAATAGTTAGAATATACCCTTACCCTTTGATCACCCGGAGGATCAACTGAAGACGCTCCAAGAAGGATTTGATATCGGAGAACTGATGACCCCTTCAGAGTAAAGAGGATTTCACCATGTATTAGAAGCTACAACAGTTGAAGACTCAAGAATTTGAAGTTCTGAAGAATTATTTGACCTTTAGAAGACCAAACCTGTTATACACTTACGTTAGATGCGATGAATTGTGAGCTGTCATTTGTTTGATGTTTTCCGACAGCCACAAAGTAAAACCCGCTTTCTTCAAAAAATATTGTTTGTATTGTGTGTATCCTCCCCACCTCTCTCATATCTCATCCCAAAACTTTTGGACCCCATAGATGATGATTGAAGTTGGACTGATATTCTCTGGACGAAAACCCAAATGAGGCAGAGCTATGGATGCAGAACATGGAGAATCACTTCGGGAACAATTTGGTTTCAAGGAAGTATGAGGTCCAATACGCTCTTCAGTACTTTACAGAAAGTGCTGCAACCTGGTGGAAAATGCATCAAGCCATACAGGGATTTAATGGAGCAAGAACTTGGGAGGATTTCAAGAAGTACCTGTTGAGATCACGTCTTATCCGGAAGCACCATGATACACCAGGAATTAAACCTTGTGCCTGCAGGATTTGTGGAGAAATAGGACACACCCAGGAGGAACACAAGGATGGATGCCCTCATTGTGAGGAGAAACACCCAGCTGAGGAATGCCCAACTAGTCAGGTGACTTGCTTCCTGTGAAGGAACCACCCACTACCCGGTGCAGTGTCACATTTACTCCACGGTGCAACGAACTATTCCGAAGCAGGAAGATGGAATGAAAGAAGCCCTCAAGGAAGACCTAGAAGAACCAGTAATGAATGAAAGTGTTGAAGACCTGGATGGAGAAGGTCTCAACAGATTTTACTCCAATGCCTGCTATTCATGTGGAGAAGAAGGACATTTTTCACAAGATTGCACCAAGGAAAGAAAAGAGTATCCGGATACTTCCCGACGAAGCAATAGAGTTTGATCCACATGGAATAGAAGGTTTGATCGAACGAAGAAACCCAAGAAGAGAAAACAAAGACACCCTCAAGACAACCCAATTTCTGCAAAGAGGGACAAGAGTCATATTACCTCTTTTGAATGTAAGGACGTCGGGCATTATGCCAATCATTGTCTCGAAAGGAAGCAAGGAACTCAAGGAGCAGGCACCATCTCCAAGAAGCCCAAAGACTTATCGAAAGTTATGTGTTTTCATTGCAAGGAAGCAGGACATTATGCTACTAAATGTCCCGACAAGATGAAAGCTGGAGTTGAGTAGTTGGAATTTTGATATTGGAAACAAGAGTAATAGAAAGCAATTTCATTTTCATGAGTTCGATGAGTTGAGCTATGTAATGGGTTCTCGAAGATTGTAATGAATGCATGAATCAATAAAGTTAAGGTGTGATGATTCCATATGTTGAATTTTATGGGTTGTTACTCTGTGAACAAAGATTTTGACCATTTTCGAGGATATGAGAAATCTGGTCTATGGATGGATTTGTGAATTTCATTTTAAGGGTGGTAGTACCGTGAAGAAGACTAGACTAATGGATAAGAAAATATATATTCCACGGACTGTAGTTCAAGGAAAAAAAAGTTGGAATTTTGCTTTTGATATGATGGTACGAAGAAACAGAGTACTCTTTGGATTTAAGGAGGTGTAACAAGAGAGTTACTCCAAGGATGAGTTAAAGCTGCACTAGTGTTGAAGTGGGCCATAACCCACAGGCCCAGGATTTCGAGAAGGAACCGTTGTAACCTTGATGAAGGAATAAATTGGAAGAATCAGCGGTCCAATCAGCATACGTTTCGTAGGAGGTTACGCAAAAACCTGAGAGTGGTGAAGTAACGATAGATGTTTGTTCAGCTTGCAGAAACCATGGATTTACTCGAACCCAGTTCGAGAACAAGAGAATTTCTGCAATGCTTGTGAGTATGCCCAAGTGTTAGAATACGTGATTCGATATTTACGTATGTGGTAATGATTCAAGTACGGGATGGATTGGCCCCCATACCGAAGACTTCTATCATGAACTATCATATGTTGATGGAAAATCAGAGAGCCTCGAAAACCTTAGAAGAGTGTCGACACGATAAGCCATAAAGCCATAAAATGGTAGGACGATGGAACCCTTTACAGGCAACCGTTGCCAATCGTAGGATATACGGTGAAGTTCAACCCAGACCCGTTTTCTGCAGGAGAAACCATTAATGGTAGACCACCATGAGTGTTTCGATAGTTGTCTAGAATGGACACAGACCCCTCAGCTAAGAAGATCCAGTCTCGGACAAAATTCAACCTTGACGAACCGACCCAAGCTTTTGAGGAAAACTCTATGCTTCTGACAGAAGAGCTTTAATGAAGGAGCTATTGTAAGATATGTGAAGAGACATACATTGTCAGCCCTCCAGAGGAAATATCTGAGTTTATTGGAACCATGACCTTGTTTTTAAGGGTGGTAGCACCCCTGACCTTTCTGACCAAGACATTTGCTAGAAGACCCCAACCCCTAACCTTTTCTTGCTAGCCTCTTCGAATCTCGAGGACGAGATTCATTTTAAGTGTGGTAGGTTTGTAACATCCCAAAATTCTAAATTTTGGAATGTTATATTAAATAAATAACTATGCTTGTTGTCTGATTGTTGGTTTGATTGAATGAGTGAAACTGAGTGAAATTTGAAAACTTTTGAAAGTTGAATGAGAGGGAATGAAATGACTTTCCCAAAACTTTCTCCTTTGCCTTTTGGATCTCAATGAATTCAAATTCATTCCAACACCAAAGCCTAGAGTGAAGATGACATGACTTCTTCCATTTTGAAATGAGTAGGGTTTTGGAAAAGATTTGAATTTCATTTGGGAAGATTTCAAATTCAAAGCTTTATGCAACTCAATGACTTTCATGAGGGAAGATAAAATGACTTCTTCAATTATATGAAATATGAGTTGGAAGTTGAGTAGTATCAAGTTGAAAGTCATTTGAAAGTGCTTTGAAACCCTCTTTCAAAATTTTGAGTTTTGAATTTGAATTCAAACTTTGGCATGTGGGAAACATTTCAAAAACTATGCCTGATAAATACTTGAACCAAAAGTATGAGAGGAGTAAACATGACACTCCAAAAATATCAGAGGAAAACATTGCCAAAAGATTTGGATTCAAATCTGAATTTTATTTGAATTTGAAAAAATGGAGTTTTATATAGTTTGGATTTTGTCTTTGGAAAAATGTTCAAATGAAAGGGAATATTCCCCTGATCATTTTGGTATATATATACCATATATAAAATATTTATAGATAAGGTTTTATTTTTGTTTTTGTTTTAATTAAAAAAATAAAGGAAAAACCCCAGGGGCGCCAGCCAGGCCACCCCAGGCCCAGCCAGCGCCGCCTCACCCCCTCACCCTCATTAGCAGCCCAAGCCCAGCTGCCCAGAGCCAGCCAGGCCAGCCCAGCTCACCCCGCGCCCCCCCTCGCCGAAACCCCCAGGCTTCGGTCGACCGCCCGTTCCCTCCCCCTCTCTCTCTCACTGACCCGCGGGCCCCGCCCCGTCTTCTTCCCCCTCGCCCACGCCACGCCACTCACCGGAGATCCACCGGATCCCGAAGGATCCGGGATCCCCGACAGCCCCGATGCCCTTCCGAACCATCCCGACCCCTGGCTATAAAGCCAGAGGCTCCGCACCCCATTCCCCTAGCGACGCCGGACCCCTCTCCCTCTCCCTCCCGAGCTCACTGGAGTCCAGGCTCGCCACCGCCCGCCAAAGTCGCCCGCCGACGCCACCACAGTCCACCCGACCCTCCCCAACACCACCGAACCCTCCCCCGTGCTCGTCGCGTCTCCCCAAACGACTTCATGGCTTCGCCCGGCCTTGAACGCTCAAGCCTCTCGCCGCCGCCGCCCGCCCGTCGGAGTCCCAGTAAGTCCCCAGCATCCCCCTCCCCCGTTCGATCTTAGATCGACGGCCTCGATTAGACGCCCCGAAACGTTAGGTTTTAGTTATAAAACCGGCCGGCCCGATCGGTTTTATTTTTAGTTTAGGTTTTATTTTTTAGGCCCGGTTCGTTTAGATTAGACCCAGGGCCCGTTTAGACTAAACTACGCCTAGTGCACAGTATAGGCCCATTAGGCCTTTTTCTTTTTATTTTGATTTTCTGTTTTAGCCGAATAGTTTCAATTTTCAAAAATGTATATCTTTTATTATGTTTAATATTTTTGAGTGATTCTTTTTTTGTTGGATTGCAAATTTTATGTAGTTTCTGAAAAATATATATTTAGCTATGTTAAAATAATTAAAAACGCTTTAATATTGTTTTAGTCAGAATAGCAAATCTGTTATAACTTTAGTTAGAAAAATTATTTTTGCATGATTCTTTTTGTCACCACTTTATTTTGACATTGCCAAACCCTAGAAATTAATTTGGGTATTTTAGGATTAATAAATAATTAATTTTAGACAGAATACAATTAATCCTAATTAATTAACTACTTCCTGTTTTCCTAATTAATTAATTAGTAAATTAATTTATTTTTAACTTGTGATTAGTTATTCTAGGTTAGTTTCTGTCACTCCATTAGATGAACTTTTATTTATAATTAATAAAAGTTTTAATTTATTTTTCTTAATAGAAATTGGATTAGGCCTATTATGAGTTTTATAATAGCTTTTAAATTAATTCTTTTTGCTCCTAGTTGCTTAGTGAATCCTTTTCTGTTAAGTTAACCTAAAACCATGATTAGGTTATATTAAGAAATTTTTATTATATAAAACTATTTTTGGCATTGTTTGAAGTAGGGAAAACTTTGAGTGGCCTTTCTTTGAGTTTTTCTTTTGGATTTGGTTTGGTTGTTTTGTTGTGTTATGTTGCTATTGTTATGTTATTGTGTTAAGTGATGTTATGTTATGTGCTTATTATAGTTATTGTTTGCCTCGGTAGAATTTCCGGAGTGCGAGGATTGCTACTACGAAACCCTAGTTTTTTCGAAGATCGTCAACCAGGCAAGTTCACTTTGACCATGTTTTTCTTACCTATGTTTTATTGCATTTAGTGGCACCATTGCAACCACCCCTCAGTAGTGTTATTGAATCCTTGTAGTTGAGTAGTATGCATGAGGTAGGAACCCATCACCCTGATACCAAGCCCGGGACGTTATTTGTTTTTAATGCTACGCTATAGTAGACGGGGTTTGGTATGAGTGCTCGAGAGTGGTGTGAAGAAGGAGAACTCTACGTCAATGACGACAACTCCATGATGGAATCTGCAAGGACTGCATCTTCAAGACCTCAAGACTTCAAGACTCGAGACAGGATTTTCAATACACACTCTTTGGGTGAAGGATTTGTGACGGGCACCTGGAGAAACCGGTGGTTGGCGGGATGCATGGAGAAGCGCCATGACATCTTGAAAGCTTCACCCAGACTCAAAGAGACGGAAGAATACTTCATGCCCGGAAGCTTACCTATGCAACCGCAAGTCATTATGGGCTCTGGCTTGGTTGACCTTAGTTGTGACTCTGGCTGGGACGGTACTAGCAGATGTAGAAGGACGGTAGGATTGAATGGGTACCGGATAGTGGTCAGAGGAACTCTTTGGAAGACCATGTTTCGGTCATCTTGTTCTCAAACACCCTGAAGTGCGAGAACGTAAAGAGAGGGATCGGATCTTGCGGGTAAAGTGTACAAACCTCTGCAGAGGGTTTTAAACCTAATCGATTAGCCGTGTCCCGATTACGGACAATTTGAGCATCTGGACTTGGATCTATTTCGAACTCTCAACACGGATTGATAACTTAATTGTGGGCAACATATGATGATTTTGGGTTATGAGACATCGGTTGGCGGAACCATGTCATGATAGAAAACACCTTAGTACAGACTTCATTCTATTCCTTTGATGTAGGTAAAATAAAATCAGCTTTTACGCAAACAAAGTTCGAATCTGAGCCATAAAGCCATATTGCATATAGTATAGTTTTATCATCTGTTTTCTCATATTGTGATCTTGCGGTACATTCAATGTAATGACCTACACGGCTGCAACGTATCATGTTGCAGATATTTCCTCGACGAGTAAGAGTTACGATACAGGTTACGGTCTACACTCAACCTGCCGATGGCGTTGATGGGACTCCACACCCGTTTGATTGTTTCACTGAGTATTATGAGGTATATATCAGTTTTACGTTATTTATGCATGTGATTGCACTTTGATATATACATTGATGTACTGTGTGTGCCAGCATACTGATCCAGGGATGGCACAGTAACACAGAGGCTTGACCGTCTGAGGTCGGGTCGCTACATGGCGACCTTTGATGCCCAGTGTATGTAATCCGCGGTCACGTTGCGCTTTATTATCACCGGTAGTGAACTTTGATTCCCAGTGGATGTAATATACCGTAGTTTCTTTATTTTATGGTCTAGGTTTATTCTTGGTGGGTATGCTTTAATTTAGGCCGGAAGGTTTAGTGGATCTCAGTGTTGTCGGTCTTCAGGCCAGCCCGTTACTCATATGGGCCAAACATGGGCCTATAATCATCTTGGGCCATTAGCAGGTCTAAACGTATAGTAGTTTTCCGTCTTTAACAGGCCGAGTAAAGTTCTGGCCAGCTGGGCCAGAGAATACCATGGGCTTTTAACAGGCTAAAACTTAGATTGGAATAGCGTTGAGCCGAAAAAATCATGGGCCAATACAGGCCGAAACTGCCTAAGGCCCATGTTTGGCCCAAATAGGACGAGCCTGTTGGGGAACCTAGTAATTTCAAAAAAATTCCTACGCACACGCAAGATCATGGTGATGTATAGAAACGAGAGGGGAGAGTGTTGTCCGCGTACCCTCGTAGACCGTAAGCGGAAGCGTTATGAGAATGCGGTTGATGTAGTCGTACATCTTCACGATCCGACCGATCCAAGTACCGAACGTACGGCACCTCCGAGTTCAGCACACGTTCAGTTCGATGACGATCCCCGGACTCCGATAGAGCAAAGTGTCGGGGATGAGTTCCGTCAGCACGACGGCGTGGTGACGATCTTGATGTTCTACCGTCGCAGGGCTTCGCCTAAGCACCGCTACAATATTATCGAGATGGACTATGGTGGAGGGGGGCACCGCACACGGCTAAGGAACGATCACGAAGATCAACTTGTGTCTCTATGGGGTGCCCCTACCCCCGTATATAAAGGAGTGGAGGAGGGGGAGGGCCGGCCCTCTCTATGGCGCGTCCTAGGAGAGTCCTACTCCCACCGGGAGTAGGATTCCCCCTTTCCTAGTAGAACTAGGAGCCCTTCCATGTAGTAGGAGTAGGAGAGAAGGAAAGGGAAGAGAGAAGGGAAGGAAGGAGGGGCGCAGCCCCTCCCTAGTCCAATTCGGACTAGGCCTGGGGGGCGCGGCCTGCCCTAGGCAGCCCCTCTCTCTTTCCCGTATGGCCCAATAAGGCCCAATACTTCTCGGCGAATTCCGTAACTCTCCGGTACTCCGAAAATACCCGAATCACTGGAACCTTTCCAAGTCCGAATATAGTCGTCCAATATATCGATCTTTACGTCTCGACCATTTCGAGACTTCTCGTCATGTCCCCGATCTCATCCGGGACTCGAACTCCTTCGGTACATCAAAACTCATAAACTCATAATATAAGCATCGCCGAAACCTTAAGCGTGCGGACCATACGGGTTCGAGAACTATGTAGACATGACCGAGACACGTTTCCGATCAATAACCAATAGCGGAACCTGGATGCTCATATTGGCTCCTACATATTCTACGAAGATCTTTATCGGTCAAACCGCATAACAACATACGTTGTTCCCTTTGTCATCGGTATGTTACTTGCCCGAGATTCGATCGTCGGTATCCAATACCTAGTTCAATCTCGTTACCGGCAAGTCTCTTTACTCGTTACGTAATGCATCATTCCGTAACTAACTCATTAGCTACATTGCTTGCAAGGCTTATAGTGATGTGCATTACCGAGAGGGCCCAAAGATACCTCTCCGACAATCGGAGTGACAAATCCTAATCTCGAAATACGCCAACTCAACAAGTACCTTCAGAGACACCTGTAGAGCTCCTTTATAATCACCCGATTCGTTGTGACGTTTGGTAGCACACAAAGTGTTTCTCCGTAAACGGAGTTGCATAATCTCATAGTCATAGGAACATGTATAAGTCATGAAGAAAGCAATAGCAACATACTAAACGATCAAGTGCTAAGGCTAACGGATTGGGTCAAGTCAATCACATCATTCTCCTAATGATGTGATCATGTTAATCAAATGACAACTCTTTTGTCCATGGCTAGGAAACATAACCATCTTTGATAAACGAGCTAGTCAAGTAGAGGCATACTAGTGACACTATGTTTGTCTATATATTCACACATGTATTATGTTTCCGGTTAATACAATTCTAGCATGAATAATAAACATTTATCATGATATAAGGAAATAAATAATAACTTTATTATTGCCTCTAGGGCATATTTCCTTCAGTCTCCCACTTGCTAGAGTCAATAATCTAGTTCACATCATCATGTGATTCAACACCAATATTCACATATGTATGTGATTAAGACCCATAGTTCACATCGTCATGTGACCAACACCCAAAGGGTTTACTAGAGTCAATAATCTAGTTCACATCGCTATGTGATTAACACCCAAAGAGTACTAAGGTACGATCATGTTTTGCTCGTGAGAGAAGCTTAGTCAACGGGTCTGTCACATTCAGAGCCGTATGTATTTTGCAAATATTCTATGTCTACAATGCTCTGCACGGAGCTACTCTAGCTAATTGCTCCCACTTTCAATATGTATCCAGTTGAGACTTAAGAGTCATCTGGATCGGTGTAAAAAGCTTGCATCGATGTAACTCTTTACGACAGGCTCTTTTATCACCTCCATAATCGAGAAATATTTCCTTAGTCCTCACTAAGGATGTTCTTGACCAATGTCCAGTGATCTACTCCTAGATCACTATTGTACTCCCTTACCAAATTCAGAGCAAGGTATACAATAGGTCTGGTACATAGCATATCATACTTTATAGAACCTATGACTGAGGCATAGGGAATGACTTTCATTCTCTTTTCTATTTTCTGCCGTGGTCGGGATTTGAGTCTTACTCAATTTCACACCTTTGCAACACAGGCAAGAACTTTTCTTTTGACTGTTCCATTTTGAACTACTTCAAAATCTTGACAAGGTATGTACTTATTGAAAAAAATTATCAAGCGTATTGATCTATCTCAATAGATCTTGATGCTCAATATGTAAGTAGCTTTACTGAGGTCTTTCTTTTAAATAACTCCTTTCAAATACTCCTTTATGCTTTCCAGAAAAATTCTACATCATTTCTGATCAACAATATGTTACTCACATATATTTATCAAAAAGGCGGTAGTGCTCCCACTCACTTTATTGTAAATACAGGCTTCACCGCAAGTCTGTATAAAACAATATGCTTTGATCAACTTATCAAAGCGTGTATTCCAACTCTCAGATGCTTGCACCAGTCCATAGATGGATCGCTGGAGCTTGCACATTTTGTTAGCTCCTTTAGGATTGACAAAACCTTCTGGTTGCATCATATACAACTCTTCTTTAATAAATCCATTAAAGAATATAGTTTTGACATCCATTTGCCAGATTTCATAAAATGTGGCAATTGCTAACATGATTCGGACAGACTTAAGCATCGCTACAGTGGAGAAAATTTCATTGTAGTCAACACCTTGAACTTGTCGAAAACCTTTTTTGTGACAAGTCGAGCTTTGTAGATAGTAACACTACTATCAATGTTCGTCTTCCTCTTGAAGATCCATTTATTTAATATGGCTTGCTGATCATCGAGCAAGTCAATCAAAGTCCATACTTTGTTCTCATACATGGATCCTATCTCAGATTTCATGGCCTCAAGCCATTTCACGGAATCTGGGCTCATCATCGCTTCCTCATAGTTCGTAGGTTCATCATGGTCTAGAAAGATGACTTCCAGAACATGACTACCGTACCACTCTGGTGCGGATCTTACTCTGGAAGACCTACGAGGTTTGGTAGCAACTTGATCTGAAGTTTCATGTTCATCATCATTAACTTCCTCACTAATTGGTGTAGGAATCACTGAACTGATTTACGTGATGAACTACTTTCCAATAAGGGAGAAGGTAGAATTACCTCATCAAGTTCTACTTTCCTCCCACTCACTTCTTTCGAGAGAAACTTCTTCTCTAGAAAGGATCCATCTTAGCAACGAATAACTTGCCTTCGGATCTGTGATAGAAGGTGTACCCAATAGTTACCTTTGGGTATTCTATGAAGACGCACTTTTCCGATTTGGGTTCGAGCTTATCAGGTTGAAACCTTTTCATATAAGCATCACAACTCCAAGCTTTAAGAAACGACAGCTTAGTTTTACTGCTAAACCATAGTTCATACGGTGTCATCTCAACGGATTTAGATGGTGCCCTATTAAACGTGAATGCAGCTGTCTCTAATGCATAACCCCAAAACGATAGTGGTAAACCGATAAGAGACATCATAGATCGCACCATATCTAGTAAAGTACGATTCCGACGTTCGGACACACCATTAGATTGTGGTGTTCCGGTGGCGTGAGTTGTGAAACTATTTCACATTGTTTCAAATGAAGACCAAACTCGTAACTCAAATATTCGTCTCCATGATCGGATCGTAGAAACTTTATTTTTCTTGTTACGATGATTTTCCACTTCACTCTGAAATTCTTTGAACTTTTCAAATGTTTCAGACTTATGTTTCATCAAGTAGATATACCCATATCTGCTCAAATCATCTGTGAAGGTCAGAAAATAATGATACATGCCACGAGCCTTAACACTCATCGAATCGCATACATCGGTATGTATTATTTCCAATAAGTCAGTAGCTTGTTCCATTGTTCCGGAGAACGGAGTTTTAGTCATCTTGCCCAAAAGGCACGGTTCGCAAGCATCAAATGATTCATAACCAAGTGATTCATAACCAAGTGATTCTGAAAATCCATCTTTATGGAGTTTCTTCATGTGCTTTACACCGATATGACCCGAACGTCAGCGCCACAAATAAGTTGCACTATCATTATTAACTTTGCATCTTTTGGCATCAATATTATGAATATGTATATCACTATGATCGAGATCCAACAAACTATTTTCATTGGGTGTATGACCATCGAAGGTTTTATTCATGTAAACAGAACAACAATTATTCTTTTACTTTAAATGAATAAATGTATCGCAATAAACATGATCAAATCATATTAATGTTCAACGCAAACGCCAAATAACATTTATTTAGGTTTAACACTAATCCCGAAGGTATATGGAGTGTGCGAAGATGATCATATCAATCTTGGAACTACTTCCAACACTCATCGTCACTTCCCCTTCAACTAGTCTCTGTTTATTCTGTAACTCCTGTTTCGAATTACTAATCTTAGCAACCGAACAAGTATCAAATACTCAGGGCTACTATAAACACTAGTAAGGCACACATCAATAACCTTTATATCAAATATACCCTTGTTCACTTTGCCATCCTTCTTATCCACCAAATATTCAGGGTATTTCTGCTTCCAGTGACCATTTCCTTTGCAGTATAAGCACTCAGTTTCAGGCTTTGGTCCAGCTTTGGGCTTCTTCGCGCGAGTGACAACTTGCTTTTCATTCTACTTGAAGTTCCCTTTCTTTCCCTTTGCCCTTTTCTTGAAACTAGTGGTCTTGTCAATCATCAACACTTGATGCTCTTTTCTTGATTTCTACCTTCGTCGATTTCAGCATCACGAAGAGCTCGGGAATCGTTTTCGTCATCCCTTGCATTATAGTTCATCACGAAGTTCCAGCAACTTGGTGATGGTGACTAGAGAACTCTGCTAATCACTATCTTATCTGGAAGATTAACTCCCACTTGATTCAAGCGATTGTAATTCAGACAATCTAAGTACTTGCTCACTAGTTGAGCAATTCTCCTCCATCTTTTAGGCAAAGCATTTGTCAGAGGTCTCATACCTCTTGACACGGGCATGAGTCTGAAATACCAATTTCATCTCTTGAAACATCTTATATGTTCCATGACGTTTCAAAAACGTTTTTGTAGTCCCGGTTCTAAGCCATAAAGCATGGTGCACAAAACTATCAAGTAGTCATCATATTGAGCTAACCAAATGTTCATAACGTCTGCATCTGCTCCTGCAACAGGTCTGTCACCTAGCGGTGCATCAAGGACATAATTCTTCTGTGCAGCAATGAGGATAAACCTCAGATCACGGACCAAGTCCGCATCATTGCTACTAACATTTTTCAACACAATTTTCTCTAGGAACATATCAAAATAAACATATGAAAGCAACAACGCAAGCTATTGATCTACAACATAATTTGCAAAATACTATCAGGACTAAGTTCATGATAAATTTAAGTTCAATTAATCATATTACTTAAGAACTCCCACTTAGATAGACATCTCTCTAGTCATCTAAGTGATCACGTGATCCAAATCAACTAAACCATGTCCGATCATCACGTGAGATGGAGTAGTTTCAATGGTGAACATCACTATGTTGATCATATCTACTATATGATTCACGCCGACCTTCGGTCTCCGTGTTCCGAGGCCATATCTGTATATGCTAGGCTCGTCAAGTTTAACCTGAGTATTCCGGCGTGTGCAACTGTTTTGCACCCGTTGTATTTGAACGTAGAGCATATCACACCCGATCATCACGTGGTGTCTCAAAGACGAAGAACTTTCGCAACGGTGCATACTCGGGAGAACACTTCTTGATAATTAGTGAGAGATCATATTAAAATGCTACCGTCAATCAAAGCAAGATAAGATGCATAAAGGATAAACATCACATGCAATCAATGTAAGTGATATGATATGGCCATCATCATCTTGTGCTTGTGATCTCCATCTCAAAGCACCGTCGTGATCACCATCGCCACCGGCGCGACACCTTGATCTCCATCATAGCATCGTTGTCGTCTCGCCAATCTTACGCTTCTACGACTATCGCTACCGCTTAGTGATAAAGTAAAGCATTACAGGGTGTTTGCATTTCATACAATAAAGTGACAACCATATGGCTCCTGCCAGTTGCCGATAACTTCGGTTACAAAACATGATCATCTCATAAAATAAAATATAGCATCATGTCTTGACCATATCACATCACAACATGCCCTGCAAAAACAAGTTAGACGTCCTCTACTTTGTTGTTGCAAATTTACGTGGCTGCTACGGGCTGAGCAAGAACCGTCCTTACCTACGCATCAAAACCACAACGATAGTTCGTCAACGCAGATTTGAATAATCAAGTCGGTATGGGGCTGCTCCCTTTTGTTACTCCGCAAATATTGTTGTTTTAACCTTCGCAAGGACCGGGCGTAGCCACACTCGGTTCAACTAAAGTTGGAGAAACAGACACCCGCCAGCCACCTGTGTGCAAAGCACGTCGGTAGAACCAGTCTCGCGTAAGCGTACGCGTAATGTCGGTCCGGGCCGCTTCATCCAACAATACCGCCGAACCAAAGTGAGACATGCTGGTAAGCAGTATGACTTGTATCGCCCACAACTCACTTGTGTTCTACTCATGCATATAACATCTACGCATAAAACCAGGCTCGGATACCACTGTTGGGGAACGTAGTAATTTCAAAAAAAATCCTACGCACACGCAAGATCATGGTGATGTATAGCAACGAGAGGGGAGAGTGTTGTCCACGTACCCTCGTAGACCGTAAGAAGAAGCGTTATGATAATGCGGTTGATGTAGTCGTACGTCTTCACGATCCGACCTATCCAAGTACCGAACGTACGGCACCTCCGAGTTCAGCACACGTTCAGTTCGATGACGATCCCTGGACTCCGATCCAGCAAAGTGTCGGGGATGAGTTCCGTCAGCACGACGGCATGGTGACGATCTTGATGTTCTACCGTCGCAGGGCTTCGCCTAAGCACCGCTACAATATTATCGAGGTGGACTATGGTGGAGGGGGGCACCGCACACGGCTAAGGAACGATCACGAAGATCAACTTGTGTCTCTATGGGGTGCCCCCTGCCCCCGTATATATAGGAGTGGAGGAGGGGGAGGGCTGGCCCTCTCTATGGCGCGCCCTAGGGGAGTCCTACTCCCACCGGGAGTAGGATTTCCCCTTTCCTAGTAGAACTAGGAGCCCTTCCATGTAGTAGGAGTAGGAGAGAAGGAAAGGGAAGAGAGAAGGGAAGGAAGGAGGCGCAGCCCCTCCCTAGTCCAATTAGGACTAGGCCTTGAAGCGCGGCCTGCCCTAGGCAGCCCTCTCTCTTTCCCGTATGGCCCAATAAGGCCCAATACTTCTCCCGGCGAATTCCGTAACTCTCCGGTACTCGAAAAATACCCGAATCACTCGGAACCTTTCCGAAGTCCGAATATAGTCGCCCAATATATCGATCTTTACATCTCGACCATTTCGAGACTCCTCGTCATGTCCCCGATCTCATCCGGGACTCCGAACTCCTTCGGTACATCAAAACTCATAAACTCATAATATAAGCATCGCCGAAACCTTAAGCGTGCGGACCCTACGGGTTCGAGAACTATGTAGACATGACCGAGACACGCTTCCGGTCAATAACCAATAGCGGAACCTGGATGCTCATATTGGCTCCTACATATTCTACGAAGATCTTTATCGGTCAAACCGCATAACAACATACGTTGTTCCCTTTGTCATCGGTATGTTACTTGCCCGAGATTCGATATCCAATACCTAGTTCAATCTCATTACCGGCAAGTCTCTTTACTCGTTACGTAATGCATTATTTCGTAACTAACTCATTAGCTACATTGCTTGCAAGGCTTATAGTGATGTGCATTACCGAGAGGGCCCAAAGATACCTCTCCGACAATCGGAGTGACAAATCCTAATCTCGAAATACGCCAACTCAACAAGTACCTTCGGAGACACCGTAGAGCTCCTTTATAATCACCCGATTCGTTGTGACGTTTGGTAGCACACAAAGTGTTCCTCCGGTAAACGGGATTTGCATAATCTCATAGTCATAGGAACATGTATAAGTCATGAAGAAAGCAATAGCAACATACTAAACGATCAAGTGCTAAGGCTAAGGGTCAAGTCAATCACATCATTCTCCTAATGATGTGATCCCACTAATCAAATGAAAACTCTTTTGTCCATGGCTAGGAAACATAACCATCTTTGATAAACGAGCTAGTCAAGTAGAGGCATACTAGTGACACTATGTTTGTCTATGTATTCACACATGTATTATGTTTCCGGTTAATACAATTCTAGCATGAATAATAAACATTTATCATGATATAAGGAAATAAATAATAACTTTATTATTGCCTCTAGGGCATATTTCCTTCAGAGCCGTTAACAGACCAAAATATATCTCGGGCCTGTTTGGCCCAATAAAATTATGGGCTTTAAGCAGGTCGGTATCCACACAGGCCATAGGCCCAAAAGTGTCACGGGCCATTATCAGATGGGCTCTAAGAAAGCCGATTCAACGTGGGTTATAATTAGGCCCAATTATTACCCGAGCCACTAACAGGCCGATAGGCCAGTTGGGCTGAAATTTATCCACGAAGACTACGGGTCGCTAAGAGGCCTAAAGTTACTTCAAACAAGAGATAGCCCAGTTTCTGCATGGGCCGTTAAATGGCCTAAAGTTAAACTGGGCCGACAACGTCCTAGATGCACCACGAGCCCTAACAGGCCGAAACTATTATCGGGCCGAACTGGTAAATGGGCATTTAACAGGCTAAAACTGTAAGTGCATCTAGTGCCCCTTAGTGATTTTGGTGTATTGAAGACTTATAGGTTAAGGGACTAATGTGTTTGTGAGTGTACATAGGTCTATAAGTCTGAGGAGTTTGATATTTACGATGAAAGTCGACCCATAAAATGAATGTCTTCAGTTGAAGACTTTGGTTTTCTTGAAGACTTTGAAAGTGAGGAAATTGGTGTGACCCTGAAGACTTGATATTCATGCGACGATTATGAAGCGTGAAGACTTTTGTTTTCGTAGTTTCATTTTCTCTTTCTTGAGTCATAGGAAACACCATACTGTTAAAAGGGGGTCAAGCTAAAACTAAGGGAAAGTTTCCAAGTGATGCTCATCTCAAATCCTACACCTACCCAATCCTTTCGAGTGAAGCCATTGGAAATCTCATACAGTTTAGTCAAATTTCTTCAGTAACAGAGACGAATATCTTCTGTTCTTTGAGGAATTTGTCTGACTGAGGAGTGAGGAATTCGCCAGTGCGGATTGCCTACAAGTGAGGAACACGATAGCCCTGAGGAATTTCAGAGCTCAAATATCCGACCGTTGTTGTGCTACCCGCCAGCTGTCCCAAAATATCTACCCACCTAACGATCATATCATTGAAGGGCATTTATGTCTTATCATGCCGGGCTGCTCCCTAGGCTATAAATAGCCACCCCCTACAACCACTAGTTGGTTGGCTGCTCCGAGAGATAGATTGACACTTGTCATTTAGAGCATCCCATACTCCGAGGACTTTGAGCGAAAACCATCAGTGAGGAAAAACCCAAACACCTACAAACCCAAATTTATTGAGCATCACTGAAGAGATTGTTCCTGTGTGGAACTGACGCTTGTTACCTTTGAGGATTGTGCATCCTCCAGACGGTTAGGCGTCATGGTCTAGAGCATCCAAGAGGAAATTGTGGATTGCCGAGTGACCGAGTCTATGAAGGTTTGGAAGTCACCTAAAGACTTACCACGAGTCATTGGGCGAGGTCTGTGTGATATTATCTCAAGGAGAATACGGTGAGGACTGTGTGTCCTCAGGTTTAAATACCTAGCCGCTCCAACCAGACGTACGACAATCACAACAAATGGAACTGGTCTACCAAATCATTGTCTTCACCAAGCTACTGGTTCTATTTCCTCAACCCTTTCATTTCCTCATTCATGTGTTGATGAACTTGATTGTTACTATTTGAAGACTTTGACTGAAGACTTTCTCAATTTCCTCATTCCTAATTCTTCAGTCACTTTGTCTTCAGCCTGCTTATCATGTTAACACGCTACTTGTACTCTGTGTATGTTTCATTTCATCATGATGATTGTGCTACTGTTCTTTTATGCATGCATCTGAGTACTTATTCCGCTGCTAAGTAGTTTGTTGCTTAGGAATTTCCTCACCTAGAAATTCCTCAGCGACGAATTTGTAAAAGTTACCTATTCACCTCCCCGCTAGTCGATATAACGCACTATCAGAAATACAAACCTGGCTTAGAGTGGCCCCAAAAGAATAGTGGCCTGTTAATGGGCCTGATCCGATATGGGCCATCATTTGGCCCAAAACATGGCAGGCTGTGAACGGGCCTGATCGGATATGGGCCTCAATTTGACCCAAAACATGGAAGGCTGTTAACGAACCAGCCCACTAGTGTCTGGAAAAATATGGTGGGCCTTTAGCTGGGCCGGCGTTTTACCTTAAATGGGCCCTTTGTTGGCACATGCCGCGTGTCGACATATCATAGGCATCTTCCATCCATTATAGGGATGACATCTGTCCCAACGATGAGCTGACATGTGCATTATCCGGCGAATGAGAATTTTACACGTGGAAAATCCCCATTAGTCGGGGCTGTTAACGGGTTATCGGATCCAAGCCGGTACCCGATAGCTTAACGGCGACCCATTGCGGTGGATGCCACGAGTCACCCTTGACGAAAGCACTTCTATGACGCGCGATTTATCATCATGGAAGTGGACACTTCCGTGATGATAATTTTGGTAATGTCATGGAACACTTCTACGACATCATATGTATGGCTATCTTGATTCTGTCATAAATGCATGGTAAAAAACGTGACCTACTGTGACAAACACGTATCATCACGGAAGTGTATTTTTTTTAGTATAGGGGTCCGGAATACTGTGACCATCGAAATAGCCCCCAAGCCCGCCATCCCGAAACTGATAAATTGATTCCGTCCCTCCAGTCGAGGACTCATCACCTGAGTAGATGAGAGTCTCTCCCCTAGATGTAGAATTTTCTGCAAGCTCCAAGCCTTGCGTGAAACCGATGAAGGCACGCTACCGGTCGAGTTGAACCCGGGCGGGTTGCGTGCGCTGAGCCGACTTGATGAGGCCGGTGCAGGTGTCCGGCTCAGGCTTCGATTCGCCGATTTTGCCAATGAAGACGTGAATTCCGCTGAAGGGGACCCGGTACCCGTACTCGATTGAGTCGGCCTCGGGGCCCCAGCCAGTGTCGTCAATGTAGAGCTTGCCACGGCGTCTCTTAGTCATCCTACCAACAGCGTACCCCTCGATCCTTGGGAAAGAGCCCCTCAAGAACTCGAAACCAGGGACGTTCCTGAGGGGGGTAAGGGGCGGCCGCCCCGGGCCCCCAAAATCCATGGGCCCCCTCCTAGGTTTTTTCTATGTAGGTATCCCATAGGCCCTAAGCTTCTCTTTAGAAAAAAGCAGCCCAACTGAGGGCACAGAGAGAGGAAGGGACGTATAGTTAGCAGCCTAATTTCAGTCAAGTAATAAAGCAAGTACTTTGACATAATAATCTCTTGCCATTCGCGACACTCTTTAATTTCCTATTCTCTTGCCCGGTCACTCCCGAGCTCCCTGCCGCAAGTCACCGCAGCTGGCACGTAGTTCTCCAGGTGATGGATGCAACCACTCAGGCCCTGGCAATTTACATCGCCTAGCACCTCCGGTCTCCAATCTCCAGTCGTTGGGCGCGCGGCGCATACATCGACTCACAAATCCAGCAGGAAGTCTGCAACATATCATCGTCGAGTGTCTGATCATTAACGATGATCCAATAAATCCCAGGTATATCATTGTTACGCCCCTGGATGAGTAAGAAGATGTGATTTGTGTGAGAAATTGGGTGCTTAACAATCATACTATTCCCAATTTCATATATATAATTTACCTCGCATAATTAGCAACAAGCAATAATCAAAATTGTTAGTAATCAAATAATTTTCCTTCACATACACGATGCATAACTTGAACTATTCAACTTTTGATGATTTTATTTTTATTTTCAGTACCCCATGTAATTGTGTTGTCTAGAAATTATGCACGTGGTAGCAAGAAAAGAAAAGGGAAACATGAGGTTGACTTGATAAAATCACCGAGAGCAGTAGTTGACAAAAATTTGAGATTAATACTACATGGTGAGTCGACGGTAGTTGCCGTGGACGAAGATAATGAGAGGAAATTGTTAGATGGAATTGACAACGACCCCATCATAAATAACTTTCCATGGATGAATGTTAGATGAATTTTTAAAGGTAAATACTTACAAATTATTTGATATATAAATTTATTTTGAATACATTTAAGCGTTTGTTTAACTACATTTCATCGAAACGTATATTAGATATTATTGCTATGATCGCTCACAGAAATATATTATTGCTATGATGTTTATAAAAGGGGCCCACTGTCTTAGGATTTGCCCCGGGCCCCCAATATCTCAGGACCGGCCCTGCTCAAAGCCACCGTGCGCTAGCCCCACGGTGGGCGCCAACTATCATGGGGTTAACACGTCAGATGTCCTATTGAATGGACTTAGGTGCGAGGCCATCGCTATGGTTACTAGCTCAAAGGGGCTGAACGGGATGAAGGACACGAGTTTACCCAGGTTCACCCTGTGGGAGTCCTGGATAAGAGGGTCCTTGGGTGTCCGGACTATTTGATATGGGCCAGACTGATGGGTCGTGAAGATAAATCTAAAGACTATCCCCGTGTCCGGGTAGGACTCTGATATGCGTGGACGGCAAGTTTGGTGTCCAGATATGCTATTTATTTCTTCTACAAACGGACTTTGTACAACCCTAGGCCCCTCCGATGTGTATATAAACCGGAGGTTTAGTTTGTAGAGATCAACAAAATTCTCATAGGCTAGACAGCTAGGGTTTGGCCATTACGATCTCGAGATAGATCAACTCTTGTAAACCCTATACTCATCGAATACAATCAAGCAGGACGTAGGGTTTTACCTCCTTTAAGAGGGCCCGAACCTGGGTAAACATAGTGTCCCCATCGTCCCTTATTACCATTGATCCTCAGACACACAGTTCGGGACCCCCTACCCAAGATCTGCCGGTTTTGACACCGACATTGGTGCTTTAATCCGTTGTGTTGTTGACAGAAGGATCGATGGCTCACCTCGTCATCGACAAGGACGCTATTTTCGGGGAGACCTTTCTCCCTGGCCAACTCTTTGTGTTTGGCAGCTTCGTGCTACGTGCCAACTCGACTGGTCGCCTCGAGCAGGTCAACAACTACACCCCTGGTCACCAGATCAGGTTTGGAACCTTGAATTACACCGCTGATGTCCGAGGAGGCCTAATCTTTGAGGGGTTCATGGCCTCGGTTGCCGCTCCCCACCCATATGAAGGAAGCCCTTCAGACCCACCATCAGATTCCGTCCAGGGGTCGACGCTCACGCCCACCTCGGCCTTAGATCCGGGGCGGACCTCTTCCTCCGAAGACAGGAGGATAAACCCCGCCGGATTCTATCCCATTACGGAGCTTCTTGCCGGAGATCCAGATGCGACCATACCGTGGGCGGAGTCAAACGGGACTCTCCCCGTCATTGGGAAGCCGGACTCACCTCTAGACGTCAACTTCGAACTCTTAAGGTCCGCATCCATCGGGCTCGATCAAGTGGCCATCTCCGAGCCTAGCTCTGCAGATCCTCCGACCCTTGTTCAGCTTTCGCTCTTAGACGAAGCTATGAACTTAATACAATTTCTCGCCATCATGGAAATATCGCCTCCAAACTATGCCCATCCTAAAGTGGGGGCTGAGAGTAGGGAATTTTACGTCCCACCCACCACCCACTTGATAGCCACTATCGAGGGCCTAAACGACGTGCTAGACTATGCCTCTGAAGACATCAGTGACATGGACGACGATGCCGAGGCCGAACCAGGTCAAAACCCGCCCATCACAGGGCGATGGACGACCACTTCTACTTATGATGTAAACATGGTGGACACACCTGAGAAGAAGGACGACGATGGCACTCAAGACCCGGATGAGGATAAGCCCATCGATGATCCATCAAAGCACCGGAGTCGGCGGCGCCGCTCACGATCGCGTCGGGCAAGGGAAAGCAATACCGGTACCGGAGAAAATGACACTCCGGACAACACTGAAGACTCCGACTACCCCGTTGAGCCTGCGCCTAAGCAGGATGAGTGGGAAGAGGGTCAAGTCAACCCCGAAGAATTTGCCGATCACGAGGATTCGGAAGATAGTAACTATTTGTTGGCCTTTGAAGAGGATGTTAACCTCGGTAACAAAGATTTCATCGTCCTAGAGGAACACCTTGAACAAGAACGCTTCAAGCGATAGCTCATCGCCACCGCGCGGAGCCTGAAAAAGAAACAACAGCTCCAAGCCGAACAGGACACGCTCAACGAAAGATGGACCAAGGTCCTGACCGCCGAAGAAGGATATGGCTTTGAGCGCCAAACAAAAAAGTTACCCTAAACGCAGGCTGTTGCCACAATTCGACGAGGCCTTTGAGCCAATACCGTCAAAATACAATCATATTGATCAACCGGACCGACCACCACATGGATGGGACAAAACGACTCATTATGCCGAACACCAGCTCGTGCCCCCTCACCATAGAGGCAAGGAGATAGCGGCTCCAGGCTAAACATATGACCTACGTCAGGACCTGAACAATAGAGTCAACAAGACCAGATCAATCTATGGATCAAGAGGACGTGCTCCAGCATGAGACGACGGCCGCCAGACCTGGCACGACAAATATAACCAAACCTGGGGTCAGCACGAACACAGATGTCATCCGAACTCCGTCGTGATGTCGCCCAGTATAGAGGTGCGGCACACCCCATGTGCTTTACTGATGAGGTAATGCAGCACCAGTTTCCGAAAGGGTTTAAAACCGTGAACATCAAGCCTTACGATGCAACGACAGACCCCGCTGTATGGATTGAAGATTTTCTTCTCCACATTCACATGGCTCGCGGAGATGACCTCCACGCCATCAAATACCTCCCTCTAAAGCTAAAAGGACCAGCACAACACTGGTTGAATAGCCTCCCAGAAAACTCCATTGGCAGCTGGGAGGACTTAGAGGACACTTTTTGGGACAACTTTCAGGGCACTTATGTCCGGCCACCGGACGCTGATGACCTGAGTCACATAGTCCAGCAACCCAGAGAATCAGCCCGCAAACTTTGGACTCAGTTCTTAATTAAAAAGAACCGAATCATCGATTGCCCGGACGTTGAAGCCTTAGTGGCATTGAAACACAGCATCCCTGACGAATGGCTCGCCCGACACCACGTTCAGGAAAAGCCAAAGACTATGGCAGCTCTTACTACACTTATGACCCGCTTCTTGATACGTCTCCAACGTATCTATAATTCTTTATTGTTCCATGCTATTATATATTCTGTTTGGATGTTTAATGGGCAGTTTTATACACTTTTATATTATTTTGGGACTAACCTATTAACCGGAGGCCCAGCCCAAATTGTTGTTTTCTTGCCTATTTTAGTGTTTTGAAAAAAAGGAATATCAAACGAAGTCCAAACGGAATGAAACCTTCGGGAGAGTTATTTTTGGAACAGAAGCAATCCATGAGACTTGGAGTAGACGTCAGGGAAGCTTCGAGGAAGCCACGAGGCAGGGAGGCGCGCCCTACCCCCCTGGGCGCACCCCCACCCTCGTGGGCCCCTCGTGGCTCCCCTGACCAACTTCTTTCACCTATATATATCCATATACCCTACAAACACCAGAGAGGAGAATAGATCGGGAGTTACGCCGCCGCAAGCCTCTGTAGCCACCAAAAACAAATCGAGGCCCTGTACCGGCACCCTGCTGGAGGGGGGATCCCTCACCGGTAGCCATCTACATCATCCCGGCGCTCTCCATGACGAGGAGTGAGTAGTTCACCCTCGGGGCTGAGGGTATGTACCAGTAGCTATGTGTTTGATCTCTCTCTCGTGTTCTTGACTCGGTACGATCTTGATGTATCGTGAGCTTTGCTATTATAGTTGGATCTTATGATTTTTCTCCCCCTCTACTCTCTTGTAATGGATTGAGTTTTCCCTTTGAAGTTATCTTATCGGATTGAGTCTTTAAGGATTTGAGAACACTTGATGTATGTATTGCATGTGCTTATCTGTGGTGACAATGGGATATTCACGTGATCCACTTGATGTATATTTTGGTGGTCAACTTGCGGGTTCCATATTGTGAACTTATGCATAGGGTTTGGCACACGTTTTCGTCTTGACTCTCAGGTAGAGACTTTGGGGCACTCTTTGAAGTTCTTTGTGTTGGTTGATTAGATGAATCTGAGATTGTGTGATGCATATCGTATAATCATACCCACGGATACTTGAGGTGACATTGGAGTATCTAGGTGACATTAGGGTTTTGGTTGATTTGTGTCTTAAGGTGTTATTCTAGTACGAACTCTATGATAGATCGAGCGGAAAGAATAGCTTCGTGTTATTTTACTACAGACTCTTGAATAGATCGATCAGAAAGAATAACTTTGAGGTGGTTTCGTACCCGACCATAATCTCTTCGTTTGTTCTCCGCTATTAGTGACTTTGGAGTGAATCTTTGTTGCATGTTGAGGGATATTTATATCATCCAATTATGTTATTATTGTTGAGAGAACTTGCACTAGTGAAAGTATGAACCCTCGGCCTTGTTTCCTACCATTGCAATACTGTTTACGCTCACTTTTATGGCTTGCTACCTTGATGTTTTTATATTTTCAGATTACAAAAACCTATATCTACCATCCATATTGCACTTGTATCACCATCTCTTCGCCGAACTAGTGCACCTATACAATTTACCATTGTATTGGGTGTGTTGGGGACACAAGAGACTCTTTGTTATTTGGTTGCAGGGTTGCTTGAGAGAGACCATCTTCATCCCTCGCCTCCCACAGATTGATAAACCTTAGGTCATCCACTTGAGGGAAATTTGCTACTGTCCTACAAACCTCTGCACTAGGAGGCCCAACAACGTCTACAAGAAGAAGGTTGTGTAGTAGACATCAAGCCGTTTCTGGCACCGTTGCCGGGGAGGTGAGTGCTCGAAGGTATATCTTTAGATCTTGCAATCAAGTCTTTTAGTTTCTTGTTTTATCACTAGTTTAGTTTATAAAAGAAAACTACAAACAAAATAGAATTGAGGGTACCTCATATGCTTCATCTTTTTAATATCTTTCATGAGAATAAGGATTCCGATAATTGTGCTCAAGTGCTAGAAGAAGAATGCATTAGAATGTTTGGCACTAAATCTTTGAATGATGAGCATGATTGCAATGTTGTTAGTATGAACTCTTTGAATATCCATAGTGCTAATGATAATTGCACTAGTCATGATGAAAATGTCTCTTATAAGCATGTCAATTTCTGTGGACTTCATAGAGCTTGCAAGTACGCACCAAATAGGGAAAATATATTTTGCAAGAGGAATAAGTATTTGGAAACTAAATGGTTGCAAGAAAGGCTAGATGTTTGTGCTGAAAATTTAAAATTTCTTTGCCGTCCTTGTGAACTTTGCAATGAACGTGATCATTTCAATACCCAATGCAAATTTTTTCATGATCGTATCGTGTCCAAAGATTGTGATGACTTGATTTCCCTTGCACATCATAATGAACTTAGTTTGCTTTTGGGTTATGAAGAAATGAAATGTATAACTAAGGATCTTCCAGAATTTGTCCTTGATAAAGTTCTTGATTTTGATCTAGTAGAAATGTTTATGTATTGTGCGGTGAATTGCATTGAAAATCCTTATATTGCCAATTACATAATGAAGAGGAAACAAATGGAAGATGAAGAGAATACTAATGAAAGGGAAGAGACTTCCCAATATCCTCCTATTATTTCTTATGATGAATCAGGTAACGAGGAGGAGCTTTCTATTCAACCAATCTTATTAACAAGGAGCTCAAAAAAGAGGGTTAAACCCACACATGATGTGAAGAAGAAAAAGAAAAGACGGAGAACTAAAGGTAGAAAGGTATCCCTCCCAAATGACCTTCTCCTATTAGTCATTGTGGTGATGATAATTGCTATACTATTGGTGCTATCCATACTATTAATGATGAGAGTGATTATGCTTATGATATGAAAAGGCCCAAGCTTGGGGATGCTTTGTTTGATGGGAATGACATGTTTGAGAATAAATTTGCTGCAATTAATGTTTGTCTCAAGCTTGGGGATGCTATGTTTAATGAAGATGATATTTCTAGCCTCCCAAGTTTTGATGAGCAAATTTATTATGATGATAGCATGCCTCCTATTTACGATGATTATTGTGATGACACTTATGCTATAAAAAGTAGTGATGATTATATTTATAAAACTTGTCATGATTATGATTACCCCTTTTCTAAATATTAGTCTTTTAATGTGGAAACAATTTATATTATTCGAGTTTCTTATGATACTCCCACTATTCCGAATGAGAAGAATTTTGCTTATGTGGAGAGTAATAAAATTTCTATGCTTGTAGATCATGAAAAGAATGTTTTAGGTGCTGGTTTTATTGTTGAATTAATTCATGATGCTACTGAAAATTATTATGAGGGAGGAATATATGCTTGTAGGAATTGCAATAATACCAAGTTTCCTCTCTATGTGCTTAATGTTTTGAAGTTATGCTTGTTTTGCCTTCCTATGCTAGTTGATTATTGTTCCCATAAGTTGTTTGCTCACAAAATCCCTATGCATAGGAAGTGGGTTAGACTTAAATGTGCTAGTCATATTCTTCATGACGCTCTCTTTATGTTTCAATTCTTATCTTTTATGTGAGCATCATTGAAATCATCATGCCTAGCTAGGGGCGTTAAACGTTAGCACTTGTTGGGAGGCAACCCAATTTTATTTTAGTTCTTTGACTTTTGCTCCTGCTTAGTAATAAATAATCTATATAGCCTCTGGTTAGATGTGGTTTTATGTTTTAATTAGTGTTTGTGCCAAGTAGAACCTTTGGGAAGACTTGGGTGAAGTCTTTATGATCATGCTGTAAAAAACAGAAACTTTAGCGCTCACAAGATTAGCTGCCATTATTTACTGGAGAGCGATTTTAAGTTGATTCTTTTTGAAGATGATTAATAGACAAATTACTCAGGTCCACCAATTTATTTCAGAATTTTTGGAGTTCCAGAAGTATATGTTTGATACATATTACTACCGATTGTTCTGTTTTTGACAGATATGTTTTCACTATGTTGTTTGCTTATTTTGATGAATCTATGAGTAGTATCGGAGGATATAAACCATAGAGAAGTTGGAATACAGTAGATATTACACCAATATGAATTTAGAATGAGTTCACAACAGTACCAAAAGTGGTGATTTATTTTCTTATACTAACGGAGCTTACGAGTTTTCTGTTGAGTTTTGTGTTGTGAAGTTTTCAAGTTTTGGGTAAAGATTTGATGGACTATGGAATAAGGAGTGGCAAGAGCCTAATATTGGGGATGCCCAAGGGGGATGCCCCGGATGGCATCCCCTCTTTCGTCTTCGTTCATCGGTAACTTTACTTGGAGCTATATTTTTATTCACCACATGATATGTGTTTTGCATGGAGCGTCATTTTATTTTATTTAGTTTTGCTTGCTGTTTGAATAAAATACCAATATCTGAAATTCTTAAATGTTAGAGAGTCTTCACATAGTTACATAATTATTCGACTACTCAGTGATCCTCACTTATATCTTTCGGAGTAGTTTGTCGTTTGCTCTAGTGCTTCACTTATATCTTTTTAGAGCACGGAGGTGGTTTTATTTTGAAGAAATAGATGAACTCTCATCCTTCACTTATATTATTTTGAGAGTCTTTAGAACAGCATGGTAATTTGCTTTGGTTATGAATTTAGTCCTAATATGATAGGCATCCAATAGGGATATAATAAAAACTTTCATATAAAGTGCATTGAATACTATGAGAAGTTTGATTCCTTATGCTTGTTTTGAAATATGAAGATGGTGATATTAGAGTCATGCTAGTTGAGTAGTTGTGAATTTGAGAAATACTTGTTCTGAAGTTTGTGATTCCTGTAGCATGCCCGTATGGTGAACCATTATGTGATGAAGTCGGAGCATTATTTATTTATTGATTGTCCTCCTTATGAGTGGCGGTCGGGGACGAGCGATGGTCTTTTCCTACCAATCTATCCCCTAGTAGCATGCGTGTAGTACTTTGTTTCGTTAACAAATAAATTTTTGCAATAAGTATGAGAGTTCTTTATGACTAAAGTTGAGTCCATGGATTATACGCACTCTCACCCTTCCACCATTGCTAGCCTCTCTAATATCGTGCACCTTTCGCCGGTATCATACACCCACCATATACCTTCCTCAAAACAGCCACCATACCTACCTATTATGGCATTTCCATAGCCATTCCGAGATATATGGCCATGCAAATTTCCACTGTTCTGTTTATTATGACACGCTCCATAATTGTCATATTGCTTTGCATGATCATGTAGTTGACATCGTATTTGTGCCAAAGCCACCATTCATACTTCTTTCATACATGTCACTTTTGATTCATTGCACATCCCGGTACACCGCCGGAGGCATTCATATAAAGTCATATTTTGTTCAAAGTATCGAGTTGTAATTTTTGAGTTGTAAGTTAATCAAAGTGTGATGATCATCATTATTAGAGCATTGTCCCAGTGAGGAAAGGATGATGGAGACTATGATTCCCCTATAAGTCGGTATGAGACTCCGGATGAAAATAAATAAATAAAAGAGGCCAAAGAAGCCCAAATAAAAAAAGAGAAAAAAGAGGCCATAAAAAAAGAGAAGGCCCAAAAAAACAAAAAAATGAGAGAAAAGGAGAGAAGGGGCAATGCTACTATCCTTTTACCACACTTGTGCTTCAAAGTAGCACCATGACCTTCATGATAGAGAGTCTCCTATGTTGTCACTTTCGTATACTAGTGGGAATCTTTCATTATAGAACTTGGCTTGTATATTCCAATGATGGGCTTCCTCAATATGCCCTAGGTCTTCGTGAGCAAGCGAGTTGGATGCACACCCACTTAGTTTTTTTTTGAGATTTCATACACTTATAGCTCTAGTGCATCCGTTGCATGGCAATCCCTACTCACTCACATTGATATCTATTGATGGGCATCTTCATAGCTCGTTGATACGCCTAGTTGATGTGAGACTATCTTCTCCCTTTTTGTCTTCTCCACAACCACCATTCTATTCCACCTATAGTGCTATATCCATGGCTCACGCTCTTGTATTGCTTGAAGATTGAAAAAGTTTGAGAACATCAAAAGTATGAAACAATTGCTTGGCTTGTCATCGGGGTTGTGCATGATTTAAATATTTTGTGTGATGAAGATAGAGCATTGCCAGACTATATGATTTTGTAGGGATAGCCTGCTTTGGCCATGTTATTTTGAGAAGACATGATTGCTTTGTTAGTACGCGTGAAGTATTATTGTTTTCATGTCAATATTAAACTTTTGTTTTGAATCTTATGGATCTGAATATTCTTGCCGCAGTAAAGAAGATTACATTGATAAATATGTTAGGTAGCATTCCACATCAAAAATTCTGTTTTTATCATTTACCTACTCGAGGACGAGCGGGAATTAAGCTTGGGGATGCTTCATACGTCTCCAACGTATCTATAATTTTTTATTGTTCCATGCTATTATATATTCTGTTTTGGATGTTTAATGGGCTTACTTATACACTTTTATATTATTTTTGGGACTAACCTATTAACCGGAGGCCCAGCCCAAATTGATGTTTTCTTGCCTATTTTAGTGTTTCGAAGAAAAGGAATATCAAACGGAGTCCAAATGGAATGAAACCTTCAGGAGAGTTATTTTTGGAACGGAAGCAATCCAGTAGACTTGGAGTAGACTTCAGGGAAGCTTCGAGGAAGCCACGAGGTAGGGAGGCGCGCCCTACCCCCCTGGGCGCGCCCCCACCCTCGTGGGCCCCTCGTGGCTCAACTGACTGACTTCTTTTGCCTATATATATCCATATACTCTACAAACACCAGAGAGGAGAATAGATCGGGAGTTCCGCCGCCGCAAGACTCTGTAGCCACCAAAAACCAATCGGGGCCCTGTTCCGGCACCCTGCCGGAGGGGGATCCCTCACCGGTGGCCATCTACATCATCCCCGCGCTCTCCATGACGAGGAGGGAGTAGTTCGCCCTCGGGGATGAGGGTATGTACAAGTAGCTATGTGTTTGATCTCTCTCTCGTGTTCTTGACTCGGAACGATCTTGATGTATCGCGAGCTTTGCTATTATAGTTGGATCTTATGATGTTTCTCCCCCTCTACTCTCTTGTATGTGATTGAGTTTTCCCTTTGAAGTTATCTTATCGGATTGAGTCTTTAAGTATTTGAGAACACTTGATGTATGTCTGGCATGTGCTTATCTGTGGTGACAATGGGATATTCACATGATCCACTTGATGTATGTTTTGGTGATCAACTTGAGGGTTCCTGTAAGTGCATCTAGTGTCACCCCTAGTTTGGTTTTGGAGTATTGACGACTACCGTGGTTGAGGGACTAATGTGTTTGTGAGAATTGCAGGATAACACAGGTAGTAGTCCCTCCTTGATTCGGTTTACCTAGGAGATGACCCCTAAAAATGTATGAAGACATTGAAGATAAGCGTGGTACGTGAAGATATTCACATTGAAGACTATGATGAGAAGAACACATTGAGTGAAGACTATGGAGCGAAGACTTAGCAGTTTTGTTGTTTCTTTTCTTCTTTGTTGAGTCATAGGAACCACCGCACTGTTAAGTGGGGTCCAAGTGAACAAAGTCAGAGTGACTGAAGTGATGCTCAAAACAAATCCTATGTCTTCGAGCGAAGACAATGAGAGCAAATATTATCCAGAGTTGGATAAGTCAGGTTTATTTGTAGACCAAGTCAAGCTGTCACGTGTGTTTGAAATCTGACCATTGTGACACGTGTCAGTTCCTTAGTGACCCAGGGTCATTTCGGACAAACCAGGTCGGGTTGCCTAGTGGCTATAAATAGCCCACCCCCTACACCATAAATTGGTGGCTTCTTAGAGTTAGTGCACGACTTATGTCGTTTGAGAGCAACCCACCTCCGAAGCTTTTGAGAGAGAGAAATCCTTGTGAGGACAAAGCCCAAACACCTAGAGCCAAAGAGTTTTAGGCATCACTGAAGTCTTTCTGTCCGTGTGATCTGAAGACTTTTTACACTTGAGGACTGTGAATCCTCCAGCCGGTTAGGCGTCGCATTCTGAGCATCCAAGAGTAATTGTGGATTGCCAGTGAACAAAGTCTGTGAAGGTTTGGAAGTCTACGTTGAAGACTTACCAGAG
Organism: Aegilops bicornis; assembly: GCA_021605145.1. Lineage (NCBI taxonomy): Eukaryota > Viridiplantae > Streptophyta > Magnoliopsida > Poales > Poaceae > Aegilops > Aegilops bicornis. Next base: position 586,538,656 of record CM038674.1, on the reverse strand, counting down.
TGATTGGGCGGGGACTGTATGTCCTTAGCTCAAGGGGAATAAGGTGAAGACACGGTCTTCTGAGTTCAATCTCAACCTCCCTAACCAGACGTACAGTTGTCACAAAGCTGGGAACTGGTCGAACAAATCCTTGTCTTCACAACACACTGGTTCTATCTCTTACTCTCCTTACTTACAGTTTTGTCTTTGTGAAGTCATTGCCTGATTACTCTACCTATTTCTTCACTGTGTGACTACTTATTCTGATTGGCTTCATACTATCTTCCATCCTGATCCTACTACATAGCTGCTATCAGTCATCATGCTTTAGCTTCATACTTGTTTGACTATGGCTTGTCTAGTGTAGTTCATCTTCCGCTGCATGTTTATAGGTCCATTTTTCATGTTTGTCTTCGAAACTTTCATGTCTTGAAGACTTTCGTAAAAATCGCCTATTCACCCCCCCTCTAGTCGATAACTAGCACTTCCAATTGGTATCAGAGCAAGGTACTCCCTTGTTCTGTGTGATTCGGTTTAACCACCTGGAGTTTTAGCTATGTCAACTACAGGGATAATCAAAGTCTCCGCTGCGTGCCCTGTCTTCGATGGCACTGAATATCCCTACTGGAAGAATAAAATGCGTATGCATCTTGAAGACATTGATGTCGATCTGTGGTATGTCGTCAAGAACGGCGTTCCCAAGACTGGTGAAGGTGTCACCCCTCGATGTCAAGAAGTTCATTCAACTCGATTCTCTGCGAAGAACATCATCTGTGGTCATCGACCAAAGGCGATATGGCCGTGTGAGTGCTTTGGAAGCGTCGAAGCTAGTCAGGACCGGCTCTCCAAAGTCAATGAAGGTGTTTCAACTCGTAGAGATCAAAGAATTAGTGTCCTCATAACCTCTTCAACCGCTTCAAGATAAATGACAATGAGAATGTCCAGCTCGCGTTTGATCGTCTCACTGACATCACAAACGAGCTTCAGGCTCTCGGCGCCACTGAGATCACCAAGCATGAAATCGTCAAGACGCTTCTGAGATCTCTTGACAGCTCATTTGACACTCTAGCTCTTATGATTCAAGAACGCCCTGACTTCAAGACACTCGATCCATCTGACATACTTGAGAGGCTTAACACACATGAGTTCCAGCTATCTGAGAAAAGAGATATCTATGGTCCCAACTATGGCCGAACTCGCACTTTGAAGGCAAAGGTTGTTTCCTCATCTGAAGAAGAATCGGACTGCAGTTCTGGTGAAGCTGAAGACCTTGGAAAGGAGCTTGCTATGCTTGTGAAGAAGTTCCAGAAGTTCACTAAGAAGAAAAGCTTCAGAAAGTCTTCACGATCCAGTTCAAGAAATGATGAAGCTTCTTCCAATGACCACAAGAAGAGAACCTGTCACAAGTGCAAGAAACCTGGTCACTACATCTCTGAATGTCCACAGTGGGACAATGAGAAGAAAAAGAAGAAGAGCAGGGAATATGATTCTGATGACAAGAAGAAGAAGAAATACTCAAAATCTTATTCCAAGTCAACTTCCAAGTCTTCATCACACAAGAAAAGTTAAATGCAGCAAGGCTCGTGCTTTTGTTGGCAAGGAAATGGATTCAGAGGAGGAGTCTGCTTCTGAGGAGGCAGGAGTGGTGGAATCTGAGGAGGAGTCTGGCTCTGGCGTTGCAAGTCTGGCTTTAGCTTCAGCCTACGTTGCCAAGTACATCTTCAACGCTGAAGATAATGTATCCATCACCAACGTTGATGCCAGTGACAAGGACGACTCTGCTCCCACTTACTGCTTCATGGCACGCGGTGCCAAGGTAAACTCACGCGATGCTTACTTTCAAACATCAAGTGATGATGACTCTGATTGTGAATCCAAACCCAGCTACAAAACACTTGCTAAAATTGCAACTGAACAACAGAAAGCTATGGAACATATTCAAAAACTGTTAGACAAAAGCGATGATCTGTTGGACGCTGAAATGACCCGATCTCAGTCCTTAATTGAAGATATAAAAAATCTACATGTTAAGTACCAAGAGCTTGAAGGTCGTCATGAATCACTCTCAACTAACCATGAAAAGCTTTCCTATGATTATCTTCAAAGGAAGCAAGATCTTGAGAAGTTGAGAGCGGCTCATGAAGATCTTCAAAAGGAAAACGAGTCACTTCACACTCAACAGATCAGTCCCGCTCAGGAAGTATTTGAACCACCATGTTTAAAATGTCTTGAGCGTGATAACTCTAATTCTGTTGCTGAGTGTTCTACTGCTGCTACTGTTTCAATATTTTCAACCATCGATGTGGTAACTAACCGCTCTGCGGAGGATGCCACTGCTGTTGCTAATGAAAAATGCTAGATTGAAGACATTGCTTGAAACAGGAATGTACGGAAGCCTCAAGGGGCATCGAGACCTTTGTGTGATGTCCTCAAAAGCAGATCTTGAACCGAAACCCTAGGAAAGAGGGTGTTGGGTTCGAGAGGAAAATGAATGTTGATGGTTCTTCTTTGGAAGCTGAGCGGTACCCCAAAACCACATGGGTTGCTGCAAAGGAACCTTCAATGTATCCATCTACCTTATCTGGATTTACTTGTGCTAACCCAATTGCTATTGATGAATCCTTTGATGCAAACTATAAACTGTTTAAGAATCGAGAATGGTGAAGTGTTTGCGGTATATTGGTACTAATCGAGGAATGGACCACCTATGAAGAAGATCTGGGTACCTAAGCAAATTGTATTGATAATCTTCATGTGATTGTCATCATGACACCACCAAGGAAGAAGACAAACCCTAGACCTATGGCTTCATATGGCCCAAAGGCTTCATACAGACATCTGAGACTCACACAGTCACCCTAACGCCAATATTTTGCAGGGAAACCATACTCAGACTCATGAATATGAGCGTGTGTCTTCAAATCGCTATGTTCATAGAACTAGGAACTTTTCTGCTTATTCATATGAGTATCGTTCTTCTCCTGCAAGGCTATTTGCTAGGGCTCCAAATCCAAGTTCTCGAGATGCTGCACTTAGACTCATTGCTTCTAAGCCACCCCGAAGATGTGGGTGGTTAAGAAGAATTAACTTTCTTTTGCAGGAAAGGTCTCCACCGAAATCAAAGGCGTCCGATGCTATTCTTTGGGGACCTAAAACACATTATGGGACGCAAGATAAAATGCCCAAATGGTCTTACTATGTATTTCGTTCTGAATCGCTTGCCAGTCATACTATCAGTCCTAACCTTGATCTGAGCTTTGATAATCCTCTTGTGCGTCAAATGTTTATGCTTCACAATACTCTCTATGAAGCCTATCCTCCTAACTGCACTGTAGGGTACGACACCTTGTGCTTCAGAATGGATTATGGACAGCGGATGCACTAACCACATGACTGGTGATCGAAGTCTTCTCATGGACTCAACCTTACGTCCATGTGATAAAAGTCACATCACATTCACGACACCTTTGGTAAAAGCAAGGTATTGGGCCTAGGTAGAGTTGCAATCTCAAGGGATCAAAGCACATGGACAAAGTGATGCTTGTTGAATCCCTTGGTTTCAACTTAATGTCTATCTCAATGCTTTGTGACTTAAATATGATAGTGCTATTTGGAAAATATCGTTGCCTTGTACTAATGGAATCTGACAAGTCTCTAGTCTTCGAAGGGTACAGGAAAGATGATCTGTACATGGTAGACTTCTCAGTAGGACCACAGATGGCCATATGTCTTCTAGCAAAGTCTTGAGTCTTGGCTCTGGCATCGGAGGCTAGGGCATGCTAGCATGAGGAACCTACACACTCTCGCCAAGAAGAAGCACGTCATAGGCATCGAAGGCATCAAGTTCAAGAAAGATCATCTGTGTGGAGCTTGTGAAGCTGGGAAGATGACAAGGGCCAAGCATCCCTCGAAGACAATCATGACTACATCTCGACCTTTTGAGTTGCTCCACATGGATTTGTTTGGTCCCACTCACTACTCTACTCTCACTGCAACTGCTTGTCTCTATGGTTTCGTTATTGTTGATGATTATTCAAGATACGTGGGTGCACATAATTCTCTTCAAGACTGTAGTGCAGGATGTCTTGACGCAACCAACCGCGCCATGAACAACTATGGCGTCAAGATCAAGCACATTAGGAGTGACAACGGCACTGTATTCAAGAACACAGGCCTCGACCTTTATCTTGATACCTTAGGCATCACTCATGAGTTTCCTGCTCGTTACACACCACAGCGGAATGGCATCGTGGAGCGCAAGAACAGAACCCTTATTGAGATGGCTCAGACGATGCTTGACGAATACAAGACTCCAAGAAAATTTTGGCCTGAAGCCATTGATAGTGCATGCCATGTCATCAACCGTGTTTATCTTCACAAGCTTCTGAAGAAAACATCCTATGAGCTTCTAACTGGTAAGAAGCCAAACGTAAGCTACTTCAGATTATTTGGTGCTAGGTGCTGGATCAAGGATCCACATCACACTTTGAAATTTGCACCGAAAGCACATGAGGGTTTTATGCTTCGTTATGGAAAGGACTCGCACTCCTACAGAGTCTTCAACCTCTTTCACTATAAAGTGGTTGAAACTGTGGATGTGCACTTCGATGAAACTAACGGCTTGCAAAGAGAGCACTAGCCAAATGTGCTAGATGAAGTACCTGCCAGTGAATCAATCAAGCTAATGGGAACAGGAGAGATCATACCATCATATGCCCAACCGGAAGAGGAACTTATTATTTCTGCACCTGATCAAACTGAAGACATTGCTCAGCCTGAAGACAATCCTCCAAATGATGACAATGATCAGCAGGAGCAAAATCTTCATCCAGTTCATCCTCGTGTTGCAAATAAAGTACAAATTGAGAAGATGATTGATAGCACCAATGCACCTGGACCACTCACTCGTTCAAGAGCAACATGGCTAGCAAATTTCTGTGGGCACTTTGCATTTGTCTCAATCTCTGAACCCAAGAAAGTTGCTGAAGCCTTCGTGGAACCTGAATGGATTCAAGCTATGCAAGACGAGCTTCAACAGGTTGAGCTGAACAATGTGTGGGAACTAGTCAAGCGTCACGATCCTCGCAAGCACAACATAATAGGCACAAAATGGATATATCGCAACAAACAAAGGCGAGCATGGTCAAGTTGTCGTAAACAAAAGCACGGCTCGTTGCTCAAGGATACACACAAGTTGAAGGAATTGACTTCGATGAAACATTTGCTCCGGTGGCTAGGCTTGAAGCCATTAGCATCTTGCTAGCTTACATGAAATCATCATAACATCCTTCTATATCAAATGGATGTGAAGAGTGCCTTTCTCAATGGAAAGATTGAAGAAGAAGTGTATGTTGCACAACCGCATGGCTTTGAAGACCCAAAACATCCTAATATGGTATATAAACTCAACAAGGCACTGTATGGCCTCAAACAAGCCCCTCGTGCTTGGTATGACACACTCAAAGACTTCCTGAAGAGCAAAGGCTTCAAACCTGGTTCTCTAGATCCCACTCTCTTCACGAAGACATACGATGGTGAACTGTTTGTATGCCAAATATATGTGGATGACATTATCTTCGGTTGCACCAACAAGAAATACAGTGATGAATTTGGTCACATGATGCAAGAACAATATCAAATGTCCATGATGGGAGAGCTGAAGTTCTTTCTCGGTCTTCAAATCCGTCAGCAACGCAACGACATCTTCATATCTCAAGAAAAATATCGCAAAGACTGCCTGAAGAAGTTTGAAATGCAAGACTGCAAAGGATTCACGGCGCCAATGCCAACAAAAAGTCATCTAAGCCCCGACGCCAATGGTAAAGATTTAGATCAAAAGGTATACCGCTCCATGATTGGCTCTTTACTTTACATATGTGCATCTAGGCCAGATATCATGCTTATTGTTTGCATGTGTGCCCGATTTCAAGCGGCACCAAAGGAGTCGCATCACTTAGCTGTGTAGCGAATTCTTCAATATTTGGCTTACACCCCAACACTAGGATTATGGTATCCAAAGGGCTCAGAGTTTGATCTGGTTGGATTTTCGAATGCTGATTATGCTTGTGACAAGGTGGATCGCAAGTCTACATTAGGCACATGTCACTTTCTGGGTCGATCTCTTGTCTGTTGGTCTTCAAAGAAGCAGAACTGTGTATCACTCTCAACCGCTGAATCAGAATACATTGCTGCTGGATCTTGTTGCGTTCAGCTTATGTGGATGAAGCAAACTCTTAAGGACTATGGCATCCATCTGAAGCATGTGCCACTCTACTATGATAATGAAAGCGCTATCAAGATTGCTAATAACCCAGTTCAACACTCAAAGACAAAGCACATTGAAATTCGTCATCACTTCCTCAGAGATCATGTTATGAAAGAAGATATTGATATCATTCATGTCAAGACAGAAGAGCAGTTGGCTGATATCTTCACTAAGCCCTTGGATGAGAAAAAGTTTTGCAAGTTGCGGTGTGAGCTAAATATCTTGGAATCCTCGAATGTCCTGTGATTAGGCACACATCCTAACACTTATGCAGTTTGATGACTTAGATGTGCAACACACGAAGTAATGTATATCTTCATTCAATGAAGACATACACTCTAAGTGTGAATACATTAATGTGGAAATTGACTTCAGAGCGCCACGATAATTGTGCGCCGTGTCTGGGTATAATACTTCCTATACGGTGGGTAATGCCACCACCAAACTCTTTTGAAGTGTTTCCTCATGGCGTCATATTTGCAAAGTCTTCGCAATTGATTTAACTTCAACAATAATTTGACTTCGTGTTTATTGATTTGGCTTTACTCTGTTATATATATATACAGTATTCTGTCCTCTACAGCATTCACTTATGGCTATGTCTTCTTGTCTGAATCTTTTGAACTAAGTGAATGTGATCGGACCCTAACCTCTCTACGCTTTCTACCTCAAGCTCTATCTATCCAAATCATATGCATTTTGTTGAATCTGTCGAATGTCTTCTCTGCATCCTTGTCGTGAAGATCTGAGAGACAAACATTTATATCTAGTTTTAATGACATATCCTTTTTCACGAAACCCGGAGAATTGGAGCGACCACCCGATAATCCGATCGGCGTGGGAACGTGGAACAACTCCCGATGAGTTGCATGTTAGCCACGTGTCCTTCAGATGTGAACCGCCAGGGGCACCTGCGTAATTGCGTTGTGCTGTCTCTGTCCTTATAAATACCTGTCTCGCCTCGGTCAAAAATCCTTCTTCCTCTTCGCCATCTTTCGCGAACCCTAGCATCTCCGCTAGCTCTCGACGATGCCGACGACGGAGCGCTTAGCTGCCGCAACTTCCTCGACGCCATCCTCACGCCAGCCGCGGACCTCGGCTTCTCCGCCGTCGTCGTAGGTGTCTTCCGTCGCCAAGTTAGGGCACGGGAGATCGAACTGCTCGGCATCCATCTTCGCTTCGTCTAGCAGTACTTCGTGTGGTAATAAAAGTTTACTACCAAAAGTGGTTTCTAGATCTCCAAACATGAATCTATCTCTTTATGCATCTCATATTTTGCCTAGTATATTCACTTATGCTTCTTCACAAGTTAGATTCCTCACTTGTACTTATTCTTGGATTTTTACAACTCTGGAACCAACTCTCATCATATAAGTGAATGTCTTCGCGTTATGAGGTCAATGTCTTCAAACAGATTTATCTTCAAAATCTTCTGAGAGTGCATATGACCTCTTCCCCTTCCCTCGCACCCTTAATGCTATCACAGGTACATGTCCGTGGGAGAATCCCTTGGTTCTCATAGTCTGCATTCGTTTACAGAATTCTTGCAGAGTCACATCAACTCACCTGAAGCGAGTTCCTGTCAGTCCAGCTGTTTGAAGCCATTGCACGTCTTGAAGCCCTTGATTTACACTTCATGGCAACCGAAAAGTCAGCAAGAAAGGGAGGCAGACAGCGTCGTGGTGACACTTCCAAGGATTTACCTCCTGATTTGCACGAGATGTACAAAACTGATCCAGAAGAAACCTACACTGAACGCAAGAATCGAATCCAATGGATTCGAAGATATTGGGCAGTAGAATGGTTCAGATATCACTTCATCACTAAAGAGTATGCAGAGAAGAATGCCATCAAGGCACCCTGGGGTGATATTTTGTACAAAAATCTTCCACCCAGGACACAGGCTCAAGCTATTGAGCAAGGCTTCTATCCTTGCATGGTGCGCGGACCACATCCTGAGAATGCTGACCCTTCTTCACTGCTCTGGTGTCGTGAAGACAATGCATTCAAGCGCAACTACCGATTCGCCAAAGACTTCATTGCAAAGAACAAGAAGGATTTAGGGCTTGACTTCAACCCTGTCCCTTCCTCACCTCGGGACAATGGCACCCGTGAAGCCAATGAGAACAGGATTGGCCCCTTCTACAACCTTGCTGGCCTCATCACTCACATCATTGTTCAAGGTGCCAAGGTGGATCATTCTGATGATGACGCTGACACTAACGAAGCTCCAGCTCCTCCTCCAAAGCCTAAGAAGCAAAAGAAAACTAAAGCTTCAAAATCATCTGCTGCTCCAAAAGCTTCAAGAGTGAAGACATTGGCAACTGCCCCTTCTGCTCCAAGCAATAACTATAAAGATCTCTTTCGCATCTCCAAGAGGCGTGAGAAGCCACAGAAGCCACCGATTCGTAAACCAGTCATGCCTTTGGCCTTTGCTGCCATTCTGAGGAATGAATCTGAACCCATTGACCTGTCTTCTGATGAAGAATTTGGTGAAGTTGCTCTGGAACAGCTGATCAAGAGCAAGCAAGAGGCGGAGATCTTCAATGTTCTGCCCCTATTTGATGTAAACATTCTGAAGAACTTCATTGATGAGTGGTTTGATAATCAATATCACAGCTTTGATGACCTTCAGCTTCCCATTGGCGTCAGCGTTGCTTTCCAAGGCGCCATTGCTCCTGAGCTTGCTTTGGCTCAATGCATGGTTGAATTGAAGCGAAAGATAGACTTCGAGAAGGAACAGTTCAAGAAGCATGTAGCCAAGCTGAATGTGGCTGATGTGCAAAAGTTCAAGGTGATGCTCAATGACCTCAAGGAGTCGTTTCGGAAGAAACGCGAGGAGCCAAAGGCTCAAGAGAGCGCATGAAAGCACTTTCACGACAAATGCGTTCAAGCCTACAATGAAGCTGAAAAGCGCAAGGCACTTGGTCATACAGCATTGACATCTCAATGGCTGCCAAGAAAAAGAAGTCATCTGAAGCCCTGTGAAGCACCACGGCGGGAAGAACCACCCATTGTCTTCCCACCTTGACATGCGACTCGAAGCCCAAGGCTCCTTCAGTGGCTTCTGAACAGAAGAAAACCAAGGCAGCTGAAGCCGAAGCTAGGAAGCGGAAAACCAAGCGCACCACCCCCTAAGAAGAGAAAAACCAAGAAGAGAGATCGGGTTGCTTACACAGAGCCCCTTGTTGTTGAACCCCTTGCTTTTGTTCCCCCTCCGTCTGCAAACCAAGAGCGTCGGATGATTGTTCATGAGGCTGCTTCCACAGAGGCTCCTGAAGCTCAAGAAGTTCCAGTCGTCGACCCCATCACGACTGAAGACATTGTACAAGATGATGTAGTTCTTCCTCAGATCGAGCGCCCAACGGTATCATCGCCTGTTCGAACGAACAGTGAGCTTATCAGTATTGGTCGTCCTTTGACGCCAATCTCACAAGATGCATCGTGGGCTGATCGCTGACAAGCTACCCCACATCAAGACTCACCAAGTACACCCCAACCGTCATATGTGCCCGTCATCAGCCCCATGTCCAATGATGACAACTACATGGAGACATCACCATCACCACAAGCGTCGCCCGTATTCCAAGGGCTTCGCAAAGGCTTGAGGCCATCCGTCTCCATGACCACCATCACAGAAGAGGGCTCCAACTTGTCAAGCTCAGTGGCACGTCAAGTGTTCCCTGAAGACAATCCTTTTGTGACGGTCCACACGTATGCGAAGCCAATCTTTGCTGAATACCCTCCGGTTGCATCAGCCGGAGCAACACAAGAAGAAGAGCGTGTCGCTACTCCCCCTACAACTCAAGAAGAAGTTCCTGAAGAGAACCAGTCTATGCCAGAACCTCCAGCTACTCAAGTGGAGGGTGAAAATCCTGAGGCTGCCACCAATGACATTCCTGAAGCCAATGAAGCCAATGAAGCCCATGAAGCAGATGAAGTCAATACCACACTTGACACAAATCTGTAGCCTGAAGTCAATGCCACTGCTCCTGTTCCGCCTCCAAGGCCACATACTATCGAGCAAGCATACAACTATGGCCAGCTTATCACTGTTAGATGGCCTATTCTGATTCCTCCACCTGCTGATGGTCCTCAATTTGATTACCATGTCGAGCACAGGCCTCAGGTTCAGAAGCCAAAGCCAAGACTGCCTAGATTTCCAGGTACTACCACTTCGCCAGGATCTTTCAATGTCAATGGCTTCATTGCACACAACACCTTCTTCGATAAACCAAAGAACCCCTACACCAGGCCCAAGATTTCATCTGATCGGTCTGGAGTTATCAGCAACGCAGCTATTATTCATGCATTCTGTACAATCAAGGCCGCATATTTCTGCATATGCGCCTTTGATACCGGCTCATAGCTGGCCTGCCCTGCTTAGAAGAAGCTCTCGATTGCTTCAGAGAGGCTGGCTTACTGCATTTTGTCACTGATAAGGAGCACTGGAATGAAGAGTTGCTGCTTCAATTCTATGCCACTCTTCGTATCAGAGGCTACTATAGGGATCCTAAGACTTGGGTACTTGAGTGGATGACAGGAAATGTCCATCATGAAGCCAAAGCGTTTCATGTCATTGAGCTCACTGGCCTGCCCACTCCGGGGGGTCTCTATGAGCCTGGTTGTCAGCTTCACACTGCAGCTTTGGAAAGCATCTTTCACAAGTCAGAACCCGACATGAGCCAGATGCTCAGCATGATGAAGCCATTGCCTCCAGATGCAGAATATCCTATGGAGTTTCTTTGTTGAAGATCTTGAGTATCTGCCACACCCAATCTATCACATCATAAGGCAAACTCTTTGGCCCATCAAAGGACATTCTCCAAAGGCTAAGCTAGAAGGTGCAATGAAGACATTGGTGTTCCATATTCTTCATGGCAAATGTTTCAATGCACAAGATTTCTTCATCCGCCAACTTGCTGCATCAGGATCTGACATTTTTGGCTTGAAGTTCTATGCTCCATGGATCATGCGTCTGATCAAGCTTCACACTGCTTTCGACTATCAGCCATCTGCATGCAACCACATTGTCTTCTTGCCAGATGTCGATATGTCTGTTGAAGCCATCTATCCAGAGCCTGACAAGGAGCCACTTTATCTTCATAATGCTGATCGTCAGAGCTTCACTCAGCCCATTGAAGGTGTGATGGCTGCCACTCGAGTCTATCCATTGGCTGGTACTACACGTGCACCTCACCGTGCCCAAACCGAAGCCACTGATAGCACAATTGCTCAACAGCCTCGAAGGCGATCTCGTGTTCTCAATGACCGAGAGCTTCTCGTTGGCCTGCATCAGAAACAGGATAGGCATCATGATTGGCTCAAGCGCCCGGATGCAGAGCATCATGGTAGCGTCAATCGCATTCGCAACCTTGCAACCAAGAATGCCTTTGTCGCCCATGAAACCTGTCGACGCACATGGAAACGGCTGACGCTTATGTGTGCTGAGGAAGATATTCAGGACTATGGCTTCTCATAAAGATTCAAGTTTGACTCCACTCCGCCCAGAAATGTTGTTCTGCGGTGCACTCCATCTCTTGAAGACTCAGAGTACTCCTCTTCTGCTGCAACCGTGAATGCTTGTGTGATCGATGATCAAGATGATGCTACTTCGCCACCTCCAATACGTATCAACACTGCTCCAAGTTCGTCTGCACCGCCAAACCTCGACACCAACCCTGCATCTTCTCCTACTCCTTCCGGGAGCAGTAGAGGCTCAATGTCTTCAACCCTTTTTGGTCCTTACTGACAAAAGGGGAAGAAGCTATGAGTTGATAGTCTTCATGCGGGTTCATATGGGCGGTTGCTTTATATTTTGCCTAGTGTTTACAATTCTTGCTCATGATACATTTGGTTCTCTGAGTTGTACCACTTAAACTCGATGGTCGTCTGCTACTTATTTGCTATTTTGTGATGCGATGATAAATTCCGCATGTGCGATGATAACTTCCGCACTCAAATCATCTTGCAGACGTCCATTTTTCATTATGCATGTCATTATCTTTGTTACATCAAATCATGCATGATGAATTGTCTTCATAAGTTGAAGAGGATCTCCACAAGTAGAACCTGCCATGTGCATTTGCATTCCAAAAGCAAATTACTTATATGCACATCTTCAGGGAGCCTTTGCTACTTATGAAGACAATACCTCATCCTTTACAATTTCACATATTCATATCCCGTTGAAGACTTCAACCAGTTTGTCATCAATCACCAAAAGGGGAGATTGTAAGTGCATCTAGTGCCACCCCTAGTTTGGTTTTGGAGTATTGACGACAAGCGTGGTTGAGGGACTAATGTGTTTGTGAGAATTGCAGGATAACACGGGTAGTAGTCCCTCCTTGATTCGGTTTACCCTCGGAGATGACCCCTAAAAATGTATGAAGACATTGAAGATAATGGTGGTACATGAAGATATTTACATTGAAGACTATGACAGAAGAAGACATTGAGTGAAGACTATGGAGCGAAGACTTAGCAGTTTCGTTGTTTCTTTTCTTCTTTGTTGAGTCATAGGAACCACCGCACTGTTAAGTGGGGTCCAAGTGAACAAAGTCAGAGTGACTGAAGTGATGCTCAAAACAAATCCTATGTCTTTGAGCAAAGACAATGAGAGCAAATCTTATCCAGAGTCGGATAAGTCAGCTTTAATTGTAGCCCAAGTCAAGCTGTCACGTGTGTTTGAAATCTGACCATTGTGACACGTGTCAGTTCCTTAGTGACCCATGGTCATTTCGGACAAACCAGGTCGGGTTGCCTAGTGGCTATAAATAGCCCACCCCCTACACCATAAATTGGTGGCTGCTCAGAGTTAGTGCACGGCTTTTGTCGTTTGAGAGCAACCCACCTCCAAAGCTTTTGAGAGAGATAAATCCTTGTGAGGACAAAGCCCAAACACCCAGAGCCAAAGAGTGTTAGGCTTCACTGAAGTCTTTCTGTCCGCGTGATCTGAAGACTTGTTACACTTGAGGACTGTGAATCCTCCAGCCGGTTAGGCGTCGCGTTCTGAGCATCCAAGAGTAATTGTGGGTTGCCGGTGAACGAAGTCTGTGAAGGTTTGGAAGTCTACCTTGAAGACTTACCAGAGTGATTGGGCGGGGACTGTGTGTCCTTAGCTCAAGGGGAATAAGGTGAAGACACGGTCTTCTGAGTTCAATCTCAACCTCCCTAACCAGACGTACAGTTGTCACAGCAACTGGAACTGGTCGAACAAATCCTTGTCTTCACAACACACTGGTTCTATCTCTTACTCTCCTTACTTACAGTTTTATCTTTGTGAAGTCATTGCCTAATTACTCTACCTATTTCTTCACTGTGTGACTACTTGTTCTGATTGGCTTCATACTATCTTCCATCTTGATCCTACTACATAGCTGCTATTAGTCATCATGCTTTAGCTTCATACTTGTTTGACTATGGCTTGTCTAGTGTAGTTCATCTTCCGCTGCATGTTTATAGGTCCAGTTTTCATGTTTGTCTTCGAAACTTTCATGTTTTGAAGACTTCCATAAAAATCACCTATTCACCCCCCCCCCCCTCTAGTCGGTAACTAGCATTTTCAGTTCCATATTGTGAACTTATGCATAGGGGTTGTCACACATTTTCGTCTTGACTCTCCGGTAGAGACTTTGGGGCACTCTTTGAAGTTCTTTGTGTTGGTTGAATAGATGAATCTAAGATTGTGTGATGCATATCGTATAATCATACCCATGGATACTTGAGGTGACATTGGAGTATCTAGGTGACATTAGGGTTTTGGTTGATTTGTGTCTTAAGGTGTTATTATAGTACGAACTCTATGATAGATCGAACGGAAAGAATAGCTTCATGTTATTTTACTACGAACTCTTGAATAGATCGATCAGAAAGAATAACTTTGAGGTGGTGTTGTACCCTACCATAATCTCTTCGTTTGTTCTCCGCTATTAGTGACTTTGGAGTGACTCTTTGTTGCATGTTGAGGGATAGTTATATGATCCAATTATGTTATTATTGTTGAGAGAACTTGCACTAGTGAATGTATGAACCCTAGGCCTTGTTTCCTATCATTGCAATACCGTTTACGCTCACTTTTATCGCTTGCTACCTTGCTGTTTTTATATTTTCAGATTACAAAAACCTATATCTACCATCCATATTGCACTTGTATCACCATCTCTTCGCCGAACTAGTGCACCTATACAATTTACCATTGTATTGGGTGTGTTGGGGACACAAGAGACTCTTTGTTATTTGGTTGCGGGGTTGCTTGAGAGAGACCATCTTCATCCTACGCCTCCCACGGATTGATAAACCTTAGGTCATCCACTTGAGGGAAATTTGCTATTGTCCTACAAACCTGTGCACTTGGAGGCCCAACAACGTCTACAAGAAGAAGGTTGTGTAGTAGACATCACTTCTGTGCGGGCGAAGATAGTTGGTTGGCTCGTAGAAGCAATAGTACGAGCGACCCCGATACCTGTGAGGTCAGGGATGGCAATGGAAGGCCACGATGCAGCAAAAACAAGTGTCGGAACAACAATGAGGAAGCCGAGGATACGTCTGTAAACGCTAGATTCAGCAGCTCCAAACCCGGTCAGCGGAAGAAGTCGTTCAAAGGAAATAGGGACGGTCCATCCAATTTGGCTAAAATACTGGATAGGCCTTGCCAGTTTCATGGCACCCCTGACAAGCCTGCCAACCACACCAATAGAAACTGCTGGGTTTTTAAACAAGCCGGTAAATTAAATAGCGAACATAAGGGGAAAGGACCTCAAAGTGAGGATGATGATGAGCCTCGCCCTCCGAACACTGGGGGACAGAAGAAGTTTCCCCCCGAGGTGAATCAGTGAACATGATATATGTCACCCACATCCCCAACAAGGAGCACATACGCGCATTAAGGGGCGTCTACATCGTAGAGCATGTCGCCCCAAAACTCAACCCATGGTTGGCTTATCCGATCACCTTTGATCACAGGGACCACCCAACCAGTATCTGTCACGGAGGTTCGGCAGCCCTGGTGCTCGATTCCATCATCGACGGATACCATCTCACTAGACGGCGGCAGCAGCCTCAATTTGATCTATCAAGATATTGTCCGTAAGACGGGTATCGACCCATCAAGAATCAAGCATAGTAACACTACCTTCGAAGGAGTGATACCCGGCATGGAGGCCCGCTGCACGGGTTCCTTAACACTGGAAGTAGTATTCGGCTCCCCAGGCAACCTCCGAAGCAAAGAATTGATCTTCAACATCGTCCCTTTCCGTAATGGTTATCACGCACTGCTTGGACGAACTGATTTTGCCCGCTTTAATGCAGTCCCGGACCATGTGGCGTCATCACAGTCAATGGAAATATGGAGTGCTCCCTCCATACTGAGGAGCACACCGCAGCCCTAGCAACCGAGGTACAGAGCGGCCTCATTAAGCTGAATAGCTCATCGGTCATCAAGACCCATGACACCGCCAAGCGAGCCGCATTACAGAGCGATAGCTCGGCGGATCCGGAGCTTGAATAGCAGTTTAGCCTCCACCGATCGCCCCATAAGGTTGCGACATATGTACTGCGCGTACATAATTACGCACTTCAAATACCTTGGGCAGCGCCGGAGGCACACCGCGGAAAAGGTATATAGTACGGCTTGACCCTATTCGGACCTCAATATTTTTCCCACTATAGGTTCATTAAAAACCTGCCTACTCTACTGTTGTACAAGGGCTTTTTTCTAGGTCCTTCTTTCTTGCAGACAAGCATCGACTCTTACTCTCAAAGGATTTCTCACCAAGGAGAAACAATGCAGACATGCGGCAGGGCACCATTGGGATCTTCAAACCACTACTTTTAGCCCTTGTGTAAAACTTTACCTTGTGTAAACTCCCAACATGTAAAATGGCCTCGATATTCATGGCATTCTTTGTAAAACACGGTTCGGCGTATTAATCAGGGTATAAAGGAAACGGTTGATCTCCACTTTTGTTTGTACTTCACTTCTTTTTTATTTTATCATCTGCATTCCCTCCCTGCATCAGACTGCCACACGTGCTTTTGTCCGGCCTTCACACGGGGGGCTACATTCGGCCCTGCACACTTCAAAGTCCGAACACCTATAGGGAACTCTTCAGCGTCCCGGATATTGCATTATATGCATTGGCTCTGAATCATGTCTTTGGTCTACAGTTGGGTTGCCCGGCTCCTGTGCTTGCAACCTTACATTCCGCTCGTTCGGCTAAGGTAGTAAAGGGAGAACTACTGCGATTGTATTTCTGGTTCGTTCGGTCAAGTACCTTAGTACAGAAAGCCAAAAACTGACTGTCATGATAGGCGAGAGCTGGTCGGCAATTCAGTGACTTAGTATTATACTATAAATTGTTAGTGATTCACCCCGTGTTATACGAGGGGTTGGTCTTCGTCCAGCCGCGTGAAAAAGGCACCGTAGTCCGATAGCCGCACACGCACCAGGGGCTAGTACCTAGCTCCACAGTCAAACTCCTATGGCTAAGTGAAAGTAATAAAGTCGCATAGTCCGATTGCCTGGATTCACCTCGCGAAGACCTCCTTTATGGACCAAGATGTTGGGTAAAGCATGGTCACACGTCATACTGAACACCCCTGTAGCATCTACATGGGGGCTGAAGCCGACGACTGTCAACTTTCAGAAACATAACAATAAACGGCTGCACAGGAGGAAAAATAGCTTGAAACAAAAGGCGCAAACATAGATATCTCACAGCATGGGTTAATAACATAGTTTTTACAACCCGAACACATCTAATAAAATATTACGTCCTTAGAACATTGGCCATCTACTATTCGGGCCCCTTCTAGGACGTTGTCGAAGTACCTCTCCGGCTTTAGATGATCTTCGCCTTCGGGCGGGCCTACGGTCGCACTTCAGTGGCCTTCATCTTCGCCCATTGCATCTTGACGCGGGCGAAGGCCATCCGGGCACCCTCTATGCAAGCCGAACGCTTGACAACATCAATCCGCGGTCGCGCCTCAATGAGCTGCTTCACCAAGTGTAACATCCCAAAATTCTAAATTTTGGAATGTTATAATAAATAGATAGTTTTGATTGATTGTTTGATTGATTGACTGAAAGTGAGTGATTTTCAAACTTTTTGAAAGTTAAATGAGAGGGAATAAAAGGACTTTCCCAAACTTTCATTTTTGCTTCTTTTGATCCTTGTGAATTCAAATTCTTTTCACCACAAAACCCTGGAGAGAAGATGACATGACTTCTTCCATTTATTAAAATGACAAGGGGTGTTGAAAATATTTGAATTTCATTTGAGAATATTTCCAATTCTGAAACTTTATGCAACTCAATGATTTTCACGAGAGAAGATAAAATGACTTCTTCAAATTATATGAAATATGAGTTGGGAGTTTCAAAGAATTAAATTCAAAGTTCTTTTGCATTTATTTTCAATTTGGAGTTATTTGAGTTTTATTCAAATTATTTTTCTCCAAAATAAAATATATGGAAAATAGGGTAACATGATTACCTACATCGAAAATTGGAGAGAAATTAATTTGAATTAATTTTGGTATTTTTAAAATGATTTTCATTGGATTTTTCTAGAGCAGAAGCACTCTTTGTTTTATTTGAATTTGTGTGTATTTTATTTGACTCTAGAATAATGTTCATCTTGTAGGACATTTTTTCTGAAAATTTTGATATATAATATGCCTATATTATATTGTTTATTTATCTCTTTTGTTTTATTTCTTTGTCTGTTTTTTTTTTAAGTTTTCCCACCTGCTTGGCAGGCGGCCCGGCTCCCGACCAAGCCTTGACCCGGCCAGCCAAATGTGCCGCCCTCCTCCTCCCGAGAAGGAGACCGGCCGCCCGCTGTCGTCGCCCGTCGCGCCGTGCCCGACCTGCCACCTCCGCGGCCTTGCCCCTCCTCCACGCGCCGCCCTCCCCTCCTTAAAAGCGCCGCCCACTCCCTCTCTCCTCTCGCCGCCCAAGTCGCCGCCATGGCCGAGATCCTACCGCCACCTCCGACTCCGCCCGCTCCGCCGCCGCCATCGCCCCCCCCAGCCTTGAGCAGCCGTCTCGCCTTGCCGCTTCATGGGCCTCACTGCCACCGCCGCCAGGCATGCCTTGAGTTCGCCGGCCGGATCCGCCCGCCGCCCTTCCAAAACCGCCCTACAGTTTTCGTGGAAAACCCCGAATCGTAATAAACCGTCCGGTCCGGTTATCCCTTTTAGGTTTTCTACGGTTTTCTCTTTAGCCGGTTTAATTTTTTTAGTTAGACTTATTTCTGAGCGCTCCTTTGGTTTGGTATTCACGGTGAGCGGTTTTCCGCTCGTTAGGGTTTCATAGCGAGCGTTAAATGCAGTAGAATGTGTCTTTTTCTTTTTATTTATAGTTTTCGGCCAGGGACCTATTTGTGATAAATTTCTTCACAGATTAGTCCTTGTACTTCAAACGACCACATCTTTTCACTCGTTAGTCCAAATCCAACAAAACCAACGCTAACGCCTTCGTTATGATCTCCTATATCCAGTAATCCAACTCAAACATGTTTTTGAAAGTTTTAAAATTTGAATTCAAACTGATTTGTATTTGAACTTTGTTTGATCATAACTTGAGTTTCGTAACTCCGATTTAGTTGATTCTTTTTGCAATCGAAGCTCTTGACCTAAACATTATGATAAGGCCAAATTCACATAATTTTGGTACTGTTAGAAATTGTTTTATGTTGCAAGAGTTATTTGCTTGGTTTTGATGTTTTCCGAATTGTTCTCTTCGTTCTTTCAGATCTTTTGAGTGATTGCTTATGTGTGGTTACTATTGCTTGATTACGATAGATTGACCGGAGTGTGACGAGTAGAACTATCAAGAGTTTTGAGTGTGAATCATTTTCATCAACTTTGCAGGCAAGTAACACTTTGATCATACCTTTTCTCATACCCAGTTTTTATGCATTAGATCTATCCTCAAACACTTGCATGATTACGATCTAATTAAATTGTGGATTATGGGAAGTAGTTGAGGTAGTACCTATTACCTATTTTATTATCAAACCTTGGGAGTTACTTCTACGTTTGCTTATTATGCCATGCTATGCTAGTAGACGTGGATTGGGTGAGTGTATTCCATGACAGATGTGAGATTATTATTTAATGGTTTATTTAAGGTGGCAACTTAACGACACATCTGGGTGGATTGAGGCACCTGGTTTCTATCAGGACTTGCCTGTATTTCTTCGGACCGCCACCTAGGCTCAAAGGGATCATGAGATTATTCAAACTAGAAACTTCCGTGTGCAGCCACAAGCCATTATGGGCTATGGCGTAGTTGACTAAGTTGTGCGAACTCTTACGGGTAGGCTAGCAGATGTAGGTTGGTATGGTCTACCCACATGTAAGGTGCTAGCGCTTCTGAAAGACTATGTCTCGGTCATCCGTCTCTCAAACACCATGTAGTGCGAGAAACCAAACGGAGGCGATCGAGTCTTGTGGGGAAAAGTCATAAACCTCTGCAGAGTGTATAAACTAATCATGGTTAGCCGTGTCCCCCGTTTATGGACATCTTGAGTTTCTAGTTCTTGGATTATCCTGTTGATCTCATCACGTTACTTAATATAATTTGTTTGGGTTTAATGAGTACTTTTAATTGGGATTGAGGATCTTTGTCAACCATTCTCAATGTTTAACAACCACCATGATAGTTAAATAAGTTTATTCCTTTGCGATGAGGGAAAAATTGGCTTTTCGCAAAACCATTATAACCATATAGCTTTTCCACCAGCCATATCTGCATGTAGTATAGCTTATTCTTTCATTACTCTCTATGTGTTACATTGCGGCATATTCCATGTGTTGACCCATTTCGTCTTTGCAACTTTTCATGTTGCAGACTTTTCAGACGACGAGTAAGTGATACGTTAGGGTTACGATTTCTACACTCAACTTTGCCGTTGGTGTTGATGGGAATCCACAACCTTTTTGCTTCCGCTATATTTTGGATTGAGGTAAATGTATTTACGTTATTTATACATGTGATTTACCTCTGTTATAAATCCTCGAGTATTGTGTGTGTCAGCATACCGATCCGAGGATGACACTTAAGCACGAAGACTTGATCCATTCGGTCGGGTCGCTAAAAGATGGTAACAGAGCACATTTTGACTGTAGTACGTGACCCTAGAAACTGTCAAGCACATAGGAAAGATTTTTCCCTACAACTTCATTTTCAAAAGATCTTTTACCTCTCTTCTCTTCTGAGCTTATTCAAATATTTTCCCTTTTAGTGAGACCATACCCCTTTTCCCCTTTTGACCACGAAGATCCGTCTGATGATGAGACCACTCCAAGGAGGCAAGATATCGGACAACTAAGACCATTTGGAATGAAGAGGATATTTCCGTGTAAATGGAAACTACAACGGTGAAGACTCCGAAGACTAGGAGAATTTGAAGGCTTTGAAGAATTTCCGGATTTGTATGACCCAGGAAGGCACCCCTTATGGAACTTGGCAGACTATGGAAGTTATCAACACCCGAGATCAAGGTGTATCGGAGAAAGACCGGAACATGGAGAGTTAGAAACTCAAAGTTTTGTCAAGGAAAACCCTAAGGCGGGAGATATCAAACTATGGAATGGTAGCTCATGGAAATGACAAGAGCAGAAAGACGGCTATCCATGATGTTATCGTCCATTTATGTTATTGTCGCCGTACTGAGTTAAGCATGCATTTCTATGGAAGGATTGGATTATAAGAAGGCTTACGGAACACCTATCAGCAAGAGGTGAAGTTTAACCCTAGCTAGTGTATCACCAGGATCTGGAGTGTTACATCAAGAAGTTTAGGGTGGATCTGCAGGAAGACGTATTTGACAAGAAGTATTTCGAAGAAACTCAGGACCCAGAAGCTGAAGTAGCGAAGATGGAGGAGCTAAACCTCGAGATACCGGAGATTCTTCAGGAATTGGAGGACAGTAGGACCATGGTTCATGCCACGGATGTTGAAACCCAGAAGTTTGGAATGCAACCCCAGAAATATTAAAGGATGTCATGAGAGACTTCGCGTCAACAGTGATGATTTGGCAAAAGAAACTTGAGTAGGACAAGCATGATCAGAAGAAGCCGTTGGAGACATGACCAAGACTTGAGGAGTTTCATGACGTTGAGATCTATTGACCTTTAGAAGACCAAACCCCTGTTATATACCTACGTTAGATGCGACGATTGTGAGCTGTCATTTGATTGATGTTTTTTAAATGACCACAATAAAATCTGTCTTTCAAACCTTTTGTTTGTATTGTGTGCATCCCTCTCGATCTCTCTTATCCCACCCCAAACCCATGGACCCATTAGAGGACGGATGGAGATGAGCTTGTAATTTTCTGGACCGATGAGTCAATTGGAGACAGACCGATGGATTTAGAACATGGAGGATCACATGGAGAATAACCCTATAGTTGGAAAGTATATGACCCAGCAGGCTCTTCCGTTCTTTGAAAGAGATGCTGCTACCTGGTGGAGGATGTACCAAACCATTAATGGATGGCAAGGAGTGACCACTTGGAAAGGATTTAAGTTGAATCTGCTAAAGTCTCGGTTTGTGTCCCAGAAGTTGAGGCCTTATGGAAATTATATGAAGAAACCTTGTGCATACAAGCTTTGTGAAGAAATAGTACACAACCATAAAGAAAACAAGGACGAATACCCTCATAATCGGAGGATTATCAAAGGAGTTAGCCGAGGATCTCAGGGAACTTCGGTTGGAGATTGTTCCCAAAGATTTTTTTGCAGCAATGGAAGTTCAGTCTACATTGTTGGGAAAGATCCGTGAAGCTTAGAAGGATGACAAAGAGATTGCTGAGATAAAAGAGAGGATAAGCAAAGGAAAGGCCAAAGGTTTTCGTAAGGATGAGCACGACACCTTATGGTTTGAGGATAGTGTATATGTGCCCAATAATGCAAAGATCAGGAAGTTACTTCAGGAGGCTCATGACGCACCATACCCAATTCGCCCTGGAAACACCAAGATGTATTTGGATTTGAAGGAGTGTTTCTGGTGGATTGGTATGAAGAAGGATATTGCGGAGTATGTAGTCGTAGGTGATGTATGCCCGAGAGAGTAAAAGCAGAGCATCAGAAGCCAGCTGGATTACTACAGCCTATACCGATACCCGAATGGAAGTGGGATAAGCTTGGCATGGATTTCATTCTTTGGATTTCCCGAACCCGATCGGGATATGATTCTATCTGGGTAGTAGTTGATTTGCTTGACCAAAGTGGCTCATTTTATCCCAGTGAAAACCACCTATACAAGTGCGAAGTTGGCCAAGATATATTTGACAAGGATCGTATGTCTGCATGGAGTTTCAAGGACCATCGTAGAGGAACACAGTTTACCTCAAAGTTTTGAAATCAGCTGCACCAGACTTTGGGTACTAGGCTAGAGTTGATGCTGACCTTTCATCCGCAGACAGATGGATAAATCAAGAGAGTCAATCAGATTTTGGAGGACATGTTGAGAGCGTGTGCGCTAGATTATGGATCTAGTAGTGATGATAATCTACCTTACGCGGAGTTCTCATTCAACAACAACTACCAAGTCAGTTTGAAGATGGCCCCTTTTGACGCTTTGTATGGGAAAAGAAGCCAGACACCATTTGATGTGGGATGAAGTTGGAGACCGTCAGTTGTTTGGACCAAATGTAATTAAGGAGTCAGAAGAATGTTAAGTTGATTTGAGATAGACTGAAGGTAGCTCAGTCCAGGCAGAATAGTTATGCATACTCAATTACGCAAGGAGGTAGTCTATGAAATCGGAGACAGAGCATATCTTTGTGTGCCACCTCTGCGAGGGGTTAAACGATTTGGAGTTAAGGGAAAGTTAGCCCCGAGATTTCTAGGACCATACCGAGTTTTGGAGCGTATGGGAGAAGTGGCCAACAAGTTGGAGTCACCCGAAGGACTGTCAGGAGTTCATAATGTGTTTCACGTTTCCCGATTGAAGAAGTGCCATGCGAGAGATGGCCAATATTTCCTTGTAAGGGCGCTTGACCCTGGAAAGGATAATGATGTTCCACGAAGTGGAGTATGGACTTCATAAGTATAATTTTTATCTCGGTAAGTGGGATATCCCACGAGGATGAAGAGATGAATTACTATTGGATATAAAGGAGGTATGATGTTGGAAATATGGATCAATGGAAATTCCATGATGAGTCTGAGTAATCATGTCTAGTTTGGTGCAATAGAAGGAAGAAAGACATTACAATTGGATGGATTTTAAGTATGCCAGGAAGTTGGATGTTGGGATAATGATCAGTTGCCCAGATGATGTGTTCAAGGATTGCAAGTGATGAGATGGGCCATTACCCACAGGCCCCAGGACTTGCTAAGAAGCAAGCACACCCTTGCTGAAGGAGAAACCCTGGAAGAAGAGGATATGCCTTTGTCAACCAACGATTCTATAGGAGTTTACGCAAAACCTGAGAGTTGTTAAGGAACGATAGATGTTTGTTTGGCTTGCAGAATCAATGGATTTATCCGAACTTGGTTCGTCGACAAGAGGAAATTCTGCAATGCTTGTGAGGATGACCGAGTGTTAGAATGCGAGATTCGCTAAACCATGTACAAGGTAATGATTCGGGTGCGGGATGGATTGATCACCATACCGACTTACTCTTATTATTCGCTTTGCTATATGGGATGGTAAATCTGAGTGACTTACCTATAGTAGAGAGACGACGATCAAAACCTTGTTTGAACCTTAGAATGGTATAAGTATTTTCCCTTGTACAAGGCAGCTTTTGCCAAACCGTAGGTTATACGGTGAGGTTCAACCCAGACCTATTTCTTGCAGGACAAACCATAAATTGTTGACCACCAGGAGATATCGATAGTTGTTTAGTATTGGCGCCAGACCCGTCAGCTATGAAGACCCAGTCTCGGAATAACCTTACCAAGATAAAAAGGACATAAGAGACTGAGGAAAAGGTTATGCCGCTACCGGAAGAGCCCAGAGAAGTAATTATCCAGAGGATCTGAGAAGATCGACACTGCCAACAATAAGGACGGAGTATATGAGTTTGATGGAACCATAACAATGTTTCAAAGGGTGGTAGCAACCGAGACCCCCTGATGATCGATGGATTTTTGAGAAGACCCCCCCAAACCCTAACCTATTTCTTGCTAGCCTCTCCGAATCTCGAGGACGAGATTCATTTTAAGGGTGGTAGTTTGTAACATCCCAAAATTCTAAATTTTGGAATGTTACAATAAATAGATAGTTTTGATTGATTGTTTGATTGATTGACTGAAAGTGAGTGATTTTGAAACTTTTTGAAAGTTAAATGAGAGGGAATAAAAGGACTTTCCCAAACTTTCATTTTTGCTTCTTTTGATCCTCGTGAATTCAAATTCTTTTCACCACAAAACCCTGGAGAGAAGATGACATGACTTCTTCCATTTATTAAAATGACAAGGGTGTTGAAAATATTTGAATTTCATTTGAGAATATTTCCAATTCCGAAACTTTATGCAACTCAATGATTTTCACGAGAGAAGATAAAATGACTTCTTCAAATTATATGAAATATGAGTTGGGAGTTTCAAAGAATTAAATTCAAAGTTCTTTTGAATTTATTTTCAATTTGGAGTTATTTGAGTTTTATTCAAATTATTTTTCCCCAAAAATAAAATATATGGAAAATAGGGTAACATGATTCCCTACATCAGAAAATTGGAGAGAAATTAATTTGAATTAATTTTGGTATTTTTAAAATGATTTTCATTGGATTTTTCTAGAGCAGAAGCACTCTTTGTTTTATTTGAATTTGTGTGTATTTTATTTGACTCTAGAATAATGTTCATCTTGTAGGAAAAATTTTCTGAAAATTTAGATATATAATATGCCAATATTATATTGTTCATTTATCTCTTTTGTTTTATTTCTTTGTCTGTTTCTTTTTTAAGTTTTCCTCTCTTGGCCCAGGCGGCCCGGCTCAGCCAGGCCGCGGCCCGGCCACCAGCCGCGCCGCCCTCCTCCTCCCGGCAGGAGGCCACCGCCACAGCGTCGCCGTCGCCGTGCCCAGGCAAGCCACCTCCGCGGCCTTGCCCCTCCTCCACGCCGCCCGCCCTCCCCCTCCTTAAAAGCGCCCGACTCCCCTCGCTCGCCCGCCGCCCAAGTCGCCCTTGTGTGTGAGATCCCTACCGCCACCTCCGACTCACGCCCAGCCGCGCCCTTCATCGCCCCCCCCTGTCGTCGTGGCCGCCGTCTCGCCTTGCCACTTCATGGGAGAAACACCTCCACGCCCGCCCAGACGCCCGCGCGGAGTTCGCCGGCCGAATCCATCCCGCCCGTCAAAACCGCCCTGGTTTTCGTCGGAAAACCCCTGAGCCGGTAATAAACCGTCCTGGTCAGGTTATCCCTTTTAGGTTTTCTATGGTTTTCTCTTTAGCCGGTTTTATTTTTTTTTTTTTAGTTAGACTTATTTTACGAACGCTCACTGGTTAGGTACTCACAGTGAACGGTTTTTCGTTCGTTAGGGTTTCATAGCGAACATTCGTACAGTAGAATGTTTCTTTTTCTTTTTATTTATAGTTTTTGGCCAGGGACCTATTTGTGACAAATTTCTTCATAGATTAGTCCTTGTACTTCAAACGACCACATCTTTTCACTCGTTAGTCCAAATCCAACAAAACCAACGCTCACGTCTTTGTTATGATCTCCTCTATCCAGTAATCCAACTCAAACATGTTTTTGAAAGTTTTAAAATTTGAATTCAAACTGATTTGTATTTGAACTTCGTTTGATCATAACTTGAGTTTCGTAACTCCGATTTATTTAGTTGATTCTTTTTGCAAATCGAAGCTCTTGACCTAAACTTTCTGATAAGGCCAAATTCACATAATTTTGGTACTGTTAGAAATTGTTTTATGTTGCAAGAGTTATTTGCTTGGTTTTGATGTTTTCCGAATGTTCTCTTCGTTCTTTCCGATCTTTTGAGTGATTGCTTATGTGTGGTTACTATTGCTTGATTACGATAGATTGACCGGAGTGTGACGAGTAGAACTATCAAGAGTTTTGAGTGCGAATCATCTTCATCAACTTTGCAGGCAAGTAACACTTTGATCATACCTTTTCTCATACCCAGTTTTTATGCATTAGATCTATCCTCAAACACTTGCATGATTAGGATCTAATTAAATTGTGGGTGATGGGAAGTAGTTGAGGTAGTACCTATTACCTGTTTTATTATCAAACCTTGGGAGTTACTTCTACGTTTGCTTATTATGCCATGCTATGCTAGTAGACGTGGATTGGGTGAGTGTATTCCATGACAGATGTGAGATTGTTATTTAATGGTTTATTTAAGGTGGCAACTTAAACACACATCTGGGTGGATTGAGGCACCTGGTTTCTATCAGGACTTGCCTGTATTTCTTAGGACCGCCACCCAGGCTCAAAGGGATCATAAGATTATTCAAACCAGAAACTTCCGTGTGCAGCCACAAGCCATTATGGGCTCTGGCGTAGTTGACGAAGTTGTGCGAACTCTTACGGGTAGGCTAGCAGATGTAGGGGATGTAGGTTGGTATGGTCTACCCACATGTAAGGTGCTAAGCGCTTCGAAAGACTATGTCTCGGTCATCCGTCTCTCAAACACCATGTAGTGCGAGAAACCAAAGCGGAGGCGATCGAGTCTTGTGGGGAAAAGTCATAAACCTCTGCAGAGTGTATAAACTAATCATGGTTAGCCGTGTCCCCGGTTATGGACATCCTGAGTATCTAGTTCTTGGATTATCCTGTTGATCTCATCACGTTACTTAATATAATTTGTTTGGGTTTAATGAGTACTTTTAATTGGGATTGAGGATGCTGTCAACCATTCTCAAAGTTTAACAACCACCATGATAGTTAAATAAATTTAATCCTTTGCAGTAGGCAAAAATTGGCTTTTCGCAAAACCATTATAACCATAGAGCTTTTCCACCAGCCATATATGCATGTAGTATAGCTTATTCTTTCATTACTCTCTATGTGTTACATTGCCAGCATATTCCATGTGCTGACCCGTTTTCGGGCTGCAACTTTTCATGTTGCGCACTTTTGAACGACGAGTAAGTGATACGTTAGGGTTACGATTTCTACACTCAACTTTGCCGTTGGTGTTGATGGGAATCCACAACCTTTTTGCTTCCGCTATATTTTGGATTGAGGTAAATGTATTTACGTTATTTATACATTCTATTTACCTCTGTTATAAATCCTCGAGTACTGTGTGTGTCAGCATACCGATCCAGGGATGACACGTAAGCACAGAGACTTGATCCATTCGGGTCGGGTCGCTACACCAAGCCAAAGTAGCTGCTAGGAATCAGCTCGGCCGGCCAGAGTTGGACTATTAAGTCCTTCATGGCCAAGCTTGCCACCCTATGCAGTTCCGTTAGCTGCTTCAGCTGGTCGTTTAGAAGCACCGGGTGTTCTGGTGCCAGATAATTCGACCAAAACAGCTTCTCGGTCGAGTTCCACTCCTGAGATCGGAAGAACTGTGCGGCATCGGTGACACTCTTTGGAAGATCCGCAAACGCGCCTGGAGAACTCCACACTCGTGTGAGCAAAGCGTACCTCTAACCTCCAAAGATACTTTGTAAAAGAAAGGCCTTACCAGCCGCCATCTGCCACGCCTGACGGATCTCTTCAGGAGCACTTCAGGACTCGCTCCGAGCCTCTTTGGCATCTTGGAGAGCCTTGGAAAGGTCGGATGACTGGGCCGAAGTCTTTTGACCCAATATATCGCATTTGCGGATGGCATCCTTCAGCTCCTGCTCGACTTCAGCCACCCGAGCTTCACGTTGGCGGCGGGCAACTTGTTCAGCCTCTAGTTCAGCAGCCGCTTTGACAGCGGCTGCCTTATTCGCCTCCGCCTCTTTCTTGGCAGGCGAGGCGCCTTTGAGGTCTCGACCTCATTGCGCCTGTGTGATCATAATCAAAGCATTCCATGAGTTAACCTCTGAATATATATATATATATATATATATATATATATATATATATATATATATATATATATATAACCTCTAATATAAAATGAATTCCTTTTTAACCACTATACGCATACCTTGCGTTTCGTCGAACCGCTTATTAATGTGGTCAATTTCATCATCGGCCAGCTGAAGCTTCCGATTGAGTTCGGAAACTTCTGCGGCCTGGGCGGTTGCCGCCAACAGGGAAGCATGTTACAATAACAGCACAACATGTTACTCTCCTGAATACTATGTGGATCCTCTCTCCAGTTTCTTTCAAACTGAACAGAGCCTCAGGGGCTACTGTCTGTACACAGGTATATTCCTCTATATGAAAAGTTTTTAGAACATTACGTCACATATCTCAAAGACTGTCAGTAGGCTATGGAAGGCTTCATTCAGTCCGCTCTTGGCAGATTGAACCTTCTCCACCACCACACCCTCTCCATGATGGAAGCACGCTAAAGTGCTTCCTCCAGAGCGTTGGATGCCTCCGGATTAGTGTAGGCCGCCGATGGGGCTGATGTTCCTCCCCCCTCTTTCGAAGGGGGTTGGTCTCTGGAATGGTGTTCGGCTGGGGGCCGTATTGTTGAGGCTCCCCGCCGTCTGTGGTCATAGGGGTCGCCTCCCCTAGCTCTTCAACGACCGAGGTATGATGACCCACAAGTATAGGGGATCTATCGTAGTCCTTTCGATAAGTAAGAGTGTCAAACCCAACGAGGAGCAGAAGGAAATGATAAGCGGTTTTCAGCAAGGTATTCTCTGCAGAAATCTTGAAATAAGTGGTAACAGATAGTTTTGTGATAGGATAATTTGTAACGAACAATAAGCAACAAAAGTAAATAAAGTGCAGCAAGGTGGCCCAATCCTTTTGTAGCAAAGGACAAGCCTGAACAAACTCTTATATAAGGAACAGCGCTCCTGAGGACACATGGGAATATCGTCAAGCTAGTTTTCATCACGTTCATATAATTCGCGTTCGGTACTTTGATAATTTGATATGTGGGTGGACCGGTGCTTGGGTGCTGTTCTTACTTGAAAAAGCATCCCACTTACGATTAACCTCTATTGCAAGCATCCGCAACTACAACAAAATTATTAAGGTAAACCTAGCCATAGCATGAAACATATGGATCCAAATCAGCCCCTTACGAAGCAACGCATAAACTAGGATTTAAGCTTCTGTCACTCTAGCAACCCATCATCTACTTATTACTTCCCAATGCCTTCCTCTAGGCCCAAATAATGGTGAAGTGTTATGTAGTCGACGTTCACATAACACCACTAGAGGCTAGACAACATACATCTCATCAAAATATCGAACGAATACCAAATTCACATGACTACTAATAGCAAGACTTCTCCCGTGTCCTCAGGAACAAACATAACTACTCACAAAGCATATTCATGTTCATAATCAGAGGGGTATTATGCATATAGGATCTGAACATATAATCTTCCACCAAATAAACCAACTAGCATCAACTACAAGGAGTAATCAACACTACTAGCAACCTACTAGTACCAATCCCGGACTTGGAGACAAGAATTGGGTACAAGAGATGAACTAGGGTTTTAAGAGGAGATGGTGCTGGTGAAGATGTTGATGGAGATTGCCCTCTCCTGATGAGAGGAGCGTTGGTCATGATGATGGCGATGATTTCCCCCTCCCGGAGGGAAGTGTCCCCGGCAGAACAACTCTGCCGGAGCCCTAGATTGGTTCCGCCAAGGTTCCGCCTCATGGCGGCGGAGTTTCGTCCTGAAAGGTTGTTTATGGTTTTTTCCTCGACGAAAGACCTCATATAGCAGAAGATGTCCATCGGAGAGCCAACAGGGGGCCCATGAGGTAGGGGGCACGCCTTGGGGGTAGGGCGCGCCCCCCACCCTCGTGGACAGGTGGGCCCCCCTCTGGTGAACTTCTTCCGCTCAATATTTTTTATTATTTCCAAAAATGACTTTCGTGGAGTTTCAGGACTTTTGGAGTTGTCCAGAATAGGTCTATAATATTTGCTCATTTTCCAGCTAAGAATTCCAGTTGCCGGCATTCTCCCTCCTTATGTAAACCTTATAAAATAAGAGAGAATAGGCATAAGTATTGTGACATAACGTGTAATAACAGCCCATAACGCAATAAATATTGATATAAAAGCATGATGCAAAATGGACGTATCAACTCCCCCAAGCTTAGACCTTGCTTGTCCTCAAGCGAAAGCCGATAACGATAAATATGTCCCCATGTTTAGAGGTAGAGGTGTCGATAAAAATAAAATACGGACATGAAGGCATCATGATTATTCTCATAACAGCAACATATATAGATATTGTCATATGATTTCTTATGCTCAAGTAATAATGTATTCACAATGCAAAAGTACGAATCATAAACTTTATTGAGAACCAACAAACTATAATCTCTGTAGCGACCCGACCTCAGACGGTCAAGCCTCTGTGTATCTGTGCCATCCCTGGATCAGTATGCTGGCACACACAGTACATCAATGTATATATCAAAGTGCAATCACATGTATAAATAACGTAAAATGATATATACCTCATAATACTCAGCGGAAACAATCAAGCGGGTGTGGAGTCCCATCAACGCCATCGGCAGGTTGAGTGTAGACCGTAACCACAGATCGTAACTCTTACTCGTCGAGGAAATATCTGCAACATGATACGTTGCAGCCGTGTAGGTCGATTACATTGAATGTACCGGCAAGATCACAACATGAATAAACAGATGGTAAAACTATACTATATGCAATTTGGCTTTGTGGCTCAGTATCTGAGTTTTGTTTATGTAAAAGCTGATTTTATTTTCCCTACATCAAAGGAATAAATGAAGTCTGTACTATGGAGTTTTCTATCATGACATGGTTCCGCCAACCGATGTCTCATAGCCCAAAATCATCATATGTTGCCCACAATTAAGTTATCAATCCGGTGTTGAGAGTTCCGAGATAGATCCAAGTCCAGATGCTCAAATTGTCCGTGAATCGGGACACGGCTAATCGATTAGGTTTAAAACCCTCTGCAGAGGTTTGTACACTTTACCCGCAAGATTCGATCCCTCTTTTTACGTTCTCGCACTTCGTGGTGTTTGAGAACAAGACGACCCGAAACATGGTCTTCCAAAGAGTTCCTCGACCACTGTCCGGTACTCATCCCATCCTACCGTAGTTCTACATCTGCTAGTACCGTCCCAGCCAGAGTTACCACTAAGGTCAACCAAGCGAGCCCATAATGACTTGCGGTTGCAGGTAAGCTTCCGGGCATGAAGTATTCTTCCGTCTCTTTGAGTCTGGGTGAAGCTTTCCGCAAGATGTCATGGCGCTTCTCCATGCATCCCGCCAACCACCGGGTTCTCCAGGTGCCCGTCGGCAAATCCTTCACCCAAGAGTGTGTATTGAATTCTGTCTCGAGTCTTGAAGTCTTGAGGTCTTGAAGATGCAGTCCTTGCAGATTCCATCATGGAGTTGTCGTCATTGACGTAGAATCCTCCTTCTTCACACCACTCTCGTGCACTCATACCAAACCCGTCTACTATAGCGTAGCATTAAAATAAAATATCGTCCGGGCTTGGTAACAGGTGATGGGTTCCTACCTCATGCATACTACTCAACTACAAGGATTCAATAACACTCTTGAGGGGTGGTTGCAAGGATGCCACTAAATGCAATAAAAACATAGGTATGAAAGCAATGGTCAAAGTGAACTTGCTGGTAATACTTGATGAAGATAACAACGATGTTACAAAATGACTTGGTAGAACTAATCGTCACTCCGTTGAAAATCTATATAGTCAAACATAGCATTCACATAAGCAAACATCCTAGCAAACAATTTGAGCACTCGAAATAACAATCAAAATAGCAAGGAAAATCGATAATAAAACTCAAACAAAATCTAAAGAAACTTCAAATAAAACTACAAAGAAAAACTACTAACGAAGATCTATGACTTTGCTACAAACATCTAATATAGTTTTGCCGTAAGTAAAAACTTAACAACAATTAAAATACTAAACTAATAAATTAACAGAAAATAAAATGTAAAATAACTAATTTAACAGAAAGTATTTTTTCCCATAAAATTTTATTTGCAAAAAGAAACAAATAAAAAGCTTTTATAAAACTCCAACTATGACCTATAGAAGGTTTCATACAAAACTAAGGAAAATAAATTTTTTTAAAATAAAAATAAATTTTCTCCTGTTGTCTAACAGAAACACAACTAATTTTGTCAAAAGTGACAAAAAGAAATAATTTAAAACTAATAAAAACAATAAATAAAAAGCTAAAACAGAACTAATATTAAAACAGTACTGTTTTGCTAAAAACCTAATTTAAATTAACCTGAAAATAAAATACTAAATACTACTGGATAAACAAACGTCCTAGAGACCAGGAGCAAAAAGAATTAATTAAAAACCTATTTTTAAACTCCCGGAATAAGCAAAACAAGCTTTAATTCAAATCTGATCTAACTCAATTTTTATAAATCCAAACATAGACAAATTATATATTTTTGGAAACTACAAGAAAATTGTGATCTAACGCAAAAAGAATCAGCATTATTGGACTTCTAGATCCAAAGTTATAAGCTAAACAAGAACGGAACTAAATCTGTTACGGAAATAAATCTGAAAAACGAAAACGGAGTTACCTGTACGTGAGGCAGAGATGGCAGGAAGGAGGCAGCGATGTGGAGGGCTGCTCCGGCGAGGGGGGGCGAGGTCGCCGGCGAGGGTGGGGGTGGCGGAGGAGGGGGTCGGCGCTTGGGGAGGTGGCGCTGGGCACCCTCAGGTGCTGCTCACTCCTGGCGTCGGGCTCCTGGTGAGTGTTTCTAGGCAGGAAAAGGAGGACGGTGGCGAGGAGGCTACGGGCAGGGAGGGGGCGTGGTGATGGGAAAAATGGAACGAGGAGAGGAGGGGTTTTATAGGCGGTCTCGGGAGGCGCTGGGATGGAAAGACGAGGGAGATCGGGAAGGTGGAGATTCACTGTCTCCATGGATATGGAAAGCTTCTGTAACGTGAGAGAAAACAGAGGAAGGAGATGATCTCTTGTTGGGCTAGAATAGGAAAGTGCTTAATGGGCCAGCAGGTTTTTCCTAATAAAAACGATTCCATTCCTATTTTTAAAATTAGGAAACTAAAACAATAAAAAGGAAATCAAATCAATTCGAATAAAGAGTTTTTATATACTAAAATTATCAGAAAATAAAATGTAGATGATGAGCATTATTCCACGGCCAAAATAAAAACTAAAAAATGTTTTTCAGAAAATCCCTAAAGGCTTTATTTCTTTTTGCAAATAATTTTTAAATAAAAACTTTGGTTTTTCTTGGCTCAAATATTTGCAAAATGCCCTGATTTTGGAGGGTCATTCTCCTCCGCTCTTTCTTGCTTGCAAGAATTTATTTTTCGGTATTTCTCGGGAAGAAAAATAGAGAAGCAAATGCAAATATTTGAAAGAATTAAATTGCAAATCTCCGTTCAAATTCTTTATAGTTGAAGAAGTCATGTCATCTTCTCTCATTGATTTTAATATGATGAATTTGAATTTACCGGAGAAGGGGAAAGTCATTTTATTCCCTCTCATTCAAAAGTTTTTGAAAAGGTTCAAATTTCACTCAAGTTTAATTCACTCAAGCAAACAAACAAACGATTCAATTGATTATATTAACATTCCAAAATTTGGGTTGTTACAAACCTACCACACTTAGAATGAATCTAGTCCTCGAGATTCAAGAAACTAACAAGAAAAGGTTAGGGGTTGGGGTCTTCTAGTAAATATTTTGGTCGAAGGTCAGGTGCTACCACACTTAAAAACAAGGTTACGGTTCCAATAAACTCAGATACTTCCTCCGAGTGTTGACAATGTATGTCTCTTCACATATCTTACAATAGCTCCTTCATTAGCGCTCTTACATCGGAAGCATAGAGTTTTCCTCAAAATCTTGGGTCGGTTTATCAAAGTTGAAGTTCGTCCGACCGGATCTGCCTTAGGCGATAGGTCTGTGTCCATTCTAGACAACTATCGAAACACTCATGGTGGTCTACCATTAATGGTTTCTCCTGCAGAGAACGGGTCTGCAGGTTGAACTTCACCGTATATCCTACGATTGGCAGCGGTTGCTGTAAAGGGTTCCATCGTACTACCATTCTATGGTTTTATGGCTTATCGTGTCGACACTCTTCTAAGGTTTTCGAGGCTCTCGATTTTCCATCAACATATGATAGTTCATGATAGAAGTCTTCGGTATGGGGCCAATCCATCCCGTGCTTGAATCATTACCACATACGTAAATATCGAATCACGTATTCTAACACTTGGGCATACTCACAAGCATTGCAGAATTTCTCTTGTTCTCGAACTGGGTTCGAGTAATGCCATGGTTTCTGCAAGCTGAACAAACATCTATCGTTATTTCACCACTCTCGTGTTTTTGCGTGACCTCCTCTGAAACTTATCTTTGATTGGATCACGATTCTTACAAATTTTTTCCTTTATAGTGGTTACATCGGTTCCTTCTCAAAATCCTGGGACTGTGGGTTATGGCCCACTTCAACACTAGTGCAGATTTAACTCATCCTTGGTGTAACTCTCTTGTTACACCTCCTTAAATCCGAGTAGTACTCTGTTTCTTCATACCATCATATCAAAACAAAACTCCAACTTATTTTGTCCAGCTTCCTTCTATGGCCGTCATGAATAACACGTTTCTTTCTTCATTGATCCTGTGGCTTTATAGAGTACTATGACCAAAAGAAGTGCACAAGTTTATCCATAAAATCTCATTAATCTCATATCAATTTTTCATTACATCCTTAACCATTTTCGTAAATCCAAATTCCAAAAGTACTTGTTACAAATGCTGCCACCCACATGATTTGGTATGGTCGACATTACTTCCACTTTATTTATTTATCCTCCTCGAGGATTCTTCAGTCCCACTGGAATTGTGCGACATGAGCCTTGAAATCTTCAATCTTCTGTTTCATCATGGTGGTCTTGAGCTTCACCTTCATCATCTCTGCATGCACTTCGCTTAGGTATTCCTGAGTATAACGGAGTCTTGCTTCAAGTATTTCTCCGATCTGGCGTATGGCTTCCATGGCTGCTTCACGAACGGCATCGAAGAAAGTTGCTTGTGGCACACGTGAGATGAAAAAGTAATGCCCCATCCTCTTTGGGAAAACTCCTTTCAAACGGTGGAGGTGTACCTCCACATACCAAAGCTCCACTCCCTTTTGCATGAAGGGGTAGCCTTTGTAGACTGCATCTCCTTCAAGGTGAATATGCTTCATCATGTCCTTCAAGATCTTCGGGTAATCATGATCACTTGTCAGGGTCATGATCGTTTCAGGACCCTTAAGGAAAGACTCGTAAAGTGTCGTCATCTGCAGTTTGTGAAACAGAAATGATGCTCAGAGTAAGGTACTTATCTCCTGGGGCACACATTCATATCATCCAAACAAAACTTCAAACTCAATTTCCAATCTCCTGTTTATGCATCACAACTCACCTTCTTCCATGTTCATCAAGAATATTAATTTCCAAGATAGAATATGACAACTCCTTAAAGTCTTTTCAGCATGTGACCTTACAACTTTATTGAGTCATGAACTATTACAATCTCAGAGTAATCTATTACATAACTCAACTCATTTAAATTAACCTGAAAATAAACCTGAAAATAAAATACTAAATACTACTGGATAAACAAAGGTCCTAGAGACCAAGAGCAAAAAGAATTAATTAAAAACCTATTTTTAAACTCCCGGAATAAGCAAAACAAGCTTTAATTCAAATCTGATCTAACTCAATTTTTATAAATCCAAACATAGACAAATTATATATTTTTGGAAACTACAAGCAAATTGTGATCTAACGCAAAAAGAATCAGCATCATTGGACTTCTAGATCAAAAGTTATAAGCTAAACAAGAACGGAACTAAATCTGTTACGGAAATAAATCTGAAAAACGAAAACGGAGTTACATGCGTGAGGCGTAGATGGCAGGAAGGAGGCAGCGATGTGGAGGGCTGCTCGGCGAGGCGAGGTCGCCGGCGAGGTGGGGGTGGCGGAGGAGGGGTCGGCGCTTGGGAGGTGGCGCTGGGCGCCTCAGTGCTGCTCACTCCTGGCGTCGGGCTCTGGTGAGCGTTCTAGGCAGGAAAAGGAGGACGGTGGCGAGGAGGCTACGGGCAGGGAGGCGTGGTGATGGGAAAAATGGAGCGAGGAGAGGAGGGGTTTTATAGGCGGTCTCGGGAGGCGCTGGGATGGAAAGACGAGGGAGATCGGGAAGGTGGAGATTCCTGTCTCCATGGATATGGAAAGCTTCTGTAACGTGAGAGAAAAGCAGAGGAAGGAGATGATCTCTTGTTGGGCTAGAATAGGAAAGTGCTTAATGGGCCAGCAGGTTTTCCTAATAAAAGCGATTCCATTCCTATTTTTAAAATTAGGAAACTAAAACAATAAAAAGGAAATCAAATCAATTCGGAATAAAGAGTTTTTATATACTAAAATTATCAGAAAATAAAATGTAGATGATGAGCATTATTCCACGGCAAAAATAAAAACTAAAAAAAATGTTTTTTCAGAAAATCCCTAAAGGCTTTATTTCTTTTTGCAAATAATTTTTAAATAAAAACTTTGGTTTTTCTTGGCTCAAATATTTGCAAAAATGCCCCTGATTTTGGAGGGTCATTCTCCTCCGCTCTTTCTTGCTTGCAAGAATTTATTTTTCGGGGTATTTCTCGGGGAAGAAAATTAGAGAAGCAAATGCAAATATTTGACAGACTTAAATTGCAAAACTCCGTTCAAATTCTTTATAGTTGAAGAAGTCATGTCATCTTCTCTCATTGATTTTAATAGGATGAATTTGAATTTACCGAGAAGGGAAAGTCATTTTATTCCCTCTCATTCAAAAGTTTTTGAAAAGGTTCAAATTTCACTCAAGTTTAATTCACTCAAGCAAACAAACAAACAATTCAATTAATTATATTAACATTCCAAAATTTGGGTTGTTACAATCTCAGTCATTGAAGCAATTGCAATTTATCATAACATCAGAAAGAGTCTATGTCAGGGCTTATTAGCAAGTCCACATACTCAACTATCATTTAATATTTCATAATTGCTAGCACTCACGCGATACTTGTGGTTACGGAGTCTTAATCGGACACAGAGAAAGATAGGGGCTTATAGTTTCGCCTCCCAACCTTTTACCTCAAGGGTAATGTCAACAATAATAACTCATGCTCCCCTACATCCAATTAGATATATCTATCAGGATCTTTCCAACACCTTTGTGCTTGCCAAAGGATAAAATATAAAAAGGAAAGGTGAAGATCACCATGACTCTTGCATAAGGTAGAAGATAATAATAAACGATAGGCCCTTCGCAGAGGGAAGCAGAGGTTGCCATGCGCTTTTATGGTTGGATGCACAAAATCTTAATGCGAAAGAACGTCACTTTATATTGCCCCTTGTGATGTGAACCTTTATTATGCAGTCCGTCGCTTTATTTCTTCCACATCACAAGATCGTATAAAGCTTATTTCTCCCACACCAATCAATCATACATATTTAGAGAGCAATTTTTATTGCTTGCACCGATGACAACTTACTTGAAGGATCTTACTCAATCCATAGGTAGATATGGTGGACTCTCATGGCAAAACTGGTTTAAGGGTTTTGGAAGCACAAGTAGTATCTCTACTTGGTGCTGAGAATTTGGCTAGCATGAGGGGGAAAGGCAAGCTCAACATGTTGGATGATCCATGACAATATACTTTATCTCAGATATAAGAAAACATAACCCAAACATTGTCTTCCTTGTCCAACGTCAACCCTTTAGCATGTCATACTTTAATGAGTGCTCCCAATCATAAAAGATGTCAACGATAGTGTATTTATATGTAAAACCTCTCTTTCCTTATTACTTCCTATTAATTGCAACGATGACCAAAGCTATGTTTGTCAACTCCCAACAACTTTTAATCATCATAATTTCCTATGTGAAGTCATTACTCTCGATAAGATCAATACGATCTCTTTGTTTCTTTTTATTCTTTTTATCTTTTCTTTTATTCACTCAAGATCATGGCAAAACAATCAAGCCCTTGACTCAACAGTAATCTTTATTATATAACTCATGGACTCGATTACATAGGGAGATCATAAAGCAAAACTCAAAACTAGATCATGCCATAAACTTTATTCTACTAGATCAAGATACTACTAGTAGGATCGAACTAAGAAAAATGGTAAAGATAGGAGTGTGATTGTGATACGATACAGGGGCACCTGCCCCAAGCTTGGCAGTTGCCAAGGGGAGTGCCCATACCCATGTGATTATGTCTCCTTCTTTGTTGTTGGTGAAATATTCTTGGCGATAATGCCCTTCAGGATACGATTCTCCTCCTCGAGCTTATTGACTTGTTACTTCAGGTCCATTATTTCCTTACGAAGCTTTCCTGTAACAGCTAAGGCTCCTTGCACCCAAGGGTGTTTCATAGCTGCGGGAGAACAAGTAACACTCCTGTTCATATTTTCATAAGAAAGAAATCTAACATTGAAAGGGATAACCGAGTTTGGAATAGCTCAGCTCTGTAGTTCCCCCATCGTGAACCCAGCTCAGAAGCGGGAAGTGACTTCTTGATCCTCCATAGCATCTACTCTCATCAAGTCAGCCTCCATCTCTTCCTCCGTTGCTGGCCCAAAGTGGTCAGCGTCGCTGTTTGCCCTTGGCTCCAATGTCGGATGAAACACCCGGCTCTCCCCGACTGACTCTTGAGAAGATATCTTGCTCTAATCTGCTGCAGCAACATCTCGAAACAAAAACAGAGGATATTTGCGTGATACGGGAGTCAAAACCTTCGGGAGGATATATAATGAATTTTTACCGACCACAATATGTATCGTGCAAGAAAACGGAGTCTGGAAGGCACACGAGGTGCCCACGAGGTAGGGGGCGCGCCCAGGGGGGTAGGGTGCACCCTCCACCCTCGTGGGGCCCTCGTGTCCTTCCCAGACTGCTACTTATTTTTCTATTTTTCTAAACATTCCAAAACAGAGAAATATTGCCTTAAAAACTGTTTTGGAGTCGGTTTACTTACCGTACCACATACCTATTCCTTTTCGGAGTCTGAAACGTTCTGGAAAGTGTCTATTATGTATTCCTCCGGGGTTATGGTTTCAATAACATTGGTTTCAACATTTATAGGATTACCTGAGATATAGTGTTTGATTCTTTGACCGTTTACCACCTTCGGATTTGTGCCTTCGAAATTGTTGATTTTTATGGCACCGGAACGATAGACCTCCTCGATGACGTAGGGGCCTTCCCATTTAGAGAGAAGTTTTCCTGCAAAAAATCTTAAACAAGAATTGTATAGCAATACATAATCACCTACAAACTCACGCTTTTGTATCCTTTTGTCATGCCATCTTTTAACTTTCTCTTTAAACAACTTGGCATTTTCATAAGCTTGGGTTCTCCATTCATCAAGTGAGCTTATATCAAATAACCTCTTCTCTCCGGCAAGTTTGAAATCATAGTTGAGTTCTTTAATAGCCCAGTATGCCTTATGTTCTAGTTCGAGAGGTAAGTGACATGCTTTTCCATAAACCATTTTATACGGAGACATACCCATAGGATTTTTATATGCAGTTCTATAGGCACATAATGCATCATCAAGTTTCTTGGACCAATTCTTTCTAGACCTATTAAAAGTCTTTTGCGAAATTAATTTGAGCTCTCTATTACTCAATTCTACTTGACCACTAGACTGCGGGTGATAAGAAGATGCAATTCTATGATTAACATCATATTTAGCAAGCATTTTTCGGAAAGCACCATGAATAAAGTGTGAACCACCATCGCTCATTAAATATCTAGGGACTCCAAACCTCGGAAAATAACTTCTTTAAGCATCTTAATAGAGGTGTTATGATCAGCACTACTAGTTGGAATAGCTTCTACCCACTTAGTAACGTAATCAACAGCAACTAAAATATGTGTATAACCATTAGAGGCAGGTGAAGGTCCCATATAATCAAAGCCCCAAACATCAAATGGTTCAATAACAAGTGAATAATTCATAGGCATTTCTTGACGTCTACTAATATTACCAATTCTTTGACATTCATCACAAGGTAAGACAAACTTACGGGCATCCTTGAAGAGAGTAGGCCAATAAAAACTGGATTGCAATACCTTATGTGCAGTTCTATCTCCCGCATGGTGTCCTCCATAAGCTTCGGAGTGGCACTTGCATAGAATCTGTTCCTGTTCATGCTCAGGTACACAACTTCTAATAATACCATCTACTCCTTTATAAAGATGTGGGTCATCTCAAAAGTAATGTCTCAAATCATAGAAGAACTTTTTCTTTTGTTGGTATGTGAAACTAGGTGGTATGAATTTAGCAACAATGTAATTTTCATAATGAGCATACCATCGAGTACTACGAGAAGTATTTATGACATTTAGTTGTTCATCAACAAAGCTATCATCAATAGGTAATGGGTCATCAAGAACATTTTCTAACCTAGACAAGTTGTTTGCAACGGGGTTCTTAGCCCCTTTTCTATCAACAATATGCAAATCAAATTCTTGTAGCAAGAGAACCCATCTAATGAGTCTAGCTTTAGCATCTTTCTTTTCCATAAGATATTTAATAGCAGCATGATCAGTGTGAATAGTTACTTTAGAATCAACAATATATGGTCTGAACTTATCACAAGCAAATACAACTGCTAAGAGTTCCTTTTCAGCAGTAGCATAATTTCTTTGAGCATTGTCCAGAGTCTTACTAGCATAATGGATAACATTTAATTTCTTATCAACTCTTTGTCCTAGAACAGCGCATACAGCATAATCATTAGCATCATACATAATTTCAAAGGGTAAATTCCAATCAGGTGGTTGAACAATATATGCAGAGATCAATGCTTTCTTAAGTATTTCAAATGCTTCTACACAATCATCATCAAAGACGAATGGTATATCTTTTGTAATAAATTAGTCGAGGTCGAGAAATTTTGAGAAGTCCTTAATGAACCTCCTATAAAATCCGGCGTGACCAAGGAAACTTCTTATACCTTTGATGTCCTTGGGACATGGCATCTTTTCAATAGCATCAACCTTGGCTTTATCAACTTCAATACCTCTTTCAGAAACTTTATGCCCCAAGACAATACCTTCATTAACCATAAAGTGGCACTTTTCCCAATTCAATACTAGATTAGTTTCTTCACATCTCTGCAAAACTTGATCAAGATTGCTCAAGCAATCATCAAAAGAAGATCCATAGACGGAAAAGTCGTCCATGAAAACCTCACAAATCTTTTCACAAAAGTCAAAAAATATAGCCATCATGCATCTTTGAAAGGTAGCAGGTGCATTACATAAACCAAAAGGCATACGTCTATAAGCAAAAGTACCAAAAGGGCATGTAAAAGTAGTCTTCGATTGATCTTTAGCTGACACAGGTATTTGAGAGAAACTAGAATAACCATCTAGAAAGCATTAATGTGTATGTTTGCATAGTCTTTCTAGCATTTTGTCAATAAAAGGTAAGGGGTAATGATCCTTTTTAGTAGCCTTATTTAATTTACGAAAATCAATTACCATCCTATAACATGTAATAATTCTTTGCGGAATCAATTCATCTTTATCATTAGGAACAACAGTAACACCTCCCTTCTTAGGGACACAATGGACA
The DNA here is from genome assembly GCA_021605145.1 of Aegilops bicornis. Lineage (NCBI taxonomy): Eukaryota > Viridiplantae > Streptophyta > Magnoliopsida > Poales > Poaceae > Aegilops > Aegilops bicornis. The sequence goes on along the minus strand of CM038674.1, from coordinate 586,496,693 downwards.
GGACTTACCCACTGACTATCAGCAACAGGATAAATTATACCTGCCTCAAGGAGCATTAGTATTTCTTTTCTTACCACTTCTTTCATTTTAGGATTCAGACGTTGTTGATGATCACGAACTGGTTTAGCATCTTCCTCCAAATTTATTTTATGTTGACATAGAGTGGGACTAATGCCCTTAAGATCATCGAGAGTATATCCAATAGCAGCACGATGCTTCTTCAGAGTTTTCAATAATCTTTCTTCTTCATGCTCTGAAAGGTTAGCACTAATAGTAACAGGATATATCTTCTTATCATCAAGATAAGCATATTTAAGATTATCATTCAACGGTTTAAGCTCAAACACGGGATCACCCTTGGGTGGAGGGGATCCCCTAAGATTTCAACAGCAAATTGTGTTTCGTAATAGGTTCCTATTTAAAGAATACTTCATCTATTTTCCTTCTTTCATTCATAAACATATCATTTTCATGGTCTAGCAAATATTGTTCTAAAGGATCGCTAGGAGGTATGGCAATAGAAGCCAGACCAATAATTTCATCCTTACTAAGCCATTCTTCTTCACGGTGTTGTCTACTAAATTTAGAAAAATTAAACTCATGAGACATATCACCCAAACCAATAGTAACAACATTCTTTTCACAGTCTATCTTAGCATTAACGGTGTTCAAGAAGGGTCTACCAAAAATAATGGGACAAAAGCTATCTTGTGGGTAACCAAGAACAAGAAAATCAGCAGGATATTTAGTTTTCCCACACAAGACTTCAACATCTCTAACAATTCCCATTGCTGATATAGTATCTCTATTGGCAAGTTTAATTGTAACATCAATTCCTTCTAACTCAGCAGGTGCAATTTCATGCTTAATTTCTTTGTATAAAATATGCGGTATAACACTAGCACTAGCACCCATATCACATAAGCCATGAAAACAATGATCTCCTATTTTAACAGAAATAGCAGGCACGCCTACCACAGGTCTATGTTTATCTTTAGCGCAAGGTTTGGCAATTCTAGCGGTTTCACCGCAGAAATGAATAACATGCCCATCAATATTATCAGCCAAGAGATCTTTAACAATAGAAATATTAGGTTCAACTTTAACTTGCTCAGGAGGTGTATAATTTCTAATATTACTTTTACGAACAACAGTTGAAGCTTTAGCATGATCCTTTATTCTAACAGGGAAAGGTGGTTTCTCAACATAAGAAGTAGGAACAACAGGATCATTATAATTGACAATATTTTCTTCAACTTTAGTAGGTGCAGCTACTTTTACTTCTATGGGAGGATGATACTTAAACCACTTCTCCTTGGGGAGATCGACATAAGTAGCAAAATATTCACAGAAAGAAGCTACTATCTCAGAGTCAAGTCCATATTTAGTGCTAAACTTACGGAAAACATCGGTATCCATAAAAGATTTAACACAATCAAACTTAGGTGTCATACCTGACTCCTTACCTTCGTCGAGATCCCAATATTCAGAGTTGAGTTTAATTCTATCCAATAAATTTCCATTTGAATTCAACAATGTTCAGGAAATCGGTAATCGGTAACTGCTCGGTCAACTAGGGAGTAGGGATTAATCGTGAATCGGCCGATTAATCGGAATTAATCGGTCGAGCATTAATCGATTAGTTTTTTTTATAAATCTCAGAATCCTGGTGTTGGGACCAGATTTTGGCCACGCAAGAATTTATTTAAATGTCCTGGAATGAGTAAGTACCTAATATGAAAAAAAATCAACATGAAAGTTATTCAGTATCGGCAAAACGAACAACTTTTATGTTCTGATTATTTTGATCCGAGGTCATATGTGAGTTGTGACATGTGAGTTAAAAAACGAAGTATTGTATGAGTGTACGCCGTGTGTGACAACAATGCTCTAAAATGTGATATATTCGACAAGTATGGCGACAATCATTATGTGCTCCATCTCTAAGACTTGTAATAACTTAATAACAAATAATCATAGTTCTTGAATTTGCATAACATAACAAGGTCCACAAGTATGTATCACATGACATAGCAAGGCCCACAAGTATCGGTATGTATGATATGATAGTATGACATAGCAAGGTCCACAAGTGACAATTCACAACAGCCATAAAACACAAATAATCATAGTTCTTGACTTCTTGCATAAGTGCATAACATAACAAGGTCCTCAACCATAAAACACAAATAAATATAGTTCATGGATTCTTGCAATCTTGCATAGTTGCATTGCATGACAAGTTGATACTCAAACTAGGAAAATACCAAACAGCACACATAGACAAAGTTCTCCTTCTCCCACAAGGCCACACCCAAAATAAATTACTAGGTAAATACTAAATAGCATGGCCCAAAGAATTAAGGTTGTGTTGTGTCCTCGTCCTCATCCTCATCCCCATTTGTTGCAATCATCTCATCATTATCGGACTCAAATTCTATCTCCTCTTCCAAAGCAATCTCATTTTCTGAATCTTCATCAGCAACAAATTCTTCTACTTCATGGAGTTCTCTCACTCTTGCACTCCTACGAGGCTCTATAGCCTCGGTGGCTCCCACTTCATCATCAATGGTGGTGTCGGGATCAACCTCGTCCTCAACATATGCATCTTCACATATCCAATCTTGTGCCATGGAAGCATCTTCACCAAGGAGAACATCACGAGAGGAGGAACATTTCTTTCTTTTGTCCATCATTCTTCCATTGAATTGGATATAAACTAGGTTGTCCCTACGACTCACATCTAGTTTATTTCTCCTCTTAGCATCCACCTAAAAATTGCAAGGCAAAGCCTAATCAAGTAGTCATTCACATTTGTTCATAAATAAAGTAAGGAACTAAAGATCAAATTTGAATAACTACAAGTTGAGATTCAAGAGTTACTTGTTCAAAAACACTCCAATTCCGTTCACATCCTAAGAACTTGTGGTCAAGTTGAGTATCCTCAAAGCCATGTGCATCAACGTAGGAGTTTGTAGTCCATAAGTTGCCCACCACTCTCCTACATGGGAAAACAAAAACAAAGTATTATGCATCAATCCATCAACCCATAAATTCAGAAATGCAATATGCAAAAAGACAAAGAGTATGTAGGAGAACAAGCTTACGGGATTGAAATTTGCATTCGTTATAGCTTTTGAGGCAGCCAACTTCGCAAACATGCCCTCCTTATTTTTAAACCTTGGCAAGTCTATGTTAAGTGCTTTATTTTGCTTCTCATCATCATCATGATAGAAGGTCTCAATAACTTCCATCAATCCACTCATGACCTCTACATCGACAAATATGCTTGGGGTAGCATAACTATAATAGGGATTCAATGCATATGCGGCCATGTGCAATGGCGTATCTAACCTCCCATTCATCTTGCTCTCCATGGCTGTTGTGATGATCTTATAGTCCTTCTCTGAATTTTCAACCATAAGCAATATTGCCTTCTTTGCCTCTATTATTTCTCCATACATAGAGGCCATGGACTGTCCATCACTATCACCAATCAAGCACCTTCACCAATGGCTCAAAAACCTTGCATTGCAACATACGATAAGCACAACATTAGTATTTAACATATTACATATAACACAAGATGACAAGACACAATTAAAGAACATTATTAATTTTCTTACCTTGATGCAAAGAGACACATTCTTCCAAAAGGTCCTACTAATTATTGTGGCATGAGCCGACTTTCCTTTCCTTGTACGTGTATGCTTGCATTTTTCCCAAGCATCACTACAACACATCTCCTTTAGTTGTTTGTTCTTTGCAGCAAGACTTTGCAAGGTAAGAAATGCTGAAGCAAATCTTGTCACTCCCGGCCTAACAATGTCTCTCTTTTTGTATGAGACCTCATCAACGCCAATGTTGCATGATGTGCATAAAGAAAATAGTCATCTCCTTTGCTTTGGTAATTGTAGAACCAAATTGCTTTAATTTACCAACCGCTTCGACCATCAAGTTGAGGGTGTGCGTTGCACATGAGGTCCAAAATATCTTGACCTTTTTCTTTCAACATCCCTTTTGCTCCCATGTTGTTTGAAGCATTATCCGTGACTACTTGTACAACATTATCAGCACTCACGAACATCATGGTAAAACACAGTAATCAATACATGATGAAAGCTTGAAAAGCAAAGAACGAGAGAAAATAAAAGGTTCAAGATTGATACCAATTTTCTCAATGCATTCATCCACATAATTGAAGATGTAGAGACTTGTGTGTGCATGAGCCGATGCCTCCTTTGATTCATGAAAACTGTCCCCAACTTACAATGCACACACAAGTTCATGATGCTCCTTCTTTTCTTGTCTGTCCAAGCATCACCATGACAGAGCACCCAGTGATCTCCCTCTCAGCCTCATGTGGCTTCAACAAATCCCTAGTCCTCTCCACCTCCTGCAACAACATCTTTTCTCGGATATGATGTTGTGAAGGTTGCCTCCAATCAGGACCATAACGGCCAAGGGCTTCACAAAATTGTTTGAAGTCATCATCATTGATAGCATTGAAGGGTATGTTTTTCTTGTACATCCATCTAGCCAAATATTGCCCCACTTTGTAGCTTCTCTCCTTGTCGATACTATCATTGATGTTGCGTTGGAATTTTTCAATGGCACACTAGGATCAACCGTGCCACAAATTGATCCATAGGCCCAACATTTTTGGGATCACCTTTACCAACTGCACTAAGCTCTTCATCATCCTCAACTTCTATGTTCACCGAGGCCCTTAATTCTTGTGCTTGCTTTTCCTTTTCCACCTTCTTCTTCTTTGCGGCATGAAAAGCCTCCTTGCACCGAGCTTGTTGTTCCGGAGTGGCTACCATACAACTTGTCACCGAGCCTCTGATTTGTGCTATGTGTTGCTTCATCCTATTGACCCCTCCAGACATTACTTTTCCACATAGCTTGCACTTCACTCTTTGCAAATCATTTGGATCACACAACATGGCAAATTCACGCCATGTCATCGAATTCCTTTTAGCGATCGAGAACTCGCCACCTCTAAGCGGCACTAGAAGTAGCCATCTCCTACATACAAAAACAAAATACAAATCAAGTAGGGCAGGAAGTTAGCAATAATTGAAGTTAAAGTGTTAAACAACAAAAGTCAATTACCAATTAGGCAATTACTAATAAATTGCATATATATACAATTTTACTGCAATTAAGCCACCAAACAGCATGAAATTAATAAATTACAATTGGACATAGTACTACAGTTGTAACAATTCTACACGACAATCATTTGAATCATCAATTCATCATTCATCAAACATGAAGTTAAAGAAATACAAAATACAAAACATGAAGTGCCGGCAACCTCGCTTGCTGCTATGATGATGTGTTGCTGCCCTTCTCCTTCAACCTGGTCGCCGGCGTGAAGAGAGCAAGGAGAGTCCGGAAAGGGAGGGGCGGCCACCTGCTTCTTGCCCTAGTCGCCGGGCGTGAGGAGGCAGCAAATGCAGTCGGAGAGGGAGGGCGGCAGAGGCTGCCACCTGCTTGCTTGCCACAACCACCGATGAGGAGGAGGGACGGGGTAGATGCGGGAGGGGGGAGGCGGCGAGGAGAGGCGGGAGAGGAAGGGCCGCCGTTGGCCGGCGGTGGAGGAACGGCGGGTGGAGGCAGCGAGGAGAGGCGACAGCCACGGGTGAGGCTGGGGGGCGGGGTAGATGCGGGAGGTGGGGGAGGAGGGACGGGGTAGATGCGGGAGGGGGGAGGCGGCGAGGAGAGGCGGGAGAGGAAGGGCCGCCGTTGGCGTGATGGAGGAACGGCGGGTGGAGGCAGCGAGGAGGCGGCAGCCACGGTGAGGCTGGGGGGCGGGGTAGATGCGGGAGGTGGGGGAGGAGGGGGAGGCGGCGAGGATATGAGGGAGGGCCGCAGTTGGCCGGCAGCGGAGGAACGGCGGCGGCGCGAGGTGGGTAGTGCAGGCGGCGGCGCGGGCTGGGAGCTCTGCCCAACCTAACCCACGGGCCACGGGTAAGATTGAGGAGAGAGACAAGGGAGGCTATTTTTTAAAGTTCGGTCCTGTGAGTCCCGCTGATTAATCGGTTATGCAGATTAATCGTTGTCAGACCGATTAATCGGCCGAGTAATCCCCAGGCCGAATAACACTACCGAATACATGTAATTTACAAGGTGGATGGCCGAGTAGCGATTAATCGGCCGATTACTCGGCTACTCGGACAATTTTTTGAACAGTGGAATTCAATAGTCTTCATCATAAAAGAGCCAGGACAAGAAGTATCGAGCATGATGCGATTGTACGGGTTCGGTGACCGCCCTCAAGGGTCCCTTAGTGGAATCACGGCATCTTGCATTGTGCGAGGGCGTGAGGAGATTACGGTGGCCCTAGTGGCTTCTTGGGGAGCATTGTGCCTCCACACCGCTCCAAACGGAGACTAGCATCCGCAAGGGTGTGAACTTCGGGATACATCGTCGTCTCCGCGTGCCTCGGTTATCTCTTTCCCAAGCTCTTTACTTATGCACTTTACCTTGTGATAGCCATATTGGTTCTTGTCATATATCTTGCTATCACCTAGTAGTTTATCTTGCTTAGCATAAGTTGTTGGTGCACATAGGTGAGCCTAGTTGTTGTAGGTTTTGTGCTTGACAAATTAACCGCTAGGTTTATTCCGCATTTGTTCAAGCCTAAACCATAATTATTTTAAAGCGCCTATTCACCCCCCCCCCCTCTAGGCGACATCCACGATCTTTCAGGTGTCCTCCATGGTGATAGGTGAGGGGGCTCGTGGCGGCGTCTCACTCTCAGCCATCTCGGGTGGCAGAGAGTTCCCCTTCGATAACGGATTGTGCGGAAGCTCGCGGGGAGGGCTGAAAGGCACATAGAAAAATAACTTATATAATGGAAAAGGGAAGACCAAAGATAAACAGTGAGTATATGAATACTTACGATTTGGCCAGGGGTTTCACCCTGGGAGGTTTTTTGGGGAATAGTTCGGCATGTGAGTCCGAATTGTCCTGGAGGATCACCTTTCCTCTCTTGGGCACCTCCCCCTCTGGGTCTTCGGAGGCCGCCCTCTTCTTATTCCTCCCCTTACAAGGGGAGTCGCTTTCCACCTCCTCCTCCTCCTCTTCTTTCTTGTCTCCCTCGTGGGAGGAGAGGGCTTTGGTCTCTCTGGACACTATGTCGAAGGACCTTTGTGACGGTGGCCGCCCTTGGCCTCCTTGCCCTTCTTCTTCTTGGCCTTCTTCTCCGATGCCTGATACGGCATCGGGACCAGCATCTCCGTTAGCTGGGGGTGGCCGGGTTCTCCAGCAGCGGCACTGGACAGTTGATCCGCTCCGCCTTTGCTGTCCAGCCCTGTATGGAAAGCAGATAATATAATCTTTGTTATGTCCGAATTATTGACCGAATACTTATTCGGAAAGGTTACGCTTACCGCTGAGGTCGGGTTCTCGCTGTCGAGTCCGATGTCCTCGGTCTTCATCGGCCAACTTTTCTGGGCCTTGAAGAGCTGCTTTCATATATCTTCGTGCATCATGCCGAAGAAGCGCTGCAGGGTTCGTGGCTCCTCCGGATCGAATTCCCACATGGGGGAGGCTCGGAGTTGTCCCGGAAGGACATGGCGGAAGAGCATCACTTGAATCATGTTCATGAGACCAGTGTTTTTACCCAACACATTGGAGATGCGCTTCTGCGGCATCATCACCTCCGGTTGGGACCCCCAATCAAGGGCTTTGGCGGTCCATGAGGTAAGTCTCGTGGGGGGTCCGGATCTGAAGTTAGGTGTGGCCGCCTAATACGTCTCCAACGTATCTATAATTTTTGATTGCTCCATGCTATATTATCTATTGTTTTGGACTATTTGGGCTTTATTTTCCACTTTTATATTACTTTAGGGACTAACCTATTAACCAAAGGCCCAGCCCAGAATTGTTGTTTTTTTGCCTATTTCGGTGTTTCGAAGAAACGAAATATCAAACGGAGTCCAAACGGAATGAAATCTTCGGGAACGTGATTTTCTCATCGGATAAGACCCAGGAGACTTGGACCCTCCGTCAAGAAAGTTCGAGGCGGCCACGAGGTGGAGGCGCGCCTCAAGGGCGCCGCTTCTACCTCGTGGGCCCTCGAGGCTCCACCGACGCATTTCTTCCTCCTATATATACCCTCGCACCCCCGTCGGATCGTAGACGGAGCCGAAACCTAATTCCATCGCAGCAACTTTACGTATCCACGATATCCCATCTTGGGGCCTGTTAGGAGCTCACGGGAAGGGATTCCACCATGGAGGGCTTCTACATCATCATCATAGCCTCTCCGATGAAGTGTGAGTAGTTTACCTCGGACCATCGGGTCCATAGTTAGTAGCTAGATGGCTTCTTCTCTCTTTTTGGATCTCAATACAATGTTCTCCCCTCTCTCGTGGAGATCTATTCGATGTAATCTTCTTTTTGCGGTGTGTTTGTTGAGACCGATGAATTGTGGGTTTATGATCAAGATTATCTATGAGCAATTTTGAATCTTTTCTGAATTCTTTTATGTATGATTGAGTTATATTTACAAGTCTCTCCGAATTATCCGTTTGGTTTGGCCAACTAGATTGGTAGTTCTTGCAATGGGAGAAGTGTTTAGCTTTGGGTTCAATCTTGCGGTGTCCTTTCCCAAAGGATGAGGGGCAGCAAGGCACGTATTGTATTGTTTCCATCGAGGATAACAAGATGGGGTATTTATCATATTGCATGAGTTTATTCCTCTACATCATGTCATCTTGCTTAAGGCGTTACTCTGTTTTCATTAACTTAATACTCTAGATGCATCTTTGGATAGCGGTCGATGAGTGGAGTAATAGTAGTAGATGCGGTGAGTCGGTCTACTTGTTTGGACGTGATGCCTATATACATGATCATACCTAGATACTCTCATAACTATGCTCAATTCTGTCAATTGCTCAACAGTAATTCGTTCACCCACCATAAAATACCTATGCTCTTGAGAGAAGCCACTAGTGAAATCTATGGCCCTCAGGTCTATTTTCAACATATTAATCTTCCAATGCTTTATTATTGCTTTGCTCTTTACTTTGCCTTTTATTTTACTTTGCATCTTTATACCAAAAAAATACCAAAAATATTATCTATCATCTCTATCAGATCTCATTCTCGTAAGTGACCGTGAAGGGATTGACAACCCCTACTCGCGTTGGTTGCGAGGAGCTATTTGTTTTGTGTGTAGGTACGAGGGACTCAAGCGTGGCCTCCTCTTTGGATTGATACCTTGTTTCTCAAAAACTGAGGGAAATACTTATGCTACTCTGCTGCATCATCCTCTCCTCTTCGGGGAAAACCAACGCAAGCTCAAGACGTAGCAAGAAGGATTTCTGGCCCCGTTGCCGGGGAGTCTACGCACAAGTCAACATACCAAGTACCCATCACAATCCCTTTCTGATGCCTGGATAATTAAGCTACAGTAACCACACCTTAATTGTGCCATGTCATCACGATTAATTTTCTAAGCCTCACCTTGATTCAAACAAACTCGGATTCAAAATCAAATGCAAGTCAATTTATTAAATTTTCAAATAATAAAACAAAAATGTAGGCTGGTTTGAAATAAATCCTTAACTATTTGTCATGAATTACCCAACATCTTTTGAATTAATAAAATCCCCTATCTATTTAAAACTGAGTTAGCAACAATTAAATTTACCGTTTCAATTTAAATAGATATCCAACCTTTTCAAAATAAATTGTAACTTTCTCGAGTTGCTTTAAAATATTGCCTAGTGATTATGTGCTAACCGCACATTTGAAAAAGTTGTTTTGATAGAAAAAAAGAAAACCATAGGGAAAATATAAAACAGAAATTAGTAAATGCAGAAAGAACCGAACTACTATGCACTTTAGCCCAAGATGAGCAGTTGCTAGGTTAGCCCACCGAACCGGCCTAGCCCAAGTCCTCCCCTCTATCTTCTTCGTTCTCTGTTCACCGAAGCGCGGTGGATGACCATCGTCGTCCATGGACAGATTAGCCACGGGCGGCCATCCCGCGCCTCCCGTTGCCTCCCAACAAGGATAAGAACGACCCGAGCCCCCGGATCGAACCCTATCTCCTTCTTCCCCTTCCATTCGCTCCTCCGTCGAACCCAAAGCCCCCGATGCCTCGCCGCGCGTTGCCCTCATCGCCGTGGCCACCGACCTCCCACGGCCAGCCAAGGCGCCAGGAGGACCGCCGCCATCGTCCTCTTCGACTACGGGACGCGTTGAGCTCGGAGCACCTACATCGATCGGATCGAGCCGCCTTTGTCCGCGGGACCCGACCTCGTTAAATGCCGCCGCGTCCTCCTCCGGTCCACCTCGACTCCTGCAGCTTCCTCGACCACACCACGAGCTCGCTGTGAGCTCCTTCCCGAATCCCCATTCTTTCCGCCTCGATTCGCTTTGCGTAGCCTCCGTCCCACGATTCGTCCGAGCTCCCAGCGTCTGCAGCGTGTTTGAGCCGCCTCGCTCTTGCCTTCTCCTTCTTTGCCTTTCTTTGCTCCGGCCGGCCGCCACCGCCCTGCTAGTCTCAAGGCGCTGCCGCTAGATCCAAAGAACGGCCGGGCCGCATCCGCCGTCTTGGCGTTGCTGACGCCTCCAGCGCCATGCCGATGACTACTGCTGCTCAGCGTCTGCTGCTGCTGAATGCTCTTGTATCTATGGCTAGCTTTGCGAATATTACCGACTAACCCCTTGACAAACTGTAATCAGCGGGTAAACAACTACTAATAGGCCAAGAAAAATTATGAGTAGAAAGTATACTTGACAAACTTCATTTTATCCCATTGGACCAAATCCTTTCGATGAATGGATTAAATCGTATGAAAATCACAAAAGGCTATCTTACATTAACAAAGAACATAACCAACCCCTAGTTGTGTGTGTGTGTGCGTGTGTGTTACGTGTTTGTGAGGCCGGCCCCATGTTCAATTAGTTTAGGGTTAATTAGTATTTAGGTTAGCTACTAGCGGATGACATGTGGACCCCATTAATTAGGTTAGTATTTATTTATTTATTTAGGTATAGCCTATGACATGTGGGATCCACTTCTACTATTCATGTGTTGACCGGTCAAATGTTGATCGTTAAACCCAGCCCCACCGGCCCCGCTGTCATACATTGTTGCTAGAATAGTGCTAGGTGGCAAAGTATTTCACCGTTTATAATTCAAGTTAACTAAATTCTAGAAATCATTTAAACTTTGCAAATTCATATAAAATTAACCGTAACTTTCGGATGAAAATACTTTGAACATGAAAGTTACTCACATCGACGAGACGGATCCGGATCGCAGCCCGTTAAATACGCCACACATTCCTAGCATAGCAAACACGCAACTTTCCCCCTCTGGTTCATCTGTCCGAAAACGCGAAACACTGGGGATACTTTCCCGGATGATCCCCACCTTCGCCGATATCACCTATCCTTGCGCTAGGTCACCCCTAGCACAACGTATTGCCGCGTCTTGCTTTGTGTTACATTTGATTGCTCTGTTATTTATTGTGTTCCCCCTCCGTTACTTCTTTCCGGTAGACCCCGAGACTGCCGGCGACCCCCAGTTCGACTACGGAGTTGACGACCCCTCTCTCTTGCCAGAGCAACCAGGCAAGCCCCCCCTTTGATCACCAGATATCGCCTACTCTTCTCTATACTGCTTGCATTAGAGTAGTGTAGCATGTTACTGCTTTCTGTTATACCTATCCTGATGCATAGCCTGTCCTTGCTACTACTGTTGTTACCTTTACCTGCAATCCTACATGCTTAGTATAGGATGCTAGTATTTCCATCTGTGGCCCTACATTCTTGTCCGTCTGCTGTGCTATACTATCGGGCCGTGATCACTCGGGAGGTGATCACGGGTATATACTTATACTTATACATGATACATGTGGTGACTAAAGTCGGGTCGGCTTGTGGAGCACCAGCAGTGATTCACAGATTGGGGCTGAAAGGACCTTTGTCCCGGCAGCCTCTGGATGGATCTTTGTGGCGGAGCGGCAGGCAGGTTGAGACCACCTAGGAGAGAGGTGGGCCTGGCCTGATCGGCGTTCATGATACTTAACACGCTTAACGAGATCTTGGTATTTGATCTGAGTTGGCTACGAGCTTATACGCACTAACCAACTCGTGGGAAAGATATGGGCACTCGGCGTCGTGGTATCGGTAGAAGCACTTCAGACGTCGTGACGAGGCGTGTAGCCGGATTGGACTGGAATGCATGCTAGGCTAGGTGCCTTCCGGCCGCCCTCGCAACGTCTTGGTGTGCTATGGGCGATGGGCCCCGGACTGTCGCTTAGGTTTAGACCCGGCGTCTTTGGCCTCTCTGTTGTGCCTAGGTGGGGCTGCGGCGTGTTGATCTTCCGCGGCGGGCATGACCGAGGAAAGTGTGTCCCGCCAAATGGGATCAAGCGTGTTGGGTTATGTGGTGCACCCTGCAGGAAGTTAATCTATTCGAATAGCCGTGATCTTCGGTGACAGGCGACTTGAGTTGTACCTTGACCTTATGACAACTAGAACCGGATACTTAATAAAACACACCCTTCCAAGTGCGGATACAACCGGTGGTCGCTCTCTCGTGGATATGAGGAGGGATCGCGGGTAGGATTATTGCTATGTGATGTTACTTGGAGGACTTCAACCTACCCTCTTCTACTGTTGCAAGACGAAGGTGACGAAGCGTAGTCTTCGATAAGACTAGCTATCCCCTCTTATTACGGCATTCTGCAGCTCGGTCCACCGATATGGCCCTTCTGAGATATATCCATGCATATGTAGTATAGATCCTTGCTTGCGAGTACTTTGGATGAGTACTCACGGTTGCCTTGTTCCCCCTTTTCCCCCTATCTCTACTCGATTGCTGCAACCAGACGATGGGGCCCAGGAGCCAGACGCCACCGACGATGACGACTACTGCACTGGAGGTGCCTACTACTACGTGCAGCCCGGCGGCAGCGACTGTGAGTAGTTTAGGAGGATCCGGCGGGGAGGCCTGCGCCTCTTCGATCTGTATCCCGATTTGTGCTAGCCTTCTTAGGGCAAACTTGTTTAACTTATGTCTGTACTCGAGATATTGTTGCTTCCCGACTTCGTCTATGATCGAAAGCACTTGTATTCGAGCCCTCGAGGCCCTCGGCTTGTTGTATGATGCTTGTATGACTTATTTTATTTGTAGAGTTGTGTTGTGATATCTTCCCGTGAGTCCCTGAACTTGATCGTACACATTTGCGTGCATGATTAGTGTATGATTGAATCGGGGGAGTCACAAGTTGGTATCAGAGCCATTTGCTGTGAATCCCCTTCCACACTCCTTGGCCGAAGTCGAGTCTAGTCAATTGCAAAACTTTTACTAACATGGCTGTGTGGCTTGCGGGCCCATGTCGCCATTGGGCGGTATTAGGATCTTTTACTCCTTGATCCTTACTCTGGGACTCTGAACTCTCTTCTACTCGGGTTAAACAATTTTTACTAAAATCTAACTTTAGGTTCTCGAAAATACTTTCTCCCGAAGAGGCCCTTGATCCGAGATGATCACCGATCGCACTGCAGGATTCGAAGATACTCTCGAAGTTCTCTCAAGACTTTATGCCCACTTCTTTTGCAATTCCCTACCACCGATAAATCCTTATGGATAACTTCTTACCCTTGCCATTCTTACATTCATCCCTAGCTGCTCTTGTTATTACAAGATGCATCAATTGTTCTTCAACTTTTAAGAATCTCTTGAGCCATTGCATTGCAGATCTTTGCCACATGAATACCCCCTATGGATAATTCCTCACACTTATCGAGTATCCGCTCATCCCAAGTTGATTCATGTATTTCACAAAAGTCTTCGAAATACTATTCGATCTTCCGAAAATCCTCTGGAGCCTCTGGCTCTTGAAATTCTTGCTTGCTTGCATTATGGTTAATCCCATAAGTCTCGTAGTCTTATTGACATTCCTTGTCATTATCATTTTGAGTCTATTGACTCAATATGCTTGCGAATACACGCAATCATCATTGATCCTTATAAATTACCTTCCTACCGAGCTGCCATTCTTTTAAATGGAATTGGTTCTCGACCAATCCAATTGTCGCTGATTGTACCCTAAGGCTATTCAACTTATCCATCCCTAATCAGAGCATTGCTTCTGATCCCTTGACTTGGAATTCATAATTCCTTTGCAATTAAGCTTTGAATTAGTTAGTTGTTAGTATCTTCTGATCTCCTTGCATTCTTATTCTTCTAGTTGAGTACCGATACTCACATCAGCCCCGTTGTGGACCGCCATAACCATTGCCGGGTTATTATCCCATGTTGTCCTTCACCACCAAAATTCTTATGAGTTCTTTACCCGATGCATAATGCATTTGGTAAATTGTATCCTCTACTTTTTCAACCATGCTCTACTTTTGAGCTTGTGTTATTTACTCATGAAGTTCATGGTATATATTCTAAGAAGCCCCGATGGGTTGAACCGATGCCTTCCTTAATCTGTGTGAACTCGAAAGTATTCACGGGTCATACTCCTCTGGTAATTCACCAGGTAGGTTTTGACACTGGAATCATTTTTACCTAGAGCAGTGAATGAAAGGTTATACATTGAAGAACTGGGAGTCGACCTTGAAATTTGTGTTCATGCCCATGGACACAATGTACATCTTCTCATCGAAGCTTCTTTTAAAATTAATTATTCCCTTGGTATAAGTTCATCTTATATCTGAGATCTGGCCTATTTGCAGTCATGGTTCCGACCATGTTTGTTCTCCCTTGATTCTATTTCTCAGACAAGTTAGAGTACTTGTCTTCTGCAGAGCATTACCCCAGTCCAACCTCTACTTGATCTGTCATCGAGTATTACCCCCTGGTATCTCGAGATTATCATGGAACTGCATAACTTCTAATGAGTTCTCCATCAAGTGCTTCATTCCCACTGATTCCAATTTTTCACGGGCTCTGAGTTATTAAACACTCAAGGACACCGATAACTGAACCAAGTCCGCACTACGGTTCAACAACTCTTCAGTAAGCTTCTATAAGTACGAGTTTGTACCCGATCACGCCATTCCTAGCCTGTTTGGCTATATCATTGTCGTGGTGATTCTAAGCGTGCTACACGGTCTTTATTCTCGGAGAACCAATTTGCGGCGATAGCTAAGCTTACGTCGATTTCCCTCATCATACCCTTTCACCTTAAACAACAAGCTTGAGTTCGAGTTCGTCGTAATCGTGGTTCCAATAACCTCTTGCTTCGTCATTCCTTTGGCTTGATGTCGTCGCTGATTGAATTACATCTTCGTGAAATCTCTCGACAACTGTGTCGTGATCATCAACATTCTGAGCTCATCCATGATATTAATTGAATTCATGATGAGAAATACCATCCTTGCCCTTGATGAATTGTATTATCATCGACCACTTTATTAACTTCCCACCAACACAAGCTTGTTCATGCTTGGTGTTATACCTTGAGTTCCTTGCTATCCAGCAATTGTTCTTCTTTACCTTGGAGTATTACCATCCTTTATGTCAAGAATGTGGTGAGAATTTCACCACCTCTTAAGAATTCTTGATATCATAATACTTCTTGCCATCTTCGTTCATTCCTTGGTCCCGTATTGTTTCCAACCGAATACCGACAATTGAGCTATGACGTGTGAATTCAAAACTTCTAGCAACCCTATTGCTTTGAAGTGAATGGGCGATAGTTCATTCTAAGTCTTTCGATAATTGAATCACCATTCTGACATTGGTCGTGCAACCCAACCCATATTTCGGGCGCACCTTTCAACCAATGTTTAATTGTGTACGTTTTCCTCGAGCATACTTCTTTATATCATTTGATCTGACAAATGTTATCTCCTTGTTCACTTAATTGTGTAAATCCATCTTTTGGAATTCTCGATGAATTGTCGCTGAGCCCATCAGCCACCTTCTCATCCCCTCCTTGGTTTAATGATGAACTATTGCTTCAGAAACCCGCTCCCATAGTTCATTTCTCGAGAATCTTGCAATGTCATTTAAATCGATTTGTGTTGCACCTTTTCCTCTCGGACCCCGAGTTTGAGGTATCATGACACCAATTGGATATGAATCTTGGTCGATATGATGGTTGGGACAACTTTCCAAGAGATATGATGTTGATCCTTTGATGACCGGTAACATGATGTCATGCCTAGCACCCTACCGGTGGAGGACCTATCATTATAGATTCCTTTTCAAAGCAAGGTTATCCATTCATCCATGAGGAAATTGTAAGACTTATTCTACAAGTTATTCTGATGGATCGCTTCGTGTTTCCAAAGTCTGATCTTCACACGAAGACCATGTCAATGCTATCTCGAAGCATGTCAATGGTACTCCGATTTTCAACAGGAACATTTGAAGCACGATGCTAAATTTTATTTATCAATTATCCAAACACCGTTGTATGGGCAATGTCATGAAATTTCTCTCCCCTACCTGAGGAGTTTTCTTCATAATATCTTGTCATGGATATCATGCTCTCCTTGTCCTTGGGAAGGATATACCCCTGAGTGATGTGTTTAAGTTTCCTTTCCATTGTTCTGTTTAACCTGATGATCACATTTTCCTTTCCATTGGTTTTTTTGACCTTTCTTGTGATCTATATAATCTAAGCAGTAATAATTCACTTCTTATGTAAACACCTCGGTGTACAACTCTGTCAGTAAGACCCTGTTTCTACTGTTGATGACATTTTGGTAGCCACCGACGGACGGGAACTTTGCCTAATGGTCCGCCTCGTTCAACGAGCAGGAAAATGGTTCTCTTCATCCCTCGCCCTTGGTACCGACATTGTTGCCGACATAATTGATAGGCTACCCTCGACATGTCTTGTTATCATGGTATGCAAAATATCACCGCCCTTTCTACTTTTTAACCCACATGGTGGGCCCATAACCACAGTTCCACATCATCGAAACCTGACTCTCACAGTACACCCTGTTGTCAAAGTTATTCCTCGCGCTTGACTTTGTAAGTAATCCATGGGCCACCGCCTAGTGATCTATTACGGTATCTGATGCAATGCTTGTTCACATTGCTCTAAACCCCTTCAACACTTCGTTGTTTCAGGCAACTAACGATGGCCTATGCGATTGAAACTTCTATTTTGCACCTTCTTACTTTACTCTCGATATCTTCTTAAGTTTCAACTCGGGAGATACTTATGCTTCTTCCCCTGAGTTAACCGTCCGATGCTCAATTTTATCGGGATCCGTCCTTAGAGTTTTTCCCTCTTATCCTTTCATAAGTACGGTGAAGATCCTGAAGGAAGGACGACCACTTCATCGTGATGCATTGATGCATAGAAATGAAGACATCAACGCTATGGATCGACCTCTTCGAGATGAGCTACCAAGACTAAGAAAATTCGTTAGAATTTCGTAACCAAACCTTTCCCCCTTAGACCCCCTCTTAAATCTCGGGGCGAGATTTCTTGTAGTGGAGGAGAATTCTGACGCCCGGATAATTAAGCTACAGTAACCACACCTTAATTGTGCCATGTCATCACGATTAATTTTCTAAGCCTCACCTTGATCCAAACAAACTCGGATTCAAAATCAAATGCAAGTCAATTTATTAAATTTTCAAATAATAAAACAAAAATGTAGGCTGGTTTGAAATAAATCCTTAACTATTTGTCATGAATTACCCAACATCTTTTGAATTAATAAAATGCCCCTATCTATTTAAAACTGAGTTAGCAACAATTAAATTTACCGTTTCAATTTAAATAGATATCCAACCTTTTCAAAATAAATTGTAACTTTCTGAGTTGCTTTAAAATATTGCCTAGTGATTATGTGCTAACTGGCACATTTGAAAAGGTTGTTTTGATAGAAAAAAAAGAAAACCATAGAGAAAATATAAAATAGAAATTAGTAAATGCAGAAAGAACCGAACTACTATGCACTTTAGCACAGTATGAACAGTTGCTAGGTTAGCCCACTGAACCGGCCTAGCCCAAGTCCTCCCCTCTGTCTTCTTCGTTCTCTGTTCACCGAGCGCGGTGGATGACCATGCGTCGTCCATGGACAGATTAGCCACGGGGCGGCCATCCCGCGCCTCCCCGTCGTCTCCCAGCGGCGGATAAGAACGACCCCGAGCCCCCTGGATCGAACCCTATCTCCTTCTTCCCCTTCCATTCGCTCCTCCGCTCGAACCCAAAGCCCCCCGATGCCTCGCCGCCGCGTTGCCCTCATCGCCGTGGCCACCGACCTCCCCACGGCCAGCCAAGGCGCCCAGGAGGACCGCCGCCATCGTCCTCTTCGACTACGGGGACGCGTTCGAGCTCGGAGCACCTACATCGACTGGATCGAGCCGCCTTTGTCCGCGGGACCCGACCCCGTTCGTCGCCGCCGCGTCGCTCCTCCGGTCCACCTCGACTCCCTGCGGCTTCCTCGACCACACCACGAGCTCGCTGTGAGCTCCTTCCCCGAATCCCCATTCTTTCCGCCTCGATTCATTTGTGTAGCCTCCGTCCATGAATTCGTCCGAGCTCCCGCGTACGCGCGTGTTTGAGCCGCCTCTGCTACTGCCTTCTCACTGCTGCACTGCTGCTCCGCTGCCGATGCTGTCGCCGCCCCTGCTAGTCCTGCGCACGCCTGCCGCTAGATCCGGCAACGCAGCCCGGGCCGCATCCGGCCGTGCGCGGCGTTGCCTGGCCGCCTCCGCGCCATGCCGATGACTACTGCTGCTCTGAACGTACTGCTGCTGCTGAATGCTACTGTATCTATGGCTAGCTTTGCGAATATTACGCTGACTAGCCCCCTTGACAGCCTGTAATCAGCGGGTGAACAACTACTAATAGGCCAAGAAAAATTATGAGTAGAAAGTATACTTGACAAACTTCATTTTATCCCGTTGGACCAAATCCTTTCGATGAATGGATTAAATCGTATGAAAATCACAAAAGGCTATCTTCTGTTAACAAAGAACATAACCAACCCCTAGTTGTGTGTGTGCGTGTGTGTTCTGTGTTTGTGAGGCCGGCCCCATGTTCAATTAGTTTAGGGTTAATTAGTATTTAGGTTAGCTACTAGCAGATGACATGTGGACCCCATTAATTAGGTTAGTATTTATTTATTTATTTAGGTATAGCCTATGACATGTGGGATCCACTTCTACTATTCATGTGTTGACCAGTCAAATGTTGACTCGTTCAACCCAGCCCCACTGGCCCCGCTGTCATACATTGTTGCTAGAATAGTGCTAGGTGGCAAAGTATTTCACCGTTTATAATTCAAGTTAACTAAATTCTAGAAATCATTTAAACTTTGCAAATTCATATAAAATTAACCGTAACTCGGATGAAAATACTTTGAACATGAAAGTTACTCACATCGACGAGACGGATCCGGATACGCAGCCCGTTCGTCTGCCACACATTCCTAGCATAGCAAACACGCAACTTTCCCCCTCTGGTTCATCTGTCCGAAAACGCGAAACACTGGGGATACTTTCCCGGATGATCCCCACCTTCGCCGATATCACCTATCCTTGCGCTAGGTCACCCCTAGCACAACGTATTGCGTCTTGCTTTGTGTTACATTTGATTGCTCTGTTATTTATTGTGTTCCTCCGTTACTTCTTTCCGGTAGACCCAGAGGCCGCGACCCCGATTCGACTACGGAGTTGGACGACTTCTCTCTTGCCGTGAGCAACCAGTAAGCCCCCTTCGATCACCGGATATCGCCTACTCTTCTCTATCTGCTTGCATTAGAGTAGTGTAGCATGTTACCGCTTCGTTATACCTATCCCGATGCATAGCTTTGTCCTTGCTACTCTTTTATTTGTTACCTTTACCGCAATCCTACATGCTTAGTATAGGATGCTAGTATTTCCATCTGTGGCCCTACATTCTTGTCACTTTGTTGTGCTATACTATCGGGCCGTGATCACTCGGGAGGTGATCACGGGTATATACTTATACTTATACATGATACATGTGGTGACTAAAGTCGGGTCGGCTTGTGGAGCACCATGAGTGATTCACAGATTGAATTTGAAAGGACCTTTGTCCCGACGGCCCTCCTGGATGGATCTTTGAGGCGGGCGACAGGCGAGTTGAGACCGCCTAGGAGAGAGGTGGGCTGGCCCTGCTCGGCGTTCGTGGGTACTTAACACGCTTAACGAGATCTTGGTATTTGATCCGAGTTGGCTCTGAGCTTATACGCACTAACCAACTACGTTGGAAAGATATGGGCACTCGGCGTCGTGGTATAAGTCGAAGCACTTCAGACGTCGTGACGAGCCTGGCCGGATTGGACCGAACGCATGCTAGGCTAGGGTGCGCTTCCGCCCTCGCAACATGCAGTGTGCTATGGGCGATGGGCCCGGACCCACTTGCGCTTAGGTTTAGGCAAAGGCGTCTTGGCCTCTCTGTTGTGCCTAGGTGAAAGCGGCGTGTTGATCTTCCGCCACGGCATGACCCAGAAAGTGTGTCCGCCAAATGGGATCAAGCGTGTTGGGTTATGTGGTGCACCCTGCAGTGAAGTTAATCTAGTCGAATAGCCGTGATCTTCTGATGTGACGACTTGGAGTTGTACCTTGACCTTATGACAACTAGAACCGGATAATTAATAAAACACACCCTTCCAAGTTCCAGATACAACCGGTGGTCGCTCTCTCTCAGGGATTTGAGGAGGGTATCGACGGGTAGGATTATTGCTATGTGATGTTACTTGGAGGACTTCAACCTACCCTCTTCTACATTGCTGTAAGACGAAGGTGACCGTGCGTAGTCTTCGATAAGACTAGCTATCCCCTCTTATTCTCGCATTCTCAGCTCAAATTAATCGACATGGCCCTTTACGTATATATCCATGCATATGTAGTATAGATCCTTGCTTGCGAGTACTTTGGATGAGTACTCACGGTTGTCTTGTTCCCCTTTTCCCCTATCTCTACTCGATTGTCAAGAACTGCACGATGGGGCCCAGGAGCCGACGCCACCGACGATGACGACTACTGACCGGAGGTGCCTACTACTACGCAGCACTCACCGACGACGACCGGGAGTAGTTTAGGAGGATCGAGGCGGAGGCCTGCGCCTCTTTCAATCATATCCCGGTTTGTGCTAGCCTTCTTAAGGCAAACTTGTTTAACTTATGTCTGTACTTTCAGATATTGTTGCTTCCACGACTCGTCTATGATCGAGCACTTGTATTCGAGCCCTCGAGGCCCTCGGCTTGTATTATGATGCTTGTATGACTTATTTTATTTGTAGAGTTGTGTTGTGATATCTTCCCGTGAGTCCCTGATCTTGATCGTACACATTTGCGTGCATGATTAGTGTACGATTGAATCGGGGGCGTCACACCCTTATCTCTCGCATTACATTATTTGCCATTTGCCTCTCGTTTTCCTCTCCCCCGCTTCACCCTTGTCATATTATTCGCCCTCTCTTTCCCAATCTCCTCCTCTCTTTTTCGCTTGCCTTTTTCCTATTTGCTTGTGTGTTGGATTACTTGTTGCCATGGCCGAATCAAAAAGAACTAAGGGACCTTTCCAGGGCTCTAGTACCTTGGATAACCCTTCTATCCTCTCTAAGCTCATAAATAATGATGCTATAGAAAGACCCACTGGGGTCTCATATGAGAGCTTGAATAATTTTGGTGAGGATGACTCTGGAATTTTTCGCTATTTACTTGATGAATCTTTAAAAGATGCTTGCGATAGGTTACTTAGGATTCGGGCTAGCTATGTGCCACAATATCAAATTGAGGTTTACTTAAAGAGTTTCTATATTGGATTGCCTGCTTCTTTCAAACAAGTTCTAGACTCTATTTTTGATGAAGGTTTTCTTGAAGGGGATGCTATAGATACCTATGAAAGAATGAAAACTATATTTGGTCACCCCATGAATGATAAGGTCGAATCAACTACTCTCTTGTGCTTTTATCAAAATGAAATTATTAAAGAGATGAAGTCTAGTTTAGAGGCAAACTTCCGTAACGTGCTTAATATTACTTCTTCCATTAATTTCCATGTGCTTACCTTAAATAGAATAATGAATGCCATAGAAAGGAAATCCTCTTCTCCGAGTACCAAAGATGGCAAAACTTATATCTATCCTTGCTTTTATGCCTAGCTAGGGGCGTTAAACGATAGCTCTTGTTGGGAGGCAACCCAATTTTTATTTTTAGTTTTTTTGTTTTTGTTTCTGTTTAGGAATAAATAATCCATCTACCTTCTGTTTAGATGTGGTTTTATGTTTTAATTAGTGTTTGTGCCAAGTTAAACCTATAGGATCTTCTTGGATAATAGTTATTTGATCTTGCTGTAATTTCCAGAAACTTTAGGTTCACGAAAATAATTCTTAAAAATCACCGGAACGTGATAAAATAGTGATTCCAATTGCTTCTGATCAATAAACAAATTTCCTAGGTCTTCCTATTTTGGCTGAAGTTTTTGAGTTCCAGAAGTTTGCGTTAGTTACAGATTACTACAGACTGTTCTGTTTTTGACAGATTCTGTTTTTCGTGTGTTGTTTGCTTATTTTGATGAATCTATGGCTAGTAAAATAGTTTATGATCCATAGGGAAGTTGGAATGCAGTATGTTTAACACCAATATAAATTAAGAATGAGTTCGTTACAGTAACTTGAAGTGGTATTTTGTTTTCTTTCGCTAACGGAGCTCACGAGATTTCTGTTGAGTTTTGTGTTGTGAAGTTTTCAAGTTTTGGGTGAATTTTTTTGATGGATTATGGAACAAGGAGTGGCAAGAGCCTAAGATTGGGGATGCCCATGGCACCCCCATGATAATCCAAGGACACCAAAAAGTCAAAGCTTGGGGATGCTCCGGAAGGTATCCCCTCTTTCGTCCACTTCCATCGGTAACTCTACTTGGAGCTATATTTTTATTCACCACATGATATGTGTTTTGCTTGGAGCGTCTTGTATTATTTGCGTCTTTGCTTGTTAGTTTACCACAATCATCCTTGCTGTACACACCTTTTGAGAGAGCCATACATGAATTGGAATTTGTTAGAATACTCTTTGTGTTTTACTTATATCTTTTGAGCTTGATTTGCTCTATGTGCTTCACTTATATCTTTTGAGCTTGATAGTTTTGCTCTAGTACTTCACTTATATCTTTTAGAGCACGGTGGTGGATTTGTTTTAAAGAAACTATTGATCTCTCATGCTTCACTTAGATTATTTTGAGAGTGTTAAATAGCATGGTAATTTGCTTAATAATAATATGCTTGGTATTCAAGATTTGTAGAACTTTTGTTTTGAGTGCGTTGAATACTAAGAAAAGTTTGATGCTTGATAATTGTTTTGAGATATGGAGGTGATAATATCAAGGTTGTGCTAGTTGAGTAGTTGTGAATTTGAGAAATGCTTGTGTTGAAGTTTGCAAGTCCCGTAGCATGCACGTATGGTAAACGTTATGTAACAAATTTGAAACATGAGGTGTTATTTGATTGTCCTCCTTATGAGTGGCGGTCGGGGACGAGCGACGGTCTTTTCCTACCAATCTATCCCCTAGGAGCATGCGCGCAGTGCTTTGGTTTTTGATGGCTTGTAGATTTTTGCAATAAGTATGTGAGTTCTTTATGACTAATGTTGAGTCCATGGATTATACGCACTCTCACCTTTCCATCATTGCTAGCCTCTTCGGTACCGTGATTGCCCTTTCTCACATTGAGAGTTGGTGCAAACTTCGCCGGTGCATCCAAACCCTGTGATATGATACGCTCTTTCACACATAAACCTCCTTATATTTTCCTCAAAACAGCCACCATACCTACCTATTATGGCATTTCCATAGCCATTCCGAGATATATTGCCATGCAACTTTCCACCATACCGTTCTTCATGACACATTCATCATTGTCATATTGCTTAGCATGATCATGTAGTTGACATAGTATTTGTGGAAAATCCACCATTCATAATTCTTTCATACATGTCACTCTTGGTTCATTTCATATCCCCTACACATCACGGAGGCATTCATATAGAGTCATACTTTGTTCTAGTATCGAATTGTAATCATTGAGTTGTAAATAAATAGAAGTGTGATGATCATCATTTTCTAGAGTATTGTCCCAAAAAAAGAGAAAGGCCAAAGAAAAAAAAGAAGGGGCAATGTTACTATCTCTTTTTCCACACCTGTGCTTCAAAGTAGCACCATGTTCTTCATATAGCGAGTCTCATATAATGTGCTTCAAAGTAGCACCCTGTTTTTCATATAGAGAGTTTCATATGTTGTCACTTTCATATACTAGTGGGAATTTTTCATTATAGAACTTGGCTTGTATATTCCAACGATGGGCTTCCTCAAATGCCCTAGGTCTTCGTGAGCAAGCAAGTTGGATGCACACCCACTTAGTTTCTTTTGTTGAGCTTTCATACATTTATACCTCTAGTGCATTCGTTGCATGGCAATCCCTACTCCTTGCATTAACATCAATTGATGGGCATCTCCATAGCCCGTTGATGTGAGACCTTCTCCTTTTTTGTCTTCTCCACATAACCCCCATCATTATATTCTATTCTACCCATAGTGCTATGTCCATGGCTCGCTCATATATTGCGTGAAAGTTTATAGGTTTGAGATTGCTAAAGTATGAAACAATTGCTTGGCTTGTCATCGGGGTTGTGCATGATGAGAGCATTCTTGTGTGACGAAAATGGAGCATGACTAAACTATATGATTTTGTAGGGATGAACTTTCTTTGGCCATGTTATTTTAAGAAGGCATAATTGCTTTGTTAGTATGCTTGAAGTATTATTATTTTTATGTCAATATGGACTTTTGTCTTGAATCTTTCGGATCTGAATATTCATACCACATTTAAGAAGAATTACATTGAAATTATGCCAAGTAGCACTCCGCATCAAAAATTCTCTTTTTATCATTTACCTACTCGAGGACGAGCAGGAATTAAGCTTGGGGATGCCTGATACGTCTCCGATGTATCTATAATTTTTGATTGCTCCATGCTATATTATCTGTTGTTTTGGACTATCACTACTGGAATCAGCTACTTTGCCATCTGCCAGCTCTTTGCCGTCTGCTAGCGGACGGCAAATAAGCTCTTTGCCATCAGCTACCCAAAAAGCGGACGGCAAAGAAGCTGGTGATGGCAAAGACCAAGGTTACTATCACCAGTTCTTTGTCGTCCGCCATGACGCAAGAAGATCTGCTGTCCGTCGGCTAGCGGACGGCAAGAGGAGGGCCCCACCGACGAGTTGCAAAAAAACCTAACTGGCCCTCTTTGCCGTCCGCTAGACGGCAAAGAGCAAGAAGGCGACAAAAGGGTGGCGGACGGCAAGAGGAGGGCCCCACGTTAGCAGACGCGCCCCACCCTCTCTCTCTTTCTCTCCCACCTCTCGCCAGCCCGCCGCACCACCCGCGCCGCCTTGGCCCGCCCCCGCCCGTCGCCCCACCACCGGCGCCCCCTGCCCCGCCGCCGTCTGGCGCCGCCACGCCGCCCGGCACCTCCGCCCGCCCGCCCGGCCCCGCCCGCCCAGGCCGCCCCCCTCCTCCGCCGCCCAGGCCGCCCCCCCTCCTCCACCCTCGCCGCCACCCGTCGCCCCCCCGCCCCGCCCTGCCGTTTAGGCGCCATGCCCTCGCCGCCACGCCAGCACGCCCGCCGCCCAGTGCCCGCCCCCTCTCCTCCGCCCAGCCAGCCCCCTCCTCCACCTCATTGCAGGTGAGTCTCTTCTTCCTTTTTTTCCTTTTTTCTATTTTTTTAGTTTTAGGTTTATGTTTAGTTTTAGGTTTATAGGTTTAGTTTTAGTTTAGTATTAGGTTTAGTTTTAGTTTAGTATTAGGTTTAGATTTAGAAGAGGAAGAAGAAGAAGAAAAGAGAGGAGAGGAGGAGAAGAAGAAGAGGAAAAGGAAAGGAGGAAGAAGAAGAAGAAGAAGAAGAAGAAGAAGAAGAAGAAGAAGAAGAAGAAGAAGAAGAAGAAGAAGAAGAAGAAGAAGAAGAAGAAGAAGAAGAAGAAGAAGAAGAAGAAGAAGAAGAAGAAGAAGAAGAAGAAGAAGAAGAAGAAGAAGAAGAAGAAGAAGAAGAAGAAGAAGAAGAAGAAGAAGAAGAAGAAGAAGAAGAAGAAGAAGAAGAAGAAGAAGAAGAAGAAGAAGAAGAAGAAGAAGAAGAAGAAGAAGAAGAAGAAGAAGAAGAAGAAGAAGAAGAAGAAGAAGAAGAAGAAGAAGAAGAAGAAGAAGAAGAAGAAGAAGAAGAAGAAGAAGAAGAAGAAGAAGAAGAAGAAGAAGAAGAAGAAGAAGAAGAAGAAGAAGAAGAAGAAGAAGAAGAAGAAGAAGAAGAAGAAGAAGAAGAAGAAGAAGAAGAAGAAGAAGAAGAAGAAGAAGAAGAAGAAGAAGAAGAAGAAGAAGAAGAAGAAAGTAGAATAAGAAGAAATAGAAGAAGAAGAAGAAGAAGAAATAAATAAAGAAGAAGAAGAAGAAGAAGAAGAAGAAGAAGAAGAAGAAGAAGAAGAAGAAGAAGAAGAAGAAGAAGAAGAAGAAGAAGAAGAAGAAGAAGAAGAAGAAGAAGAAGAAGAAGAAGAAGAAGAAGAAGAAGAAGAAGAAGAAGAAGAAGAAGAAGAAGAAGAAGAAGAAGAAGAAGAAGAAGAAGAAGAAGAAGAAGAAGAAGAAGAAGAAGAAGAAGAAGAAGAAGAAGAAGAAGAAGAAGAAGAAGAAGAAGAAGAAGAAGAAGAAGAAGAAGAAGAAGAAGAAGAAGAAGAAGAAGAAGAAGAAGAAGAAGAAGAAGAAGAAGAAGAAGAAGAAGAAGAAGAAGAAGAAGAAGAAGAAGAAGAAGAAGAAGAAGAAGAAGAAGAAGAAGAAGAAGAAGAAGAAGAAGAAGAAGAAGAAGAAGAAGAAGAAGAAGAAGAAGAAGAAGAAGAAGAAGAAGAAGAAGAAGAAGAAGAAGAAGAAGAAGAAGAAGAAGAAGAAGAAGAAGAAGAAGAAGAAGAAGAAGAAGAAGAAGAAGAAGAAGAAGAAGAAGAAGAAGAAGAAGAAGAAGAAGAAGAAGAAGAAGAAGAAGAAGAAGAAGAAGAAGAAGAAGAAGAAGAAGAAGAAGAAGAAGAAGAAGAAGAAGAAGAAGAAGAAGAAGAAGAAGAAGAAGAAGAAGAAGAAGAAGAAGAAGAAGAAGAAGAAGAAGAAGAAGAAGAAGAAGAAGGACAAAAAGGAAGAAAAGGAAAAGGAGGAAGAAGAAGAAAAGGAAAAAAAGGAAGACAAGGAAAAGGAAGAAGAAGAAGAAGACACCCCGAATTCCTGACACCCCGACCCCCGAGCCCCGACCCAACACCCGACCCCGAGCCCCGACCCTGACACCCCTAACTCGACACCACACCCCTCGACCCCAAACAACACCCCGACACCGACACGGCACTACCCCGACACCCCGACCCCGAAACAACTCCTCCTCCCCCAGTAATTGTTTGATCTATTCCGATGAAACTTGATAGCTAGCTATATATGTGTCTTGAATCATCGCGATATGCGAATCAATATAGGTCTCCTGCTCGAAAGGCCATAGTTATAAATATGCATGCATTTGCATATTTATAACCTTGATTCTTTCAATTGTCCAACGCTATCCATGGATTAGCCGAGTATGTGTAGATTGGGTTCGTTCCCATATGCTTTGCTCGGATTCGACGCATATATTTTGCCGTTGTTCTCGTTGTTCTCCTGCACACATCCTCTGCTTATTGCGTAGACGGTATCGTGAGAACGGCGGGAGGTGCCGCCAAATTTTAAGGCCGGATCCGGAGCATAGCATGGGAAAATAAACCCAATCTACACATACACGGGTGGGATTAGGACCTATCATTACCTATTAGAGTGTAGGTTGCATGGACGTAATAAAATTGACAAAGTAGATCAACCGATGAATATATACATGGTGAATTACATATATAATTGTTGTGTGTCCAAGAGCTCGAAAGTCAAGATGAGTGACCGTGCTTGGATGTATACCGTCACACTAGTCGTAACAAATGGAGCGCTGAATGGTTCACAAAACTAAGGGGTTTGTGCAAGCCGTGACGGTAAATGGCCAAAAGAAAACCCGGTGCCCTGCTTCCTGGTAAGCGGCAATTGGGAAAAGAAGACAGAGGCTGAAATGGGCAAACACCGCAGAAGAGTGGTTTTACGCCTGATTATATGGTGTGGACATTTCATGGTGAGTCCGCCCAACATGACCGAAATGAGGTGGATCGTCGCCGCACCGACGAGCATGGTACCGGATGGAAAACATGGTGCAAGGCTATGATGATGCTCGGGATCTTGGACGAGGAGATGGAGGAATCTGCAAAGGCCTTCAATGAAATGTTGGAGTCTTCAAAATGTCCGCCCACGAGCACACCGAGCTTTGTCGCTTGGATGTCATCTCACAAGTAATGGCTCAAGGCTCAGCTCAACTTGGGCAGAGAATGCTATGACGCAATTATGACAAGATTTGGACGCTTTCTACCCAAAGGCCATGTAATGCCTGCAAACCTGTATCGGGCCGGACAAAATCCTCCGTGCAATCAAGATGCCCTATGAGAAGATACATGCCCGTGAGAAAGGATGTGCCTTATTTAGGCTTGACTATGCGGACTTGAACTATTGTCCCATTTGCAAGTCTTCCGTATATTGTGGTAGACAACGGTATGGGTGAGAAGACATGCACTAAAATCCTCAAGTTAGTGTTCTTCGTATATGCCAATCGCATCAAGACTTCAACGCCTTTTCATGGTCGAAGAGACGGCCGCATGTATGACATGGCACAAACAGCAAAAGAACCGAACTAGATGCGTATGGGAATCTAATGATGGTACACACATCGATGGTGTTATGCGTGAAAAGTTTGATGAATTACATGTCGACAAAGCGGCAGATCCGAGGCATCCTCAAGTCGGCATTAGCACGGATGGGTTCAGTGTGTTTGGTCTGACGGCAGCCCGATACAGTTGTTGGCCCGTATTTGTCTTTTCACACAATCTCCCCCCCCCCCGACAGATTATGCAAAGAAAGAACATTTTCCTGACGTTGATAATTCCGTGATCCAACTATCCCGCAAAAATATGAATGTGTACATGCAGCCGCTTAAGGACCTAATTGCAAGAAGCCCGGGATAATGGGTTCAAGACATACGACGCCTTTAGCAAACGGAACTTCATAATGCGGTTCCGTACATGTACTGACGCATGACTTGCCGGGCGTATGCGCTTATCCGCTATCGGTGTGTGCATGGAAGGTTCCCGTGCTCCCTACATGCAAGGGAGCTCTTGAGTTTCGCTATTTGTGCCGTCGCAAGTTTTCTTGCTTCGACATGCATAGACAGCCTCGGATCCTCGCCATAAGTTCAGAAAGACAAGAAGAACTTCATCGTGGGTAGAGTTGTCAAAACTCGCACCACCGCATTGACAAAGCCAATGCACTCGGATCGGTTAAACGCCTCGAGCTGCATCCACAACGCCTGTGGTACTTCAAGGGGTATAATACTAAGCACGCTGTGGACTCACAAAACATGCTTATGGGATCCGCTTTACTTCAAAGACCTCCTTGCCCACACAACATCGACGTGATGCACATCGAGAAGAATATCGCCGAGGCACTTTTTGGTACATTGTTCTAAGCATAGATGGGAAGTCAAAGGATAATACTAAGGCTAGAGTCGATCCGAGGCGCTATGTGATAGGCCGTTACAAAACATGAAAGAACCGAAAGGAAAGCAGAATCGGACGAAGCCAAAGGCATGGTTCAATCTTGGAAGGCCGCCTATGAGGGAAATTCTTGTGGGTGCAACAAAGAAGCTGATGTTCTCGATGGGTATGCAAATAATCTAAAGAGGGGAGCGAATCTTGATAAATCAAGATATTTGGTCTCAAGAGTCATGATTGGCACATATGGATTGAGCGGTAATGCCGGTGATGTTATGCGGCTTCATCCCCGAGGATGAATGGCTAGTAATCGGCAGTAACTCAGCTATTTCTTCCGTGTTCTTTGTGCGAAGAACTATCGCCTCAAGCGTATAGAAGAAATGGAAGAGTTGGCGCCGGAGTTGATCTCGCAAGTTAGAGAAGATCTTTCCACCGGGCTTCTTTAATCCAATGCAGCATTTGATTTTGCATCTCCCGACCGAGGCAAGATTGGGGGGCCTGCAAAATCGCTGGTGCTACCTAACCGAGAGAATGCGTAAGACGCTCGACAAAATGTAAAATAAACGTAGAATTGAAGCATCGATGGTCGAGGCATTCATCACAGAGGAGGCGGCAAACTTCGTAATAGCAAGACTACGAAGCCAAAAATCGCTATTTGCATAATCCAAGCCCTGCATAATGTCGACGAGCCTAAAAGGGTGGATCCAACCTCAGCCTATTCAAAGGGAATCTCGCACCAGCTAGTGTTTCACATCCATTATCTTTGAATAACGTAAGAATGGCGGACCATTTCGTTGTATATCTTCAACAACCTCGATAGAAGTGCGTCAGACATCGAGTAAGTTCTCGTACATTGTTTCGCAACTTCTATTTCCTTTGAACTACTCTTATTCCCGGATATGTCATACAATGATACGCCGCCATATTCTCGTATGGAGCGGAGATCCAAAAGGATTCCGTCAAGAGTATGAGCTTCTCGCAGCAAGGAGGTGGCTATCCTGCTTTCATCTCTTGGTTCAAACAAACGGTAATTTCTATTAGACAATTTCATTTCATTCGCTAATTTGTGCATAATGCAACAATCCTTTCATATTAAACTTGTAGGCTAATTCAGAGTCTATGGACGCCTAATTGAGACAAGTCGCTAATGGTTTTGACTATAAGGTCCGTTTCATTTGACAAGTACGACATCAACGGGTATCGCTTTCGCACTCATGGCAAAGAGCTATCTATAGTCAATCGAAAGTCAACAAATTGTTGTGTATCTCGCTATCGGCGAAGGAGGTACCGAGTATTATGGGAGAGTTGAAGCAATTTATGAACTTCGCTCTATGGTGAAAACCCACCGAATGTCGTAGTCTTCAAATGTTATTGGTTTCACCAAGGAGACTAGAAGGACTCATGAACATGTAGGGCTAGTTGAAATCAACCAAAGCACTCATTTAGATGTTCCCGATGTCTATATTATGGCTCAACAAAGCACCCAAGTATTCTATCTACCGTGGGCCTGCCAAACTAATCCAAATCAAAGGTTGGGATGTCGCTTATGAAGTGCCGCCACGCATAGACTTTCTCCCCAAAGGAAGAGGATTATGAACCTCACATTAACCTGCATACATATGAAGGAGAATTCTTCCAAGAGACACGCTCTTCCAAAAGCGCTTCAAGAACCGCTATACTTCACCCCAAAACATTGAAGTAGACAATGACAATGAATCCGACATCACCCCTGCAGGAGGAAACAAGAAGAGCCGGAACAAGAAGAGGTTATCATGGATGACCTGTCAATGCTTGACCGACACGCTAAGGTGGCCTTGCACATGTTGATGCCAATGAACCCTATGAGCCCGCTATTGATTATAGTGATGATGATGATTATGCATTTATTGATGATACCGATCGAGATTATTAGTAGTGTCGTATTACATTTTTTATGTTGTACTTGATGATGATACACTTAAGTGATACACATATTATTATTCATGTCGGTCTTTTTTATGTTGTACTAATTTCGCATCGCTTTGTCATGGCAGTGTTGAAAGATGGTGGGCGCCGGTCGGGAGCGTGGTCTCGAGGTCTTCCATTCTGCACGCACCTCCGGCCCACGGGTCTTGGGCCTCGAAGTTCGCCCACGTGACTTTGAGGAGCACACGTCCGGATGGGGTACCGGCCGATCAGCCCGAGAAGCCGAGTGGCTATGCCGATGATGGCGGGAGCCGATCGATCTTGAGGAGGAGGGGCACCGCTTCACAACAGAAGTTACACGGCCCCGTCTGCGGGTGACCCGCGAAAGCGTAGGTGGTTGATTTTCCCGATGGGGAGAGGTACGTAAGTGCATTTAATATTTTTGTACCTTGTGCATTCACGCTTTTCAAATAACTAATGCGTTGGCCTTGTCATGTCAGCAGAGGTTGGGACCACCATCATAGTGTCCGCCGCCCAACTCCGCCCTTGAGTTCTTTGCCGCAAAACTTCCCGGGTTTGTCACGCTGCTCGGTGAGGGTCGGCTTCCAGAGCTTGGATTGAGCTGGGAGCACTACGTGGCTGCCCCGCCCCTACCGGATGAGATTATCGACGGTCGTGGTGCTACACGAGGGCGTATATGGTGATCGTAAAGTTCTGCAATTTCTCCTTTACACATTTAAAAATCTTCAACTAGCTAGTTATTAATTGTACTAATCAATATTGTCTCATTTGATTGCGCATATTCTACAGGTGTGAGGAGGGATACGAGGAGGACGCGCACATGTTATCGAGAACGTCAAGAGCGCTTACTCCGTAACTTATGGCACGAGGCTCGGGTGCAGCTGTTCGAGACTACTACGCCTTGCATGGTATCAAGAAGACCAAGCCAAGTGTCGCGATAAGTTCCTCGAGTAAGGAGCAAGACATGAAGGTAATTCTTAAGGCCTTCTCTACTTAAGTTCCTTCATTTAGTAATTCTTAGTCAGAGCGCCAAGTTTCTATTTGCTAACTTAGGCGCCTCCGAGATGGTGTGCGGATCGGATGGATTGTTGGGAGGTGTTGGTCGATGAGTTTCTATTTGCTACCGACACACGAGCCACCCCGCCCTACACCTCCTCGGATCTTGGTAAGTTTATCTAGTGTTTTGCTTAACACATGCATAAAGACCTAGACTTAGCTTTATTTCCTCCAATGCTTACCATAATGACCTAGACTTAGCTTCTTCTCCTCCAAAATGACTTAATAAGCTTACCGACCTCCAAAACCATCCATTTTACCTAAGTTAGCTCTAAACGATCTCGTACTTAGCTTACTTATGTCAAAAATTGCATAATTAGCTTAGTTAGCTCATAGACGATCCATTTTACCTAAGTTAGCTCTAAAATGACCCATTTTACCTAGGTTAGCTTATAAATGATCCAGTTCATCCAAGTTAGCTCAAAATTGACCCATTTCACCTAAATTAGCTCTTAAATGATCCATTTCACCAAGTTAGCTACAAAACCATCCATTTCACCTAAATTAGCTCTTAAATGATCCATTTCACCTAAGTTAGCTCAAAAGATCCATTTCAACTAAATTAGCTCAAAACCATCCATTTCAACTAAGTTAGCTCATAAAAGATCCATTTCAACTAAATTAGCTCATAAATGATCCATTTCAACTAAGTTAGCTCATAAATGATCCATTTCACCTTAGCTAGCTCATAAACGACCCATTTCAACTTAGTTAGCTCATAAATGATCCATTTCACCTTAGCTAGCTCATAAACTACACATTTCAACTTAGTTAGCTCATATATGATCCATTTCACGTAAGTTAGCTCATAAATGGCATACTCTTCTTGTTCTAGTCTTCTTCTTGTTCTACTCTTCTTGTTCTAGTCTTCTTCTTGTTCTACTCTTCTTGTTCTAACTTTCTTATTTTTCATTTTGCGTATTTCATTCACTTGACTTAAAGCTTGCATAGATGGAGTGCTCCTTATCCCTTTCTCTGCTTTCTTTTGTATCGTTGAACTATGCATGTATCGTTGGATGAAACTATTGTAATATATATGGTTGGATGCCTCTATGTTGAACTTGTTATGTATGATGGAACTATGCATGTAATATATATGTTTGGATGATGAAGTTATGTGTTGGATATCTTATATGTTTGCTCAGAATGGCCTTTTGAAATATATCTATATATATCATATATATTTGTGATGAAAATTGTTGGATTTAATAAAACAGATAAAAGAGCCAATATGCGTGCTCTTTGCCGTCTGCCACATCGACGGTAACGCGCTTTTGCCGCCTTCCGCGGACGGCAAAGAAGACACGTGGCATCTAGTCAGCTTCCCGGAAGTCGACCCATTTGGTCACTTTGCCATCGCGGCGTACGGCAAAGAACTCCGCACTTTGCCATCCGTGGCGCACGGCAAAGAACCTCGCACTTTGCCATCAAGGCGCATTTGCAAAGACACTAGAAATTTTGCTGCCGCCGTGGACGGCAAAGGCCTCGCCGTTAGACACTTAACGGATCGACGGCGCAATTATTGTCGTTCGCTTCTTTGTCCGTTCGTCATGGACGGCAAAGGGCTTTGCCGTCACCGCCAGGAAGCGGACGGCAAAGTAGCCGATCGTAGCTTCACGCTGTCGGAGCTCGTTGTCATTCAAGGGCCGACGGCAAGAAGGATTTTGCCATCCACTATTCATGTTTTGCCGTCCGCCATGGCAGACGGCAAAGTAGCTGATTCCTGTAGTGTATATTGGGCTTTATTTTCCACTTTTATATTACTTTTGGGACTAAACAATTAACCGGAGGCCCAGCCCAGAATTGCTGTTTTTTGCCTATTTCAAAAGTTTCAAGAAATGTAATATCAAACGGAGTCCAAACGGAATGAAATCTTCGAACGTGATTTTCTCATCGGATAAGACCCAGAGACTTGGACCTCCGTCAAGAAAGTTCGAGGCGGCCACGAGGTGGAGGGCGCCTCAGGGCGCCGCCTCACCTCATGGGCCCTCGAGGCTCCACCGACGCATTTCTTCCTCCTATATATACCCACGCACCCGCCGATGCATCGTAGACGGAGCCAAAACCTAATTCCACCGCCGCAACTTTCTCAGATCCATGAGATCCCATCTTGGGGCCTGTTCCGAGTTCACGGAAGGGGATTCCACCATGGAGGGCTTCTACATCATCATCATAGCCTCTCCGTGAAGTGTGAGTAGTTTACCTCGCACCTTCGGGTCCATAGTTAGTAGCTAGATGGCTTCTTCTCTCTTTTTGGATCTCAATACAATGTTCTCCCCTCTCTCGTGGAGATCTATTCGATGTAATCTTCTTTTTGCGGTGTGTTTGTTCAAACCGATGAATTGTGGGTTTATGATCAAGATTATCTATGAGCAATATTTAAATCTTTTCTGAATTCTTTTATGTATGATTGAGTTATATTTACAAGTCTCTTCGAATTATCCGTTTGGTTTGGCCAACTAGATTGGTAGTTCTTGCAATGGGAGAAGTGTTTAGCTTTGGGTTCAATCTTATGTGTCCTTTCCCAAAGGATGAGGGGAAGCAAGGCACGATTGTATTGTTGCCATCGAGGATAACAAGATGGGGTATTTATCATATTGCATGAATTTATTCCTCTACATCATGTCATCTTGCTTAAGGCATTACTGCTTTTCATTAACTTAATACTCTAGATGCATGCTGGATAGCGGTCGATGAGTGGAGTAATAGTAGTAGATTCAGGCAGGAGTCGGTCTACTTGTTTCGGACGTGATGCCTATAAACATGATCATACCTAGATACTCTCATAACTATGCTCAATTCTGTCAATTGCTCAACAGTAATTCGTTCACCCACCATAAAATACCTATGCTCTTGAGAGAAGCCACTACTGAAATCTATGGCCCCCGGGTCTATTTTCATCATATTAATCTTCCCACGCTTTTATTATTGCTTTGCTCTTTACTTTGCCTTTTATTTTACTTTGCATCTTTATACTAAAAAAATACCAAAAATATTATCTATCATCTCTATCAGATCTCACTCTCGTAAGTGATCGTGAAGGGATTGACAACCCCTATTCGCGTTGGTTGCGAGGAGCTATTTATTTTGTGTAGGTACGAGGGACTCGAGCGTGGTCTCCTACTAGATTGATACCTTGGTTCTAAAAAACTGAGGGAAATACTTACGCTACTCTGCTGCACCATCCTCTCCTCTTCGGGAAAAACCAATGCAAGCTCAAGACGTAGCACCGCCCACTTGGCGTCGCGGGGTTCATTGATGTAGAACCACTCTTGCTGCCACCTTGACAATCTCCACAAATGCCCCTTTGGGCCAGACGACATCGGGGAGCTTGCTTACCACATCCTCGACTTAGTCTGCATGCTAAACATCGACCACCTTCGGCTTCACATTGAAGACCTTGAGCCATAGGCCGAAGTGTGGGGGATGCGGAGAAGAGCCTCACACACGACGGTAAACATCAATATGTGGAGGAAAGAATTTAGGGCTAGATCATGGAAATCTAGCCCGTAGTAGAACATGAGGCCCCGGACGAAGAGGTGGAGGGGAAACCCTAGCCCTCGGAGGAAATGGGGGATGAACACGACCCTCACACCAGGCTCCGGAGATTGGATGACCTGATCCTTGTCAGGGAACCTTTGCGCGATGTCCGCGGACAGATAGCCCACGCTCCGGAGATCCTTGATGTCCTTCTCGGTGACGGAGGAGGCCTCCCA
Source organism: Aegilops bicornis (assembly GCA_021605145.1). Classification (NCBI taxonomy): domain Eukaryota; kingdom Viridiplantae; phylum Streptophyta; class Magnoliopsida; order Poales; family Poaceae; genus Aegilops; species Aegilops bicornis. The sequence goes on along the minus strand of CM038674.1, from coordinate 586,460,380 downwards.
CTTGCCCTTGGAACCAGACCCGGCCATTGCTGGAGAGGGTGGCGGTGGCGGAGGAGATCGGAGTTTTGGGCGCTGAAGCTTGAAGGATGGGAAGCAGGAGCTAAAACAAGGCGTGGGGAAAAAGGAGGAATCTTTATCCTCTTATAGACGCTGAAAATACCAAACGCCTCCCTCTCAAGCCATAAATCTCGCCTGTTCCCAACGAGATCGTACATAGGGTGCGGTTGGGTTACCCAAGCCACATTGATGAAAATCCCATAATGAGCGGCCACGATCTCTGCCTTGACAAGACGTGCCAATGGAGGCTAAGCCTCGAAACGCGAAACGGGAGGCGTGAAAACGGTTCGAAATGTTAAAGAGTCAAGTGTGACGTTTCGTCGAAAAAGTTGTCAGTAAAAGACACAATTTCTATTTTGACATCCTGCCTTCATGGCTACGGGTTGTGCAGAGCCGGATACAATTCCTTTATGTAGGAAGTTAATTTGAAGTATTCAAGTGAAGGAACCCGCCTTGCGATGCCGAAGATAATCCGCGTGCCGAACATATCGTCATCGAAGACTGGTTCAGGGGCTATGATACGTCCCCAACGTATCTATAATTTTTTGTTTGTTCCATGCTATTATATTATCTATCTTGGATGTTTTATATGCATTTATATACTATTTTATATGATTTTTGGGACTAACCTATTAACCTAGAGCCCAGTGCCAGTTTCTATTTTTTCCTTGTTTTTCAGTTTCGCAAAAAAGGAATATCAAACATAGTCCAATTGAGCTGAAAATTTATGGTGTTTTTTATGGACCAGAAGATGCCCCCGAAGCAAAAGAGTTGGGCCAGAAGAGCCACGAGGCCTGCACAAGGGTGAAGGGCGCGCCCTCCAACCTTGTGGTTGACTCGTGGACCCCCCTGATGTGAAACTGATGCCAAAAATTCCTATAAATACATAAACCCCAAAAAAGAAACCTAGATCGGGAGTTCTGCTGCTGCAAGCCTCTGTAGCCACCAAAAACCAATCGGGACCCTGTTCCGGCACCCTGCCGGAGGGGGAAATCATCACCGATGGCCATCTTCATCATCCCGGCGCTCTCCATGACGAGGAGGGAGTAGTTCACCCTCGGGGCTGAGGGTATGTACCAGTAGTTATGTGTTTGATCTCTCTCTCTCTCGTGTTCTTCATTTGGCACAATCTTGATGTACCGCGAGCTTTGCTATTATAGTTGGATCTTATGATGTTTCTCCCCCTCTACCTTCTTGTAATGGATTGAGTTTTCCCTTTGTAGTTATCTTATCGGATTGAGTCTTTAAGGATTTGAGAACACTTGATGTATGTCTTGCATGTGCTTATCTGTGGTGACAATGGGATATTTACGTGATTCACTTGATGTATGCTTTGGTGATCAACTTGCGGGTTCCATCACCTTGTGAACTTATTCATAGGGGTTGGCACAAGTTTTCGTCTTGACTCTTCGGTAGAAACTTTGGGGCACTCTTTGAAGTTCTTTGTGTTGGTTTGAATAGATGAATCTGAGATTTTGTGATGCATATCGTATAATCAAACCCGCGGATACTTGTGGTGACATTGGAGTATCTAGGTGATATTAGGGTTTTGGTTGATGTGTATCTTAAGGTGTTATTTTAGTACGAACTCTAGGGCTGTTTGTGACACTTATAGGAATAGCCCAATAGATCGATTAGAAAGAATAACTTTGAGGTGGTTTCGTATGCTACAATAATCTCTTCATTTGTTCTCTGCTATTAGTGACTTTGGAGTGACTCTTTGTTGCATGTTGAGGGATTGTTATATGATCTAATTATGTTATCATTGTTGAGAGAACTTGCACTAGTGAAAGTATGAACCCTAGGCCTTGTTTCGAAGCATTGCAATACGGTTTTCGCTCACTTTTGTTACTTGCTACCTTGCTGTTTTTACAATTTCAGATTACAAAAACCAATATCTACCATCTATATTGCACTTGTATCACCATCTCTTCGCCAAACTAGTGCACCTATACAATTTACCATTGTATTGGGTGTGTTGGGGACACAAGAGACTCCTTGTTATTTGGTTGCGGGGTTGTTTGAGAGAGACCATCTTCATCCTACGCCTCCCACGGATTGATAAACCTTAGGTCATCCACTTGATGAAATTTGCTATTGTCCTACAAAACTCTGCACATGGAGGCCCAACACGAGTCTACGAGAAGAAGGTTGTGTAGTAGACATCAAGCTCTTTTCTGGTGTTGTTGCCGGGGAGGTTAGTGCTTGAAGGTATATCTTTAGATCTTGCAATCGGATCTTTTAGTTTCTTGTTTTATAACTAGTTTAGTTCATAAAATAAAACTACACAAAAATGGAATTAAGGTTGCCTCATATGCTTCATCTTTTTAATATCTTTCCTGAAAAATGATGGAAAGGATAATTATGCCAAAGTGTTAGAAGAAGAATGCATTAAAATGTTTGGCACTAAATCTTTGAATGATGAGCATGATTGCAATGTTGTTAGTATGAATTCCTTGAGTATCCATGATGCAAATGATTCGCAAATTTACAAGCTTGGGGATGCTATGGTTGATGAAGATAATATTTTTTGTCCCCCAAGTTTTGATGAGCAAATTTATTATGATGAAAGCATGCCTCCTACCTATGATGATTATGCTGACATGTATGCTATAAACAATAATGATAACCATGAAGCTTGTCATTATGATTTTAGTTTTCAGTTGGATTATGCCTCACATGGTAGTTATTTTGTTGAGTTTGCTCCCACTACTATTCACGAGAACAAATTTGCTTATGTGGAGAGTAATATATTTGTTATGATTGTGCATCATGAAAATAATGCTTTATGTGATGGTTATATTCTTGAATTCAATCATGATGGTACTGAAAATTATTATGGGGAAGGAATATATGCTTCTAGGAATTGCAATAATGTCAAGTTTCCCCTCTATGTGTTGAAAATCTTGAAGTTATGCTTGTTTTGCCTTCCTATGCTAGTTGATTCTTGTTCCCATAAGTTGTTTGCTCACAAAATTCCTATGCATAGGAAGTGGGTTAGACTTAAATGTGCTAGTCATATGCTTCATGATGCTCTCATTATGTTTCAATTCTTATCTTCTATGTGAGCATCATTGAAATCATTATGCCTAGCTAGAAAGGCATTAACGAAAAGCGCTTGTTGGGAGACAACCCAACATTTACCCCTACTGTTTTTATGTGTTCACATGATTAAGCTATTGTAGTAATCATGTTTATAGCTTTTGTTTCGATAAAGTGCCAAGTAAAGCCTTTGGGATAGTGTGGATGATAGTTGACTTGATTTTGTGCAAAAACAGAAACATTTGCTTCCAATCACAGAATTGTTTAAATTCCCTGGAACGTGATAAAATTTTGATTTGTTTACACATTATTGATATACAAATTGCCTACGTTGTCCTAATTTTTCAGAATTTTTGGAGCTACATAAGTATGGATAGTTTCCATATTACTATAGGCTGTTCTGTTTTTGACAGGTTCTGTTTTCTATATGTTGTTTGCTTATTTTGATGAATCTATGAGTAGTATCAGAGGGTATGAACCATGGATAAGTTGTAATACAGTAGATATAACACCAATATGAATTTAGAATGAGTTGACAACAGTACCTAAGTGGTGATTTGCTTTATTATACTAACGGAGCTTACGAGTTTTCTGTTAAGTTTTGTGTTGTGAAGTTTTCAAGTTTTGGGTAAAGATTTGATGGACTAAGGAATAAGGAGTGGCAATAGCCTAAGCTTGGGGATTCCCAAGGCAACCCAAGTTAATATTCAAGGACAACCAAGAGCCTAAGATTGGGAATGCCCTGGAAGGCATCCCCTCTTTCGCCTTTCTTCATCGGTAACCTTACTTGGAGCTATATTTTTATTCACCACATGATATGTGTTTTGTTTGGAGCGTCATTTTCTTTTATTAGTATTTGCTTTCTGTTATTTAGAGTAATGTTTTGCATCTTTTATTTCAATAAAAAATTCAAGTATAGCCATTACCATGCTTATTTTGCAAGTCTATATGTTGTTGTTTGAAAACAGAAAGTTTGCTGTTATGTTTTGAATATTTCTGAATAGTCAGAACATGATAAAATCTTGAAATTTTTACATAATGAGTAACAACAAATTGTCTACATTGTGGTAATTTTTCAGAATTTCGGAGTTAGGGAAGTATGATTCCTCTTGCATTCTTTACACATTGTTCTTTTTAGACAAATTGTTGTTATGTTTGCTTGTTTGATGACTCTATTTGAGGATAGGAGTGTTAAATATGCAGAGGAATTTAGTAGGAAATATCAAATTATAATTTTAGTGGTTTTCTACAGTAAGAATGATAAGGTTTTGCCTGGATTTATACTAACTTATCTCACGGGTTCTTGTTGAGTTTTGTGTGGATGAAGTTTTTAAGATTTAGGGAAACCGCGATATGAAAGGAATTAAGGAGACACAAAAGCTCAAGCTTGGGGATGCCCAAGGCATCCCTAATTAATATTTCAAGAAGTCTCAGGCATCTAAGCTTGGGTATGCCCCGGTTGGCATCCCACCTTTCTTCTTCAATAATGATCGGTCAGTTTTGGTTGAACCTAAGTTTTTGCTTCTTCACATGATATGTGCTATCCTTGCAATGTCATTTTATTTTGTTTTGCTTGCTGTTTTAATAAAGTACTTAATATCTTAATTTATTTGTGAGAGAGAGTCTTCACATAGTTACATAATTATTCAACTACTCATTGATCTTCACTTATATCTTTTGGAGTAGTTTGTCATTTGTTCTAGTGCTTCACTTATATCTTTTTCGAGCACAAAGGTAGTTTTATTTTGTAGAAATTGTTGAACTCCCATGCTTCACTTATATCATTTTGAGAGTCTCTAAACAGCATGGTAGTTTGCTTAGGTTATGAATTTAGTCCTAATATGATGGGCATCCAAGAGGGATATAATAAAAACTTTCATATAAAGTCCATTGAACACTATGAGAAGTTTAATTCCTTATGATTGTTTTGAGATATAAAGATGGTGATATTAGAGTCATGCTAGTGAGTAATTGTGGATTGTAGAAATACTTGTGTTAAAGTTTGTGATTCATGTAGCATGCACGTATGGTGAACCGTTATGTGATGAAGTTGTAGCATGATTTATTTATTGATTGTCTTCCTTGTGAGTGGCGGTCGGGGACGAGCGATGGTCTTTTCCTACCAATCTATTCCCCTAGGAGCATGCACGTAGTACTTTGTTTCGATAACTAATAGACTTTTGCAATAAGTATGTGAGTTCTTTATGACTAATGTTGAGTCCATGGATTATACGCACTCTCACCTTCCACCATTGCTAGCCTCTCTTGGCCGTGCAACTTTCACCAGTACCATACACCCGCCTTATACCTTCCTCAAAACAACCGCCATACCTACCTATTATGGCATTTTCATAGCCATTCCGAGATATATTGTTATGCAACTTTCCACCGTTTCATTTATTATGACACGCTTCATCATTGCCATATTGCTTTGCATGATCATGTAGTTGACATTGTATTTGTGGCAAAGCCACCGTTCATAATTCTTTCCTACATGTCACTCTTGAGTCATTGCACATCCTGGTACACCATCGGAGGCATTCATATAGAGTCATATTTTGTTCTAAGTATCCAGTTGTAATTCTTGAGATGTAAGTAAATAAAAGTGTGATGATCATCATTATTAGAGCATTGTCCCATATGAGGAAAGGATGATGGAGAAGTCAGGATGAGACTCAGGACGAAAAATAAAAAAATTATAAAAGAATAAAAGAGGTAAAAAAAGAGAAGGCCCAACAAAAAATGAGAGAAAAAGAGAGAAGGGGCAATGCTACTATCCTTTTACCACACTTGTGCTTCAAAGTAGCACCATGATCTTCATAATTGAGAGTCTCCTATGTTGTCTCTTTCATATACTAGTGAGAATTTTTCATTATAGAACTTGGCTTGTATATTCCAATGATGGGCTTCCTCAAATTGGCCTATGTCTTCGTGAGCAAGCGAGTTGGATGCACACCCACTTAGTTTTTTAGCTTCCATTAACTTACTGCTCTAGTACATCCGTTGCATGGCAAGCCCTACTCACTCACATTGATATCTATTGACGATCACTATTGCAGGATGTTGCTAACGCGACACTACAATCTGAAACCCTTCGACGAAACTGTGTGCAATGCAATAATCACAAACGACGGTGTAAAAGAACCGTCAAAAAGGTACAAAACGTTTGTGATGACAGAGCCATCAAACACGGTCATATTTTAGTTGCGTGTGCGATGCAAGGCATACGGTTCAATTCAATGAACTGTTTGCGATGAGGCAGAACAAAATAAACGGGCAGCCAAATGAAGGCGCGTGCGATATACAGCGTACGGTTCACTCGGATGAATTGTTTGTGATGAGGAGGAACAATAGAAACGGGCAACTAGATAAAGGTGTGTGCGATTGAGGGCATACGCTTATGAAGGATTAACTGTTTGCGATTAGGCAACAGAATAGAAACGGGTCAGCCAGATTAAAGTGTCTGCGATTGATGGCATACACTTTACACGGATGAATTGTTTGCAATTAGTCACAACAAACAGAAACAGTTAGATAGATCAACGTGTGTGCGCTAGTGGGGCACACACATCTTTCCCTAATAATAAAGCAATTAGTGCTTCTGCCCGCCCGCTCACCGTCGTGACAGTTTTGCAAAAAAAAAAACCATGTTATTACAGCTATTTAACTCGCAGTCCTTTTTTAGTTTTCGGTCTGTCCGTCGTGGTCTATTCCACCGCTGGACTGGATGGACCAAACCGTGGGTTTCCTGCTCGCCCGCGTGGGCTGAGTAGGCATCGGCTGCACTTCATTATTTTTTATTAAAACGATGATTGGAGGAGCAGCGAAAAACACTTCCGTGCGAGGATTAGAACTCGTAAATAGTCCCACCTCGCTATTCTGCATCCAATCCAATCATTTTATATTTGCGGGCGACTTTGCTGCATCAGAAATCAACAACAACGGGAACAGAATGAAGGTATTAATCCTGCAAGAGGGAAGAGGGAGCAAATGAATACACAATCCTTAGGTTCAAAGGAAGAACTCTGAATCAGATAAGCGCACAATCACGACGGACACCGCTGCTTCGCTCGACGGACTCATGATTGGAGAGGAGGGGTTGCACACGGGCCTGACACTGCTCCTTGCCGGACAGAGAGAGGAGGTGGGGCGCGGGCGAGAGCTCGGCGGATCCGTTCCTGGGGGAGGCCTTGGTTGGACGGCCGGCGGCTTGAGCTCGGCGGGGCTGCTGTAGAAGTACCTGAAAGAGAAGATGCATGAGGGAGAGAGACAGAGGAAAGGAGAAGGACGGGAAGGAAACAGAGGATTGCTGGAAGCTGCTGGACACACCGACGGTGCTGCTACTGGATTTATGTGTGTTCATGGCATTCCAACAAATGTTTATCTGCTAGGTGTCCCCTTCTTATATTGGCTCAATGTGATTATTTGACTGTACCACCTTATAATCCGATGACAATAGTTTCAACTTAGTAAGCCATATGATATTCATGTAACTGTGATCTCAGAAATAAAAGTTCATAGGAAAAAAACCTTCACTTAACATAGAGTTGTGTTGTACCTTACTGAGAAAGGTTTGTACAGAATGAAAATATGTTTCGAGGTGAAACACACTATGTTTATCAGTCATGCCAGTTTTAGGCACAGCTAGAGTCAACTAGGTGTTGTAATGCTGGACTAACGATGGACCTTGCTCGGAGAAAAAAATCTAGGGCCTTCCATGGGATAATATATTGAACATGTTCCCATTGTGCTTTGCATAATTGTGTTTTGCATAATTGTTCTTGGAAGCATACCGAGCAGGAGCAGCAGGTCATATATTCAACAAAGCACTGAGACGATGCACTCTGTCTTTTCTTGAAGACGCACCAGGTATATTTCAAAACCATTTTATGTAACTGTGGAACCGAGTTGGAGCTGAAATGTTCCCACATACAAAAAAGGCAGAATTGAATGTATAGGCTTGTAGCCCTCTCAGTGGGGATTTTTGGTGTTGTTGCTATTGCTTTTGCTCTTTTTTTAGGGTTTAATCAATTCTCTTGAACATATAGATGAAGCGATTGCAAAGTTAGTTTTTGGGCTGCTTTTTAAATGGATTGCTTTAGCCAACTGAGATAATAAAAAGTTATGACGCTTGATGTCTACTACGCAACCTTCTTCTTGTAGACGTTGTTGGGCCTCCAAGTGCAGAGGTTTGTAGGACAGTAGCAAATTTTCCTTAAGTGGATGACCTAAGGTTTGTCAATCCGTGGGAGGTGTAGGACGAAGATGGTCTCTCTCAAGCAATCCTGCAACCAAATAACAAAGAGTCTCTTGTGTCCCCAACACACCCAATACAATGATAAATTGTATAGGTGCACTAGTTCGGCGAAGAGATGGTGATACAAGTGCAATATGGATGGTAGATATAGGTTTTTGTAATCTGAAAATATAAAAACAGCAAGGTAACTAGTGGTAAAAATGAGCGTAAATGGTATTGCAATGCTAGGAAACAAGGCCTAGGGTTCATACTTTCACTAGTGCAAGTTCTCTCAACAATAATAACATAATTGGATCATATAACTATCCCTCAACATGCAACAAAGAGTCACTCCAAAGTCACTAATAGTGGAGAACAAACGAAGAGATTATGGTAGGGTACGAAACCACCTCAAAGTTATTATTTCAGATCAATCTATCATAGAGTTCGTACTAGAATAACACCTTAAGATACAAATCAACCAAAACCCTAATGTCACCTAGATACTCCAATGTCACCTCAAGTATCCGAGGGTACGATTATACGATATGCATCACACAATCTCAGATTCATCTATTCAACCAACACATAGAACCTCAAAGAGTGCCCCGAAGTTTCTACCGGAGAGTCAAGACGAAAACGTGTGCCAACCCCTATGCATAGGTTCATGGGCGGAACCCGCAAGTTGATCACCAAAACATACATCAATTGGATCACGTGATATCCCATTGTCACCACCAGATAAGCACGGCAAGACATACATCAAGTGTTCTCAAATCCTTAAAGACTCAATCCAATAAGATAACTTCAAAGGGAAAACTCAATCCATTACAAGAGAGTAGAGGGGAGAAACATCATAAGATCCAACTATAATAGCAAAGCTCATGATACATCAAGATCGTCTTTGAATCAAGAACACGAGAGAGAGAAAGAGATCAAACACATAGCTATCGGGTACATACCCTCAGCCCCGAGGGTGAACTACTCCTCCTCGTCATGGAGAGCGCCGGATGATGAAGATGGCCACCGGTGAGGGTTCCCTCTGGTAGGGGTCTTAACAGGGTCCCGATTGGTTTTTGGTGGCTACAGAGGCTTGCGGCGGCGGAACTCCCGATCTATTCTGTTCCCCGAAGTTTTTAGGGTATATGGATATATATAGGAGGAAGAAGTACGTCAGGGGAGCCACGAGGGGCCCACGAGGGTGGAGGGCGCGCCCCCCTGCCTCGTGCCTCCCTCGTTGCTTTCCTGACGTGCACTCCAAGTCTCCCGGGTTGCTTTCCTTCCAAAAATAACTTCTCTAGAAGGTTTCATCCTGCTTCAATTCGCTTGATATTCCTTTTCTTTGAAACACTGAAACAAGGAGAAAAAACAGGAACCGACACTGGGCTCTAGGTCAATAGGTTAGTCCCAAAAGTAATATAAAAGTGCATACTAAAGCCCATAAAACATCCAAGATGGATAATATAATAGCATGGATACTTCATAAATTATAGATACGTTGGAGACGTATCAACGCTTACCTCAATAACTTCAACAATACTATGTACATTAAATTGGACTGTACACAGTCAGCAAGTCAAACAATGCATACTCTTCCCCTCCCACACCCCAAAAAGAATAATACATATGTTCATTAGACTTTTGCAATAATTTTTTATCCCGTTGCAACGCACGGGCTATTTTCCTAGTTCTAATTAAAAGAAGCATGCGCGATGGTAATAACGAGCGCGCACGGTTGTTGGAACAAGACGTGTGCTGACATTGCCTATTGCGGTGCACCCTATGGTGCAAATGCCACGTACGTGGCCGAGAAGGCGTGCCCACGTTACGCCTTCCGGGAATAGTGCCGCACTTATGACCGTTAATAAATTTTGAGCTTGCATACCGTCACATTCAAAATTGCAAACCTGTTCACACTGATCAAAACCTAAATAGTTTCCCACTTAGGAGCGTATTAGTACTCGGTTATAAATACTACTACTCCAAGATGACTGCACATTCCTCCTCAACTCCTCATCCACAAAAACAAACAAGTCATTCATCATCGTTCCCTTGCGTCTGCCATGGCCAGCGTGAGTTCTGGGTCGAGAGATTGCCACCAGGGAGATGCGAGCATGGAAGCGGAAGCACGAGAGATGTCCCGCCTCGCCGTGAACGCAGCCGGCATGTCCCGCCGCACGGCCCTAGCATCACAGAGGTCTCGCCACAACGTCGAAGCTGCACAGAGATCCCGCCGCGCTGCGAATGCAGCAGAGATGTCCTCCCACACCGCGGTGGCCTGGGACAATGTCTCGCAGGCAGGCGAGGACTCTTACAGACGCATGCATGCGATCGTGATGGATCAGATCTCTGGCTGGGCGAGGTTGCAGGATGACATGAAAGCCTCTTTTGAACAGGCTACCGGCATCATCCGGCAACTAAATGAGAGCAATGTGAAGCTCCTGGCCGAGCGCGACCTGTTGAGGGTGAAGATCGTCGGAAGTGTGGAGCAGCAGGAGGAGACCACTGCCTTGTTGATGAGGACCGACATCATCATCGAGAAACTTATGGACGAGAATGCCATGTTGCGCATCGAGCGCATAAGGCTGGTGGAGGAATCCCTGGCTGCTCTCAAGCAGCATCTTGAGGACAGGAAAGAGCTCATCGCTGCTTGCCACGGAGACTAGTTCCCGTGGCCTGCAGCAACACATCAAGAAAGTAGAGACCAGCGAGCTAGATTGTTGTCTTCCTTCTTCTTTTGCCCTTGTGTATTCCGGGCGTTGCCGCATGTGGCTTTTTTTAATTATGTTCCCAAATATGCAAGACAATTATTATCCACTGTCATTGTCCTTATATTCATCATGCTTGCTATAAGTCGCAGTCGATGCTATATAGGTCCGTCGGATCTTACATCAAGATCCGTGCAAAACTTTTTGTTCAGGTTTTCATTTTTCTCTCTTAAATCTCAATCCAGTGAGACATATAACCACGCCGTAGAACAGGGGCTCGGGCGCCATCAATGGAGACGTTGGGATGTGATGTCTACTACACAACCTTCTTCTTGCAGACGTTGTTGGGCCTCCAAATGCAGAGGTTTGTAGGACAGTAGCAAATTTCGCTCAAGTGGTTGTCCTAAGGTTTATCAATCCGTGGGAGGCGTAGGATGAAAATGGTCTCTCTCAAACAACCCTACAACCAAATAACAAAGAGTCTCTTGTGTCCCCAACACACCCAATACAATGGTAAATTGTATAGGTGCACCAGTTCGGCGAAGAGATGGTGATACAAGTGCAATAAGGATGGTAGATATAGGTTTTTGTAATCTGAAAATATAAAAACAGCAAGGTAACTAATGATAAAAGTGAGCAAAAATGGTATTGCAATGCGTTGAAACAAGGCCTAGGGTTCATACTTTCACTAGTGCAAGTTCTCTCAACAATAATAACATAATTGGATCATATAACTATTCCTCAACACGCAACAAAGAGTCACTCCAAAGTCACTAATAGCGGAGAACAAATGAAGAGATTATTATAGGGTACAAAACCACCTCAAAGTTATCCTTTCTGATCGATCTATTCAAGAGTCCGTAGTAAAATAACACGAAGCTATTCTTTCCGTTAGATATATCCTAGAGGTTGTATTAGAAAAACACTTTAAGACACAAATCAACCAAAACCCTAATGTCACCTAGATACTCCAATGTCACCTCAAGTATCCGTGGGTATGATTATACGATATGCATCACACAATCTCAGATTCATCTATTCAACCAACACATAGAACTTCAAAGAGTGCCCCAAAGTTTCTACCGGAGAGTCAAGATGAAAATGTGTGCCAACCCCTATGCATAGATTCCCAAGGTCACGGAACCCGCAAGTTGATCACCAAAACATACATCAAGTGAATCAATAGAATGCCCCATTGTCACCACGGGTATCCCACGCAAGACATACATCAAGTGTTCTCAAATCCTTAAAGACTCAATTTGATAAGATAACTTCAAAGGTAAAACTCAATTCATTACAAGAAGGTAGAGGGGCGAAACATCATAAGATCCAACTATAATAGCAAAGCTCGTGATACACATGCCACATCAAGAACATGAGAGAGAGAGAGAGAGAGATCAAACACATAGCTACTGGTACATACCCTCAGCCCCGAGGGTGAACTACGCCCTCCTCGTCATGGAGAGCGCCGGGATGATGAAGATGGCCACCGGTGAGGGATCCCCCCTCCGGCAGGGTGCCGGAACAGGGTCCCGATTGGTTTTTGGTGGCTACGGAGGCTTGCGGCAGCAGAACTCCCGATCTAGGTTAAGTTCTGGAAGTTTGGGGATTTATAGGAGAGGTTGGCGTCGAGAACAAGTCAGGGGGGCCCACAGGGAGTCCACGAGGCACGGGGGCGCGCCCTCCACCCTCGTGGGGCCCATGGGACTCCCCTCAGGTAACTCTTCGTTCCAGTATTTTTTATATTTTCCAGAAACAATCTCCGTTGATTTTCAGCGCATTCCCTAAACTTTTGTTTCTGCACAAAAACAACGCCACGGTAGTTCTCAATGAAAACAAGCGTCATCCGGGTTAGTTCTAACCAAATCATACCAAAATCATGTAAAAATATTATAAACATGGCATGAATACATCAAAAAATATAGATACGTTGGAGACGTATCAGCATCCCCAAGCTTAATTCATGCTCGTCCTCGAGTAGGTAAACGATAAAAACAGAATTTTTGATGTGGAATGCTACCTAGCATATTTATCAATGTAATTTTCTTTATTATGGCATGAATATTCAGATCCGAAAGATTCAAGACAAAATTTTAATATTGACATAAAAACAATAATACTTCAAGCATACTAATAAAGCAATCATGTCTTCTCAAAATAACATGGCCAAAGAAAGTTATCCCTACAAAATCATATAGTCTGGCCATGCTCTATCTTCATCACACAAAATATTTAAATCATGCACAACCCCGATGACAAGCCAAGCAATTGTTTCATACTTTTGATGTTCTCAAAAAATTTCAATCTTCACGCAATACATGAGCGTGAGCCATGGACATAACACTATAGGTGGAATAGAATGGTGGTTGTGGAGAAGACAAAAAGGAGAAGATAGTCTCACATCAACTAGGCGTATCAACGGGCCATGGAGATGCCCATCAATAGATATCAATTGAGTGAGTAGGGATTGCCATGCAACGGATGCACTAGAGCTATAAGTGTATGAAAGCTCAACAAAAGAAACTAAGCGGGTGTGCATCCAACTTGCTTGCTCATGAATACCTAGGGCAATTTGAGGAAGCCCATCATTGGAATATACAAGCCAAGATCTATAATGTAAAATTCCCACTAGTATAAAACTGACAACATAGGAGACTCTCTATCATGAAGATCATGGTGCTACTTTGAAGCACACGTGTGGTAAAAGGATAGTAGCATTATCCCTTCTCTCTTTTTCTCTCATTTTTTTATTTTTTTATTTGGGCCTTTCTCTTTTTTTACGGCCTCTTTTTTCGTCTGGAGTCTCATCCCGACTTGTGGGGGAATCATAGTCTCCATCATCCTTTCCTCACTGGGACAATGCTCTAATAATGATGATCATCACACTTTTATTTACTTACAACTCAAGAATTAACAAAATATGACTCTATGTGAATGCCTCCGGCGGTGTACCGGGATGTGCAATGAATCAAGAGTGACATGTATGAAAGTCATGAACGGTGGCTTTGCCACAAATACGATGTCAACTACATGATCATGCAAAGCAATATGACAATGATGGAGCGTGTCATAATAAACGGAACGGTGGAAAGTTCTATGGCAATATATCTTGGAATGGCTATGAAAATGCCATAATAGGTCGGTATGGTGGCTATTTTGAGGAAGGTATATGGTAGGTGTATGATACCGGCGAAAGGTGCGCGGTTTTAGAGAGGCTACATGTCGGTGTCAAAACCGGCGGATCTCGGGTAGGGGGTCCCGAACTGTGCGTCTAGGCGGATGGTTACAGGAGACAAGGGACACGATGTTTTTACCCAGGTTCGGGCCCTCTCGATGGAGGTAAAACCCTACTCCTGCTTGGTTAATATTGATGATATGGGTAGTACAAGAGTAGATCTACCACAAGATCAGAGAGGCTAAACCCTAGAAGCTAGCCTATGGTATGATTGTTGTTCGTCCTACGGACTAAAACCCTCCGGTTTATATAAGCACCGAAGAGGGTTAGGGTTACACAGAGTCGGTTACAATGGTAGGAGATCTACATATCCAGACGCCAAGCTTGCCTTCCACGCCAAGGAAAGTCCCATCCGGACACGGGACGAAGTCTTCAATCTTGTATCTTCATAGTCCAGGAGTCCGGCCAACGGTGATAGTTCGGCTATCCGGACACCCCCTAATCCAGGACCAGGCTTCAATGACGACGAGTCCGGCGCGTAGATTGTCTTCGGCATTGCAAGGCGGGTTCTTCTCCAAATCCTGTGTACCTGTTGAATAGTGTCCGGCTTCTCGTAAATATCGCGCTCCTTGGCTTCCACGCCCAATAATGGCCATCTTCCACGTGTTGAACGAATGCGAAAAGCCAGGGTATTTTTACATTTACCCCCCTAGCTACGCAAATGAGCTGCCTATATAAGAGACGAGGATCTAGACCGAATCACACCATCTTCCCTTCGCGAGCTTTCATCGGAGCGCATCTGACAGAAACCCATTCCATCATGGACAGTCGACGTGGCTCCTCCTCTCGCCCTCCCAGTCCTCAGCCTAGAAATTGGGAGAGATGCTCCGTCCCGCACAGGGAGCTAGTGATGCTCCAAACCAAGGGGTTTCTTCCCCCAACCTTCATGGTTCCGGTTCGAGCCGGACTCGCCACCTATAAGGGCGGAAAACAAGCGGAGAGCGCCCCCAGTCCCTCCCAAGGAGAGCGGGTATGCCTTGTCCCTTATTTGATAAGAGGGCTCGGATTTCCAATTCATCCGTTTCTCCGGGGGCTCCTGGAGTTCTATGGCCTCCAGTTGCACAACCTTACGCCTGCCTCCATTCTGCATATCGCGGGCTTTGTGGCCCTTTGTGAGCTGTTTTTTGGGCATCGAGGCTCATTTCGCGCTGTGGAAGAGGTTGTTCCGCCTCGTACCCCGTTCTCAGGAGGGGTCGATATATCAAGCGGGCGGAGCCGAACTATGGCGCATCACCGGGACCGGATATCTATCCAGAACCCCGAAGAAGGCGTCCAAGACCGGCCTTCTAATGGTTTTATATAGAAGATGTCCTCGCCGGACCCTGCTCGGATCGGCCTCCAGAGTTCAAGAATTCTCCTTTGAAGAAACGCCTAAGTCAAGGCCCACGGAGCCCTCGTGAGGGAAAATGACAGGGACGCCCTTTACCCGATGAGCCGAATAAGGTTGTTGGCTCATTCCGGACCGACCATGATCGGGTCATGGCCACATGCATTATGCGGGGAGCAATCGCCCAAAGATAGAGGCCACCCCATGTGGGATTTCAACGGGGAGGATGATGCCACTCGCCATGGCCGTAAGGGGCCGGGATCGATCGCCGATCTGATGAAGACCTTATCCGCATTGTACAAGGGAGAAGAGGAGGAATTTCTTCGCGTCAATCCACCGGACGGGTTTTCTATGAACAATCCTCCAAGCTGGGTAAGCGGACATTTCTTTTTGCCCGTCCGATCCATATTCCCATAGTCAAGTATCTCATTTTGTGATTTCGACGTAGGAACTGCGCCAGGCCGTAAAGGATATAAACAGCCTGCCTCCACAACCCGAAGATCCGAACGGTTCCTCGATCCGGCCTCCCAAGAGGATCCGGACATATCGGTGGAGCTGATCGATGGGGTATTTCACCACCGAGCATTGATAATGCCCTCGTTGCCATTACGGCCGACACCCGGAATACTTCCAGCCTCGCAGTAATCGAGACCAAGCCCCAATACTTTGAGAATGATTCATCCTTGCTTATTTTTTATCACCGCAGACACCAACGGTGTTTTGCGGGAGCCCTTGAGGCGGAAGGCCGAGCTGGCGGCTAGCCAACAAGGGGCAAGACGCCCAAAGCCAGACTAAAAAGAAGTGCGGTCCGGACTGAAGCGCCGGCGCAACGGTATGGCGTGTCACCTTATTCCCAGGTTTTATTCTGGAAGGCATACTAACGCTCGTGCTCTCTTCAGGAAAAAGAGCGCTCGCCGGACTATATCCGGAGAGGTTGCCAATCGAGCCTCTGCCAGCCAGGCTTCAAAGCCAGGCTCAGAAGCGGAGGCGAACACGAGGCGTGCGTCGGATGCTCCTCCGACAGAGGATGCCGATCGATTGTCCACCACCAACTCCGAGGTGGAGAGTGCCATGAATCACAAAGCGCCGGACAATTCTTCATGACACATGTTTTCTCCCAAGAGGCGTTGAACGCCTTCAATTCGAGATGCGCACCTCCGTGCCGCTCAAGATGGTCTAGCTGAGCCACGGAAAGCAAAGATGTAAAAGACATACGAGTGAGGAAATTTAATAGCTTATATATGCCAAGAGTCTCCCGAGACTTGAAATAGTTAGAATAACTGATTTGAGGATCATTTATTGTGCAGGATCTTACAGAAAAGAATACCCAACTATCCCAGGACCTTGAAGATTGCAAAGCCCAACTTGAGGTTGCACAAGCCGCGACAGGGGAAGCCAAAGAGACCACCTCTGGTAATATACGCTTTTAAAAGATAAGTATGTTGTGAGGTGCGGCGTGTATATAGATCTGACAATAACATTGCAGATGGCGCCGGGGTAGATCCGGACAAGCAACAGCTCTTGCGCCGGTTAAAGGCCGGCGAGAACGTGCTTACGAGGGTGAGGCAGGAAAAAAATAATCTCCAAGATGCCAACATCCAATTTGGGTGAGGAACTAAAAGATGTCCGTGCTCAAATTGTCATTCCGTTAAGGAGAATCGACGGCTTCGACGCGGCATTTTTAGTAAGTGCGTAAACGAACTTTGAAAAAGAGTTCGGCGAGGAAGTTGACTAACAGAGTTATGTCTCAGAGGGTATGCTCACAGTGCCGCCCCGCAGAGGAAATGCCCAGTTCTACAGTGACCTTCTTCTCGAAGCTTACAACCGCATCAACGAAGTTCGGCAGGTGATGAAAGGCGCCGCCTGTGCCTTGTGGCCATCTCTCTCCCCGCCTCAAGGCCTTGGGGAGCTTGGCAGAGAGGCTCCAGGAGCGTGGCGGCACTTCCGATTATGGAAGATATCAGCTGCCGTCAATGCGCCAGGAGGCACTGGGCCATGGTGAAGACGCGGTACACGGTTGTCGACCCAAACCACATGCCGAGGTCGGACTGTGGGGCCTGATGGGAAGGAGATCCTGTGAGCTTAGTGTACGGCCGTAGAATTGGCCGCAAAGTATTCCCAGCAGGATCAGTAAACTAGACAGCTTGTTAGATGGCATTGAAGAGGAATACAATCAACCAAATTGACTATGTAATTTAAGATGACATGTAAAATTCCTTCTAGCCGGATTGTAGATCGCTTGTCATAGCGGACCTTTTCGCTTCAACCTCGGGACCCAATAGTGCAGAGTGTGTCTCAATACCCTCGCGGTTATATAAAAACCGGGCATGCGTGGAGACCAGCGTAGGGGTCATTAGTGCTTTATCGCATAAGTGCCCAACTAGTTATGTTATATTACATGGTTAGTAAGAAACATCTTCCAGGAGAATATTTCCGTTAGGGGTTCCTTTTCTCGGGAGGCATGCCCTAAAGTGCATGTACGGACCTAAAAAGCGTAAAAACATCTGGGGCAGATAAATAAATAGGTAAGAAATCTTCTTTAGTTCACCAACAGAATATTCTCTTAAGAACGCTTAGCTTTGGCTTCACCCGGCCTGAGGTACACATCCGGTGACCCGGCAAGAACAATCACAGAGGTGCTCCCTTTACCACCTAGCCGAACAATCGGGAACGTAGGGGCAAGCACAGGAGCCAGGCAACCCAGCTTGGCCAAAACTTAAGTCATATCAATGCATATAATGGTGAATAAAAGGTACATGCGGAAGTGTGACACATGTATTGGGCATGAAGCCCTTATAATTAAGCTTCTGTGAAAGAAGCCCCCAGGTACAATGAGTGTGGATAGCGCGTCAAGTGTGTGCGAACAATGCGCTAACGAGCCTTCAAAGGCTCGAAAGAAAAAGGGGGGAGAAGGAGAAAAATAGAAGACAGCTAAAATGTAAAATATGGACAGAAGAAGGAGACGAACTCGTAATCCGCGCTTAGGCGTAGAATCTTCGGAGACGGGCTGCGTTCCATGGATTCGGCTCGAGTCGGTTATCCGATGCATCTTGCAGACGGTACGCTCCACCGGTCAGGACCTGGTCGATGATAAAGGGACCTTCCCATTTGGGCTTGAGTTTGTCCTTTTTCTTGTCCGACAGGCCTTAAACTAGCTCGCCAACATTGTAAGTTTTGGCCCGTACTTCTCTGCTTTGATATCTTCGAGCCTGCTGTTGATAGAATGCGGAACAGGCTTTTGCTACGTCACGCTCCTCCTCCAAGGCATCCAAATTGTCCTGCCGATCGAGCTCGGCTTCTCTTTCTTCGCATACGCGCACGCCGAGGTGAGTCATGAATTATGTCGCAGGCAGAATCGCCTCAAGGCCAGATACCATAAAGAATGGTGTGAATCCGGTCGTGTGATTCGGAGTGGTCCGCAGCCCCGTAGTACGTAGTCGAGCTCCTCTACCCAAAGGTCGTGTTAGATTCCTTGAGGGACCGCACTAATCTGGGTTTGATGCCGCTCATAATTAGACCATTTGCTCGCTCGACTTGACCGTTAGTTTGAGGGTGATAGACTGAAGCGTAGTCGAGCTTAATGCCCATGTTTTTGCACCAGAGTTTGACCTTGTCGATCGTAAAGTTCGTGCCGTTATCAGTGATGATGCTGTGGGGGACACCGTAACGGTGTACGACCCGTGATATGAAGTCTATCACCGGTCCGGATTCGCCGCCTTGACAGCTTGGCCTCTATCCATTTGGTGAATTTATCCACCATGACCAGAGGGTATTTTTGCTTGTGGGTTCCCCTTTAAGGGGTCCGACCATGTCAAGCCCCTGCACCGCCAAGGGCCGTGATGGGTATAGTTTTGAGGGCGGTGGGTGGCATGTAGCTTTGATTAGCAAAGAGCTGGCATCCGACACATCGTTGGACTAAGTCCCGAGCATCTGCCGGCCGTCGGCCAATAAAATCCTCAGACGGAAGGCCTTGCCTACAAGGGCCCGGGCTGGCGTGGTGTCCGCCGAGTTCGGCATGAATTTCAGCCGGAAGATTCCGCCTTCCTCTTTGGAGATACACCTTTGAAGGACTCGTTGTGCTTTTCTTATAAAGCTCTCCTCCCGGACTTTATAGGCTTTAGATCGCCGCACTATGCAGCGGGCCTCGTTTTGGTCCTCGGAAGTTCCTGCCTGGTTAGGTAGGCTAGGAATGGTTCTGTCCACGGGCAATGACCGCCATTATTACGTAATGAGGGTGTTATTTCGTGGCATAACCACCAACTGAGTCAGAGTGTTCGGTATGGGGCAGTGCGGTTGGGTCCGGGTTGTTATTTCCGGACTCTCCCTCCCATAATACGGATGGCTTGAACAACCTCTCTAGGAAGATGTTGGGGGGGGGGGGACAGCATCGCGCTTTGCGCCGATGCGTGCCAACACGTCTGCTGCCTGGTTGTTATCCCGGGCTATATGGTGAAATTCGAGCCACTCAAACTGAGCTGACATTTTTAGGACGGCATTGTGATAGTCTGCCATTTTCAGATCCTTGGCATCAAAGTCTCCATTTATTTGGGATATCGCGAGGTTCGAATCCCCGCGCACCTCTAGCGTTGAATGCCCATGGAGACTGCCATCCGGAGACCATGTAGAAGGGCCTCATATTCGGCTGCGTTGTTGGAGTCCGTATAAATTATCTGGAGTACGTATTGAACTGTATCTAGGGTTGGGGAAGTCAGAACAACGCCAGCTCCCAGGCCAGCCAACATTTTGGAGCCGTCAAAGTGCATTATCCAGTTGGAATATGCGTCGTACTCTTTAGGGAGTTCGGCTTCGGTCCATTCGGCGACGAAGTCGGCCAAAACTTGCGATTTAATAGCTCTCCGTGGCTTATAGGTTATGTCGAACGGGAGGAGCTCAATGGCCCATTTGGCAATCCGGCCCGTTGCGTCGCGGTTGTTTATAATGTCGTTAAGAGGTACTTCAGAGGCTACTGTTATTGAACACTCTTGAAAGTAGTGTCGCAGCTTCCGGGATGCCATAAAAACCGCGTACGCTATCTTTTGATAATGCGGGTACCATGACTTGCATGGAGTTAGGACAGTGGACACGTAGTAAACTGGTTTTGAAGGGGAACTTGTGTCCGTCCGCTTCTCGCTCGACAACGAGCACCGCTTACAACTCGGCTGAGTTGCCGCGATGTATAATAGCATTGGTTCGCCCATGTTGGGCGCCGGCCAGACCAGGTTTGTTGCCAATATGGCTTTTATTTCTTCGAAGTCTAGGCATGGCGGCATCCGTCCACTCGAAGTGTTCGGCAAGGCCCGAGGAGGCGATAAAGGGGTAATGCCTTTTCTCCCAAACGGGAGATAAAGCGGCTTAGAGCCGCCACGCATCCAGTCAATTTTTGTATTTGTTTGAGGTCTTTTGGGATATACAATTGTGACAGAGCTCGGATCTTGGCTCAGTTTGCTTCAATTCCTCTACCGGATACAATGAAGCCCAAGAGCTTTCCGGCTGCTACGCCGAAAACGCATTTTTCCGGGTTGAGCTTGATGTCATATGTTCGGAGATTATCGAATGTGAGCCTCAAGTCGTCTACTAGAGTTTCGACATGCTTGCTTTTGACGACCACATCGCTCACGTATGCCTCCACTATTTTGCCGGCCCGGTTTGCCGTATATGTCTCGAACCATGCGTTGATATGTTATACTGGCGCTTTTGAGCCGAAGGGCATTGTGTTGAAGCGTAATGGGCCGTATGGAGTGATGAATGCGCTATGGCTTGGTCAGGCTCTGCCATCTTAATTTGGTGGTAGCCGGAGTATGCATCGAGGAAACACAATGAATCGTGTCCCGCGGTAGCGCCAATGATTTGATCGATGCGGGAGGGAAGGGATCCTTTGGGCAAGCCTTGTTGAGGTCCTTGAAATCAACGCATAGGCGCCAGGATTTGTCCTTCTTTGGTACCATCACCAGTTTGCTCGCCACCGATGTCTTATATCTCTGATGAATCCGGCCTCCAATAGTTTGGCTAGCTCCTCTCCCATGGCCTGTCTCTTGGGTTCGGAGAAACGCCAAGAGCCTGCTTTGACCGGTTTGAACCCTTTTAGGATGTTTAGGCTGTGCTCGGCCACCGGCGTGGGATTCTGGCATGTCTGAAGGGTGCCAGGCAAAAATGTCCCAATTTTCGCGTGGGAATTCTCTTAGTGCGGCGTCTACATCAGGATTTAATTGTGCCCCGATGGAGGCTGTTTTTGTAGGGTCCGTTGGATGGACTTGGAATTTGACTATTTCGTCTCATTGGTTTGAAGGAAGTGGACTTGGATCTCTTATCGAGTATCACATCGTCCCTATTCACCGTGGAGCACAACAAGCAGTTGAGTTCCTCGGCCGCTAGGGCTTCAGATAGTGCCTCAAGGTCCAAAGGTCTTGGTGTCTTATTTTCGGTCAGAGTGCTATGTCCGGTCACTAGCAAGAGTGATGATTCCGTTGGGCAGGCATTCTCGAGCTTCATGTAACCATAATGGGGTATAGCTTGGAAAATTGTGAATGCCTCTCGCCCTAATAGAGCGTGGTATCCGTCTTTGAACGAGGCCACTTGGAACGTGACCTCCTCGGACCTATAATTATCCGGCAGCCGAACACCACATCCAAAGGTGATTTTTCCCAGACAACAGGCTTCCCGATCGGGATTATTCCTCTAA
Organism: Aegilops bicornis; assembly: GCA_021605145.1. Taxonomy (NCBI): domain Eukaryota; kingdom Viridiplantae; phylum Streptophyta; class Magnoliopsida; order Poales; family Poaceae; genus Aegilops; species Aegilops bicornis. The sequence continues at coordinate 586,438,096 of CM038674.1, read as the reverse complement.
ATGTTGTGCCGCTTCGCTCAATGCGGCTCCAGTCTATTTCCATTTTTCAAGGGTTTCAGTAAATGAGGTTCAATCCACTGCCACCATCCATGAGTACCTTGGTAAGGCGAAAGTCATCCACTATCGGATCATGGACCAATGCGGCCGGTGCTCGGGCTGTTCGAATTTAGGTTAAATCACCGGCATTAAAGGTAATAGCCGTGTCACCCATGGGTTTATTGTTGCTACTTGGTAGACTTCGCAAGGCTACGGAGTGTTCGTTTCGCATATTATTTGATGCGGAAGTCTCAAGACTATTAATACCATACCGTATCCTCGGCTGGTGCTCTAGAGCTACAAGCTCTTCGCCACTTTTGGCCACCGCCGTAGTATCCAACATGCTCTAAGGCTATGAGTTGGAGTGGCGCCCTCTGTACTATGAATTTTACAGGTCCATTGAGCCATCCCTCTAGTACGGTTCCATGCCCTATAGAGGGTTTTTGCTTTTGATATTTAATCCAGTGCCCGGCGATGATGCACCCTTTTATTTCGGATGGGGTTGTATTCAAGGCGGATTGTCCCAAAATCTTGCTTCGGTTTTCCAGCGCTTCCATCGCACAAGATTTTCAGATTATGGACGCCAAGTCGGCAAAGCGTGTAATGTCACGGCGACTTATAACGTTGAGGATCCCATTGTCCGTGCAATTATTGCGAAGAATGAGATTATGCCTCCTCGCGGCGATCCTTTATCCTGTCCATAACCAGGAGGAATCTGGCCTGGTAATGGTGTACTATTTCTGCGGGCTCTTGCCGAATTTGAGATAGGTCGCTTATGTTTGGGTGGGCGGGTGGAATTGAATCCGGAACCGTGCCCAATCTAAGACTTAAGGGCCAAGGAGCTTCCGAACTTGGAAGCTTGGATTCTTGGATGTTGTCCAATGAATCTAGCCTCTTTGCTGACTTTAGGTTCAGGGCTTGAGTGACGTCCTCTCCTCCGCAGGAATCCGGCATGGAGGGATTGGGAATCCGGACGTAGCTAGTCCTTCAGATAGAAGAAGGGTCGCCATATTGTTCCTCTACCACAACAACATGGTGGGTAACCTGGGGAGAGTTAATCTCTCTCAGATCGGGTTTAGGCCCAGTCTGATCATAGTCTGTAGCGACTCCTGTATGGCGATGCGATCCAAGAGCTCGTTTAAGGCGAACAGAGCTCCATCGGTTCTAACCGCTCGACGAGCCCGAGTTAACATGAAGATTGCTTTCGATGACCCGAGAAGTCATCGTCATTCAAGCGGCAACAAAGCGGTCATAAGAAAACCGCTTAGCCGGAGAGTTTGGCCGACAACCAAAGCTTATTTAGCAACAAAGGCCGTCTTTTAAAGACGGATGAGGCATCCTTCCCGACGGCGACGACACGTAGGAACTCTCCATGAAAGCACCAATGTCGGTGTCAAACCGGCGGATCTCGGGTAGGGGGTCCCAAACCGCGTCTAGGCGGATGGTTACAGGAGACAAGGGACACGATGTTTTTACCCAGGTTCGGGCCCTCTCGATGGAGGTAAAACCCTACTCCTGCTTGATTAATATTGATGATATGGGTAGTACAAGAGTAGATCTACCACGAGATCAGAGAGGCTAAACCCTAGAAGCTAGCCTATGGTATGATTGTTGTTCATCCTATGGACTAAAACCCTCCGGTTTATATAAGCAATCAAGAGGGTTAGGGTTACACAGAGTCGGTTACAATGGTAGGAGATCTACATATCCAGACGCCAAGCTTGCCTTCCACGCCAAGGAAAGTCCCATCCGGACACGGGACGAAGTCTTCAATCTTGTATCTTCATAGTCCAGGAGTCCGGCCAAAGGTCATAGTCCGGCTATCCGGACACCCCCTAATCCGGGACTCCCTCACTAGCAATGGTCAAAGGGTGAGAGTGCGTATAATCCATGGACTCAACATTAGTCATAAAGAACTCACATACTTATTGCAAAAATCTATTATTTATCGAAACGAAGTACTACATGCATGCTCTTAGGGGGATAGATTGGGAGGAAAAGACCATCGCTCGTCCCCGACCACCACTCATAAGGAAGACAATCAATAAATAAATCATGCTCCGACTTCATCACATAACGGTTCACCATGCGTCCATGCTACGGGAATCACAAATTTTAACACAAGTATCTCTCAAATTCACAAATACTCAACTAGCATGACTCTAATATCACCATCTTCATATCTCAAAACAATCATAAGGAATCAAACTTCTCATAGTATTCAATGCACTTTATATGATAGTCTTTATTATACCCATCTTGGATGCCCATCATATTAGGACTAATTTCATAACCAAAGCAAATATACCATGCTGTTCTAAAAGGACTCTAAAAATAATATAAGTCAAGCATGAGAGTTCATCTATTTCTTCAAAATAAAACCACCATCGTGCTCTAAAAAGATATAACTGAAGCACTAGAGCAAATGACAAACTACTCCAAAAGATATAAGTGAAGATCAATGAGTAGTTGAATAATTATGTAACTATGTGAAGACTCTCTAACATTTAAGAATTTCAGATCTTGGTATTTTATTCAAACAGCAAGCAAAGCAAAATAAAATAAAATGACGCTCCAAGCAAAACACATATCATGTGGTGAATAAAAATATAGCTCCAAGTAAAGTTACCGATGAATGAAGATTTAAAGAGGGATGCCATCCGGCATCCCCAAGCTTAGGCTCTTGGTTATCCTTGAATATTACCTTGGGGTGCCTTGGGCATCCCCAATCTTAGGCTCTTGCCACTCCTTATTCCATAGTCCATCGAATCTTTACCCAAAATTTGAAAACTTCACAACACAAAACTTAACAGAAAATCTCATGAGCTCCGTTAGTATAAGAAAACAAACCACCACTTTAAGGTACTGTAATGAACTCATTCTTTATTTATATTGGTGTTAAGCCTACTGTATTCCAACTTTTCTATGGTTCATACCCTCCGACACTACTCATAGATTCATCAAAATAAGCAAACAACACACGAAAAACACAATCTGTCAAAAACAGAACAGTCTGTAGCAATCTGATATGTTCGAATACTTCTGGAACTCCAAAACTTCTTAAAAACTAGGAAAACCTGGATAATTTGTATATTGATCTTCTGCAAAAAGAATTTGCGTTTTATCACGTTCTGGTGAATTTTAAAAATTATTTTCGTGAGCATAAAGTTTCTGTCTTTTTCAGCAAGATCAAAAAACTATCACTCAAGAAGATCCTATTGGTTTTACTTGGCACAAACACTAATTAAAACATAAAACCACATATAACGAGAGGCTAGATAGACTATTTATTACTAAACAGGAGCAAAAAGCAAAGAACAAAAATAAAATTAGGTTGCCTCCCAACAAGCGCTGACATTTAACGCCCCTAGCTAGGCATGATGATTTCAATGATGCTCACATAAAAGATAAGAATTGAAACATAAAGAGAGCATCATGAAGAATATGACTAGCACATTTAAGTCTAACCCACTTCCTATGCATAGTGATTTTGTGGGCAAAAAATTTATGGGAACAAGGATCAACTAGCATAGGAAGGCAAAACAAGCATAACTTTAAAACTTTAAGCACATAGAGAGGAAACTTGATATTATTGCAATTCCTACAAGCATATATTCCTCCCTCATAATAATTTTTAGTAGCATCATGAATGAATTCAACAATATAACCATCACATAAAGCATTCTTTTCATGATATACAAGCATAGAAATTTTATTACTCTCCACATAAGCAAATTTGTTCTCATGAATAGTAGTGGGAGCAGACTCAACAAAATAACTATCATGTGAAGCATAATCCAATTGAAAATTAAAACCATGATGACAAGTTTCATGGTTTTCTTTATTCTTCATAGCATACGTGTCATCACGATAATCATCGTAAATAGGAGGCATGCTTTCATCATAATAAATTTGCTCATCAAAACTTGGGGGACTAAACATGTCATCTTCATCAAACATAGCATCCCCAAGCTTGTGGATTTGCATATCATTAGCATCATGGGTATTCAAAGAATTCATAGCAACAACATTGCAATCATGCTCATCATTCACATATTTTATGCCAAGCATTCTATGTAATTCTTCTTCTAGTACTTGAGCACAATTTTCCTTCCCATCATTTCACGAAAGACATTAAAAAGATGAAGCATATGGGGCATCCTCAATTCCATTTTTTTGTAGTTTTATTTTATAAACTAAACTAGTGATAAAACAAGAAACTAAAAGATTCGACTGCAAGATCTAAAGATATACCTTCAAGCACTCACCTCCCCGGCAACGGCGCCAGAAAAGAGCTTGATGTCTACTACACAACCTTCTTCTTGTAGACGTTGTTGGGCCTCCAAGTGCTGAGGTTTGTAGGACAGTAGCAAATTTCCCTCAAGTGGTTGTCCTAAGGTTTATCAACTCGTTTGAGGCGTAGGATGAAGATGGTCTATCTCAAACAACCCTACAACCAAATAACAAAGAGTCTCTTGTGTCCCCAACACACCCAATACAATGGTAAATTGTATAGGTGCACTAGTTCGGCGAAGAGATGGTGATACAAGTGCAGTATGGATGGTAGATATAGGTTTTTGTAATATTAAAATATAAAAACAGCAAGGTAACTAATGATTAAAGTGAGCAAAAAACAGTATTGCAATGCGTTGAAACAAGGCCTAGGGTTCATACTTTCACTAGTGCAAGTTCTCTCAACAATAATAACATAATTGGATCATATAACTATCCCTCAACACGCAACAAAGAGTCACTCCAAAGTCACTAATAGCGGAGAACAAACGAAGAGATTATTGTAGGGTACAAACCCACCTCAAAGTTATCCTTTCTGATCAATCTATTCAAGAGTCCGTAGTAAAATAACACGAAGTTATTCTTTCCGATCGATCTATCCTAGAGTTCGTACTAGAATAACACCTTAAGAAATCAACCAAAACCCTAATGTCACCTAGATACTCTAATGTCACCTCAAGTATCCGTGGGTATGATTATACGATATGCATCACACAATCTCAGATTCATCTATTCAACCAACACATAGAACTTCAAAGAGTGCCCCAAAGTTTCTACCGGGAGTCAAGACGAAAACGCAGCCAACCCCTATGCATAGAGTCCCAAGGTCACGGAACCCGCAAGTTGATGACCAAAACATACATCAAGTGAATCAATAGAATACCCCACTGTCACCACGGGTATCCCACGCAAGACATACATCAAGTGTTCTCAAATCCTTAAAGACTCAATCCCATAAGATAACTTCAAAGGGAAAACTCAATTCATTACAAGAAGTTAGAGGGGGAGAAACATCATAAGATCCAACTATAATAGCAAAGCTCGTGATACATCAAGATCGTGCCACATCAAGAACATGAGAGAGAGAGAGATCAAACACATAGCTACTGCTACATACCTTCAGCCCCAATGGTGAACTACTCCCTCCTCGTCATGGAGAGCGCCGGGATGAAGAAGATGGCCATCGGTGAGGGATCCGCCCTCCGTCAGGGTGCCGGAACAGGGTCCCGATTGGTTTTTGGTGGCTACAGAGGCTTGCGGCAGCGGAAATCTCGATCTAGCTTAAGTTTTGGAAGTTTGGGGATTTATAGGAGAGGTTGGCATCGAGAACAAGTCAGGGGGCCCCCAGGGAGTCCACGATGCACGGGGGCGCGCCCCAGGGGTGTGGCACGCCCTCCACCCTCGTGGGGCCCACGGGACTCCCCTTCGGTAACTCTTCGTTCCAGTATTTTTTATATTTTCCAAAAATAATCTCCGTTGATTTTCAGCGCATTCCGAGAACTTTTATTTCTGCACAAAAACAACACCATGGTAGTTCTGCTGAAAACATCGTCAGTCCGGGTGAGTTCTAACCAAATCGTACGTAACTCATGTAAAAATATTATAAACATGGCATGAATACATAAAAAAGTATAGATACGTTGGAGACGTATCGGGAGGGAGGTGCGTGGCGGGTAGAGGTCAAAGGGCTCTCCTCCCGATGAGCACGCGCATGGGTCTGATCGCACGCCTCCCGTACTCAAATAGCTACCCCGCACGGCACCTCCTAGCCAATAAAATAAGGGGACGCATGGCGGCACGTGATTGGTAAGTAGAACGCCCACAGTTTCAATAATACATGTGTTTCCAATTTGTAACGTGACAGCAGTTGTTCCAAAATGACTTTGTTGATTGTTAATGTGTGCGCCTTCGCAAATCGGACAGAAAAATTACCACAGCATGTTGGTGCCATGTCATGACACCGTGCCAAGTTTCATAATTTTTAGGCGTGTTTTGGATTTACAGGAATTAAAAGACCAAGTGTCTCAAGCTTTTCGGCCGAGCCACGACGCCCAGATGTTTGAATTTCATTCCCATTTCTTGCATGGGACCTAGAAATTCACCCAAGGACACACATGTGATTTTTTAATCAACTTTGGTGCACTGGATCATGTGCTTGTAGTTCAAATTTCAATTATGCACATTAAATGCCCAGAAACTCAATTAATGTATAAAAAAGGCCAAACGAATCCAGAATAATTCTAAAATTTAGCACGATACTTCCATATGGTCTAATCTGCCTATGTAAAAAAATTAAGGCGGGAGAAGGCAGTGTACGTATGTCGTTTCGCACACGGAGGTGACACGTTCCCTCTCGGAACCACGAGCCTTCTTGAGGGAAGCTCCAGTTTGCAATAAGCTTACACCAAAGCTTGTCCCAATTCGGCCAAAAAATTACCGCAGCATGTTGGTGCCATGTCATGATACCATGCCAAGTTTCACGATTTTTAGGCGTGTTTTGAATTTACAGGAATTAAAAAACCAAGTTTCTCAATCTTTCTAGCCGAGCCACGATGCCCAGATGTTTGAATTTCATTCCCATTTCTTGAATGGGACCTAGAAATTCACCCAAGGACACACATGTGATTTTTCAACCAACTTTGGTGCACTGGAGCATGTGCTTGTAGTTCAAATTTGAATTATGCACATTAAATGCCCAGAAACTCAATTAATGTATAAAAAGGCCAAACGAACTCGGAATAATTCCAAATTTTAGCACGATACTTCTATTTGGTCTAATCTTCCTGTGTAAAAAAATTAAGGCGGGAGAAGGCAATGTACGTATGTCGCCTCGCACACGGAGATGACACGTTCCGTCTCGGAACCACGAGCCTTCTTGAGGGAAGCTCCAGTTTGCAAGAAGCTTACACCAAAGCTTGTCCCAATTCGGCTAAAATTTACCGAAGCATGTTGGTGCCATGTCATGACACCATGCCAAGTTTGATGATTTTCAGGCGTGTTTTGAATTTACAGGAATTAAAAAACCAAGTTTCTCAATCTTTCCGATCGAGCCACGACACCCAGATGTTTAAATTTCATTCCCATTTCTTGCATGGGAACTATAAATTCACCCAAGCATACACATGTGATTTTTCAACCAACTTTGGTGCACTGGAGCATGTGCTTGTAGTTCCAATTTGAATTATGCACAATGCCCAAAAACTCAATTAATGTATAAAAAAGGTCAAACTCACCACGAATAATTCCAAAATTTAGCACGATACTTCTATGTGGTCTAATCTGCCCGTGTAAAAAAATTAAGGCGGGAGAAGGCAGTGTACGTATTTCGTTTCGCACATGGAGGTGACACATTCCCTCTCGGAACCACGAGCCTTCTTGAGGGAAGCTCCGGTTTGCAAGTGATACGTCTCCAACGTTTCTATAATTTTTTATTGTTCCATTCTATTATATTATCCATATTGGATGTTTTATATGCATTTCTATGCTGTTTTATATGATTTTTGGTACTAACCTATTAACCTAGAGCCTAGTGCCAGTTTCTATGTTTTCCTTGTTTTTGAGTTTTACAGAAATGGAATACCAAACGGAGTCCAATTGACGTGCCAATTTTTGATGATTTTTTATGGACCAAAAGAAGCCCTTGGAGTAAAAGAGTTGGGCCAGAAGAGTCCCGAGCCATCCACGAGGGTGGATGGCGCGCCCCCCCTATCTTGTGGATGACTCGGATACCCCCCTGATGTGATACCGACGCCAAAAATTCCTATAAATACAGAAACCCCCAGAAAGAAACCTAGATCGGGAGTTCCGCCGCCACAAGCCTCTATAGGCACCAAAAACCATTCGGGACCCTGTTCCGGCACCCTGCCGGAGGGGGAATCATCACCGCAGCATGTTGGTGCCATGTTATGACACCATGCCAAGTTTCATGATTTTCAGGCGTGTTTTGGGTTTACAAGAATTAAAAAACCAAGTTTCTCAATCTTTCCGGCCGAGCCACGATACCCAGATGTTTGAATTTCATTCTCATTTCTTGCATGGGACCTATAAATTCACCCAAAGACACACACGTGATTTTTTAACCAACTTTGGTGCACTGAAGCATGTGCTTGTAGTTCAAATTTGAATTATGCACATTAAATGCCCAGAAACTCAATTAATGTATAAAAAAAGGCCAAACGAACCTGAAATAATTCCAAATTTAAACACGATACTTCTATTTGGTCTAATCTGCCTGTGTAAAAAAATTAAGGTGGGAGAAGGCAGTGTACGTATGTCGTTTCGCACATGGAGGTGACATGTTCCCTCTCGGAACCACGATCCTTTTTTAGGGAAGCTCCAGTTTGCAAGAAGCTTACACCAAAGCTTGTCCCAATTCGGCGAGAAAAATTACCACAGCATGTTGGTGCCATGTCATGACACAATGCCAAGTTTCATGATTTTCAGGCGTGTTTTGGATTTACAGGAATTAAAATACCAAGTTTCTCAATCTTTCCGGCCGAGCCACGACGCCCAGGTGTTTGAATTTCATTCCCATTTTTGCATGGGACCTAGAAATTCACCCAAGGATACACATGTGATTTTTCAACCAACTTTGGTGCACTGGAGCATGTGCTTGTAGTTCAAATTTGAAGTATGCACATTAAATGCCCAGAAATTCAATTATTGTATAAAAAAGGCCAAGTGAACCTGGAATAGTTCCAAAATTTAGCATGAGACTTCTATTTGGTCTAATCTGCTTGTGTAAAAATATTAAGGCGGGAGAAGGAAGTGTATGTATGTCGTTTCGCACACGGAGGTGACACGTTCCCTCTCGGAACCACGAGCCTTCTTGAGGAAAGCTCCGGTTTGCAAGAAGTTTACACCAAAGTTTGTCCCAATTCGGCCAAAAAAATTACCGCAACATGTTGGTGCCATGTCATGACGGCATGCCAAGTTTCATGATTTTCAGTCGTGTTTTGGATTTACAGGAATTAAAAAACCAAGTTTATCAATCTTTACGGCCGAGCCACGACGCCCAGATGTTTGAATTTTATTCACGTTTCCTGCATGGGACCTATAAATTTGCCCAAAGACACACATGTGATTTTTCAACAAACTTTGGTGCACTGGAGCATGTGCTTGTAGTTCAAATTTGAATTGTGCACATTAAATGCCCAGAAACTCAATTAATGCATAAAAATGCCAAACGAACCCGGAATAATTCCAAATTTAAACACGACACTCATGTACTAGTTGCATGTTCACTATACGTAAATGTTCTAGCAATTCAAACACCATACTTTCCCTCTGTAACACCATTTTGTCTTCCAAAACATAATGAAAAAAATCAGGTATACCACAAACAATTTACTAGAAAAATCGTGTGGGATGCGATATAAAATATCTAGGCGCACCGTCTTGTCTGGCTTACGCGGGAAGCTTCGTCGTCTACAGTCCACCGCCACCGCTTGAACGACACTTGCGCGCCAGTTCCTCACGGCACCGAGCGAAAAAAAATTGCCACTGCGGAAATATATATCTCCCCGCCCCCTCCCTCCCACCAAAAGCCACATTTCCACTCTTCCTCCTTGCTTTCCAAGTTCAAACCTTCATTGCTGCTTACTAGCAGCTTAGCCTCCTCGTTGGCGACCCTTCTTCTTGCAGTGCCGCCTCCTCACCGGCTACCCTTCTTCTTGAAGCGCCGCCTCCTCGCCGGTGACCGTGCTTCTTGCAGCGCCGCCTCCTCGCGGGCGACCCTTCCTCTTGCTGCGCAGCCTCCTCGCTGCCGACTCATCTTCTTGTTGCGCGGCCTCGTTAATATGGTCAGGTAATCCACACCCGACCCACACCATCCTCCTCCTTTCCCGTCCCACATGCCCCGACCGACGGCGCTACACCTTCCTCCGAAATCATTGTCCCCCTCCTCCAATTAAGCGCCGCCCACAGCCATTTTGCACGCAGTATAACGTGGAGCTCAATAGCATGCGGCCGCACGCGCGCACGAGGTCGCTATGGCTGCCATGCGTGCCGACCGCCAGATCTTGGAGGAGCACCTCGTCTTCGAGGCCAACATCGACACCGCCACATGGTTGTCTACTTTAAAATACAGTTCGTGCTATTTTCTCGAGGCCACCGTCAGTGACTTCTAGTGATTTGTCCTCTGTAATTTTAGTATGCAATTTGATGTTCAGTTAACAGTTTGGTCCTCTGAAATGTAATGTTCAGTTAACACTTTTGTCCAACAATTGCTACATTTCGTAGTACTGTTCTCAAGCATTCTTTGTTTTGTTAACTTTCTTATCTTCTAGTACATGTTTCTATTCTGGAATGTCGTGCTCAGTTAACTATTTTGGTTCATTTGTTCTGTTGTCCATTTAACTGTTTGGTTCAGTTCTGCAATTTGATTTTCATTTGCTGTGGGTACAATTTTGTATTGTTATGCATGTGACACCAATCGAATTTGGTTGTACTCAATACATATTCTACTGATAGTATGGCAACTCTCAGTTAACCTGATCAAGATCTTCCTTATGTGTGTTGCAGGGAAACAATGGGAGACACTGCGGTTTACCATCGAGGTTTGTTCAAGCATGGTCCTTTGGCTAATATCACATTATTGTGCAGTTGCAGGAATCATTCTAATATTTAGGTTTCTTACAATTTGGTCTTGCACATGTGGGTCCTGCTTTCAGAGGCTTAGACCCACTGTTCGACCCATTTTGCATATGGAGAAATGAGATGTCCATGAATATCAGTCAAGTCAAGAAACTCAGAAAGATTGTTAGGATGAAGAAACTTGCGACGAATGACAGCAAGATCTTTGTTTGCACAATGAAGAAGACATCAGTCAACTATAGGATGGTACTAACTCTTTTACCTTGTTTTTACCCCTTGTGCCATTTCAAAATTTATAACAACGATTTATGCATATCTTTGTTGTCGGTACTTTTCAAAGCAGTTCACCAACGATTACCTCTCAAACCACCTGCATGATCAAGAGGCGAGGAAGGTATTCATTCAACAACCACGGTACAATATTGAAGTCTTGCTGAAGAGGACGAAGGTTGGGCAGGCAATTATCCATAGCCACTGGCCTAAAGTTGCAAGAACATTCAACATCAATGAAGGCTCAATATTTGCCTTCCGCTTCTGCAGTTTCCCATATGAGATTCATCTGGCTATTTACCGTGTATGATGCTACTTTCCAAAGGTTTTTCATGTTGCATGTGAAACTTGGTGTTGTTGTGTAATGGCGTAACTGAGTGCTGAAGCTATCTGATGTAATTCAATTATGAAATCCTGGTTGTTGTTATACGGATATGAAATATCTGATGTCTTTTATAAGAAATATCAATTTGATTAGTACATGGATTATCAATAATAGGCCAATTACCCTGCTGATACATCTCCAACATATCTATAATTTTTGATTGCTCCATGCTATATTATCTATTGTTTTGGACCATATTGGGCTTTATTTTCCACTTTTATATTACTTTTGGGACTAACCTATTAACCGGAGGCCCAGCCCATAATTGCTGTTTTTTGCCTATTTCAGAGTTTCGAAGAAACGGAATATCAAACGGAGTCCAAACGGAATGAAACCTTCGGGAACGCGATTTTCTCACCGAACATGATCCAAGAGACTTGGACCCCCTGCCAAGAAAGCCAGGAGGTGGCCCCGAGGGTGGGGGCGCCCTACCCCTGTATGCGCCCCCTGCCTCGTGGGCCCCCCGTTGCTCCACCGACGTACTCCTTCCTCCTATATATACCTACGTACCCCCGAACGATCAGAGACGGAGCCAAAAACCTAATTCCACCGCCACAACTTTCTGTATCCACGAGATCCCATCTTGGGGCCTATCCGGAGCTCCGCTGGAAGGTGAATCCATCACGGAGGGCTTCTACATAATCATAGCCTCTCCGATGAAGTGTGAGTAGTTTACCTCAGACCTTCGGGTCCATAGTTAGTAGCTAGATGGCTTCTTCTCTCTTTTTGGATCTCAATAAAATGTTCCCCCCTCTCTCGTGGAGATCTATTCGATGTAATCTTCTTTTTGCGGTGTGTTTGTTGAGACCGATGAATTGTGGGTTTATGATCAAGATTATCTATGAGAAATATTTGAATCTTCTCTGAATTATTTTATGTATGATTGGTTATCTTTGCAAGTCTCTTCGAATTATCCGTTTGGTTTGGCCAACTAGATTGGTAGTTCTTGCAATGGGAGAAGTGCTTAGCTTTGGGTTCAATCTTGCGGTGTCCTTTCCCAAAGGATGTATAAGCAGCAAGGCACATATTGTATTGTTGCCATCGAGGATAACAAGATGGGGTTTTTATCATATTGCATGAATTTATCCTCTACATCATGTCATCTTGCTTAAGGCGTTACTGCTTTCATTAACTTAATACTCTAGATGCATGTTGGATAGTCACGATGAGTGGAGTAATAGTAGTAGATGCGGTGAGTCGGTCTACTTGTCTCGGACATGATGCCTATATACATGATCATACCTAGATACTCTCATAACTATGCTCAATTCTCACAATTGCTCAACAAGAATTGCTCACCCACCGTAAAATACTTATGCTCTTGAGAGAAGCTACTAGTGAAATCTATGGCCCCCGGGTCTATTCTCTATCATATCAATCTTCCATCACTTTATTATTGCTTTGCTTTTTTACTTTGCTTTTTATTTTACTTTGCATCTTTATACCAAAAATACCCAAAATAATATCTATCATCTCTATCAGATCTCACTCTCGTAAGTGCCGTGAAGGGATTGACAACCCCTAATCGCGTTGGTTGCGTTGAGCTATTTGTTTTATGTAGGTACGAGGGACTTGCGCGTGGCCTCCTCTTTGGATTGATACCTTGGTTCTCAAAAACTGAGGGAAATACTTACGCTACTTTGCTGCATTATCCTCTCCTCTTCAAGGAAATCCAACGCAAGCTCAAGAGGTAGCAAGAAGAATTTCTGGCGCCGTTGCCGGGGAGTCTACGCAAAAGTCAACATACCAAGTACCCATCACAATCCCTTATCTCTCGCACTACATTATTTGCCATTTGCCTCTCGTTTTCCTCTCCCCCACTTCACACTTGCCGTTTTATTCGCCCTCTCTTTTCCGTTTGCCTTTCTTTACGCTTGCTTTTTGTTTGCTCGTGTGTTGGTTTGCTTGCTTGTCACGATGGCTCAAGATAATACCAAATTGTGTGACTTTACCAATACCAATGATAATGATTTCCTTAGCATTCCGATTGCTCCTATTGCCAATACTGAATCTTGTGAAATCAATGCTGCTTTATTGAATCTTGTTATGAAAGATCAATTCGCCGACCTTCCTAGTGAAGATGCCGCTACTCATCTAAATAGCTTCGTTGATTTATGTGATATGCAAAAGAAGAGGGATGTTGACAATGATGTTGTTAAATTGAAGCTATTTCCTTTTTCGCTTAGAGATCGTGCTAAAGCTTGGTTTTCGTCTTTGCCTAAAAATAGTATTGATTCTTGGAACAAGTGCAAAGATGCTTTTATCTCTAAGTATTTTCCTCCCGCTAAGATTATCTCTCTTAGAAACGATATTATGAACTTTAAGCAACTTGATCATGAATATGTTGCACAAGCTTGGGAGAGGATGAAATTAATTATACGTAATTGCCCTACTCATGGTTTGAATTTGTGGATGATTATACAAAAAAATTATGCCGGATTGAATTTTGCTTCTTGAAACCTTTTAGATTCGGCCGCGGGAGGCACTTTTATGGAAATCACTTTAGGAGATGCTACTAAACTCCTAGATAATATTATGGTTAATTATTCTCAATAGCACACTGAAAGATCTACTAATAAAAAAATACATGCCACAGAAGAAATAAATGTTCTGAGTGGAAAGATGGATGAACTTATGAAATTATTTGCTACTAAGAGTGTTTCTTCTGATCCTAATGATATGCCTTTGTCTACTTTGATTGTAAGCAATAATGAATCTATGGATGTGAATTTTGTTGGTAGGAATAATTTTGGTAACAACGCGTATAGAGGGAACTTTAATCCTAGGCCTTATCCTAGTAATTCCTCTAATAATTATGGAAATTCCTACAACAACTCTTATGGAAATTTTAATAAGATGCCCTCTGAATTTGAGACTAGTGTTAAAGAGTTTATGAATTCTCAAAAGAATTTTAATGCTTTGCTTGAAGAGAAATTGCTTAAAGTTAATGAATTGACTAGGAACGTTGATAGAATTTCTCTTGATGTTGATTCTCTAAAGCTTAGATCTATTCCTCCTAAGCATGATATCAATGAGTCTCTCAAAGCTATGAGAATTTCCATTGATGAGTGCAAGGAAAGAACCGCTAGGATGCGTGCTACGAAAGATGCCTTTATTAAAGCGTGTTCTCCCAATTTCCATGAAAATAAAGATGAAGATCTAAAAGTTATTGATGTATCCCCTATCAAATCTTTGTTTTTCAATATGAATCTTGATAATGATGGGACTAATTATGATCCACCTTTACCTAGAAGGCGTTCTAAAAAATTGGAGTTTTTAGGTCTTGATGCTAAAATTGATAAAAGTGCGATTGAAGAAAGTAAAACCCTAGATGTTGCTAAACCCACTATGTTGCTAAAATTGCTCTTTAATTGATTGTATTTACTTGTTGCAATCCGTGCTAAATTCTCCTCATGCTTATAGTCAAAATAAAACGTTTACCAAACATATCGTTGATGCCTTGATGCAATCTTATGAGGAAAAACTTGAGTTGGAAGTCTCTATCCTAAGAAAACTTTATGATGAGTGGGAACCAACTATTAAAATTAAGATTAAGGATCATTAATTTTATGCTTTATGTGATTTGGGTGCTAGTGTTTCCACTATTCCCAAAACTTTGTGTGATTTGCTAGACTTCCGTGATTTTAATGATTGCTCTCTAAACTTGCACCTTGCGGATTCCACTATTAAGAAACCTATGGGAAGAATTAATTATGTTCTTATTGTTGCAAATAGGAATTATGTGCCCGTAGATTTTATCGTTCTTGATATAGATTGCAATCCTTCTTGTCCTATTATTCTTGGTAGACCTTTCCTTAGAACGATTGGTGCAATTATTGATATGAAGGAAGGGAATATTAGATTCCAATTACCGTTAAGGAAAGGCATGGAACACTTCCCTAGAAAGAAAATAAAACTACCATATGAATCTATTATGAGAGCCACTTATAGATTGCCAACCAAAGATGGCGATACCTAGATCTATCCTTGCTTTTATGCCTAGCTTGGGGCGTTAAACGATAGCGCTTGTTGGGAGGCAACCCAATTTTATTTTTAGTTTTTTGTTTTTGTTTCTGTTTAGGAATAAATAATCCATCTACCTTCTGTTTATATGTGGTTTTATGTTTTAATTAGTGTTTGTGCCAAGTTAAACCTATAGGATCTTCTTGGATGATAGTTATTTGATCTTGCTGTAATTTCCAGAAACTTTCGGTTCACGAAAACAATTGTTAAAAATCACCAGAACGTGATAAAATAGTGATTCCAATTGTTTATGATCAATAAACAAATTGCCTAGGTCTTCCTAGTTTGGCTGAATTTTTTGGAGTTCCAGAAGTTTGCGTTAGTTACAGATTACTATAGACTGTTCTGTTTTGGACAAATTCTGTTTTTCGTGTGTTGTTTGCTTATTTTGATGAATCTATGGCTAGTAAAATAGTTTATAATCCATAGAGAAGTTGGAATACAGTAGGTTTAACACCAATATAAATAAAGAATGAGTTCATTACAGTACCTTGAAGTGGTCTTTTGTTTTCTTTCGCTAACGGAGCTCACGAGATTTTTGTTGAGTTTTGTGTTGTGAAGTTTTCAAGTTTAGGGTGAATTTTTTTGATGGGTCATGGAACAAGGAGTGGCAAGAGCCTAAGCTTGGGGATGCCCATGGCACCCCCAATATAATCTAAGGACACCAAAAAGTCAAAGCTTGGGGATACCCCGGAAGGCATCCCCTCTTTCGTCTACTTCCATCGGTAACTTTACTTGGAGCTATATTTTTATTCACCACATGATATGTGTTTTGCTTGGAGCGTCTTGTATTACTTGCGTCTTTGCTTTTTAGTTTACCACAATCATACTTGTTGTACACACCTTTTGAGAGAGCCATACATGATTTGGAATTTGTTAGAATACTCTATGTGCTTCACTTATATCTTTTGAGCTATATAGTTTTGCTCTAGTGCTTCACTTATATCTTTTAGAGCACGGTGGTGGATTTGTTTTATAGAAACCATTGACCTCTCATACTTCACTTAGATTATTTTGAGAGTCTTAAATAGCATGGTAATTTGCTTAATAATAATAATATGCTTGGTATTCGAGATTTGTAAAACTTTCTTTTGAGTGCGTTGAATACTAAGAAAAGTTTGATGCTTGATAATTGTTTTGAGATATGAAGGTAGTAATATTAGAGTCATGCTAGTTGAGTAGTTGTGAATTTGAGAAATACTTGTGTTAAAGTTTGCGATTCCTGTAGCATGCACGTATGGTGAACCGTTATGTGATGAAGTCGGAGCATGATTTATTTATTGATTGTCTTCCTTATGAGTGGCGGTCGGGGATGAGCGATGGTCTTTTCCTACCAATCTATCCCCCTAGGAGCATGCACGTAATACTTTGCTTTGATAACTTGTAGATTTTTGCAATAAGTATATGAGTTCTTCATGACTAATGTTGAGTCCATGGATTATACGCACTTTTCTCATCCATCTACCATTGCTAGCCTTTCTAATACCGCACACTTTTCGCCGATATCGTACACCTACCATATACCTTCCTCAAAACAGCCACCATACCTACCTATTATGGCATTTCCATAGCCATTCCGAGATATATTGCCATGCAACTTTCCACCGTTCCGTTTATTATGACACGCTCTATCATTGTCATATTGCTTAGCATGATCATGTAGTTGACATCGTATTTGTGGCAAAGCCACCGTTCATAATTCTTTCATACATGTCACTCATGAATCATTGCATATCCCGATACACCGCCGGAGGCATACACATAGAGTCATATTTTGTTCCAAGTATCGAGTTGTAATTGTTGAGTTGTAAATAAATAAAAGTGCGATGATCATCATTTTTAGAGCATTGTCCCAAGTGAGGAAAGGATGATGGAGACTATGATTCCCCCATAAGTCGGGATGAGACTCCGGACGAAAAAAAGAGAGAGAAAAGAGGCCATAAAAAAAGAGAAAAGGCCCAAAAAATGAGAGAAAAAGAGAGAAGGGACAATGTTACTATCCTTTTATGTAGGATCGAAAGTATGTTTAGAGGGGGGTGATTAGACTACTTGACCAAATAAAAACTTATCCTTTTCCCAATTTTAGTCTTTGGCAGATTTTAGCTATCTTAGCACAAGTCAAGCAATCTTAACACAATTCAAGCAAGCATGCAAAGAGTATATGAGCATCGGAAAGTAAAGCATGCAACTTGCAAGAATGTAAGGGGAAGGGTTTGGAGAATTCAAACGCAATTGGAGACACGGATGTTTTTGTCGTGGTTCCGATAGGTGGTGCTATCGTACATCCACGTTGATGGAGACTTCAACCCACGAAGGGTAGCGGTTGCCGAGTCCACGGAGGGCTCCACCCACGAAGGGTCCACGAAGAAGCAACCTTGTCTATCCCACCATGGTCGTCGCCCACGAAGGACTTGCCTCACTAGCGGTAGATCTTCACGAAGTAGGCAATCTCCTTTCCCTTACAAACTCCTTGGTTCAACTCCACAATCTTGTCGGAGGCTCCCAAGTGACACCTAGCCAATCTAGGAGACACCACTCTCCAAGAAGTAACAAATGGTGTGTTGATGATGAACTCCTTGCTCTTGTGCTTCAAATGATAGTCTCCCCAACACTCAACTCTCTCTCACAGGATTTGGATTTGGTGGAAAGAAGATTTGAGTGGAAAGCAACTTGGGGAAGGCTAGAGATCAAGATTCATATGGTAGGCATGGAATATCTTGGCCTCAAGACAAGGGTAGGTGGTTCTCACTCAGAAAATGTGTATTGGAAGTGTAGGTTCGTTCTGATGGCTCTCTCGATGAATGAAGAGTGGGTGTAGGGGTATATATAGCCTCCACACAAAAACTAACCGTTACACACAATTTACCAATCTCGGTGGGACCGAATTGAGAAACTCGGTCAGACCGATTCAACAAATCTAGTGACCGTTAGGATTTTCGGTGGGACCGACATGCAACTCGGTAGGACCGATATGATTAGGATTAGGGCATAATGTAATCTCGGTGACACTGATTACACAAACTCGGTGAGACCGACTTTGGTAATAAGCTAACCAGAGAGTTGTCAGGTAAACTCGGTGGGACCGGTTCGCTCATTTCGGTGGGACCGAAATGTTACGAAAGGGAAGTAGAGAGTTTACATTGCAATCTCGGTGGGACCGATCGCTCATCTCGGTGGGACCGAAACATTGTGAAGGGAAACAGAGAGATTACAATCCCATCTTGGTGAGACCAAGATCCCTATCGGTGAGACCGATTTGCCTAGGGTTTGTGGCAGTGGCTATGACATCTGAACTCGGTGGCGCCGGATAGAAAGAATCGGTAGGGCCGAGTTTGACTTTTGGTTTAGGTCATATGTGGATGTGACAAAGTAGTTGAGGACTTTGGAGCATATCACTAAGCACTATGGAGCAAGAAACTCATTAAGCAACACCTCATCCCTCCTTGATAGTATTGGCTTGTCCTATAGACTCAATGTGATCTTGGATCACTAAAATATAAAATGTAGAGTCTTGAGCTTTTGAGCTTGAGCCAATCCTTTTATCCTTAGCATTTTGAGGGGTCCACTTTTCTCATCCATGCCATGCCAATCATTGAGCTTTTCCTGAAATATTCATCTTGGAATAATGTTAGCTCAATGAGCTATATGTTGTTAGGAATTACCAAAACCACCCAGGGATAGTTGCACTTTCATTTTACCACACTTGTGCTTCAAAGTAGCACCATGATCTTCATGATAGAGAGTCTCTCACTTTGTCACCTTCATATACTAGTGGGAATTTTTCATTATAGAACTTGGCTTGTATATTCCAATGATGGGCTTCCTCAAATTTCCCTAGGTCTTCGTGAGCAAGCGAGTTGGATGCACACCCACTTAGTTTCTTTTGTTGAGCTTTTGTATACTTATATCTCTAGTGCATTCGTTGCATGGCAATCCCTACTCACTCACATTGATATCTATTGATGGGCATCTCCATAGCCCGTTGATACGCCTAGTTGATGTGAGACTATCTTCCCCTCTTTTTGTCTTCTCCACAACCACCATTCTATTCCACATATAGTGTTATATCCATGGCTCGCGCTCATGTATTGCGTGAAGATTGAAAAAGTTTTGAGAATGTCAAAAGTATGGAACAATTGCTTGGCTTGTCATCGGGGTTGTGCATGATTTAATTACTTTGTGTGGTGAAGTTAGAGCATGGCCGGACTATATGATTTTGTAGGGATAACTTTCTTTGGCCATGTTATTTTGAGAAGACATGATTGCTTTGTTAGTATGCTTGAATTATTATTATTTTTATGTCAATATTAAACTTTTGTCTTGAATCTTTTGAATCTAAATATTCATACCTGAATTAAGAAGAATTACATTGAAATTATGCCAAGTAGCACTCCGCATCAAATATTATCTTTTTATCATTTATCTACTCGAGGACGAGCAGGAATTAAGCTTGGGGATGCCTGATACGTCTCCAACGTATCTATAATTTTTGATTGCTCCGTGCTATATTATCTACTGTTTTGGACCATATTGGGCTTTATTTTCCACTTTTACATTACTTTTGGGACTAACCTATTAACCGGAGGCCCAGCCCAGAATTGTTGTTTTTTGCCTATTCCAGAGTTTCGAAGAAACGGAATATCAAACGGAGTCCAAATGGAATGAAACCTTCGAGAACGCGATTTTCTCACCGAACATGATCGAGGAGAGTTGGACCCCCCGTCAAGAAAGCCAGGAGGTGGCCATGAGGGTGGGTGGCGCGCCCCTGCCTCGTGGGCCCCCCGTTGCTCCACCGACGTACTCCTTCCTCCTATATATACCTACGTACCCCCAAACGATCAGAGACGGAGCCAAAAACCTAATTCCACTGCCGCAACTTTCTGTATCCACGAGATCCCATCTTGGGGCCTGTTTCAGAGCTCCGCCGGAAGGTGAATCCATCACGAAGGGCTTCTACATCATCATAGCCTCTCCGATGAAGTGTGAGTAGTTTACCTCAGACCTTCGGGTCCATAGTTAGTAGCTAGATGGCTTCTTCTCTCTTTTTGGATCTCAATACAATGTTCTCCCCCTCTCTCGTGGAGATCTATGTGATGTAATCTTCTTTTTGCGGTGTGTTTGTTGAGATTGATGAATTATGGGTTTATGATCAATATTATCTATGAGCAATATTTGAATCTTCTCTGAATTCTTTTATGTATGATTGGTTATCTTTGCAAGTCTCTTCGAATTATCCGTTTGGTTTGGCCAACTAGATTGGTAGTTCTTGCAATGCGAGAAGTGCTTAGCTTTGGGTTCAATCTTGCGGTGTCCTTTCCCAATGATGTAAGGGCAGCAAGGCACGTATTGTATTGTTGCCATCGAGGATAACAAGATGGGGGTTTTATCATATTGCATGAATTTATCCCTCTACATCATGTCATCTTGCTTAAGGCGTTACTCTGCTTTCATTAATTTAATACTCTAGATGCATGCGGGATAGCGGTCGATGAGTGGAGTAATAGTAGTAGATGCGGTGAGTCGGTCTACTTGTCTCGGACGTGATGCCTATATACATGATCATACCTAGATACTCTCATAACTATGCTCAATTATGTCAATTGCTCAACAAAGAATTGCTCACCCACCGTAAAATACTTATGCTCTTGAGAGAAGCCACTAGTGAAATCAATGGCCCCCGGGTCTATTCTCTATCGTATCAATCTTCCATCACTTCATTATTGCTTTGCTTTTTTACTTTGCTTTTTATTTTACTTTGCATCTTTATACCAAAAATACCAAAAATATTATCTATCATCTCTATCAGATCTCACTCTCGTAAGTGACCATGAAGGGATTGACAACCCCTAATTGCGTTGGTTGCGTTGAGCTATTTGTTTTGTGTAGGTACGAGGGACTTGCGTGTGGCCTCCTACTGGATTGATACCTTGGTTCTCAAAAACTGAGGGAAATACTTACGCTACTTTGCTGCATTATCCTCTCCTCTTCGGGGAAATCCAACGCAAGCTCAAGAGGTAGCACGTGCTTATTGGGGTTTTCTATTGCAGACGGTTACTCAGACAACACAGTGGGCGATGAACTTAAACAACCCGCCCGATTTCTAGAAAGTAGGCGTGTTCGATCAACTAACAATCACACACAACTTTCGGTAGCGAACTGTTTGCCTTAGGCCACCTTGCACAAACGTTTCCACACAAAGAATTGTGTGTGATATACATACGAACGGAAATGATTTTCTCGGATTCACCGTGTGGGGTGTACATACGAACGGAAACAATTGGGTTTCGATGCCCCACCGGATCGCACACGAGCTCATTTTGACCCAGCCAGTGAGCCAGGAGGGCCTATCCCCGATGGTTTCTGGGTCGTGTGGGAAGGACCCCCCTATCACCCACACTCACTTGGCGACGGTTCCAAACACCGTCGCGGAAAGGGGTTAAAAACCGTTTGTATAGCACGTCGTTGTACCAGTGGATGGGCATCATCATAGCCCGTTGATACGCCTAGTTGATGTGAGACTATCTCCTTTTTTTGTTTTCTCCACAACCACCTTCTATTCCACCTATAGTGTTATGTCCATGGCTCACGCTCATGTACGGCATGAAAGTTGAAAAAGTTTGAGAACATCAAAAGTATGAAACAATTGCTTGGCTTTTCATCGGGGTTGTGCATGATTTAAATATTTCGTGTGATGAAGATGGAGCATAGCCAGACTATATGATTTTGTAGGGATAGCTTTCTTTGGCCATGTTATTTTGAGAAGACATGATTGCTTTATTAGTATGCTTGAAGTATTATCGTTTTTTATGTCAATATTAAACTTCTATTTTGAATCTTATGGATCTTAATATTCTTGCCACAATAGAGAAAATTACATCGATGAATATGTTAGGTAGCATTCCACATAAAAAATTCTGTTTTTATCATTTACCTACTCGAGGACGAGCAGGAATTAAGCTTGGGGATGCTTGATATGTCTCAAACATATCTATAATTTTTGATTGTTCCATGCTATTATATTATCTATCTTGGATGTTTTATATGCATTTTATATGCTATTTTATATGATTTTTGGGACTAACCTATTAACCTAGAGCACAGTGCCAGTTTCTGCTTTTTTCCTTGTTTTTGAGTTTCGCAGAAAAGGAATATCAAACGGAGTCCAATTGAGCTGAAGATTTACGGTGATTTTTTATGGACCATAAGAAGCCCCCGAAGCAAAAGAGTTGGGCCAAAAGAGCCACGAGGCCTCCACAAGGGTGGAGGGCGCGCCCTCCGACCTTGTGGTTGACTCGTGGACCCCCCCGACATGAAACCGACACCAAAAATTCCTATAAATATAGAAACCCTCGAAAAGAAACCTAGATCGGGAGTTCCGCCGCTGCATGCCTCTGTAGCCACCAAAAACCAATCGGGACCTGTTCCAAAGACTCACGGAGGGGGGAAATCATCACCGGTGGTCATCTTCATCATCCCGGCGCTCTCCATGACGAGAGGAGGGAGTAGTTCACCCTCGGCCGAGGGTATGTAGCAAGAGCTATGTGTTTGATCTCTCTTTCTCTCTCTCTCTCTCTCTCGTGTTCTTGATTTGGCACGATCTTGATGTACCGCGAGCTTTGCTATTATAGTTGGATCTTATGATGTTTCTCCCCCTCTACCTTCTTTTAATGGATTGAGTTTTCCCTTTGAAGTTATCTTATCGGATTGAGTCTTTAAGGATTTGAGAACACTTGATGTATGTCTTGCACGTGCTTATCTGTGGTGACAATGGGATATTCACGTGATTCACTTGATGTATGTTTTGGTGATCAACTTGCCGATTCCGTGACCTTGTGAACTTATGCATAGGCATTAGCACACGTTTTCGTCTTGACTCTCCGGTAGAAACTTTGGGGCACTCTTTGAAGTTCTTTGTGTTGGTTTGAATAGATGAATCTGAGATTGTGTGATGCATATCGTATAATCAAACCCGCGGATACTTGTGGTGACATTGGGGTATCTAGGTGACATTAGGGTTTTGGTTGATTTGTGTCTTAAGGTGTTATTTTAGTATGAACTCTAGGGATGTTTGTGACACTTATAGGAATAGCTCAATAGATCAATGAGAAAGAGTAACTTTGAGGTGGTTTCGTACCCTACAATAATCTCTTCGTTTGTTCTCCGCTATTAGTGACTTTGGAGTGACACTTTGTTGCATGTTGAGGGATTGTTATACGATCTAATTATGTTATCATTGTTGAGAGAACTTGCACTAGTGAAAGTATGAACCTTAGGCCTTGTTTCGAAGCATTGCAATACCGTTTTCGCTCACTTTTGTTACTTGCTACCTTGCTGTTTTTATAATTTCAGATTACAAAAACCCATATCTACCATCTATATTGCACTTGTATCACCATCTCTTCGCTGAACTAGTGCACCTATACAATTTACCATTGTATTGGGTGTGTTGGGGACACAAGAGACTCTTTGTTATTTGGTTGCAGGGTTGTTTGAGAGAGACCATATTCATCCTACGCCTCCCATGGATTGATAAACCTCAGGTCATTCACTTGATGGAAATTTGCTACTGTCCTACAAAACTCTGCGCTTGGAGGCCCAACACGAGTCTACAAGAAGAAGGTTGCGTAGTAGACATCAGGGTACTAAGGGAGTCCTGGATAAGGGGGTCCTCGGTTGTCGGGACTATTTGATATGGGCCGGACTGATGGGCCGTGAAGATAAAGCAAAAGACTATCCCCCGTGTCCGGGTAGGACTCCTATATGCATGGACGACAAGTTTGGTGTCCGGATATGCTACTTCCTTCTTCTGCAAACCGACTCTGTACAACCCTAGGCCCCTCTGGTGTGTATATAAACCGGAGGGTTTAGTTTGTAGAGATCATCAGAATTCTGATAGGCTAGACAACTAGTGTTTAGCCATTACGATCTCGAAGTAGATCAACTCTTGTAACCCCTATACTCATCAAATACAATCAAGCAGGACTAAGGTTTTTACCTCCTTTAAGAGGGCCCAAACCTAGGTAAACATCGTGTCCCCATCGTCCCTTGTTACCATTGATCCTCAGACACACAGTTCGGGACCCCCTACCCAAGATCTGCCGGTTTTGACACCGACACCCCCCCTCATGATCGAGGTAAAAGCATATGTCCTGCTTTGAGCTGTATTTCTTGAGTATCGATTACAAGGGAGCGGAATCGCTTAACCTAGCTATCGATTGATTGCAACTTAAGTTTAACCCACTGCAGGGACTCGCCTTTATGTACACAGTCGAGGCCCGGGGCTTACAGGAGTCCGGGTCAGGTTATACTTCGTAACCAACCGTGGATCTAAGTCGCCTTGCCTTCCTGGGCAAGTTGTCGTTGGGCGGCTTACACCTCAGGGTTAGGCACCATCTCCGGGTCTCGGGCCTTCAGTCAGCCCGCCTCCGAGCTTCATGTCTTGGCTTCTTGGGCCTGCCTAAGCTTCATTGTTGAGTCACCAACAACGTAACCCGGCCCTTCCTGGGCGGGTTACACCATGGGGTTATATCCCCAACAACCACCATAGTATATTTGCGAGTCAGTGGTACTACCACCACACCACTGTCTTATATTGGCGAGTCTGTAATAAACTGTTGAGCACCTCGCCTCAACCTTGTAATATATTATGTGCTACTGGTTATCTGTATCAAGGATTGTCTACCAGTTTAAAATTGATTCTTGTCTTTGATGCGACATAAGGGCTATTTTCGGGAAAATCTTTTCTCCAGGAACCAGTCCTGACATTAGGTTTTGGACATATGTGGATAGAGAAAGTGGCTGAGGGTTTTGGAGCAATGTCACTAAGCACTTGAGCAACAAGACCATTAAGCAACACCTATCCCTTTTTAATAGTATTGGCTTTCCTATGGACTCAATGTGATCTTGGATCACTTAAACAAAAACGAAGAGTCTTGAGATTTTGCCAATCCTTTTTCTTATAATTTTTAAGGGGTTCCACATTCTCTTGTCCTCGCCACTCCACTGTTGAACTTATATAAAATATGCTAGATAAAACTATTAGTTCAACAAAAGATATGTTGACATTAATTACACCCAGGGAGCACTTGTGCTTTCAGGAGGGTCTTATAGGTCGGCCCCACGGGGTCACAACGGTAAAGTTACATGGGCACGGGGTCCTGGTGTCATCGTCTGGAGCCGGTAGTGGGGTCCGCCAGGTCTGCCGGGCACGGGCCCCACTAGATGATTGCAATGTTGCCTGTCTAGTCTAGCGCCACAGAGTGTGGTTGGCACCGTATGGCTACAGTGTCGCATCGCCTGGTCGCCATCCGTTGCGGTCAGCGATACCGGGTGCACTATAGCCACGTGTGCCCCGTCAGCGATACCGGGCGCACTGTGGCCACGCTTGCCCCGTTGTGGGGAGTTTTCTTGTCGTACATATGGAGGGGACGGCTGTTGACCGCGCGTCAGCCGGCCTGGGCCAACCTGCTTGAGCGAGATGCCGGCCCCGGGCCACCCGGCTTGAGCGGGAAGCCGGACGGATACACGAGCCGGATGGAGGGGCGCCAACCGCCTCGATGTTTTGAAAAATGATCTGGGTTCCAGAGCCTACCCGGGGGTCATCCCCCCGACAAATCTTAATTATGGAGGCAACCTCGTGAGATGGACAGGGCCTTCGGTTGGATAACCGATTCTTGATGCAGGGCGCGTGCCGGTCAAGATGTAATTTGGACACCCCCCCACTTCAGTTCGTAATAAGCACATCTAGATCGGCGACTTCCACCACACAAATTAAGATCATGTTTGGTCCGAACACAAATACATGTTTGTAAGCATTAATACCTCACAACCGTACCTATTTTTATTATAAGTGTTCAACTCAAGGTTGTTTGATTTTGATGTGGTCAAAAGTTGGAATTTGGTTCTTTAACAAAAGCTTGCTAGAGACCCTAGCTTAAAGGGGCCTACCTCCCATGGGTTCGATAACTCAGGATCACATCCGAGGAAATAGGTGAGAATACTTTCTGCTCCATTTTCGGATCACTAAAGGAAGTAATCACTCCTGCAAACCAGAGACAAACTAGGGGGCTTTGCGGGCGTCTGGACAACAGCCATGCCCGATTCTAACCACCCCGACCCAGCGAAAATCCTCTTCCCTCATCCGCGCGTGTTCCTTCCTGGCGCCACCTGCCCGCATTCATGCTGCTGCAGAGCGGATGCTCCACATTGAAGCCGGCCCGAAGTGGACGCGACCTCTCACTAGCTCCGCCATTGGAGCGGCAGGCCGGACGAGGGCGCCGACCGCTGCACGCCCAGCTGAACACGCCTCCTCACCGCATTCAAACGTCTCCATTAAACCCGTATGTGTGCCGAGAAATCTACTCCGGCCACATGTCCATTCGCGAGCGGGTCGGCATTAAACATAACACCGGGCAAGCTCCTCCCGCCAGCCGACTATTTAAGTGAGCCAGACACTGGGCAAGAATCGCACGACAACTCCGCTCCCCATCTCCTAGTTGCACCATTTTCTCTACACTCCCCATGGCATCAAGCGAGTAGGAAGAGCAGTTCTCGGGCATAAAAGCTGGCTAGGTGGCCCGTCGAGTCCACCGGATACGAGTCAGGCATGTCGCCACTCCACCTCCCTCGCCTAACCTGACGGAGCAAGTTGTCGTTCCAAGCCGGTGCGTGGTTCAGCGACTCCCTGCTCCAAGCCAGCTCGCGGAGGAGTGGCGAGTTGCTCCACGTAGACACGACGGATCACGACGGAATGTGCATCATGGCTACCATGGACGAGGCCATCCGCCGTCAACAGCGAAACCGCACCCGGTTGGTGGAGAAAGAAGCCGGCTACACGGAGATCAATGAGTCGGTGGCTTGCGCGTCCGCGTCCGCCGCCAATATCGAGGAAAAGTAGAACATGAGAGGCCGCTGCCACTTGGGTCCCAGGAAG
Source organism: Aegilops bicornis (assembly GCA_021605145.1). Taxonomy (NCBI): domain Eukaryota; kingdom Viridiplantae; phylum Streptophyta; class Magnoliopsida; order Poales; family Poaceae; genus Aegilops; species Aegilops bicornis. The sequence goes on along the minus strand of CM038674.1, from coordinate 586,410,563 downwards.
GCCACCGCCGGCGCGTCGCCGTCCACACATCCAGTGACTTGCCTGGTTCAGCGCAGACCATCGTCGACCCCCGCCTCGTCTTCACAGAAGTGTAGTAGGCACCCTTCCCCTTCGGCCGAATCACCCTTTTTGCCACTCTGATGAGCGGCGTATCCGAACATAGGGAAGATACGGGTGTCGATGTCAAAACCGGTGGATCTCGGGTAGGGGGTCCCGAGCTGTGGATATTGGATCGATGGGAACAAGGGACTAGGGACACGATGTTTATCCAGGTTCGGGCCCTCTCTAAGAGGTAAAACCCTACGTCATGCTTGGTTATATTGCTTGTGTATATGAGGATCACAGAGTCGATCTACCACGAGATCAGATGAACTAAACCCTAGACTAGTAGGATGATGGTTGTTCTCCTCTCTACAGACTAGACCCTCTGATTTATATAGACACCAGGGGTACTAGGGTTACACATGGTCGATTACAAGGAAAGGATAAACATGTCGCTTCTTCTTATCTTGACTTGGAGGACACACCAAGGCACCAAAAAGCTTCTTGTCCGGATACGGGCGTCCACATAGCTCGGCCTCCTAGTATTGATAACTCGGCCCAACAGTCCGGCCTCATAGGGGATAGGCCGACAAGCTGAAGACCCCCTAATCCAGGACTCCCGCAACGGGGAAAGAGTATACCACCGGGGCTCATCGAACCCCACCTCCACTTCACGGAAGCGGAGTAGGCACCCTTCCCCTTCGGCTGAAGCACCCCCTTTGCCACTCCGATGAGCGGCGCAACCAAACATAGGGAAGATACGGGGGAAGAATATACCTCCGGAGCTCGTCGAGCCCCGCCTCGGCTTCACGGAAGTGGAGTAGGCACCCTTCCCCTTCGGCTGAAGCGCCCCCTTTGCCACTCCGATGAGCGACGCAACCGAACATAGGGAAGATACGAAGGAAGAATAAACTTCCGGGGCTCCCGGCAATCCGATGAGCGGGCTGCCGGACATGGGGAAGACAAAAGAGATCCGCCGTGGTCGACCGTAGACTAGTGTATCCATGTTGTGGGAATGGAGCTCCGTGCGATCATACGTGCATATAGTTTTACCTTTTTAGTTAAAATATGTCCAAAATGTACATGTTTTCGTCCGCTTTGTATGAAATCCGCCTTGTTTGCACGAATTTCATTCGGTTGGTTCAAAAAGTTATCGAAATGCAATGCGGCCAACATTGGATAGCGGACTCCGGCATCATGTCTATGGACTGATTCCACTGTCCGCAGACAGATGCCGGAGCAAATTTACGGGTCAACGTTGGAGATCCACTAACGTGGCATTTTACATCTGTCGTGTTACTTTTCGTGACAATTCTGCTCATGCGGTAAAACCTACTGACTACTTAGCGTCCTTCGGAGCCGACGAAGGCCGGTAAACAAGAGCGCATCCACGCCTGCATCGCCTCATTGGCGGCGGAGCTCGCCGGATACGAGGAAGAAGCTCACTACAAGACAGCACGGAACCTACCCATCGCCCTTGTACACGAACGCGAGCAAACACGGCGGCACGAGCCCGGCAGAGGCGCCGACACGAATCCGGCAACCGCGGAGGGCCCGGCCCATTTCCACTCCCGGCGAAACAACACGAACGTCCACGTGCCCGAGTCGGTTTCACCCCGGCCCTCCCTCCACTTTCAGTCAGAAACCCACGGGCGTCCATGTCAAAGAAAAAAAAACCCACGGGTGGGACCGATTAGGATCGCTACCAGCCAGCGGGCGCCCCACACGCCAGCGACACGCGGTCGTGGCGCGTCTGTGGCCGTTGCCGTGCCGTCCTCCCCCGCCCCGCCTTGCACGGCGCGTCGCAGCCCGTTCCCACCCGAACCCCTACCCACCTCCCCCATCACCGCCCGGGGCCCGCCCCGTCCGGATCCGGACGTCAGTGGCATACCAGCGACCTCGAGCCAGGCGCGCGCGCGGGCCGGACCACTTGTCCGAGTCCACCCACCACATACACGTCAGCGCCCGCAGGAATCGCTACGGCCACCCCATCCCCGCCCACCGCGAGTCAACAGTGACCCACCGAGCAGCGACACCCGCCGGGCCGAGCGCGACCGCACGTAGCAGCAGCACAGGCGGCGCAGGCCTCGCGCGGCGCCCCGCACTGCGCAGGGGATCTTCGTGCGCGGGGGGTTGGCGGAAATGACGGAAATGCCCTGCCTCTTTTCTCCCTCCCTCGCTCGCCCCCCCGCATCCGCTCTCCTCTTTCTCTTCCTCATCTCCGTCTCTGCGTGCCGTGCTCCATATAACCATCTCTCTCCTCCAAATCCGCCCCCAAATCGCCATTTCTCTCTCTCTCCCCCCCTTCGCCACCGTCGCCACCGCCCCGCCGCAGATCGAGACCGGCCCGCCGGCTCCCGGACCGGACGCCCCCGAATCCCCGAATTCCCGATCAAATCTCCCCGCGGCCGGAGCCGATTTCGATCGAATTCGAGCCCCGATCCGCGTGCCCCGGGCAGGCGCTGCGTCGGAATCGGCCGAATTCGGGTGATCCGGAGGCGCATGGAGGGAGGCCCCGCGGATCCGAGCTAGGCTTACCGCCGGCGCCTGCGGCAGCGGTGATCTGGTGATGGTGCAGCGCGGCGCCGGGAGGACTCGGCCAGGAGGGATCGGCGGCTGGGAAGATGCGCGGCTATGCATGGGCGGCGCCAAGGCTGCGGTGAGGGGTGCGGCGACCGGCGTCCTTTCGTCCGGCACATGTGGCCGGCAACTCGCGTAGAGGCAGCTCCACCACCGGCAAAGGGACCAGCCTCCCCTCCTCCTCCTCCCCGCCCGTCTCTTCCACCGCTCCGGACGACCTCTTATCCACCCGCACCGACGACTCCCCCGGCGGCACCCCACAAGCAGGAGGCCGCCGATTCACCCCGTCCGCCCTCAGCAGACTCCTTCCTAAAGGTGGTGCCTCATACTTTGGTGGATATATCACTTTGGGATTTGCTAAGCTCCGCCAGATTTAGACCAAATTCAGTTTGCTGCTCAAGTCATCAGATGGCTATCATTTCTGCTTCCAAAACTTAATCTATGGAAAGTAACTAGAATTTGTTGCCTGGTTGAGAGGTTACCGTAGTCTCGCGTTGCTGCCAAGCTCCTTGCTGAGTTTACATATACATCATCTGTGCCGGGCGGGTTGTGCGCCTGGTTTGGTAATGGCCGGGCTATCTTCTAAAATGTTGCAACGAGGTTATTTTTGTACGGTTGGATTTTGGTACCTCCTTGTGAGAATTCTGGCACTCCACATGTAAAGGCGTGCCAAAGATGTCGACTTGTTGCTTGCATGATAAGAATTGTTTGGAGCGTGTCGTTGGTGTATTGGATAGTGGAGCTATACCATTCGAAGGTGTTTACATGTGGTGCAAGTCGTGTCGTGTTCACGACTTCATTAAGATAACGTCTTTTGCCAACTGTTAATATATCCCTGGTTGCTTTTTTTTTTGTTGTTTGCTAATCTAATACAAGGTGGCAATAAGGAATTATCTTCCATTTAAACAAGGAATATAGGAGAAATGAAGAAAACAAACCTCAGACTTGGTTGTGAGCATTGTACATTGCCTAAAATTCATCATGGAAATTTCAGATTTTGTGCTCTAACGGTTAGGTACCATCCATTTCTGGAAGCCATTGCAATTTGATTATGAATGTTTTATTACATGCTTGACGTGCATTAATTTGTTGACTCAGAGTATCTCCTTATAAGAACATATTTGGCATTAATATTTGAAGCATGCCTCATCTGGAACGTTTTTTCCGCCTTTGGCAGCTTAAGGAAATATATGTTGTCGCACTAATGTTTGCTACCTTTGCAACCCGACACGTTTAAATAATCAACTACTTATTTAGTACTTTTTTAGCTGTTTGGCTGTTGCATGGAGAGTTAATTTTTTTCTTTCTATTTTTGGTTCAGTTATGCTTAACTGTGCTTCTTGCTTTGACGTGTTCTCCGAGCGTTACACTTTCTCCTTCAGCGTTATCCTCGTGACATGAAGATGTTTATGTTTCTTGACAATTAACAAAAGTACAAATTTGCTTTACAGGACGGGCGTGAATTTCGAGTTGGAGATTGTGCACTTTTTCAGGCTGTTGATGTTCCTCCTTTCATTGGGTTGATACGCTGGATTGAGAAAAAAGAAGAAGGCTTTCCCAAGTTACGTGTAAGTTGGCTCTATAGATCTGCTGACGTCAAACTTAACAAGGCAATACAGCTCAACGCTGCACCAAACGAGATCTTCTATTCATTCCACCAGGACGAGACATCTGCTGTCTCTCTACTACATCCTTGCAAAGTTGCCTTTTTACGCAAAGGTGTTGAGCTGCCAACCGGAATTTCTTCATTTGTGTGTCGGCGTGTATATGATATTGACAACAAGTGTTTATGGTGGCTTACCGACAAAGACTATATTAATGTAAGTGCTATAGTTACCTTCCTCTTTTTTCTGTGTTATATATTCTGTGGCTTATGTGTGCGCCTTACAATCAGGAACGGCAGGAAGAAGTAAATCGACTTCTGCATAGAACAAGGTTAGAAATGCATGCTGCAGTACAGTCAGGTGGACGCTCACCGAAGCGGCTAAATAGTCCGTCATCTGCCCAGCAGAGGTCCGGTTTGGATGATGGACAAAATTGTATTTTATCTAAAGGAAAGAAGAGGGAGAGAGTTGAGCAAGGAATTGATCCAGCTACGCGAGACCGTGATCGTCCCCTTAAGGTCGAAGAAGGTGAACTGGGGAACTTAAAGGCAGAAAATATGAAGCATGCATTTACAAAGTTTATCGCGAAGTTCACAGACAAAGGCGGGCTTCCTCATGCTGAAGCAGTTGAGAAGCTAGTCCAGTTCATGCAAGTTGATCGAACTGAACGGAAGATAGACCTTGGTGGTCGAGTAGCGCTTGCACATATTATTTCAGCTACAGAAAGTCCTGATTGCCTCGGGAGATTTGTGCAGCTAAGGGGCCTTCCTATTTTGAATGAGTGGCTTCAGGAAACTCACAAGGGGAAGTCTGGTGAAGGGGGTAGTCCTAAAGAAACTGATAAGCGTGTTGAAGAATTTCTCATGGCCCTGCTTCGTGCTCTCTCAAGATTGCCTATCAATTTGAATGCCTTGCAGAGTTGCAGTATCGGGAAATCTGTCAATCATCTGCGTAGCCATAAAAGTGCTGAGATACAGAAGAGGGCGAAGTGTCTTGTTGAAAACTGGAAAAGCGTGTTGATGCTGAAATGAAGTCAAATGAAGCGAAACCTTTAGTATCTGGTCAAGCTGTTTCCTGGTCAGGGAAAGGGGGCGGTGCAGAAGTTTCTAATGGTGGAAACAGACGAAGCTCCTCAAGTGATGCCAGTCCGAAAAACCCAGTATCTCGGACAGCTAAACCTGGTGCATCTGATGCTGTTACAAAGTTGAATCCACTCACTTCTGTCTCTTCAAAGTTGCAACACATGCAGCCCGCAAATGTTGCAACCAACTTGAAGGATCCACCCTGCAAATCGGCTGGTGGTTCTGAGTTGCCAACAGTGAAAGAGGAGAAAAGCAGCAGTTCAAGCCAATCACTGAACAACAGTCACTCATGCTCCAGTGATCATGCTAGAACATTTGGTTCTCCTTGGAAGGAGGATGCGAGAAGTTCTACTGCTGCTTCGGGCAATGCTAGTAAAACTTCCGGGAGCTCTTCACGCGTCCATCGAAGGGCAAACAGTGTCCGTCTTGGTTCTGGGATTCAAAAAGAAGCTACTGCGGGGAGATCTACCTCACTCGATCGTTCGCTGTTCCAGGAAAAATCGTCACAATCTGGAATGGCGTCTGAAAAAGGAGGTGACACACCCTCTGATAATAACAGTAATGGCCATAGATTAATTGTCCGCTTTCCAAATCCCAGCCGCAGTCCTGCTAGAAGTGTGAGTGGAGGCTCATTTGAGGACCCGTCTGTCACTGGGAGTAGATCTTCATCTCCTGTAGATAAGCATGAACAGAATGGTCGGCGAGTGAAAATGAAGATTGAAAATTCTCGACCTGAGTTAGCTTCTGATGCTAATGCTGAGTCTTGGCATAGCAATGAGATAAAAGGGGTTGCAGGGTCTGATGAAGGTGATAAATCAGCATTCCCTACATTGGAGAGCAACAGGAATACTGAAGAAGCTGTTAAGGAGGCATGTGCATCACGGCCTGCAAGTTCTTCGCAATTGAATGAGAAAAGAATCTGTTCAAGTGAAACCAAGGGGAACTCATTCAACCCTATGAATGCTTTAATTGAAATAAAATACTCTGAAGCTGGTCCTCCTCTGCAAGCTGGAGATGATACTGCAATGAACCTTCTTGCCAGTGTGGCTGGAGAAATATCTAAATCCGACTTGATTTCTCCGTCAGCTTCACCGAGAAATTCATCTGCAAATGAAGTGGGCTGTGAAGGTGACAGCATTGAGAAGTTGAAAGTAGAATGTGACATAGCCCCTTCTCAGCTTCAAGGTTCCTCACATGTTCAGAAAGTCATTTTGGTGAAGCAAGAGAAAGCTGATCCTTGTTTGATTGCCAAGGAAGAACGTAACCAGAGGGCTCACTTATCATTGCATGACAACAAAATCACAACGCGTCTACTGGGCTGTCACCTCAAAATGGTACAGACTGTAATGCCATCGAATCTTCAGCGAAGACTGAAAACCAAGCGGAGGGTTGCACAAACAAGTGTCTTCCTGTACCTGGGGCTGATTCACAAGGTGATGATGATAAATACTTTACTTTACCTTTCTGTTTTTATCGACATTTTTATGGAATCTAATATGCATTCATCTGCAGGTCAAGATCGTAATGCATGTTCCAGCCGTGGGCCAGTTGAAGATGGTCGCATAAGCAGCCCTGATGTCGTTGGCACTGCTTTAGGTGGTCAATGCAATTCAGCTGTTTCTAATCGCACGTCAGAATTGCTCCCTCCTGAGGAGTTGCAATTGTCTGCCCCTGATAAACAGCCCCATGCCTTGTTAAAGCAAACTGATAAAAAGCCGCTTGGGGTTGTACTAGATCAGTTGGAAGCCATGGATACACGTGATGGCAGTACTGGTGGTAAATTGGATTCGAAGTCTTCAGTGTGTCCACTGGCTGTTGGTCCCAAAAAGGCTGAAGTCTTGGGTGTGCTGAAAGAGGACGAAAAGGAGCAGCCTTCTTCCACTTCAGCTGATGTTAATAAGCTAGTTGCATTCCCAGTTGATGTGCCGAATGGGATTAAAGAATCAAAGGATAGTTCCAGTGAATCGAGTAGTCAAGTAAAACCTCAAGCTATCATATCTCAGGATTTTGAGCATGATGCAAGTCAGAGTCCAAAGAAACTGAGCGATGATGTCGGTGCAAAAGAGGATCTTGTCTCATCAGGTGAGGGTTCTTCTATAGCTGCCCAGGCCAAACCAAATGTTACTGCTAAGCTTGATTTTGATTTGAATGAACTTGGGGATGAAGGGAATCACTCTGAGCCAGTTACCTCTCCTGTTATATGTTCTTCTGGGATTCATGTACCTGGTCTTTCTCCATTCGTATCACCTGTTTTAAGTGGTTTGCCTGCCCCAATAACAGTAGCAGCTCCAGCTAAAGGACCTTTTGTTCCTCCTGAGAATCTACTACGAGTGAAGCCTGAGGCTGGGTGGAAAGGCTCAGCAGCTACAAGTGCATTTCGTCCTGCAGAACCACGAAAGGTTGTGGGGACATCTGTGACTGCACCTGATATTGTAGGATCTGATGCTGCCGGGAAGCGGTCTCGCCCCGCGTTTGACATTGATCTAAATGTAGCAGATGACCAGATTCTCGAGGAAGATATCTCACAGAGTTCTGCTCAGACAGTTGGATCTGAATCTGGCAACAGTAGAAGTCGTGATGGTCCTGTCTTGAGCGCTGGCATTGAACTTGACTTGAATAGGGTTGATGAAGTTGCCGAGAATAACCAGTTTATCTCAAACTCTTCCAACAGAGTTGAAGTCACATTGTTGCCAGCAAGATCTTTGCCAGGGAGTTTACCGAGTACTAGTATGAATGGCTCAAAGAACTTCTTTGATCTCAATAATGGACCAATCCTTGATGAAGCTAGTACAGAGCCTGCACAAAGGAGTCTATCATCTAAAGGTGCTAGCAGCATACCATTCCTGCCTCAAGTTGCTGGTCTTAGAATGAACGGCACCGAAATCAATAACATGTCACCATGGTTTGCTACTGCCAACCCATATGCTCCTGTAGCTATGCAATCGTTTTTGCCTGCTAGAGGAGAACATCCTTATCCAATTGAAACAGCATCTGGAACCCAGAGGATGATTGCGTCTGCTGCAGACAGCAGCCAATTCGGAAGTGATTCAGGCAGGGCTCCAGTTGTTTCCACAGCACCAACCATGGTGTTTCACCCTCCTCCTGCATATCAATATGCAGGATTTCCTTTCACCCCCAGTGTTCACCTTCAGACAGCAGGTTTTCCAATTGGATCGACGTCATATGCAAATTCTGCACCTGCAGGAGTTCAATACTTTCCAACCATTGCCCCGTCACTTGTTGGGTCAACGGGTGCATTACCTCCCCAACATGTGAGGCAATATGCAATAAACCGTCCTGAAGGTAGCAGTAGTGATGGTCTCGACGGTAATTGGAAATGGAAAAGACCAGGAGGGTTTGATCTTAATTCTGGTCCCGGGAGTATAGATTTAGAAGGGAAGGATGAACGAATACTTCCATCGGTTAGACAAAATTTGATGACGCCGCAGCAGGCCTTTGCGGAGGAGCAAAGCGAGAATGTACCAATTGCCTGGTGTAGGAATAAAGAGGAAGGAACCCGAGGGCAGTTGGGATCCCGACAGATCATCATACAAGCAATTGTCATGGCAGTAAGAACTTTGGCGAGACCTCGCATCGACTTCTTTTGTCTGGTGAGCTTGTGTTTGTACCTAGAAAATCCGACTTTAAAGACCCTGTTATCTTGTTTGGTTAATTAACCAGCGGGTGTGTGCTTTTATGTTTGCAGAGGCAACTGCATGTGGAAGTGAGGCGTTGTATTGCACCTGCGTGACCCAGCTGCTGCTGGGCTGGGATATACAACTCACACATGGATTCATGTCTGTGACGACATGGGATTGTGGGAGGGAATGAAACATGGCTGTAATTGCTGTAAATGTTAACCATATTCATACTTTCCTGGAACCAGTTTTCCTCAGCTTGAGCAGTTGCTTTGCTAGAGTTTTGTATCTGCCAGGCTTGCTTCTGTTTTTGCCAGGAGGGTATGGGTTTGGAGATGGAACGGTAATGCTCCTTGGCATCTTCAAACACCTCAAGCCGCTGTAATTAGTCCCGGTGGTTCTTCTCTTTCTTTTTTTCTGAGTTTCTTATGATAAACAACTGTCTTTGACATTGCTGGGCACATCTGCAGCTTTAACATATGATTTAGCCGTGACATGTATCCTGCCCTGCGGCGAAGTGTTGCATCAGTAGATCAGGAAGTCATAACAATTTGCTGTGGCTGACCCTGTTGTTTCCGTGTTGGTTTCTGTTCTGTGTGCCGCAAATACTCTATTTTATTGCGACTTGTTTCTCCATTGTAGGTGGAGGTTGTTGCGCCGTGGTGTTTGCGGCTGCACCTTCTTGCTCACGGGCGCGCTTCTGTTGTAAATTTAGGTCATCTACTTGGTTGGTGTCATCTGTTGCAGCAGTAATTTTTGACCGCTGCATGCATCTGCGATCTCCGTTGGTCGTAGGCATTGCTGATGCTGATGGACGATGGTGACTGTTTGCTGATGCTGATCTCCACCAGTAAACCATTTGTATTCTGCTACTACTTGTCATACTTCGACATCTCTACAGTCTGACATGACCCCTCCAGTAAGAGTCCCGGCGATGGAAGCAAGTGAAGATGAAGCGGAACAGGGGGTCTGTCGACGCGTGTGGGTTCACGGGCCGACACACACGCAAGAGAGGCGTGACGCGACGCGTCTCCACTCCCCCACGGGAGGACAGGACAGGATGCCCCTTTAACCACGGAAACCACCGCCACCACGTCGAGCGCGAGGTGGGGGAAAAAGCAGCAGCAGAGGGGGAAAAGGATGGAACGCGACAGGCACGGGGAGGGAGAGACGGTCGCGGTCAGTGGGGTGGCCCGTGACGCGACGCTGCCCGGTCCCTGTCCGCTGCCTCCCTTTCTTTCCCTTCCCTACCCTGCCATGCCTTCCTTCCTTGCTCAGCGCGGCTAAATTTCGTGTTTTGACCCTTTTCTGAAACCTATTCGAGATCTGACCTTAGTTTGAATTTTTTTCAAGATCTGACCCTTTTGCTATCGCCAGGGGTATAGGCGGTAGGGTTACACAGCCTATCGCCAGAGCCTCTGGCGGTAGGATGCGACGGAGGGGACGGCGGCCGTTTGCCCAAGTTGACGTGGATAAGTACCCTACCGCCCGGTACCTTGTGATGGGTTGTCTAAACCTACCGCCGGCACCCTGGCGGTAGGGTGCCTGATTTCGCCTCCCAAACTTTACGTGTGAAATACCAAAGTGCCACTGGCGGTAGGTTCACCCTACCGCCAGAAATGATAATGATGTCTTGACCGTCTGCTTGAGAGGCCATGGCGGTAGGGTCCTGTGTTTTATTTTTTCAAGTTCAATTGCTTGCTTCTTTTCAAATTCAATATGACATCAATATCACAGATAGATAAGCACAACAACAAAAAGTGTTTGCATATGAAATTATGGTAACCTCACACTTATAGATAGTAAAAATGATGTATCCATTAAGTTCAACATATCAAAACAGGTTCAACTACTAACATAGGTAGCAATAACAAGACACCGAGTAGTTCAACATAAGACAACAACTTTAACTTAGCAAGTTCAACATCACTAGTTCCTCCCTCCCCTCTTGGCGGCACGCTCCTCGTTTGTCTTGGCGGCCCTCGTCCCGGCTTCTTCGAGCGACGATGAGGAACCGGTTTCTGAAACGGTGGTGGGCTCAGAACATCCTGGTGCGGATGAGATACCCTCTTCGCCTGGGTTGGCTGAGTCGGTTGAGGTCCATCATCGTTGTCGTACTCCTCATCACCTTCTCCGTCACCTCCTTCCTCTTCTCCCTCTTCTTCCTCTTCCTCCTCGTCCACTTCCTCTTCTTCCTCGGTCTCGTTAACAAGGCGAGGCGACGAGGCGACATGGCTCGAGGAACCTCCTCCGTGTGGCTTGATGAAGCTAGGGCACGTGTCGACCCACCGGGAGGAGGAACATGCACGCGTCAACCGAGGCGGCGCACCCAAGCATGCCCGCTAGCTTCCGCAACGATTAATGATCTTCTGCAATAACAAATATAGTAGAGTATGACTTGGATCAGGTTTAGGGTTGCAAATAAGTAAGAACATGTGGCATGGATCAAATTTATGTTCGCTCCAATAGAATGCTATGAGGCTTAAAGTTACCTTAAATCGCTTCCCTCGACTTGTTTTCACCCTCCACGGTTCGGGGTCGAACTTAAGCGCATTCGAGCCGTCGAAAATGTTTACATTTAGCTCTGCGGCCTAGGAATCCAAGGATCATTAAAAGTTAGCGAGAATGACCATGTCATCATCATTAGCTTGAATGCATTTCAACAAAACTTACCACTCTGTTCATAAGGGGCGCATACTCCCTGAAATAACCTTGCATATCTCTGAGGTTTCTCTTATATGCTTCATCCTCAGAGTCCTCCTCCTCCTGAAGTGATGCCATGTCCGCTTCCGTCCATCGTGGCCTCACACGCAGACGAAACTTGATTCCATCGTCATACCAATTCATGTGCCTCTCATACACATTCCGGAAATGCACGACCTCTCCTCATCTTTGCGAACGTCCTCTCGTCCCACATTGTCACAAAGACTTGTGCTCGTCATTGATCCAATATCGACCGAGAATCTTGCTGCTCTTCACGCATAGGGACATAACAAGCAAAAAACACAAAAGACCATAAGAACATCGAACTTAAAGAAATCACGGTAAAGAGATGGCAGCACATACTTGTGAAGGTCGTAATCACGCCCGGTGTCGTCGGGCCTTGCCGGTGGTATGTGTTGTCACGCCAAATTGTGTCACCACGCGTTGTGGTAGGTGCCATTCGACGGCGTACACGCATATCAGCGGGACAATGCACCGGAAGAGAAGGCGGTCCTTTCGCACATCTCTTTCATTTTCGAACCCCAATCTCTATCATGGTACGGCCACCGGTTAACCTATACAAAGATTGTTTAGCAACCGTGAAAGTATAAACATTTAAAACTATCTCGCTCATTGGTATACCGAAAAGATGTCGAGTTGTCCAGCTCGTTAGTGAAGGTCTTGTACATCGCACTTCCCTTGCCCGAGAAGACCTTAACCTTGTCCCAAGAATAGGCGGCAGTAGGGTATCGGGAACGGTCGCCATCCTCGCCATACTCCGTCCACTCTGTCCGTGGCAGTTTCTTAGGGCGACCAACCGGCAGCCACTCCCAACTCCAAATCGAGAGGGCCCAGACACACCCACACATCCCAGATGTTTTCTCGGTCCTCTGCGTTGCGTCATCCAGCTTTAAACAACAAGTGATGATCAGATGACACAATTTAAAGCAATTTAAAGAACCACACACATAGGTGAGATGTATGACGTCTTACCAAGCGGTAGAGGTATCGCGAGGCCAGCGGACCCCACTGTACCCTGCATCCCCGCCGGCCATGAAGTCCGGCTACATCCATAGGCGTTGTCCCCGAGCGGTCGGGAAAGACCACCTCTGTGAGAAGAAACCACATGTAGGCCCTTGCATCTTGCTCCACGGTCCTCGGATCCGCATCTTGCGGGCATTCAGCCGGTGGTCTAGGAGCCATGCCAATGCTACACCGGATGTTCGATTACTCTTGATGGGAGGCGATCACCGATGAGGCGGTAACCTGTCGGCCAGTTCTTCCTATCCACGCCCAATGAGAGCATGGCCCTTGATCGGTAGGGCCGTGATCATGGCGAAGTCCTCGAGCGTCACCGTCATCTCACCACATGGGAGATGGAAAGAGTGCGTCTCGGGCCGCCAACGATCCACCAACGCTGTGAGAGCCGTGTGGACAAGCATCGGCGGCATACGCTTGAACTGAAGCACGAAACCCAAGAGCCCGGCTCTCCTGTAATATGGCTCGTAGCGGTTGTCGTAGTTCATCTCTTTGACCTTGGTGTGACCCCTCATACGTAAGGGCGGAAGCATCTGTCAATGTGCACACGAAAATAGTTAGAAAAAACTTTTGAAAAGGCAAAATTGTGATGCAACACGTTGATAAGTGCTATTTACCACTTCGTTCTCGATGTAACGGGCGCGATGACTGTTATCGAATGCCGGGTCAAGCATAGTGTAATTAGTGCCGACCGCAGGACCAATGGGGGGCTTCCTGAAACACGAACACTTTGTTATGAACATATAAACATATCATGTTAAACCGTTCAACTAAACATCAATCATATCATATTCAACAAATGTAAAAAAATATTATGAATATGAACTGCGGTTCATCTTCAAACTAGTTATTCTATCCTATTATGAATATGAACATTAACCAATCAATTTCAACAATTGTAAAAACATATATAAAAATTACCAACATATTCATCTTCAAACCACATCACCTCATCACCTTATCTTATGCCAAATAGGTTCTATCCTCAAACTAGTTAACAAATTCAACATATTCAACCACATCACCACATCAACTCATCAATCATATTCAAACATATTTAACCACATCAAACATCAATAAATAATTCAATTTTTTTTAACATGAACTAGGGTTCACCAACTATATAAAATAGGCTCTATCATAGTCAACTTCAACCACATCACCACATAAATCATATTCAACTACATCAAACATCATATTACTCCTAATTAAACAAACCTAAAAACAACAAAAATCAAAATCTACTAGATGAAATAGGGTTCATCTTGTGCCTAATAATGCGTCGAATCGATGACTTCTTAACTAAAAGCGAATTGGAGGGATTGAGAGAGCTTACTTTTCTCGTTTGAGCCATCTCGATCCGAAAAACCGTTCTAAGCGAAGAAGATCGGATGTGGGAGTGGAGGGATGAGAGAGGCCTTCCCTCTCTGTTCTTCTGGGCGGGGAGGAGAAGATGGGGGCTGGGTTCGTGGATGGGCCCCACGAGCGGCCCCCAGGTTATAACGGTTCGGCACTTACCGCCATGGACATTGGCGGTAGGATCATACCCTACCGTAAAGTCTCTGGCGGTAGGGTCGACGACGCAACGGCGGCCGTTTGGTCGGTGGCGTGGATAAGTACCCTACGCCCAGGCGGTAGGCTGTGTAACCCAACCGCCAGAGACCCTGGCGGTAAGAAAGAAGGTTAAATCCTGAATTTTTTTTAAACCGGGGTCAGATTCTGAATTTGTATGCCAAAAGGGTCAAAACACGAAATTTAGCCGCTCAGCGCGCCTCTCTCTTTCCGCGTCCGGGCATAGCATTTCCCGTCCCCGTCGCACCACGTAGGCGCGTCCAGTCCGGTCCAGTCTCCCGTCGCTTTCCTCAGCTGCCTGTCCTCTTAGACTTGGGCGTCATCCATCCATCCATCGCCCCTTTCACCACCTCTCCTCGGTCCTTCCCGTTATTAATACGCGTCTCTCTCGACAGCGGCAGGTGAAAGCTACCCCCAGTTACGAGCAGGGCAGCTCGCAGACGTACGTCGACCCTGTTCCCGTCAACATCATCCGTCCTCTCTATTTTCCCCGTGGGAGTTAATTGGTTCCATAATTTTTTATTTCGTGTTTTCTTTGCATAGAATTGATCAATCCACGTTCAGCCGGTCACTGTTGCGGCTTGCAACCGTCATATCTGCACGAGCGAGGTGAGTAAGTACGTAAATGCCTAGGGATTCACGACGTACTTTGTCAATCAAACTCAAACTAGGGCGTTCTCATGAATTTAACAGGGCAGCTGGCCAAGTTGGTTGTTTGGTGGTTCACCAAGTGGTAATAAACCTAGCAAACCTAGTAGTAGTAGCAGCCACACGCGAGGCATATAAATTACTTACTACCATACTGCATGCACGGCCCTAATTATGCTCCGTGCGTGTCGTCTTCCTCCCTCGGGCGTAAGCAAGCATAAAGCCGTGTCTTGTGGCGGAGGGTGGAGCTGGGCCCCTACCTCACACCTTCGCCCCCAAGTTTAGAAAGTCGGGGTTTGTTTTCCTGGGCAAACGGTTGGTGGGTGGGCGTGTGAGGGAAAATCACACTTGCACCACTTCACCACACCGATGTGATACGGACGCCTGCTGACAAATTAAACCGCAAAAGGTAAGCCGGATTATTAGATTGGCGCCCATCAATCACGTCCACGGCCTACTGCAAAGAAGTCGTTTCCAACCCACACAACACGAGAGCGGTTTGCCTGCTACGAGCCGCAGAAGATCACGCGCGGGGACCCACCGGAGGTGAGGGATGCAAACGCACGCTCAGACGGGGCCACAGCGTGCGTACGTGCCCGTGTTCCCATGCAACAGATCGAGCTGCGAGATCTATCTGGTACGATGACCCACCACATGGCCAGGCCAGGGGGCAGCGAGATCGGGGATCTATCTACCCACCCTAGTGCGGGAATAATAATGTTGGCCCTCGATCCGACGGACGCGTAAGTTTCGTAAAGAGGGGAGCGGAAAGAAGGGTCCTGCTCGAGGGAGACACGCTGAAAAGCAGAGGACGCCAACTCGCCACCGTTCCTAGGATCGGGGGTCCCCTTGGCCCATGGCCATCATGACGGCCACCCATCATGCTTTCGCTTCCAATAGGAGCAGTAGTTCCTCAAAAAATAAAAATAAAAAGCAAAAGGAACAATGCTTGCCGCCGCCCACTTCTGCTGCACTAGGTTGAGCTCATCCTCGAGACCTCGACTACTGCAGGCACAGGGGCACTAAAGCATCCGATGGTTACGGAACCACGAGACGGCCGAGGTTTCCCTCACGGCCGATCTCGTCGACGAAGGAGCGTGGAGTGGATGGACATGCATGGTTGGGTCAGAATGACTTGCCTCGCTCGAAATAACATCTGGCATATAACTGGAAATCACTTTAGCTACATGTAAGTTGCCTGAAAATTAATTTTGGGTCAGTCTATATTTGTACCGTTGATTTCAGCTTTACGATTCGTATATACTTTTTTTTTTCTGTGTTGGTCTGTGTGCTGTTTTGGGCTGTTTTTCTTTTTGACTCACCCCATAGTTGGGTCAGTCAATTCCTTAACGGCCCCCGAAGCCCGTTCCAGCGCAACATAGCCTTCTTCTTTCTCCTTTGTTTTTTCTATTTTCTGTTTTATTTTTTATCTGTCTTGCTTCTGTTTTTTCTGTCTATGAGTTGGTTTTTATTTATTTTTTATTTTGTGAGTATTTTTGGGATGTTGGGTGAGTCTAAATATAACATGTGTCAAAATTTCACTATTATATAATTATTATGATTCTTTGCATACTACATAAAAGTGTAATTTTAATGCAAACTTGTGTGCAAGTTTTTTGTTTCTTACTTTAGTGTTCTTTCTTCTTATTAAAGGGAAATACCATCACCACCACTTTATGAATTGTTAGAAAACTTCATTATTTTGACAATGTTTTAGTTCTTGTTTAATTTTATTATGCTTTAAGGATAATAGCAATGCCACTAATTCATTCCTTCTTAGGTTTTTCTTTTTTGCAAAACTTCCACATTTATATGCTTATTCTTCCATATTTTTGAAAACCGCAATTTTTATGAATATTTGGTGCAATGTTTGTCACAAATATTTTTAGATTTGTCCCATTTTCTTTCATCTTAAATGGTAATACCAATGCCACTAATTCATTCTTTCTTAGAAAAATAATTATTTTGAGTTTATTTTTTATTCTTTTCACTTATTTCTTCTTAAAGGGTAAAGCAATGCCACTAATTCATCCTTCTCAGGAAACGTAATTTTTATTTATTTTTGTCTTTGTAAGTACTTACTAGTACTAAATAGTATGTGCACAAACTATAGTAGAATGTGAAAATGCACTATTACTAGTACTAAATAGTATGTGCGCATATTATAGTAGAATGTGAAAATGCACTATTACATGTTTATTCTTTGCATATTTTAAAAAGTAAAATCTTAGTGCAAAGTTGTGTGCAAGTTTTTTTTCATTTCATCTTCTTAAAGAGTTTCATTTTTTTTAGAAAACTTCATTATTTTGTTTTTGTTCTATTTTTATTTTATTCTTTTTGAAAGGGTAATACCAATGCCACGAATTCATCCTTCCATAGAAAACTTCATTTTTTGCTTTTTGCCTTTTGTTTTTATTTCATTTTTTATTTTGTTTTATTTTTCATTTTCTTTTCTTTTGTAAGGGTAAACACTAATTTCATTAATCCATTACTTTTTTTAGAAAAGACTTTTTTGTGAAAATTTCACTATTATATGCTTATATTTTTGCATTTGTAATAATCATTATCGTGTAGATGCTCAAATCCTAGTAAGTCTACGCGCTTGGGCACGCCCGCGATGCATCCGGACCGCTACTCATATTTCATGCCCGTCATCCACATACCTTAAATATGGGCTCTCGAATATATGCAAATCCATGCACGTCTATCATACACGTCAATGTCGCATGTAAATAGCAAATGTTGGTAATGAAAATACAAAGTTCTTACATAAAATTTATTTTAAGTGCACAACTCAAACATTAGCTCTTTTGTTTTCATTATGGGTCCACATATGCTCCACAAGATCAGTGAGTAGCTGCGCGGGTACCTAATGATCTTGAAGATTTTGATGCATTTGCAGAAAGTTCATAAGCTGATTTGCATCTTGATCTTTCATGATTTGAACTTGTTCTCCAGGTGTTTCAAAACCATTGGTTTGGGCAACACCATCACCCTCATCCTCACCAATCATATTGTGCAAAATAACACAACATATCATCAGCTGCCATAAAGTTTCTGATTCCCACATCATTGCAGCTCCACAAACAATTCCCCAACGAGCTTGAAGCACTCTAAATGCCCTCTCCACATCCTTCTTAGTTGCTTCCTGCGCTGTTGCAAAGTGGCACTACTAGGGAAAATCGTTGTTGCAGAGTGGCACTACTAGGGAAAAGCTTATATATAGGCAGTGTATGATGGCGTGGGGTAAATGGGCGCTCTTGCTATAGACCGGTGCTACTACTAAGTGGTCCCCACCGTGCCCCGAGGGTTGGCCTCGATGGTAGGGTCGGGGCACGAACTGCGCTCTTGCTAAGCCCATTAGCAATGGTGGCTACTTCACCTAACGCTTCTATTGTAGATACACGGGCGCAGCTCCCTGGCCCCGCCTAGCAGCAACGTTGGGTATCTGGCCCGTGCTGCAACTAATGGGCTTAGCAGTAGCGCGCGCTCGTGCCACGTGGTACTGCTAAGGCACCCTTATCCCGCTCCCGCCCGTCGACCCTCACACTCTCTCTACTCCCTCCCTCCATTGCCTCTTCTTCTTCCGGTCGTCGCCCTCCTCCCTCCTCCTTCCATGGTAAGCCGCTGCCATCCTCCTCCCGCCGCCCTCCTCCTTCCTCTCGCCACCCTTCTCCACCTTTCTCCTCCCGCCGCCCTCATCCCTCCTCCTCCTCCTCCTCTCTCCTCCCTCCTCCCTCCTCCCTTCTACATAATTCAGTAATGTTTTAGGTATAGACATTTTAGTAAAAAAATTACTAATAGAATATAATAGAAAATATAAAAACAAGTAATAGAATAGAATATAAAAACTAGTAATAGAATAGAAAATTTTCAGTAAAACATTAGTAACGGAAGAGACATTTTTAGTAAAAAAAATTAGTAATAGAATAGAAAAAAATTAGGTATCTAATAAGTTTTTTGAATATAGAAATGCTTTAGGTATTGAATAAAAAATTAAAATGTTCTTGCCAATTATGTTGCGCATTATTTTTATGTCATTATCACTTTGTCATCAAAGAATGTTGTATGAGATTTGATGATCTAATTTTTTCACTCGCTGGAATATGCAGGCTTTCTCATATCACGTCTCCCTCTCTTGCTAGGCCCTGCCCCACCCACCGTGATCCCTCCCTCTCCTATAATGCTATACGGATGTATGTTTGTTAGATGGATGGTTAGATGAATGGATGCATTATTGATTGATGCACTTTTGTTTCATTTTGAGAAAGCCAAAAAATGGATGCATGGATGCATTTTGGACAGAACATATCAAGTGGCCTATGTTTTACCGGAATGTTGTTTCATTTCCGTTCTGGCAAATTCCACATGATCGATATGTCCTATTTTAGCAAAGGTAATTCCGAAAATTTCCGTGAATTCAGGCATGACTTGTGCTAGAAAGTAGGACATATAGAGTGTCGGGATTTGCTGGAACGGGAATTAAACGACATTCCGGCAAATATAGGCCATTTTTATGTCATTACTCGATATATGCAATGTTAATTGACTGACGCTTAGGGTTGAATTTCAGTCTATCGGGGCTCCTTGTGTGAATTTCAGTATGTTCTTGAAGGAATGTCCCGACTGCTGTCGTGGTGGGTTGTTTCCCTCTTCTTCTTCTCGTGATATACCTTGGTAATGCACAAGACAAGGGGGGGGGGTGACCATCACCGATGGTCAAAATATCAGAGAGGGAGTGTCTACCATATACGGTCGAAATATCAGTGAGTGAGAATCCCGACTGTTTTCGTGGGGGTCATTTTTCCTTCTTTCCCATGTCCTGGCCTTTTGGTAATGCACTCAGGAAAGAAGTGAGGAATGACCATCACCGATGGTCGAAATATTAGAGAGGGAGTGCCCGCCATATACACCACCAGAGATGAGAGTTTTTCAAGGGAGACTTGGCAGACCGAAAGTCAACCCATGCTGAATAGTGATGTGTGTGTTGAATTCCTTGTATTTGCCGTCGATTTTTAATCTTTGGATTATGAACACAGGAGATGTCTGACGATGATACGATCCCCGAGTGTGATAACTGCATCGATGACAAGTGTATGCGCGACACAAGATTAAAATGGAACCTGATGCTAAGCCAATCGTTGATCACCAATATCGCTTGAATCCTAAAATAAAGGATGTGGTAAGAACTGAAGTAGTAAATCTTCTGGAGGCAGGTATAATTTATCATGTAGTTGATAGTAGATGGGTAAGTCTTGTTCATTGTGTCCCTAAGAAAGGAAGCATAACTGTCGTTCCTAATGGGAAAAACAAGCTTATCCCACAAAGAATTGTAACCGGTTATAGGATGGTAACTGACTTCAGGAAAGCTACTAGAAAAGATCATTACCCGTTGTCTTTCATTGATCAAATGTTAAAAAGATTTTCTAGGCATGCACACTTCTGCTTTCTAGATGGATACTGGTTTTTCTTAAATACCTATCACAACAAGATCAAGAGAAAACTACTTTTACTTGTCCTTTTGGAACTTATGCCTATAGACGTATGCCTTATGGTTTATGTAATGCACCTACTACCTTTCAAATATGTATGCCTGCTATATTCTCTGATTTCTGTGAGAAAATTGTTGAGGCATTCGTGGATGATTTTTCCGTTTACAGAACTTCTTTGGATGACTGCTTGAGCAATCTTGACAAGGTTTTGCAAAGATGTGAAGAGACTAATCTTGTCTTGAATTGGGAGAAGTGCCACATTATGGTTAAAGGTATAGTCCTTGGTCATTGAAAGAACATGTGGTGCCCCATGTGTGGTTTTGGTAATTGATGACATTCTCTATGGACTAATGGTTGCCTTGAGTTATATTCGTAGGTTTTTTCCATAAGCTTTTCTTGAAGTCCATTTGTTGGTTTCAAGGAGTTTATGTGTTGGCCAAGGTGCTTTTCAAGGAATTATCCAAAGATTGGTCATGCGAGACTTGAGCTCATTGCAAGCATGTCTTGAAGAAGAAGATTGTGTGAACATTCATGTTTTCCTTCAAGACATCATCCTAATGAAGAGAGTTGGAAAGATTCAAGGTTGATCAAGACTAAGTATGGAGAGTGATTCAAGTTGGTCAACACACAAAGCATAGAAGATGTACCGAGTGGGATCAAGTGATCCCTTGGTATGATAAGCATTGCACATTACGCTTTGTGTACTAACCCATGTTCTATGTAGGGTTAGGTGTGTTTCCCATGGGCTTGCGTCAAGAGGAAGATCTAATACAACCCATGGAGGATGACATCAAGTGGTGATCGTCATCAAGGTTGCGAAGTGCAAGTTCAAGTGGAGCATCACGAAGAGATCATGCTTGAAGCTTGCCGTCCATTACGGTGACAATGGACTTGTGAAGATATGCCAAAGTGTGGCCCACCCATAGTGGAGTATGGGGGAGTTGTAGGATCAAAAGTATGTCTAGACGGGGGGTGATTAGACTACTTGACCAAATAAAAATATAGCCTTTTCCAGATTTTAGTTCTTGGCAGATTTTAGCAACTTAGCACAAGTCAAGCAATCAACCTACACATGCAATTCTAAGAGTATAGCAGCGGAATGTAACACAATTGCATATGAAGGTAAAGGGATGAGTTTGAGGGAGCAAACGCAATGTTGACACAGAGATTTTTTAGTTCTTGGCAGATTTTAGCAACTTAGCACAAGTCAAGCAATCAACCTACACATGCAATTCTAAGAGTATAGCAGCGGAATGTAACACAATTGCATATGAAGGTAAAGGGAGGAGCTTGAGGGAGCAAACGCAATGTTGACACGGAGATTTTTTATCCGTGGTTCCGATAGGTGGTGCTATCGTACATCCACGTTGATGGAGACTTCAACCCACGAAAGGTAACGGTTGCGTGAATCCACGGAGGGATCCACCCACGAAGGGTCCACGAAGAAGCAACCTTGTCTATCCCACCATGGCCGTCGCCCACGAAGGACTTGCCTCACTCGGGTAGATCTTCACGAAGTAGGCGATCTCCTTGCCCTTACAAACTCCTTGGTTCAACTCCACAATCTTGAAGGAGGCTCCCAAGTGACACCTAGCCAATCTAGGAGACACCACTCTCCAAGAAGTAACAAATGGTGTGTTGATGATGAACTCCTTGCTCTTGTGCTTCAAATGATAGTCTCCCCAACACTCAACTCTATCTCATAGGATTGGATTTGGTGGAAAGATGATTTGAGTGGAATGCAAATCGGTAAAAGGCTAGATTTTTATTTGGTCAAGTAGTCTAATCACCCCCCTCTAGACATACTCTCGATCCTACAGGAGCAATCTACTAGTCTTCACCGAGCCAATGCGATCAACAAAGGTGGTCCAACCTGAGAAAGTCAAGATCGCCATCATCTAGCTCAAGTGGACTTTGTGCAAGACAAAGTTTTGACCTTCATAGGTTTTCTATTTTACCAGTCTCATGGTAATTGTTGGGACACCGGGTTAAAGGGTCGATAGTCGTACTATAAGGGGGCTCTCAAGTAAGTAGCTTGATCATATTGTTCGTAGAGAGCTCAAACCATTGCATCCTTGCATCATCTTTCTTGGTTCTTGTTTGGTTTTTCTCTATGTGAGTTTTAGATCTTTTGGTGATCTTCATGACAAGCTCGAGTTCATAAAAAACGGAGTTCACGTATGCATCTTCTATGATGTTTTCGATGTTGGAGTTTTGGCTGGTTCTTCACCGATAGAGGTTTCACTCCTCTATATCTTAGGCATACCCCACGCCTCTTCTTACTATAACCATTCGCTGTTTGGATAGTGCTCGTCGTCATCTATCCGACAAGCTTGAGTTTGCTCAATTCAGAGCTCATATGCAATAGTTATAGCAGTTTTAGTTTTGGTGCATCCTTATGTTTTGCTTGGGCGTTTTTTCAGCTCTAAGCGGTAGTAGAGTGGCAGTAGAGCGGCTTATAAGTGGTACTACCGTCCCGCTACTTCCGCTGCTTATATTTATGCCTCTGGAACTCGTCACAAATTTTGTGGTAGTACCTCTTATAAGGGTAGTACCTCTCCCCCGAGCGGTACTACCTCTCAAGCGCTACTATCTCTCACTCGAGCGGTACTACCTCTCCAGCAGATCTACAACTTGTGTTTTTCTCTCTCGTTGGGGTGTTTTGACCGTGCTAAGCGGTAGTACCGCTCCCCCAAGCGGTAGTACCGCTTGAGTACGACTTGTGGGTATAATAGTTGGATTTGGGGGTGCCTATTTAAGGGGGTCTTCTTCCCCAATGGTCCCTATTCTTCTAGCTCGTGTTCTTCCCTGATACGTCTCCAATGTATCTATAATTTTTGATTGCTCCATGCTACTTTATCTACTGTTTTGGACTATATTGGGCTTTATTTTCCACTTTTATATTATTTTTGGGACTAACCTATTAACCGGAGGCCTAGCCCAGAATTGCTGTTTTTTTGCCTATTTCAGTGTTTCAAAGAAACGGAATATCAAACGGAGTCCAAACAGAATGAAACCTTCGGGAACGTGATTTTATCACCGAACGTGATCCAGGAGACTTGGACCCTACTCCAAGAAGTAACAGAGGCGGTCACGAGGGTGGGGGACGCCCCCCTAAGGTGCGCCCCTGCCTCGTGGGCCCCCTGTTGCTCCACCGACGTACTCCTTCCTCCTATATATTCCTATGTACCCCCAAACAATCTGAGATGGAGCCAAAAACCTAATTCCACCGCCGCAACTTCCTGTATCCACGAGATCCTACCTTGGGGCCTGTTCCGGAGCTCCGCCGGAGGGGGCATCCACCACGGAGGGATTCTACATCATCATCATAGCCCCTCCGATGAAGTGTGAGTAGTTTACTTCAGACCTTGGTCCATAGCTAGTAGCTAGATGGCTTCTTCTCTCTTTTTGGATATCAATACAATGTTCTCACCCTCTCTCGAGGAGATCTATTCGATGTAATCTTTTTTTTGAGATGTGTTTGTTGAGACCGATGAATATTGGGTTTATTATCAAGTTTATCTATGAACAATATTTGAATCTTCTCTGAATTCTTTTATGTATGATTGGTTATCTTTGCAAGTCCCTTTGAATTATCCATTTGGTTTGGCCAACTAGATTGGTAGTTCTTGCAATGGGAGAAGTGCTTAGCTTTGGGTTCAATCTTGCGGTGTCCTTTCCCAGTGACAGAAGGGGCAGTAAGGCACGTATTGTATTGTTGCCATCGAGGATAACAAGATGGGGTTTTTATCATATTGCATGAATTTATCCCTCTACATCATGTCATCTTGCTTAAGGCGTTACTCTGTTTTTAACTTAATACTCTAGATGCATCTTTGGATAGCGGTCGATGAGTGGAGTAATAGTAGTAGATGCAGGCAGGAGTCGGTCTACTTGTCTGGACGTGATGCCTATATACATGATCATACCTAGATATTCTCATAACTATGCTCAATTCTGTCAATTGCTCAACAGTAATTTGTTCACCCACCGTAGAATACTTATGCTCTTGAGAGAAGCCACCAGTGAAACCTATGGCCCACGAGTCTATTTTCATCATATCAATCTCCATCACTTTAATACTTGCTTTGTTTTTACTTTGCCTTTTACTTTACACTTTGCATCTCTATATCAAAAATACCAAAAATATTATTTATCATCTCTATCAGATCTCACTCTCGTAAGTGACCGTGAAGGGATTGACAACCCCTAATCGCGTTGGTTGCGAGGAGCTATTGTTTTGTGCAGGTACGAGGGACTCGTGCGTAGCCTCCTACTGGATTGATACCTTGGTTCTCAAAAACTAAGGGAAATACTTACGCTACTTTACTACATCATCCTGTCCTCTTCGGGGAAATCCAACGCAGTGCTCAAGAGGTAGCAAGAAGAATTTCTGGCGCCATTGCCGGGGAGGCTCACGCAAGCGCACCGTCAAAATCTACATACCAAGTACCCATCACAATCCCTATCTCCCGCATTACATTATTTGCCATTTGCCTCTTGTTTTCCTCTCCCCCACTTCACCCTTGCCGTTTTATTCGCCCTCTCTTTTCCAATCTCCTCCTCTTCTTCCTGTTTGCCTTTTTCTCGCTTGCCTTTTGTTTGCTCGTGTGTTAGTTTGCTTGTTTGTCGCGATGGCTCAAGATACTACCAAATTGTGTGACTTCACCAATACCAATAATAATGATTTCCTTAGCACTCCGATTGCTCCTCTTGCCAATACTGAATCTTGTGAAATCAATACTGCTTTGTTGAATCTTGTTATGAAAGATCAATTCGCTGGCCTTCCTAGTTAAGATGCCGCTACTCATCTGAATAGCTTCATTGATTTATGTGATATGCAAAATAAAAAAGATGACGATAATGATGTCATTAAGTTGAAGCTATTTCCTTTTTCGCTTAGAGATCGTACTAAAGCGTGGTTTTCATCTCTGCCTAAAAATAGTATTGATTCTTGGAACAAGTGCAATGATGCTTTTATCTCTAAGTATTTTCCTCCCGCTAAGATCATCTCTCTTAGGAACGATATTATGAATTTTAAGCAACTTGATCATGAACATGTTGCACAAGCTTGGGAGAGGATGAAATTAATGATACGTAATTGTCCTACTCATGGTTTGAACTTATGGATGATTATACAAAACTTTTATGCCGGATTGAATTTTGCTTCTAGAAATCTTTTAGATTCGGCCGCGGGAGGAACTTTTATGGAAATCACTTTAGGAGATGCTACTAAACTCCTAGATAATATCATGGTTAATTACTCTCAATGGCATACCAAAAGATCTACTAATAAAAAAGTGCATGCGATAGAAGAAGTTAATGTTTTGAGTGGAAAGATGGATGAACTTATGAAATTATTTGCTACTAAGGGTGTTTCTTCTGATCCTAATGATATGCCTTTATCTACTTTGATTGAGAACAATAATGAATCTATGGATGTGAATTTTGTTGGTAGGAACAATTTTGGTAACAATGCGTATAGAGGGAATTTTAATCCTAGGCCGTATCCCAGTAATTCCTCTAATAATTATGGAAATTCCTACAACAACTCTTATGTAAATTTTAATAAGATGCCCTCTGAATTTGAGACTAGTGTTAAAGAATTTATGAGTTCGCAAAAGAATTTTAATGCTTTGCTTGAGGAGATGTTGCTTAAAGTTGATGATTTGGCTAGGAACGTTGATATAATTTCTCTTGAAATTGGTTCTTTAAAGCTTAGATCTATTCCTCCTAAGCATGATATCAATGAGTCTCTCAAAGCTATGAGAATTTCCATCGATGAGTGCAAAGAAAGAACCGCTAGGATGCGTGCTTCCAAAGATGCCTTTATTAAAGCGTGTTCTTCCAATTCCTATGAAAATCAAGATGAAGATCTAAAAGTTATTGATGTGTCCCCATTTAATCTTTGTTTTGCAATATGAATCTTGATGAAACTGAATATGATCTTCCTTTACCTAGAAGGCGTTCCAAAAATTCGGAGTATTTAGATCTTGATGATGAAATTGATAAATGTGGGATTGAAAGAAATAAAAACCTAGATGTCGCTAAACCCACTATATTGGATTTCAAGGTATTTAATTACGAAAGTTGCTCTTTAATTGATTATATTTCCTTGTTGCAATCCGTGCTAAATTCTCCTCATGCTTATAGTCAAAACAAAGCCTTTACTGAACATATTGTTGATGCCTTCATGCAATCTTATGAAGAAAAACTTGAGTTGAAAGTTTCTATCCCTAGAAAACTTTATGATGAGTGGGAACCAACTATTAAAATTAAAATTAAAGATCATGAGTTTTATGTTTTGTGTGATTTGGGTGCTAGTGTCTCCTCTATCCCCAAAACTTTGTGTGATTTGCTAGATTTCTGTGACTTTGATGATTGCTCTCTAAACTTGCATCTTGCGGATTCCACTATTAAAAAGCATATGGAAGAATTAATGATGTTCTTATTGTTGCAAATAGGAATTATGTTCCCGTAGATTTTATCGTTCTTGATATAGATTGCAATCCTTCTTGTCCTATTATTCTTGGTAGACCTTTCCTTAGAACGATTGGTGCAATTATTGATATGAAGGAAGGGAATATTAGATTCCAATTTCCATTAAAGAAAGGCATGGAACAATTTCCTAGAAATAAAATAAAATTACCATATGAATCTATCATGAGAGCCACTTATGAATTGCCTACCAAAGACGGCACTACTTAAATCTGTCCTTGCTTTTATGCCTAGCTAGGGGCGTTAAACGATAGCGCTTGTTGGGAGGCAACCCAATTTTATTTTTAGTTTTTTTCTATTTTACTTCTGTTTAGGAATAAATAATCCATCTAGCCTCTGTTTAGATGTGGTTTTATGTTTTAATTACTGTTTGTGCCAAGTTAGACCTATAGGATCTTCTTGGATGATAGTTATTTGATCTTGCTGTAATTTCCAGAATCTTTCTGTTTACGAAAACAATTGTTAAAAATTACCAGAACGTGATAAAATACTGATTCCAATTTCTGCTGATCATAAAACAACTTTATAGGTCGTCCTATTTTGGTAGAATTTTTGGAGTTCCAGAAGTTTGCATTAGTTACAGATTACTATAGACTGTTCTGTTTTTGACAGATTCTGTTTTTCGTGTGTTGTTTGCTTATTTTGATGAATCTATGGCTAGTAAAATAGTTTATAATCCATAGAGAAGTTGGAATACAGTAGGTTTAACACCAATATAAATAAAGAATGAGTTCATTACAGTACCTTAAAGTAGTCTTTTGTTTTCTTTCTCTAACGGAGCTCACGAGATTTCGATTGAGTTTTGTGTTGTGAAGTTTTCAAGTTTTGGGTAAATTCTTTTGATGGATTATGGAACAACGAGTGGAAAGAGCCTAAGCTTGGGTATGCCCATGGCACCCCCAAGATAATTCAAGGACACCAAAAATTCAAATCTTGGGGATGCCCCGGAAGGCATCCCCTTTTTCGTCTACTTCCATCGGTAATTTACTTGGAGCTATATTCACCACGTGATATGTGTTTTGCTTGGAGCGTCTTGTATTATTTGCGTCTTTGCTTGTTAGTTTACCACAATCATCCTTGCTGTACACCCCTTTTGAGAGAGCCATACATAAATTGGAATTTGATAGAATACTCTACGTGCTTCACTTATATCTTTTGAGCTTGATAGTTTTGCTCATAGTGCTCCACTTATATCTTTTGAGCGTGATAATTTTTAAGAGCACAGTGGTGGATTTGTTTTAAAGAAACTATTGATCTCTCATGCTTCACTTAGATTATTTTGAGAGTCGTTAATAGCATGGTAATTTGCTTAAAATTAATATACTTGGTATTCAAGATATGTGAAACTTTCTTTTGAGTGCGTTAAATACTAAGAAAAGTTTGATACTTGATAATTGTTTTGAGATATGGAGGTAGTGATATTAAAGTCATGCTAGTTGGGTGATTATGAATTTAAAGAATGCTTGTGTTGAAGTTAGCAAATCCCGTAGCATGCACGTATGGTTAAAGTTGTGTAACAAATTTGAAACAAGAAGTGTACACGGCTTGTGCATCCTTACAGTGGCGGTCGGGGACGACGATGGTCTTTTCCTACCAATCTATCCCCTAGGAGCATGCATAGTACTTGATTTTGATGACTTCTAAATTTTTCAATAAGTATATGAGTTCTTTTGACTAATGTTGAGTCCATGGATTATACGCACTTTTACCTTTCCACCTTTGCTAGCCTCTTGGTACCATGCATTGCCCTTTCTCACTTTGAGAGTTGGTGCAAACTTAGGTGCATCCAAACCCCGTGATACGATACACTCTATCACACATAAACCTCCTTATATCTTCCTCGAAACAGCCACCATACCTACCTATTATGGCATTTCCATAGCCATTCCGAGATATATTGCCATGCAACTTTCCACCGTTCCGATCATCATCATGACATACTTTATTTTTGTCATATTGCCATTGCATGATCATGTAGTTGACATCGTATTTGTGGCAAAGCCACCATGCATTATTTTTCATACATGTCACTCTTGATTCATTGCACCATCCCCGTACACCGCCGGAGGCATTCATATAGAGTCATATCTTGTTCTAGTTTCGAGTTGTAATCCGTATGTTGTAATCAATAGAAGTGTGATGATCATCATTATTAGAGCATTGCCCAATCAAAAAAGAAAAAGAAAAAGAAAGGCCCAAAAAAAGAAAATAAATAAAAGGGCAATGTTACAATCTCTTTTTCCACACTTGTGCTTCAAAGTAGCACCTTGTTCTTCATGTAGTGAGTTTCATATATTGTGCTTCAAAGTAGCACCTTGTTCTTCATGTAGTGAGTCTCATATATTGTGCTTCAAAGTAGCACCATGTTTTTCATATAGCGAGTCTCATAAGTTGTCTTTTTCATACTAGTGGGAATTTTTCATTATAGAACTTGGCTTGTATATTCCTACGATGGGCTTCCTCAAATGCCCTAGGTCTTCGTGAGCAAGCAAGTTGGATGCACACCCACTAGTTTTCTTTTGTTAAGCATTCATAGCTCTAGTGCATCCGTTGCATGGCAATCCCTACTCCTCATGTTGACATCAATTGATGGGCATTTCCATAGCCCGTTGATTATCCTCGTTAATGTGAGACTTTCTTTTTTTTGTCTTCTCCACACAATCCCCATCATCATATTCTATTCCACCCATAGTGCTATATCCATGGCTCACGCTCATGTATTGCGTGAAGGTTGAAAAAGTTTGAGATTATTTAAGTATGAAACAATTGCTTGGCTTGTCATCGGGGGTATAGAAGTTGGGAACATCTTTGTGTGACGAAAATGAAGCATAGCCTAACTATATGATTTTGTAGGGATGAACTTTCTTTTGCCATGCTATTTTGAGAAGACATAATTGCCTAGTTAGTATGCTTGAAGTATTATTATTTTTATGTCAATATGAACTTTTGTCTTGAATCTTTCGGATCTGAATATTCATACCACAATTAAGAAGATTTACATTGAAATTAAGCCAAAGTATCACTCCGCATCAAAAATTCTCTTTTTCATTTACCTACTCGAGGACGAGCAGGAATTAAGCTTGGGGATGCACGATCGTCTCCAACGTATCTATAATTTTTATTGCTCCATGCTACTTTATCTACTGCTTTGGACTATATTGGGCTTTATTTTCCACTTTTATATTATTTTTGGGACTAACCTATTAACGGAGGCCCAACCCGAAATTGCTGTTTTTTGCCTATTTCGGTGTTTGAAGAAGCGGAATATCAAGCGAGTCCAAAGCGGAATGAAACCTTGAACGTGATTTTCTTACGAGCGTGATCCAGAGACCTGGACCCTACTCCAAGAAGTAATGTGAGGCGGTCACGAGGGTGGGGCGCCCCCTAGGGCGCCCACATCTCGTGGGCCCCTGTTGCTCCACCGACGTACTCCTTCCTCCTATATATACCTCATTGCACCCCAAACGATCATAACAGGAGCCAAAACCTAATTCCACCGTCGCAACTTCCTATATCCATGAGATCCCATCTTGGGGCACATTAGGAGCTCCATGGGAAGGGCATCCACCACGGAGGGCTTCTACATCATCATCATAGCCCCTCCGATGAAGTGTGAGTAGTTTACTTCATACCTTCGTGTCCATAGCTAGTAGCTAGATGGCTTCTTCTCTCTTTTTGGATCTCAATACAATGTTCTCCCCCTCTCTCGTGGAGATCTATTCGATGTAATATTTTTTCTGCGGTGTGTTTGTTGAGACCGATGAATTGTGGGTTTATGATCAAGTTTGTTTATGAACAATATTCGAATCATCTCTGAATTCTTTTATGGATGATTGGTTATCTTTGCAAGTCTCTTCGAATTATCCGTTTGGTTTGGCCAACTAGATTGGTAGTTCTTGCAATGGGAGAAGTGCTTAGCTTTGGGTTCAATCTTGCGGTGTCCTTTCCCGGATGTGAAGGGGCAGCAAGGCACGTGTTGTATTGTTGCCATCGAGGATAACAAGATGGGGTTTTTATCATATTGCATGAATTTATCCCTCTACAGCATGTCATCTTGCTTAAGGCGTTACTTTGTTTTTAACTTAATACTCTAGATGCATGCTTTGGATAGCGGTCGATGAGTGGAGTAATAGTAGTAGATGCGGTAGGAGTCGGTCTACTTGTCTCGCACGTGATGCCTATATACATGATCATACCTAGATATTCTCATAACTATGCTCAATTCTGTCAATTGCTCAACAAGAATTTGTTCACCCACCGTAGAATACTTATGCTCTTGAGAGAAGCCACTAGTGAAACCTATGGCCCCCGGGTCTATTTTCATCATATCAATCTCCATCACTTTAATACTTGCTTTTTTTTGCTTTGCCTTTTACTTTACACTTTGCATCTCTATATTAAAAATACCAAAAATATTATTTATCATCTCTACCAGATCTCACTCTCGTAAGTGACCGTGAAGGGATTGACAACCCTAATCGCGTTGGTTGCGAGGAGCTATTGTTTTGTGCAGGTACGAGGGACTCGTGCGTAGGCTCCTACTGGATCGATACCTTGGTTCTCAAAAACTGAGGGAAATACTTACGCTACTTTACTGCATCATCCTCTCCTCTTCGGGGAAATCCAACGCAGTGCTCAAGAGGTAGCATTCCCCCATTGTTGACCTTCTTCGAGCTTGCTATCTCTCAATCCCTCCATGGATTCTTGCTAGTTTTGGGGGGAATAGAGAGAGGAGATCTAGATCCACATTTCCACCAATCTCTTTCTCCTCTATGTGAGGGAACCCCTTGGATCTAGATCTTGGAGTTCTTGGTGTTCCTTTTCTTTTTCTTCCTCTCTTTTTCCTCCATAGCTTTCGTAGCTTTGGTGGGATTTGGGAGTGAGGGACTTGAGCACTCCGTGTGCCCTTGCCATTGCATTAGTTGCATTAGTTTGAGTTCTCCACAATGATACATGGAAGTGAAGTTTGAGAAGCTTATTACTCTTGGGTGCTTGGTACCCTAGAGCTTGTTCCTCTTGGGTGCTTGGGCGCCCTAGACAATTTGAGGTGCTTCGAAGCTCAATCACTGTGGTGTAAAGCTCCGGGCAAGCGTCGGGGTCTCCAATTAACACTACAAAAAAAGACACATATGTGACATTTTGGGCCGAACGATTTTTTCCTGTCATGCTTATGACACTTCTATGATGATAATTGTGACAAAACCCAGTATCATAATAGATGTGGTGGGCTCCTACTTCTATGACAAAAAAATCATGACAGAAAATGGGCTTTTCGTCCTGGGAGGGCCGGAGACGCAGTTGCATGACATTCTTCGGGCCGTCCATGACGGAAAAAACCGTGGTAGAAGCGAGGGCGAGGAAAATATCAGGGAGTTCCCGGTTATGGTGGGTGGTCGGCGGCCGAGTGATGCGCGTTTCTTTCGTACACGACGTCTGGCGTGGGTGCGGCGTTGGGCTCTAAGCATACCCGGCGAGGCGTTCGCCATCTGAACCCGAGTGATTGCCGCTGCGAACTCTGGCGTTCTATGAACCCGGCGATCGATCGATCCTGGCTGTTAATCGAACCCGATCGGCGATTCGCCGCTCTTGCTGCTAACTCAAGCCGATCGAACCTGCTGCCTCTTAATGAACAGTGAGTGTTGTTGGGGGGTTGGATGAACAGTTCCCGGTGGGGGTTGGATGAACAGGACCCCGTGGTAGTAGAGGCCGTTGCCGCTGGATGAACAGGACCCCGATCGATCGAGCCGGTTGGGGTGGATGAACAGGACCCCGTGGAGGGCTAGATGAATAGGACGACCCCGTGGAGGGCTGGTTGAATAGTAGCTGGTGGAGGGCTGGATGAACAGTAGCCCGTGGAGGGGTTGTTGAACAGGACCCCGTGGAGAGGGCTGGTTGAACAGTAGCCGGTGGAGGAGCGGTGGAGGCTGGATGAACAGGAGCCCGTGGATGAATAGTCACAGGTGGAGGCTCGAGGAGGTCTCGAAGGAGGATGAACAGTAGCCCGTGGAGGCTGGAGGAGGTCGACGGTGGAGATGAACACTAGCCCGTGGAGTCTCGTTTTGCGGTACTCCACACCCCTCCCGATGAACAGGACCCCTGTTTCGACTGTAGCGCTCCAACACAAGTCTGTTTCCTCCGTTTTGTGGTACGCCACACCCCTCCCGATCAACAGGACCCGTTTCGATTGTAGGAGGTCGAAGAGAAGTCCGTTTCCTCCGTTTTGCGGTATGCCACACCCCTCCCGGTCAATAGGATCCCGTTTCGACCGTAGACAGTCGAACACAAGGCCGTTTCCTCCGTTCTGCGGTACGCCAGGCCTTGTTTCGATTGGCTGTTCCGTCTAAGCCGGTTGGCTCCCAATGAACAGCACGCGTTCCGTTGCCTCCCGATAAACACGACGACGCAGTTTCTCCGTTTAGTCCCAGCCATGTACACGAGCCCTGGCCGTACATATGCGCGAGTAGGCGTTCGAGACCCCGCCCGTATGTACGTACGTGGCCGTATTTACTTTCTTGCACCTTGGTTGTACGTACGTGTAGATGTTAGGTGCGCGCCTCTACTACGACACGTGCCCTTCCTTACTCGGCCACGGTTCATCGCTGCAGACTGTAGATAGACCAATCGTATGTACGTACACGGTCGCGACCATAATGACAACGCTACGTACGCTTCGACCAGGTGGTTCCCGGCTGTCACGGAGGATAAGGAGGCACTTCCTTGCGTGCGAAGATGTAGCTGGTGGGTCCCAACAGTCAGGGGGGAAACATTTTTTCATGAAATACGGTGGCCCATCCGGTGGGTCCCTGCTGTCAGGTGGAGGAATCATTATTTTGCCCGTAATGAGGAGGCACTTCCTTGCTGCGACTGTGGACCCAGTTGTCAGCCTCTCCACGTACAGCACTCTTCCGATGGAAGTCGTTCCTTGACCACATTGACCACGCCGCGCCGAGAGCACCAAGGCGGTGGACGACGGCGAGGCCTAGGTAGGGGACGACGTGGAGCCAGGGAAAACGCGACAGTGAATGCCCACGCGGAGAGGAGTACGAGGGTTCACTGGTTGGGCTGCAGTGTGAGGTTGCCGTCGCCGCAGAATAACAGGGGGTGTGGGTGAGTAGAGGGATGGCCTGGCCAGCGGTGGGTGTAGTAGGGAGCAGTGAGGCCTCCGCGGCAGCACAGCCGGCCACGAAAGGCAGGAGCAGGCGGCACGTCCAACGCTGGTTTGGGCGGCTGGAGCAAGATGACCATAGGTTGAAGAAGCACTACGGCCGCTGGATGCACATCGTACGGTCACTGGAGCTAGAATCGTTCATATTGACTAAGTTGACAAAGCCCTCCGTCCACGTCAGTAGGCCCACAAGTCAGCCTCCAACTATGGTGGGTCCCAGCTAGCAGGGGGAGTATTCATTTTTTGTGCGTAATAAGGAGGCACTTCCTTGCGTGCGAAGATATAGATGGTGGGTCCGAGTTGTTAGCGGGGGGAACGTTCTTTTCGTGAAATACAGAGGCCCTTCCGGTGGGTCCCAACAGGTGGAGGAATCATTATTTTGCGCTCAATAAGGAGGCATTTCCTTGCGTGCGACCATGGATCCAGCTGTCAGCTTCTCCACGTACAGTCCACTTCCGATGGATGTCATTCATTGACCACGCCGCGCCGAGAGCACCGGGGCGGTGGACGACCGGCGAGGCCTAGGAAGGGAAAGACACGGAGCCAGGGAAGACTCGGCAGTTGTTTCCCATGCGGAGAATCACGAGGTTTACGGTTAAATGCTGCCGTTCTTTGGAGAATAACAACAGGTGTGGGTGAGTAGACGGATGGCTAGGCCAGCAATGGGAGTACGGTGGGGCGGTGAGGCCTGCGCGGCAGCACCGTCGGCCGCGGGAGGAGGGAGCAGGTAGTCCTGCCGGCGCTTGTTGGAGCGGCTGGAGCAGGAAGAGCAGAGATTGAAGAAGCACGGCAGCCGTTGGATGGACATCCAACAATGATAACCCACAAGTATAGGGGATCAATTGTAGCCTCTTTCGATAAGTAAGAGTGTCGAACCCAACGAGGAGCTAAAGGTAGAACAAATATTCCCTCAAGTTCTATCGACCACCGATACAACTCTCGCACTTGACGTTAAACTTTACGAAACAAGTATGAAACTAGAAGTACTTTGTAGGTGTTTTTGGATAGGTTTGCAAGAAAATAAGAGAACACAAATAAAAAGTAGGGGCTGCTTAGATAAAGACACAACTAAATTAGTTTTAGTAAAGAGCTTTTTGTCACGAGAAAGTTATTTGTCCCTAGGCAATCGATAACTAGACCGGTAATCATTATTGCAATTTTATTTGAGGAAGAGGCATAAGCTAACATACTTTCTCTACTTGGATCATATACACTTATGATTGGAACTCTAGCAAGCATCCGCAACTACTAAAGATCATTAAGGTAAAACCCAACCATAGCATTAAAGTATCAAGTCCTCTTTACCCCATACGCAAACAACCTACTTACTCGGGTCTGTGCTTACATCACTCCACGCCACCCACCATAAGCAAATCATGAACATATTGCAAACCCTACGGTGGGAATCCCTCACGCTTATGCCGACACGCAGAGCACCATAGGACAACACCAATAATAAAACATGCAACTCAAACCAATCTTGATCATCAAATAGCCATTAGGACAAAACGGATCTACTCAAACATCATAGGATAGCCATACATCATTGGGAAATAATATATAGCATTGAGCACCATGTTTAAGTAGAGATTACAGCGGGTAAGAGAGAGGTTACACCGCTGCATAGAGGGGGGAAAAGTTGGTGATGATCGCGGTGAAGTTGTTGGTGAAGATGGCGGTGATGATGATGGCCCCGGCAGCGCTCCGGCGCCACCGGAAGCAAGGGGGAGAGAGCCCCCCTTCTTGTTCTTCTTCCTTGACCTCCTCCCTAGATGGGTGTAATGCCCCGGATTCGATGCGCCAGGTGTCCGCCAGTTATTTGCCGTCCTTGCCATGTCATGTGCTTGCGTGTTGCACTTTGCCATGTCATCATCTGCATTTCATATCATGTCGTCATGTACATCGCATTTGCATACGTGTTCGTCTCATGCATCCGAGCATTTTCCCCGTTGTCCGTTTTGCAATCTGGCGCTCCTATGTCTCCCTGCGCCCCTTTTTGCCTCTTCTTTTGTGCGGGTATTAAACTTTCTCGGAATGGCCCGAGGTTTGCCAAGCGGCCTTGGTATAGCACCGGTAGACCGCCTGTCAAGTTTCGTGCCATTTGGAGGTCGTTTGATACTCCAACGGTTAACCGGGTAACCGCAAAAGCCCTTTTCTCTTTGCAGCCCCCAAAGTGGCCCAAAACCCAGCAAATTCCCCTCTATGCTCTCGGTCATTCGATCACGATCGTGTGGGCGAAAAACGCTCCTCATTTGGACTCTCCTAGCTCCCTCTACCTATAAATATGCCCCCTTCCCCGAAATCCCGCAGTCCAAACCCTAGCCTCTTCCTCCTCCAGCCGCCGGACGCGTCTCCACCGCGCCGGACATGTCCGCCGTCCACCTCACCCGAACCAATCAGATCGCGACACCTCATCGCGCGCCGCCCGCAGCCAATCCCACCTCGCCACGTGTCCCAGCGCCACCGCGCCGCCCGCGGCAGAAACCCAGATCGGGCCCGCCCAGATCGGCCCCGCCGCCGCCGGATCCCGCCGCCGCCGCCCGCCGTGCGCCGCCGCAGCCCATCGCCGTCCGCCCGCCGACGGTATCGCGTCGCCGCTGGCGTCCCTCGCCGCCTCACTTGCGATGGCCAGCGCGCCGGCCAGCCAACCCACCGGAGGTCCTCCATTGCCTCCATCCCGCCATGCCTCGCCGCCCCTCGGCCTCCGCCGTCGACGCGCGCCGCCGTGCTTAGCAGCGGCCGCCGCCGCCGCCGCTCCGGCGAGGTCGGGAACCGGCCGTCTTGACCTCCTCACTGCGCCTCGCCGTCCCTTGCCGGATCCGGCCAGATCCGTGAGGCCGTCCTCCCCGACCTCTCCCGCAGCTCCGGCCACCGTCCCCACCAACTCCGGCGAGTCTCCGGTCGTCCTCGGGATCCGTGCCAGATCTGGACCTGCAAGGTTGACTTCGTTTTTTTGCCCAAGTCCCGAATATATTTTGCATAATCATGCCATTTTTATCGTATTGTATCTCTGCATCCGTAGCTCCGTTTCGTGCGTGTAATATGTCAAATTGTTCGTCTCTATGAGTACTTGATTTAGTTCCATTGTGCCATGTTCATTTGAGTTCATCTTGATTCCTGAATCATTGTTGCAAGAGTGCTATATGATGTTAATCTGCTGAAACTGTTATAACTTGATGATTTGTCATTTTTGTTGCATATGATGTGTGCATCCTATGAGCATGAGCTCTACATGTGTTTTGAATTATGTCATGTCATCTTTTCAGGGGTGCAATCCATGTAGTTTTGTGAGTCTTGTTATGAGTGCATCAAGCTCGTGAAATAGAGTACTTGTTGCTGTTTTGCTAGGCTGATTCTGTTATATTATGATGCTATGTATACCTGCTGCTACATGTTATTCCATGCATAATCTGGAGATGTTCACTAAGGATGATTTGTTATACATGTCTTGCTATATACATTCATGCCCCTGGTTGCATTTATATCCTGCTGTAACATGTTGTTATCTTGCTCCAAACTTGCTAAATAATGTTGCTGTCAGCCTGTTATCATTAAGTTCAGTTTTTCCATGTGTTTTGCTAGTGATCCATGCACCCTATGAACTTGATCTTGCCATTCTTAGCTTCATAAACATGTCTTTTAACTGTGAGTTGCCTTTCCATGCCATGTATTGCTCTGTGGTGAGTGGTTCAAGCTCACCAACATGCCTACTTATTGTTGTTCCTGCCATGTATGAATCTGTCATATCATTTGCCATGTTTACATGGGTGCCATCATATTTTCTGTGCCCTTTTGGCTCATGGTCAGTAAAGGACATTTGTTCTATGCATTTATTAGATTTATGCCATGTCTTTGTTTGCCATGATAAGTTCCTGTAACATGTTTGATAGCTCTAAACATTGCAACCTGATGTTATTTTCTGCAAAGTCTGAACTGTTATTATTTGCAATCTTGCCATGTGTTTGTGAGCATGTTCTAGTGATTTATGGAGATATCTCAGTGTTCATGTTCTGTCATGCTTTACCTGTACTTCATTCCCATGCCTTTTGTTCTTACATTGAGATGCTGTAGCATAGTGTTTTGATGCTTGCAATATGCCTAGTTGCTGTTTTGGACAGATTGTTGTCATGACTTGTATAGGGTGTATGTGTTGAACCGTTGCTCCGTTTTGAGTGTGCTCTATATGAAACTTGCTTGATTTTGCATGTAGTTTCATATTATCATGTTGCATCCTTGTTTTGAGGTGTTTTGCGTGATGTTTGGATGCATTTTGTATCAATGTCATGCTTATCTTGTTTTGCTCATATCTTCTAGGCCGTAGCTCCGAATTTAATGAACTTTATATGTAACTTGACTAGAATTTCGTGTAGATCATCGTGGTGCATCTTAACTTACTGTTTAACAACTTGAACATAAGGTTTATTCAGATCTGGACCAATTTCGAAATTTACATATGAGGACTTACCGGAATTGTTCTATGTTGTTTCCGGCCTCATTTAAACTTGCTTTGATGTCTTTGCTCTTGTTTGCATCATCTCTTGCCATGAGTAGTTTCATGTAGCATTGCCATGCATCATACTTTTTTGAGTATCATGCCTTGTTCATGTGTGGTGTGTTTACCTTGTTGTGTGTTTCTTCTCGATAGTTCCCGTTTTCGTTGCGATCGTGAGGATTCGTTCGTCTACGCTTGGTTCGTCTTCGTGGTTTCATCTTCTTCATGGACTCGTTCTTCTTCCTTGCG
This sequence comes from Aegilops bicornis, assembly GCA_021605145.1. Taxonomy (NCBI): domain Eukaryota; kingdom Viridiplantae; phylum Streptophyta; class Magnoliopsida; order Poales; family Poaceae; genus Aegilops; species Aegilops bicornis. The sequence goes on along the minus strand of CM038674.1, from coordinate 586,371,760 downwards.
GGATTTCAGGCAAGATGACCGTCACCTTGGATCTCATTACTATCATTGCTATGCTAGTTGCTTCGTTCTTTCGCTATGCTGCACTACCTATCACTTGCTGCTCAAGCCTCCCAAATTGCCATGAACCTCTATCCTTTGTCACCCTTCCTAGCAAACCGTTGTTTGGCTATGTTACCGCTTTTGCTCAGCCCCTCTTATAGCATTGCTAGTTGCAGGTGAAGATGAAGATTGCTCCATGTTGGATTATATTTATGTTGGGATATCACAATATCTCTTATATTATTAATGCATCTATATACTTGATAAAGGGTGGAAGGCTCGGCCCTATGCCTGGTGTTTTGTTCCACTCTTGCCACGCTAGTTTTCGTCATATCGGTATTATGTTCCTGGATTTTGCGTCCCTAACGCGGTTGGGTGATTTATGGGACCCCCTTGACAGTTCGCTTTGAATAAGACTCCTCCAAAGAAGGCCCAACCTTGGTTTTACCATTTGCCTCACCACCACCAATATTCCCTTGGGAGTAATTAACCCAAGGGTCATCTTTATTTAGCCCCCCCGGGCCAATGCTTGTCTAAGTGATGGCCCGAACCGAGCCGCCTGCGGGGCCACCGCGGGGAAACTCGAGGCCTGGTTTACTCGTAGCTTGTCTCATCCGGTGTTGCCCTGAGAACGAGATATGTGCAGCTCTTATCGGGATTGCCTGCGCATCGGGCGGTCTTGCTGGTCTTGTTTTATTACTGTCGAAATGTCTTGTAGCCGGGATTCCGAGACTGATCGGGTCTTCTCGGGGAGAAGGAATATCCTTCGTTGATCGCGAGAGCTTATCATGGGCTAAGTTGGACACCCCTGCAGGGTATAAACTTTCGAGAGCCGTGCCTGGTTATGTGGCGATGGGAATTTGTTAATGTCCGGTCGTAGTAAACTTGAAGTAAACTCTTCTAAAATACACCAACCATGTGCGTAACCGTGAGTGTCTCTTTTCGGGGTTGATCGAGAGGAGAACACGGTTTCTGGGTTATGTTTGACGTAAGTAGGAGTTTAGGATCAATTCTTGATCATTACTAGTTGTCGACCGTTCCGCTTGCTCTCTTCTCGCTCTTATTTGTGTTGGTTAGCCACCATATATGCTTAGTCATTCTTTGCAACCTCACCACTTTACCCCTTCCTTTCCCTTTAAGCTTTGCTAGTCTTGATACCCATGGTAATGGGATTCTTTGAGTCATCGTGGCTCACAGATTACTACAACAACAGTTGCAGGTACAGGTTATGCGATGATCATGACGCGAGAGAGATGCTTGCCTTGCGTTGACTTCTTCTTCTGCTTCTTCTTCGATCAGGGGATAGGTTCCAGGTCGCCAGCCTGGGCTAGCAGGGTGGATATTGTTTGACTTTCTGTTTATGATTCATCCGTAGTCGGATGTTGATCTTGTATGTTGTATTGTTGTATTCATGAGACATTGTATGTCTTGGTTGTATCCCTATGTATTATGTAATGTTGATGTAATGATATCCACCTTGCAAAAGCGTTTCAATATGCGGGTCTATCCTTGGTGGGACCTTCGAGTTCCTTTTGGATAGGGTCGCATATTGGGCGTGACAATGGGAGAAGGGTTTCCCCTCTGGTCCTTGGCTCCCATGGCGTGGGAGGGGTGAGAGCCCCTCCGAGATTGGATCTATCTCTCTGTCTCTCTCTGTTTCTGTGTTGTCTTCTGGTGCCCTTTCACCGTTTCGTATATATATGGAGATCCGTAACTCCGATTGGACTGAAACCTTCGCCGTGATTTTTTACCAAAAATTAGCTTTCTTGCGGCCGAAGAAGGGCATCAACCGCCTTACGGGTGGCCCACGAGGGTCAGGGGCGCGCCCTGGGGGGGCAGGGGCGCCCCCTACCTCGTGGCCACCTCGGGCACTGTCTCGCGTGGATTTTTCTTCCGGAATTTTCCAAATATTCCAAAAATAAGCTCCGTCCATTTTTATCCCGTTTGGATTCCGTTTGATATGGATATTCTGCGAAACATAAAACATGCAACAAACATGAACTGCACAAGCCTTTGGATCAATATGGTAGTCCCAAAAATAATATAAAAAGTTGCCAAAAGTATATGAAAGTTGAATAATATTGGCATGAAACAATCAAAAATTATAGATACGACGGAGACGTATCAAACAGTCACTGCTCTCGTGTGTTGACTAAGTTGACACGGTGTTGTGTGTGCGTCAACTTTTTTTAGGAAAACGTACGTGTCAATAGTAGGCACACAAGTCAGCCTCAAATGTGTGGACAAGAACATACAACCCATCTGCCATTATTTCTAATAATTTACAGCTCATTTGCTAATTCTTAAGGATTTTTTGGAGCCCATCTTCTTTTTGTTAGCATTAGAACCCATATTGTGGCCACAATTAAAAACTATACGGAATTTTGCATATTTCGGTGCGGACAACCGTTTTTAATCCCGAAATTTCGAGTCACATTCAAACTAATTTGAAAAATAAATTCATATCAATATAAAATCCAAATAATTGTCCATGCATACAAATCAATGGAATTTAAAATCTCGAAATGAAAAAAAAGAAATTTGAAACTAATTGCCGGTTTGATTTGTTTTAAAAATGTACAACCCATTTCTCATTACTGATAGCCCATTTTCTCGTCTTGAAAGATTTGTAGCCCAGCAGGGCTGACAAAGCAAGTAGGCCTCGATTGGGTATTCTCCAAAAGAACAAAAAACTAGCCATTTTCAGAAAGAAAAAAAACTACTGGGCTAGTCTTGTGGTAAACATAAAAGAAAAGGCTGGCTAGACAGGCCAGAGTGCCCCGCACAACCCAGTTGACACCCTGTTTCCGTCTCAAAAACAAAATTACTGGGCAAGCTACTTCCCTAAAAAACTGGGCAAGCTACTCGGTCCCTCGTGCCAGCCACTCATTGTGCAATTCTCTCGTTTATTGACTACGTTGACAATGGCATGGGACCCAGATGTCAGAAATCCATTAGGAGGAACATTTTTCTAGCTTCAAATAAGGAGGCACTTACTTGCGTACTGCCATGACCCTGGTGGGTCCCTGCTATCATCCTCTCCACGTACAATCATCTCTTGATTGTGTACGCATCAACCTAGTAGGCCCAGAAGTCAGCCTCTAAACCCGTGGCGGACAAATACAACCCATTAAGAAAAATAACAGCCCATTCCATACGTTCACACGGAAATTTCAACATACAGAGCAAAGTAACAGCTCTGACCAGATATAGAGTACTGAACTTCCACGTTGACAACCATCATAGCCAAGTTAACTATCTACTCCCACTAATATTCTAGTGTACAAGTAGTGACTTACTCCTAGCTAACTAGACGATGTCGGCCGCCATCTGCGGTACACGCTAAATGCCGGCACCGATGTCCTCCTCTCGCCTCGGACTTGCTGGAGGTGCGATAGGGCGCGTTGCTCACGTGCGTTGGCCCTTTCCATGCCGGCGTGGTCCACCGAAGCTTCGGCTTCTAAGCGGGAAACCCACTTCATGAGCTGGTAGAAAAATTCGGCGCCGTGCACGCGTGCGTGCTTGACAGCCTCTAGGGCTATTTGCCAGGCGCCGGCCTCCACGTAGTCGACCCAGTCGGGGCGCTCTGCTCGTGACTCAGAGCGACGGTGCGCTGCTGCTCCATTCCCCGCTGGCGGCGCAAATTGGCGATACGCTGCTCCTCCGCTAGGTGGTCGCGCTCCAATAAGTCCTCGTACTCCGCATTGCCATTTAAAGACTGATAGCATGCCTCCTCCCACCGTCTTCCTTCCGGTGAATAACCGAACACTAGCTCCGGCGGTGAGCGCCTCTGGCGTCGCCTATTGCGGATGGTCGGGGGGCATGACGGACGTGGCGAGAGAAAGAGCAAGTGGCGAGCGACGTCGGGCCGGTGGGGGTTGTGAGGGGAGCCGATAGGGCGAGTTTGGTGATAGTGCTACCGGAGAACGCCGGGAACCAGTAATTACAGGCTGAAGGTAGGTGAAGCAGCGTTTCACGGGAAATGCGACGGTCATCGGAATTCAATGCATAAGCAGGCATGGCTTAGCGCGCCAACTTAACATGGAAAACTGGAAAAACTGATGTGTCGTCCCATCCCGTCAGTGGTGCGTCTCGTCCGTGCTGGGTCGCACATCGGCATGACGGTAAAACGAGTGCACTCGAGTCATCCATATGAGGTACTCCCTCCTTGTTAAAAATGATTTCACCACTCATCATCAACCTTGGTTGGTGAGATTTTTGAATTGAGCCCTGCAAACCGAAAAGGAGGTAGTACGTGCGTGATCTGCTATTTATTCGTGTAGGATCGAGTAGGTCGGATAGTGTACGTGTAGGATCACATTAGCTGATGAACGTTCGCTGGGATATAAGGCATTTGCAAACATTTTTGCTGGCAGTTTCTTCAGATTCACATGGCATTTTCTTCAGAACAGCTTGTCAGTTTCTCCAGAGGTAGGCATTTTTATTCAGAAAACTGCCACCTTTGGATCTTGAGTCGCAACTAAAATTGCCAAGAGCGTATTAGTAGGCTAGCTAGTGATCGATAAGTAACTTGTAAACACCGAGCGAATAGAAATAAGGAACTGCTAGTAACTTGTAAACACCGAGAACACATAAATCAGGATCATGTTGTGCACAGTAGTAAGAGCCGATCCATTCGAAATGTTCACACGAGACTCACAGGCCTGGCATTGTAATATGTTCACATTAGTAGCCCAAATTCACAACCAACTAGTAACATGTTAATGCATCTCAATGATTCACAAATCATATACAAATATGTAGCTCCAAAAGCAAAGATCTAAGAAAAACATTTGTTCTTCCTACTAACATGGATGCTTCTCTGGGCCAACATTGATGCAGTGAAAGACAATTTTTTTTGTGAAGTTACAATTCCTCTTGCAAACGTAAGTGGTTTCACCAACAGCTGGAACCATGAGAATGAACCACACATTACGGAGGAACATCCACTTCAATATGATTTGGTCTTCTCTCGATCAGACGGCAAGACTATTTTCGGAATACAAACTTTAACTTGGGCAAAATGATGCCCATTGTATAATCTGACCAAAGCAATGAAGCACCTAGTGTTGCCAATAAATAGTACATTACTACTTTTGTGCAGTCCATGAAGTGACTATCCAGTCTTTTTGTGTCTATTTTCAAATGGCGCTGCATGCACTGACTATACTATTCTTTTGTACAGTTCCACCAAAATTGTGGCCACTTTGTTTGTTTGCCAAATAGCAACGGGCAGACATCTGTCTGCACAAATATCAACAAGCTAGCAAACATATACCCCACCTTGTATTTTCGGTTTAAACACGCCTCTTACGCTTAGCATCTGTCATGTTTTGCACTGGACAATTTGATACTGTCATGTTTTGCCCTGGACAATTTCGTACTGAATTGATTTGCTGGTTCAGAGGAGAAATGTAGCGCCTATTCTTTATCAGACCAAGGATACCCATGTTCACAGTGATGGGAGAGGTGAAATTGGTACAACCAAAATTGAGCATCCAATCATTGAATCATGTCCTGCACCTCCAATGTAGGTCCATGTCGGTGTCAAAACCGGCGGAACTCGGGTAGGGGGTACCGAACTGTGCGTCTAAGGTGGATGGTAACAAGAGGCGGGGGACATGATGTTTACCCAGGTTCGGGCCCTCTCGATGGAGGTAATACCCTACTTCCTGCTTGATTGATCTTGATGATATGAGTATTACAAGAGTTGATCTACCACGAGATCGTAGAGGCTAAACCCTAGAAGCTAGCCTATGGTATGATTGTTGTTGTTTCTACGGACTAAACCCTCCAGTTTATATAGACACCGGAGGGGGCTAGGGTTAAACAGAGTCGGTTACAAGAGAGGAGATCTACATATCCGTATTGCCAAGCTTGCCTTCCACGCCAAGGAGAGTCCCATCCGGACACGGGAGGAAGTCTTCAATCTTGTATCTTCATAGTCCAACGGTCCGGCCAAAGGATATAGTCCGGCTGTCTGAGGACCCCCTAATCCAGGACTCCCTCAGTAGCCCCTAAACCAGGCTTCAATGACGATGAGTCCGGCGCAGATTGTCTTCGGCATTGCAAGGCGGGTTCCTCCTCCGAATACTCCATAGAAGATTTTGAACACAAGGATAGTGTCCGGATCTGCAAAACAAGTTCCACATACTACCACAGAGAGAATAATATTTCCACAAATCTAATCTGCTGACGCATTTTGCCGCATGACATCACACCACGGCCCGGTCGTTATTCGAACCGTTTTTCACAACCAACCACTGCACATGTTGCGAGGCGGTTTCCTTGGCACGTCTTGTTGAAGTAGAGTTCGTGTCCCCTTATCACGGGATTCTCATCAATACGGGTGTGGGTAACCCAACCGCGCCATCAATTACGGTGCTTGGGGAATAAGCGACTTTACCAGGTAAGTGAGGAGGCGCATCGCCTCTTCCGCCCTTATAAAGGGACAAGGATTCACCCTTTTCACCCACGCCTTCTTCTTCCTTGGTCATCCATTCTTGCGCACTCGAGCTCCAGCGCCCAAGTTCGCGTTTTTCTCCTCAAACCACTCCAAGCATGTCCGGAGCGGGAGGCAAGTGGATGGTCTCCTCCATTATGGAGGAGAACATCACCAAGCTACGGGAAGCCGGATATCTAGCCGCGGATATCGCACACCGGCTCCCAGATGCGGGGCAGATCATCCCTACGCCAGAGCCCCATGAGAGGGTGGTTTTCCTTACCCACTTCGTCCACGGACTGGGATTTCCGCTCCACCCGTTGTGTGTGCGGGCTCATGTTCTACTACGGGCTGGATTTTCACGATCTGGCCCCCAATTCCATCCTCAACATCTCGATGTTTATCGTCGTGTGCGAGGCCTTCCTCCGCATCACGCCCCACTTCGGCCTGTGGCTGAAGACCTTCAATGTTAAACCGAAGGTGGTGGTCGGCCAGCAAGCGGAGTGCGGAGGCGCCATGGTGGGCAAAATGCCTAACGTCACCTGGCTCGAAGGCTCCTATGTGGAGACCATAAAGGGGTGGCAATCGGGGTGGTTCTACATCACCGAGCCGCGCGACACCAACTGGGTGGCGGCCCCCGAATTCCAATCCGGAATCCCCACGCGGCTCACCTCCTGGAAAGAGAAGGGCCTGTCCTGGGGTCCATCGGTGGAGCTGACCGGACTCCAGAAATGCATCAAAAACATGATGAGCAAGAAAATCAAGCTTGTCAACGTGGTCCAGGTCATGCTCTTCCGCTGGATCCTCCCGTGTCAACGACGGGCATTCAATTTTTGGGAGTTCGACCCGGCCAAGCACCAGACGCTGGAAGAGTTCTTCGACACGATGCACAAGGACGTCTGGAAGGTGCTGTTCAAGGGCGCAGAGGTACCTCCTCCCCTTACCGAGGACCGCGGCTCAGCGCAAAGCGCCCTGCCAATCCGGTAAGTTTTCCATATCTCATAGGATGTTTATTTTCCCCAGTTTGATCATGTGCGGGATCTAAGCTTCCATGCCATTTAACAGGACTGGGTAGAGACAGCGGAGCAGATCGATTGCCCAGCCCCCTACCTGAAGATCCTGCTGATGCTCTCCTAACGGAGATGCTGGTCCCGGCACCTTACGAGGTGCCGGTGAAGAAGGCCAAGAAGAAGGCCACGGGGACCCGAAAGGGTCTCCGGCGCAAGGTTATATCGGACTCGTCGTCCAAAAACTCCGGGGCGCACTCCTCCCACGAAAACGAGGAGGAGGAAGAGGAAAGTTATCCCCCCCCCCCTAGCCGGGGGAGACAAGAAAAGGAAGGCCGCACCAACAGGGGAGGCCGAAGGGTCCAAGAAGGGAAGGACCCTCCTTCCGGACTGCTCCAGACGGCCGCCTACAGTGACGACGAGTGGTTGCCCATGGACAAGCCCCTGGCGAAGTCGTAACTATCCGGATACCATAGTAATTCATGGTATGTTTTATTGCACTGCTTCTCATCACGCTTAACATGATTATGCAGTCCGTCCGAACCCATATCGAAGTATCTTCGTCGCATGGTTCTTTGGACCCGTCGGATATGAATAGCGATTCACTTCCGACCGCCTCCACCCCTCGCCCTACGGACAACGTTGAGGTGTTGTCTCAAAGGGCACCGAGCCGAGGGGAGGTACTCCTGGAGGCGCCTCAAGGCGATGCTCTGGACCTGGGCACAAGGGGAGCAAGACTCCCATGGGCTCCGAATTTGGCCCCCAGTCGAACACTGTGCCGGAATCTCCAATGGTTCCGGACTTTGTCAGGCGACCCCCCATGAAGAGGGGCAAGCTGCCTGTGCCGGTGGCCTCTGTCCATCCAGAGGCATCGGACAACTTGCTGGAAGCGCTTCGCGGCGCTTCCATCGACGAAGAACACCGCACTATCATGAGTGCGGTGGTCGAGAAGGTTCAGTCCGCCAAGAGCAGACCGACTGAAGCCTGTGCCAGCCTCCTAACAGGCTTTGAGGTAAGTAACCATATTATAAGAGAATGTTACCACATAGACACTAGCCCCTGATGCTCTGATTGGCGTTCGCGAAGAAAGGCCGAATAGAGGATCAAACAATGACCGCAGGAGTCTAATCAGAATATGTCTATGTGCATATGCAGGCTTCACTGCTGGCCGCTGCCCACGCACTACGGAGGTCGCTGCACTGAAGCAGGACCTTCAGCAGTCCAAGGAAGAGCTTGGCCTTACCAAGAGGCAGCTCGACGAGAACAAAGGTAAGCGATACCTCGTCTATATATTTAAAAAGAAATTTGATTGTAAAATAATAGGATCATCATGAATTTGCCAGGGGCCACGACCGAAGTGGCGACCCTGAAGAAAGCGCTATCCTAGGCCGAAGACAAAGCGGCCAAGGAGCGCATTGAGAGAGAAAAGCAAGAAGCTCGGGTGGGCGAGGTGCAGCAAGAGCTCCAGGCTCTCATCAAAAAACATGAGTCCTTGGAGCTTGACTCTAAGACGCGGGAGTCCGAGCTTGCGAAGGCCCTCGAGAGCACACGAAACACCAAGGCCGAAGCACAGAAGGCCCTCTAGGAATTTGAGGCGGTTAAGAAGATAGCAGCGGGTAAGGCATTCATTATGCAAAACAAGTATGTGAAGGAGACTTTCCTTTTACTTACCTGAGTTCAGAGCTCTCCAGGAGCGTTCGCAGATCTCCTCGCAGTGTGTTGGATGCCGCGGAGTTCTACCAGGCTGAAGAGGGGAGCTCGACGAAGAAGTTGTTCTGGTCTCAGTATACTGGGACCGAACACCCTATGCCCTTGAGCGACCAGCTGAAGCAACTGGTCGACCTCCACAAGGCGGCCGAACAGGTCATGAAGGGTCTCATAGTCCGGATGTGGCCTGGCGATCCCCTGCCTGTTAGCTACTTCGGCCTGGTGAGGCGGCTTGTGAATGCCTGCCCATGACTTGACATCATAAAGCGGTCTGTCTGCATCGAGGGCGCGCGCAGGGCTTTTGCCCGAGCGAAGGTCCACTGGGTGAAGCTGGATGCCGAGAAGCTAGTGAAGGAGGGGCCGCCGGAAGGCAAGGAGCATCGCCACCCCGAAATGTATTATAACAGTGTCCTGAAGGGCTCTCACCTTGTGGCGGAGGAATGTACTAAGGATGTAATATTTGAATGAATGTACTCATGCGATCCTGTAATATGAAACGAGTTCATTTGCGCTATGCAACACTTTTGGAATTAAAATATTACCTTCTGTGCGGCCGTTTATAAAATCGAGAGTTGGCGATCGTCGGCTTCTGCCCCCATGTAACTAATCTTTGGGGTGTTCGGGATAAACCTGAGCACTCTTTATCCCAATTTTGGGTCCTTCGAGGGAGGTGTTCAAAGACAACGAACCAGGCAATCGGACTATAAGGCTTTATCACTCTCACTTAGCCATAGAAGTCTACAATTTTAAATTTTGGCGAAGCCCCTAGTATCCGGAAGGCCGAATTTGGGGCGCTATATACGCCTAACTCGGGCAAGGCCGACTCCTCGCCCGAAGCGGGAAAAGTCCTTAAGGACTTGAGACCTCTCGAACAGCGACCAGCTCTCGCCTTATCATGACAGTCAGTTTTCAGCTTTCTCTACTGAGGTGCTTGTCCGGAAGAACCGGACACAATCGCGATAGTTCTCCCAGCCTTACCTTAGCTGATATTGCGGAACGTAAGGTACCAAAACATGGGAGCCGGGCAAACCCAACTATTGACCCAATACATGATTCGGAGCTGATGCATATAATGCTATAAGTTCGGGGCGCCGCACTGTCAAAAGTGTTCGGACTTCTCATGTCGTATTATTGGGTATCTTTGAAGCCCACTGGCGTCTTTGGTCGTACCAGAATGTATGGGTGCAAGTTGTCGTAAATAAACAGACAAGAAAAAGGAAGGGTAATGCAATAATAGACTAATGCTATGCATTGTTATTTAAATAGTATGTCGAAGCGCACTGATACAAGTAGTGCAATAAGCAAAAAAATAGGACTATTTGACATGTCCTATCCAAGGGCAAGCTGCGTATGGGTATTAAAAACAGGTACTTCGATTGTTATTAGAGACCACCTGGGGATTCCCTTGTACGTCTTAGCTTCTTGCCTCCTTGGTTGTTCCTTCCCGTAATGTGTCCAGCAATCATATCTTTGGAAAGGGCTTCCATACAGTAAGGTCCTGAAAGAGAGAAAATGATAAAGGTATAAAGCCCCTGGGGCGGTTGAGCCGCATTGTGGGACGTGCCCTAGTCGTGCCCCTGCCTATGCCCATGGTATTTATAGTGCGTAATTATGTACGTGCGGCATGGATTTAAATCGCTTGATCGGGGCCGGGGCGGGGCGAATTGCTAGGCGAAGCTCGAGCAGCGCCAGCGATCCTGTTGCAGGTTACTCCGTATTCGCTTGACGGTATCCGGGGGCTTTATCACTGAATTGGCGGTTTGCCTTAAAATGCTGCTTCGTGCCTCAGCTGCGAGGGCCACGTTGTGTTCCTCCGTGCGGAGTGAGCGTTCTGTGTTTCCATTGACTGTTATAACCCCACGAGGTCCTCGCATTTTGAGCTTGAGGTATGCATAGTGCGGTACCGCATTGAATCTGGCAATTGCGGTTCGCCCGAGCAGTGCGTGATAGCCACTGCGGAACAAGACGATATCGAAGATTAACTCCTCGCTTCGGAAGTTGTCCGGAGATCCGAAGACCACTTCCAGTGTGATTGAGCCCGTGCAATGGGCCTCACCTAGGATGACACCTTTAAAGGTGGTTTTAGTGGGTTTGATCCTCGAGGGGTCTATACCCATTTTGCGCACTGTGTCCTGATAGAGCAGGTTTAGGCTGCTGCCGCCGTCCATAAGGACTCGGGTGAGGTGAAATCCGTCGATGATGGGGTCAAGGACCAATGCGGCAGATCCGCCATGACGGATACTAGTGGGGTGGTCCCTGCGATCGAAGTTGATCGGACAAGAGGACCATGGGTTGAACTTTGGGGCGACTGGCTCCATCACATAGACGTCCCTTAGTGCACGCTTCCGTTCCCTCTTGGGAATGTGGGTTGTGTATATCATGTTCACCATTTTCACTTGTGGAGGGAACCTCTTACATCCTCCGTGTTCGGGCGGGGCTCCTCCTCGTCGTCGCTATGCAGCCCCTTGTCCTTGTTTTCGGCGTTCAATTTGCCGGCCTGCTTGAACACCCAGCATTCTCTGTTAGTGTGATTGGCTGGCTTGTCGGGGGTGCCGTGAATTTGACACGAGCGATCGAGTATGCGGTATAAACTGGACGGGCCCGGAGTACTTCTTTTGAATGGCTTTTTCCGCTGACCGGATTTAGAGCCACTGAATCCGGCATCGACTGCCGTATCTTCGGCGGTATCGCCGTTGTTGCGGCGCTTGTGTCTGTTACGACGTGGTGCCGTTAGTATCTTTTGTATCTGAAGTGCCGGGATTCCTTGATGTATTGTTGCTGCGAGCCAGCCAGCTATCCTCACCCGCACAAAAGCGGGTCATGTGTGTCGTGAGGGCTTCCATAGTCTTCGGCTTCTCCTGGCCAAGGGGTCGGGCGAGCCACTCGTCACGGATGTTATGCTTAAATGCCGCTAAGGTCTCTGCATCCGGATAGTCGACAATTTGGTTTTTCTTAGTTAGGAACCATGTCCAGAATTGCCTGGCCGATTCCCCTGGCTGCTGAGTTATATGGCTCAAGTCATCAGCATTCGGTGGTCGCACATAAGTGCCCTGGAAGTTGTCAAGGAATGCATCTTCCAAATCCTCCCAAGCGCCAATTGAGTCTGGCGGCAAGCTATTCAGCCAATGCCGAGCTGGTCCTTTGAGTTTTAGTGGGATGTACTTGATGGCGTGTAGATCATCACCGCGAGCCATGTGGATGTGGAGGAGGAAATCTTCGATCCATACCGCGGGATCTGTTGTACCATCATATGATTCAATATTTACGGGTTTAAAACCCTCTGGGAATTCATGATCCATTACTTCATGAGTGAAGCATAGGGGGTGTGCGGCACCTCTGTGCCGGGCTATATCACGACGCAGTTCATATGAGTCTTGTCTGCTGTATTCGGCCCGGCCGGATTTGCTTTTAGTGTATCCGGCGTGACGGCCATCATCTCGCGTTGGTGCGCGCCCCCGTGATCCGTAGACCGATCTTGCATGTTTTGCCTTGTTTTCCAATACGTCTCGCAGGTCCCGCGTGTTGCCCTGGGCCTTGGTATTTTTGCTTGAATGGCAGCGGGGTGCAGGCTGGACTTCAGGCTGAAATGCCTCTCTGTCTCGGCCACGAGGTGGCCGATCAGCCGTATCATACGCTGGTGATGTAGGTTTCAGTGCTTCCTCCTCGAGTTGAGGTAGCAACCTGCATTTTGGATAACTCTTGGTTGGGCGCTCGAGTTCGTATTCCTCGGCTGCCAGGACTCCGGTCCATCTATCCACTAGCAGATCTAGATCAGCTCGAAGCGGTTGTTGCTTTTTCTTTAGGCTGTTTGTCGTGGCTATAAGCCGGTGCTTGAAGCGCTCCTGCTCGACGGGATCCTCAGGCACGATAAATTCTTCGTCGACGAGGCTCAACTCGTCTTCGGAGAGAGGCATGTAACTGTCATCCTCCGTTTCTCTATCTGCTGCCTGTTCTGGAGGGCTAGCTTGTTCATCTTCCCGCTCTAAATCTGGCTGGAGGGGATTGTCATCGTCTTCGGCACTACCCGGAGTGTTATTGTTTCTTGTGCCAGCATCACTATTTTTGCTATGGCGAGACTTAGAGCGGCGCCGCTGACGTCGGTGCTTGGGTTGCTTCTTGGAGGGGTCATCCTCCGCTGTCTTATCGCCATCGCCTTCTTTGGGGGTATCCACCATGTATATATCATATGATGAGGTGGCGGTCCAGCGCCCTGTGGGCAGTGGTTCCTGTTCGTCTCCTGCATCGTCGTCCATACCGTCAATGTCTTCGGAGTCGAAGTCGAGCATGTCGGTTAAATCGTCGACAGTGGCTATTAAGTGGGTGGTGGGTGGGGAGCGAATTTCTTCATCGTCCGCATCCCATTCTAGCCGGACATAGTTCGGCCAAGGTTCTCCTGACAAGGAGAGAGACCTTAATGAATTTAGCACATCGCCAAAAGGCGAGTGCTGAAAGATATCCGCGGAGGTAAACTCCATGATCGGTGCCCAATTGAATTCGATAGGCACAGACGCAGGCGGCACGGAGCCCGTGGCCGGGGACGAGTCCAATGGTTCGACAGCACGGCTCTCATCGAAGGTGAAGTCAGTATTCGGCTCTATCGCCACTGAGAGTGCGACCTCTGGGGCGGGGTCCATCCATCCGTTCACAGATGGCGTGATTTGTTCCGGATTGAAGGCCGGAGTAGTTACAGGTGTGATCTCCCGAACACAGTCCAACGGCAGAGCTAAATCATGCTCGTCGTGATCGTGTGCACCTGGCATGGGTTCGAATCCATCGAAGATCAAGTCTCCGTGGATGTCGGCAGTATAGTTCAAGTTTCCAAACCTGACCTGATGGCTAGGGGCATAGCTTTTGATCTACTCCAGATGGCCAAGCGAGTTAGCCCATAGTATGAAGCCGCCCGAATTTAAGATCTGCCAGGAGGAAAACCTCACCTGTGATTGCATCGTTGTCGATGATTGAAGGGCCATCAAGCCTTACGGTGGCGGCATAGTGGAACTCTCAAAGAAAGCACCAATGTCGGTGTCAAACCGGCGGATCTCGGGTAGGGGTCCCGAACTGTGCGTCTAAGGCGGATGGTAACAAGAGGCGGGGACACGATGTTTACCTGTGTTCGGGCCCTCTCGATGGAGGTAATACCCTACTTCCTGCTTGATTGATCTTGATGATATGAGTATTACAAGAGTTGATCTACCACGAGATCGTAGAGGCTAAACCCTAGAAGCTAGCCTATGGTATGATTGTTGTTGTTTCTACGGACTAAACCCTCTGGTTTATACAGACACCGGAGGGGGCTAGGGTTACACAGAGTCGGTTAAAAGGGAGGAGATCTACATATCCGTATTGCCAAGCTTGCCTTCCACGCCAAGGAGAGTCCCATCCGGACACGGGACGAAGTCTTTAATCTTGTATCTTCATAGTCCAACAGTCCGGCTGTCCAAGGACAACCTAATCCAGGACTCCCTCGGTCCACCCTGCCAATAAATTCACAAGCAAACCACTAATATTACTATCTAATGACAGTACAAAAAGAGTAGCAAGATTGTAGCAAACCATGTACCTTCGTAATGAACAGCTCATAGTGCCACCAATTGGATATAAAGGTTTGTAAGAAAACGTGCTCCTAATGTTGAACCATTTGGACTTTTTGTGCAGTTCCACTAAAAATCGAGCATCCCTGTTTGCATAGATATTGAAAGGGTGATTACTATAAAAGTGGCACTAGATGAAGCATAGACTCACAAATATAAGCATTCCAATTTCTTAATGGGAAAAGGTAGCAAGACTGTTTCTAACCACCTGTTTGAAGGAATAAATAAGGCAACAACGGCTGATGTCAGGAAGGCATACATAGTTTTTTCTTAAAAATTGAACCATTCCTGACCTTTCCTCTTCCTTTAAGCATATTTTGTGCAGTTCAACTAAAATGAAATGCCATCACCGCCTTGGCAATTCAGTGACACTGTACAAAAAGAAATGACTTAACATTACATCATGATGTCAGGTATGTAATTGACAGACATTAGAGACAAACATGCAGACCTCCTCCGATAACATGATGAATATTAATTTTAACAAAGGTGTGACTAGCTTTACTCGGATAATTTGTGTGAACTCTACACCCTCTGTTCCATAATATAAGACGTTTTCGTAGTTCAATTTAAAGTACCCAAACATCTAGTCTAACATATAAAGCCTCAAGAAGTGCTAGGCACAACCAATGCCTCGAGCGCACGGTACCACCCGAGGGAAAAAAGACGACCACACCGCCAAGGGGGGTGCAGCGCAAGAAAGCCGTGCCGAAAAACACATCGCACCGCACGAGGTAGAAAACGGCATCGAACCCTAGGTCCAATCCATAGCCCCGCGCCCCTCGCTCCTCCCTCCCTCGTCCGCCACTGCTCCCTCCCACCACCACCTCCTCCTCCTTCGTCTGCGCCCTAGGAGCCCCGCCGCTGCCTGCTACTCCTCCAACGCCTCGCCTCTTCCTCCTCTCCGCCTTCCCATCGATTAGGTTGGCGGTTAGCGGCGGCTTGATCCACTCCGTGGTTTCAGATGGGCTGCCTTCCCCATCTCTTGTCCGTGTCCGGTGCCGTCACTCGATCTCGATCTTGGGAGCATGCGGGAGAGAGGCGTCGTGCCTATTGCCAGGATGGGACATGGGGGTGGAGGCGAGCGAGAGAGCGGGTGTTGCTGAAGAAGCTGGGGAGGCAAGACGAGGGCGGCGTGGCGTTCCGTGGCCGCGGTGGCCGGAGGGGCGGCTCCACGTCGCGGTGTATGAGGTGCCTAGAGGAGGATGCTGCGGCAGGTTAAACTCCTCTCCCGTTGTAGAGCAGTCCGCAGTGCCGTCACCGTCGTCCTTGCCTTCGAGCCATCCGTGCGAGAGGACGCCGGTAGGAAGCAAGAGCTCGCCATTTCCTTGGTCCCCGCCGACGCCAAGTGAGGAGAGAAGGTGAGATCGAATTGCGATCTTTCTTTTTCCCTGTCCTCCCATGGATTTTCCCGGATCTTGGTGAGCTCCTCAACCACCAGATTTTGCGTGTTACGTGAATCCAATCCTTCCGCTCATAGGGGTGCTTTGGGTTTCAGAGGGACGAGGAGAGGATTTGTGATGCGCGCCGCCGCCTCTCTCTTTCTCTTGACTCAATCTCATTTTTCCTTCTAAATACCAAATTGCCGGTCGGTTTAATGTCTTTGAGCGACAAATAAAAATGTGCAGGCTTCTCTTTGTATCCCATGCACGTGTGCTGTAGTTGTAGCAAGAAAATTCTTAGGATTTCCCTGGCAATCTGTCAGTTTAGCTTCAGGCATTCCTTTGTATCATTCAGACTTATAGTAATTTTCTTACTTTCAGAGGCACGCAGTCAGTAGGTGTAGCAAATTGGACAAGCTACATCGCTAATGCCGGGTGTATGGAGCTCAGAAGGCTATTTGCAACAAGCTTCAGTGCGTGCACACAGATGCATTTCTTATTTTCATAATATCCGTATTGAATAAGTAGTCTAATTGACTTCCTTGTCGCTCGGTTATCGATATGCAGAGGATAATGGTCTAACCTATAGCCCAGATCATGTGCTAGCGACCAATGGGGCTAAGCAATGCACTACACACGCTGTTCTTGATGTTCTCTCATGTGGTGATGAGGTAAAGTTATCATCTTTGTATATCACAATTTTCTAGGATAAACACTTTCCATTCTAGATTAGATAATACCATGAAAATAGCAACACCAAGTGTTTATCCTGTAGTCCTTTTTGTTGTTCCATGTTCCTAAAATTTAGCAAACTACTTCATTTTCTTTTAAACTGCAATTTTTGTTTGGGTCTTCCATGCTTTGTTATTAACTCATGATGTGGATGATGCAGCACCATGGATCAGTCCCTGCTGTAGGAGAGAGAGAAGATGAGAGGGAGAGAGAGAAGGAAGGAGAGGAGGGAGAAAGAGAGAGGAAAGAGTAGCTGGAGGTGCGTCGACCGGCGTCGGCATGTGCTGGCAAGGTTGGGCGGGACCGGGTGGTTGGCTGCGGCTCCGTGGTTTCAGAAGGGGCCTTTGTGGGGAGCAGGGAGGCGGCTTGGCCCAGCCATGGCGTTGGTGCTGCGGAGAGCCGCCTCGCGCTTCTTAAATCGTCGACACTGCTGGGCTTCGCCCGCCGCCTATGCGATGCCGCCCAGTGGGGATCAGCAGTAGCCCCCTCATTGCGAGGGGCCCGGCCAGTCGGGGCCAAGCTGGGGCCCTGCGTCGAGTCTGGCGCCACCGGCACCAAGAAGTGCTCCGGGTGCAAGCGCATGCATATTGGTGCGCCCCACCCCGCCTCGTCCCCTCCCTATTTCTTGGTATGACATGGTTGTGTGCATCCTGATCTTGCATTGCCGCCGAGTCCCTGCGGAATCGAGGCGCCCCCTTTCTATAATTCGTTGCTTGATGCATGCTATTGTGTCGGGATCCTCCACCGTTCTTGGCCCTACCCCCGGTGTCCATGAATGTAGATTGTGATTTTTGTCGTTTCTTGGATGCTTTGGGAAATTGGGTCTTACCTTACGCCTGTTGTCCATTATTGCGAAATTGTGATTTTTCTCTTGCTTCTTGGATGCTTGGGTAATTCGGTGTTTAGGTTCAGTGATTTTAGTGGTTCTTGAGGATCCAAGACATACATAGTAGATGGGAACCTTTGTTCTTGTGAGGTTATTGAGTGGTGATCATGCGGTTTGGTGTTCTCGTAAGATAAGTGCCTTCTTGCGGGCCCCTTGCATCTTATTTGTGCGATTTGGCTGTGTATGTCTATAATAGGTACTTTGCTTTTTAGGATTAATGATTAAGCGGTTCATGGTGTTGAGCATACGGTAGTTGATGAGCCAGGGAGGCGGCTTGGCCCAGCCATGGCGCTGGTGCTGCGGACTCCCCGCCGTGTGGCGTCTCACCGCTCGTCCCTTCTGGTCACACCTCCCCATGTGAGTTCCTCCACCCTAATTCAGCTCCCCTTGCTATCTAATTTCAATTTTGTTTCGCATGTGGGTTTGGGTGGCCAGGAGATTTTGCACCACCAACTGTAGCAACACCTTTTTTTTTGCCAGTTAGTGTTACGGTTCCTGCTGACGGTGTATATCCCTTGAACAACAATCTTCCATCTTCAGCTGCTACACATCCAACTGCAATAGCAAATACCTCCATCCACGATACATCATGGATGGTAGCTCTGAAACTATTGGTTGCTTAAGTAGTCTCTGTCAAGTTGTATATTTTGCTATTGGGCTGCCATTTGTAGTTGCAGTTAGTATCTTCTTTATTTCACACCATGTTTTCTTCTGTCTTGCTGGACTTGTGGGATCTAAGTGATCTATAATCGTGTTTTCTGGTCATTACATCAAAAAATGTATCCCCACTTTCAAAGATGATCCTTGTTCGTTGCAAGGGAAAGATCCATTCTTGCACTGCGCTAAACACATCACAAGTAGGTAGGTTAGGTTATTTATGTGAAGTTGTCTTGCTATATATGTTGTGGAATCAAGGTGTCTATTGACCAAATGAAGAATGATATATCTATCTGCATATTTTTCTTTTTAGATGAATTTGACTAACTATGCCTACTCTTTCAGCTTAAAGTCTATTTGAGAACCCATGCACTTGACCAAATGGTTCAAGCAAGAGTCGCTTCATTTGGCATTAGAATGATTACCAAGTTTTGCTATGAACTTATGCTGCTACTATAACCTTTTTGTAGGTAAATTTGAAGCCTAAGGTGCCAACAAAGGTAGTTTGTGCTGAACATCTTGAGTTACAGAACGAGATACACACACTGCTTAACATACAGAGGCAAGTACTTTCCTGAAGGAGCTCCTGAATGCTTTAGGCTTTGATGTCTGCTTTAGTCTGATATTTCCATTTGTTTTTCCAAAAGGAGCAACCATCACAGTGCTGAAATTATGTTCCACTTGATGGTTCTTAATTGTATTTCTCAGTTTAGGTTTGGACTTGCACTACAGGTGGTTGCGAATCTCAGGCTTTATGCGTGTCTGCTATGACATCCTTGCCGTCAAGGCGGTTTCACCTTTCCATGATAGGGCTGCTCGACGTATAAAGTAATTAGTGCCATCATCTTTTCCATCCATTTATCTTTACTAAGGAATGTGATGTTATTACTTACTAATTATGTATGTTGTTTAGTATTTGCAGAAGCATTCTCAACTTTTCTCCGTACTTTCTCTTTTCTCTCAGACTTTGTTTGGGTATTATTTACCCTGTCCTGAGAATGGTAGAGGTAGACATGGCTATGTGTACAGCTAAGTAATCAAAATAGTTGAGATAGACATGCCTATGTCTACAGGAAAACCAGCTTAACATTCATATCTCAACTCCCTATACACTTTGACCAGACATAAAATTAAGCTTAGGTCAGCAAACTGGAAAAAGGCATATAAGGTTACCGTGTAGAGCGTGTGAAGAAATACACATTGTTTAGTTCATATTTGATTCCACAGGTTGCATGGTGCATGTTTTTTGCTGTGGGTTTCTTTGTATGCTAGCGGAGCTCGAGTTCAATAGTTCTTCACATTACATATTTGTTATTCACCCCCGTACTGAATTTCTTTAAAATACATTGGTTCCAGTCTTGACTATGGGCTGTTTTGCCATGCTTACATCAGAGCTCAAAAGTAGACGTCATCAGCAAGTAGGTGATACATGTCTATCTGATTTAGCATTTTGGAATTGCTCACAACATTTCGTTCGGCATGTCAATGAAAATGGCACCTTCCCGTTCTGATGTTCATTATGTTTCTTGAAGCCCTCACCATCTTTATATTCATTAGATATTCTCAAAAGCTTATTTCTTAATAATACCTAAAGTGAATACCATGAGCTACCTCTCCAGTTTATTCTTATTTGAGTATTAAGAGCACCTACATTGCTTTGGTTCTCAGATGATGATCAAATTTACACACCTCAATCATAGTAAAATCTGGAAGACGACGTAGAAGAATCAAAGAAAAGTAGAGATGCACAATAGTTTTTGCTTTTCAGGGATTGTTCTTGGGTTCAACTTTCGCCGGCATGTTGTTATTACAAAGTTACCGTATCTCTTTGAATCGTCATATGTACTCCAAACTCTTATAGATTATGCAACTAGCTAATGGTTGGAACTTTTACTCAACTTTATTATAGGTGGCACAAAGTCATGTTAGTTGCCATTTTATTGCTACAGATATGTTCTTGTTCTGATTGTTTATGTGATGATTATATCCATGTGTATGTAGCACAACCTCATGTTTACATTTGGCTTGAAATCGGCTGTACTTTTTTTGCTTTTGTTACAAGATATATCATCAATTTCTTGTCTGGACGTAATTTTATTAGTTTGCTTCTAACAGCATCTTAATATGTACTCGGTAGGCTCTACATGATTCGATGATGGATGTGTGAATGTGAGCAATCAGGATATAAATTTCTTCCAACAGCAAGACATGCCGATTAGATTCGTGAATATGTTCGTGCGTCTCAGCTTTGCAGCTTCACGTTGTAGGACTAATATTTGGTACCTGACATGAGATTGAGAAATACCATGCTTTAATTAATTAGTACATACCTTGTGCAGGGCACATAAAATATATCTGATATCGCTTTTTTGTTATTTATATTTTTATCTTTTCTACCCTAATTCAGTAGCACCATTTCTTGATGTTATTTCTCTATAGGATTGTTGCTTCCACTATAGCTTTTCCCCTCTGAAATGAATTTGAATTAGGTCACTTTAGTGTCAAGGTAAAAATTTCTTTGTTCTCGGAAGAGCCAATATCCTAGGTGATCGTTAAATATTATTAATAATTACCAATTAATAATTATGTGCTTGACTGTTTGTTGATGACCAATAATTATGTATTTCACTTATAAGTAACTATCTAATTTGCATGTTCCATTTTATTTCAGATGTAACACATTCTTTGTATGTATTATGATGGATTTTAGATATGCTCACTTGATATCATTTTTCTCTTGACTCTAAAACAGGTATGTACAAGCTATTTAAGAGGGCCAAGAAGGCGGAATAGCCTCGCTTATACAGTTTCTGATTGCTAACAGTGCCATCATCAATGAGCTTCACTCTAAAGTCTGTTCATGGGAGGGTTGGGCTTCCTTCAATGCTAGGGCTGCAATTGGAGAATAAACAAGGGGTTGACATGCTTGTGAAGTTCTATTAGGTATGCTTCTCTCTCTCCCCAAATCTTTCGGTTCCTGAAGCACAAACCCTATCAGTTTGTCCATATGTAGATTTGTTTCCTTCTTGTTGGTGCACTATTCTCGGGTTTTTTTTGTGTTTCTTTCTTGCGGCCAGCTTGACCATTTACTCTGGAAGGAGTTATTCAACTAAAAAAAGAGCGAACAAGTTGAGATTCTTTTGTCTTGTCTATATCGTTCCTACAATGTTGTTTGGGTTGATTTTCTTGCTTTTTTGTAGTTTGTGGAGAGAGTTAAGTAGTAGGGTAGCCTTTCTATGGTGGTGATCGCATGCTGTGCAGCCGAGTGTAGTTAATTTGGTAGTTCATCTTACAAGAAAAATCATTCCTCTGTTTGTAGGTTTCAGGTTCCTTTTGTTGTGAGGTGCTCCATGGCCCTTTGCTTGGTTGCTCTGTGGTGAGGCAACAGAGATAATTAGCAGTCTTGTATACTAACCAAGAGAACATCCATTTCATGATTTTGGGTATTGGGTTCTCTTTGCTAAACCAGCTGCAGCTAGATGAGAGAAGCGATAAGTAATATCAGTGCATAATTTCTATCGAGTGTATTCTAATGACTACCGATATCCCCTTTCATATAGTGTGGCACTGAATCAATAGTCATTTTTGCACAATCATGTGTCATGTTCCTTTATGGATCATATAATATCAAGAGACAACTTATGGAACTGTTCAGATTTTTATGGCAGCCCTAACTTCGCTAGGTAATAACTTTATTTGGTCTTTATCCAACTGGTTTTTATCATATCAAATTACTGCAGAGCGTACTGATTTTTTTGTCACCTAGCAACGGTGCCTTTCAGTTCAACTAGCAGTTTAAACCTCCGAAGGTTTAAGGTGAACAATGAGATATTTTTGGGTTTGTTTGAACTGTTGTGTCTGTCCACTTGAGTGCCTCCATATGTGGTTCTCCTATTGCATTAGTTATATTATTATTTTTTATCATCTTGCCCAAAACTAAAGTTTCACTACATGAAAAATGACTAGTTTATTTTATACCATGTTATCCTCTTTCTCTTCCCCACAGGACAGCGTCCCTCCGCGTTCTCGATCCGGCGCCGCCACATATCATGATTCTGGATCGGGCGCAGGTCATCGCCATAAGAGAGCCTGGCTGGTGTGGTCTTCATCCTTGGTGTGGAGAAGCACGGGGGATGAGTAGGACGGGCATGGGGAAGGAGCAGCTAGGCCGGAGCTCCGGCGTTGCTCGCGTCATGGTCGAATGGAGCCGACCATCACTATTGGTTGCTGCTCGCCTATCGTCGTTCCCCAATCTCAATTGCTCATCTTTGGCTTCACCATCTTCCTCCCCTGATCATGCATCTATTTTAGATCATATAATTATGCTATATCATATATGTTGTTTAGTTCCGACTTGTGCATGTGCATGCATTAGCATTGATTTAGACAGAGATATTGCATGATTTGTACATAGGAGGAGTACGGATGATCTAGGAATAAATGTTTGAATAAAGTTAGTAGTGAGATTTAGATAGAGGTTACCTGCACTGTTCTGTTTTATGTAGATTCTAAGCTGCAAAATCAAACATGGTCCTGTTAGTAATTTGTTTGAGTTGTGAGTTTACGCATTTTCCCTTGGAATGTTTGTATGTGTGATCACTTGCTTTTAGGTTCCCAGTGGTATATCATGAGAAGTTTTTTACTCTGCACCGGGTGATCAACTACATATTTAGATGAATACACTATTCAGGACCCGAAACATTAAGATTTCTAATGTTGTTTTCCTCTTTCAAGATTGCAGTTTTCATAAGCCTTAGATAGCTAAGGTACACATAGTTTTCATTTAACATTTCTTTACTGTTCTCTCATCTCCTATATGGTGTCTAAGAAATACTAATGTAGACAATTCAAATTTTTAAATACCTTCCGCCAATTATGTGGGGAAGGTGCAACAAGCCGGCCTCGCGTTGCGATGAGTGGAGCTGGCAATTTTATGATCGGTCTCTAAATATTTATACTTGCACAGTTTGAATTAGCTTCACATGGTATATAGTTTGAACATAGGTATTCCTTAATTTTTCATATAAAAGGTTTAGAATTATTACCCTCAGTGCTAAAACTTGAAGTTACTAACAAATGCAACCGTTTCTATTACAAAAGGTTTAGAATCATTACCCTTGATGCTTGAATTTGGATCTTTCACCTTACTTGGGTAACATAGAGCCAAATGGCACATTGTCCAAATACACGTTCAAAACACTTTGGGTTTGACATGTTCTCTATCCTTGATCAAACATAAAATTACTAAAAAAAGGCAAATATTTCTCAACACGAACATGGTTTCAAATGGGTCTCTGCGCCATTTGGCGCACCGGGTCATCTAGTATTTAGAAAAACAGGTAGTAGTTTTCCTGAGCACATATCTGGGAAAGCTTGCCACACTTTATATATGTCCATACGCTAATGCAACACCATTCGAATAGTACAAATATACACTAATCCAGTGGCTAGTGCAACAGCAGAGTAGTTTTTTTTATTACGGGGTATAGTACAATGGTTTTACTGAACTTATTTCCATAAGCTAGCGCTGGAAGATTTCTATAAGCATTAACAATACAAAATGTAAAGGTAACAAGTTTCAGCATTGGTATACTAGCTGTGCAACAACATTAAACCAAATACAAAAGTCTGAAGGTAACTTGCATTGTTAACTAATGACTGTATAAAAAAATTCAAACCATGTACCTTCAAGGTAAATATCATTTCAAACTCGAGGGGACTTTGAAAATTTCTATCCCAATCTTGATAATCGATCAAACATAAAAACTTCATCGAACGGATCAGGAGAACAGCCGGAGGAGGAGGTGCCCACTCTTGACCTTTCCTCTTCTCTTCGTAATTTTTTATGCAGTTTAACCAAAACAAACTGACATCGTCGCCTTGGCATTTTGGTGACACTGTACAAAAAAATTGACTTATCTCATGAAAGTGAGGTATGTAATCTATAAGCATTAACAATGCAAAAATCCGAAGGTAGTAACAAGTTTCATCGTTGGTATATTGGCTGTGAAACAACATTAGAATGCCTTAGCTGAAAAATCTTTAACACATACATAATCGACAGCTAACCCTGAAATAATCCGGTGACATTAAATGGCATTCTTAAATTTATCGGTGGCATTATACTGAGTGCGGCATTAGTTAAATGTGGCATCACTTTAGCAGTAGCATTGCTTGACTTTCTTCTTTGGCGTTATCTTGACAAACAAAAAAGGGGGCAATAGGAGCATGGGATGCCCATTCGTACAGTGGGCGCACCAATACGATGTACCTCCACGGATGCATAGAGTGGTGCCCAGAGCAACAAATATCCAGGTAGCATATGTGGATTACGTCCCATTTTTGTTCTCATTAGCCACCTTTTTTCCTATGTGAGGACAACAAACCGATCGACCTGGTCATTCTCTATTGCGTTGTCATGCCTTTCTACCCTTTTTCACCCTTTTTCAACCAAGAGACACGAGACTCGTTCCTTAGCTACTGATTTTTTCCCTTTTTAACCAATATGCGGATTCGATGCCTAGACAGTTGGACAATACTTTCTCCCTTCCGTTCCTTATTCAACCTAGACATGGATTACTCTGCATGAAGTAGGGTTTACTTTAATAGTGCAAATTAGGGTTTTCGTCTGCGTGACCTGGAGAGCAGAGGATAGCAAATTGGGAACATGGTGGAGTGGAAAAAGATGCACATGCAGCAACGTGGCAGATGGTGCAATAAAACAAGTGTATGGTTCGAAAACAGGTAGCATACCTGAGGGTCAGCGGGAAGTGGCTTCGCTCGTGGTCGTCGTCCTCCGCACACACTACGCAGCGAGCTTGGGGACGGAGGCATCCCCCCGCGGGCGCTAGGTCTGAGAGGACGACCTTGTCCTGAGTGCGTGACCTCGCTCACTGACGACGAGTGCGCCAACGCTGCATGTCCTTTTCTTCCCCGGCGGATCTTGCTACCTCTTGAGCATTGCGTTGGTTTTCCCTTGAAGAGGAAAGGGTGATGCAGCAAATTAGCGTAAGTATTTCCCTCAATTTTTGAGAACCAAGGTATCAATCCAGTAGGAGGCTACGCGCGAGTACCTCGCACCTACACAAACAAATAAATCCTCGCAACCAACGCGATAAGGGGTTGTCAATCCCTACACGGTCACTTACGAGAGTGAGATTTGATAGATATGATAAGATAATATTTTTGGTATTTTTATAATAAAGATGCAAAGTAAAATAAAAGCAACGGAAATAACTAAGTGTTGGAAGATTAATATGATGGAAGATAGACCCGGGGGCCATATGTTTCACTAGTGGCTTCTCTCAAGAGCATAAGTATTTTACGGTGGGCGAACAAATTACTGTTGAGGAATTGACAGAATTGAGCATAGTTATGAGAATATGTAGGTACGATCATGTATATAGGCATCACGTCTGAGACAAGTAGACCGACTCTCGCATCTACTACTATTACTCCACACATCGACCGCTATCCAAAGATGCATCTAGAGTATTAAGTTCATAAGAACAGAGTAACGCTTTAAGCAAGATGACATGATGTAGAGGATAAATTCATGCAATATGATAAAACCCCCATCTTGTTATCCTCGATGGAAACAATACAATACGTGCCTTGCTGCCCCTATCACACCGGGAAAGGACACCGCAAGATTGAACCCAAAGCTAAGCACTTCTCCCATTGCAAGAAAGATTAATCTAGTAGGTCAAACCAAACTGATAATTCGAAAATACTTGCAAAGATAACCAATCATACATAAAAGAATTCAGAAGATTCAAATATTTTTCATAGATAAACTTGATCATAAACCCACAATTCATCGATCTCAACAAACACACCGCAAAAGAAGATTACATTGAATAGATCTCCACGAGAGAGGGGGAAAACATTGTATTGAGATCCAAAAAGAGAGAGGAAGCCATCTAGCTAATAACTATGGACCCGAAGGTCTGAGGTAAACTACTCACACTTCATCCGAGAGGCTATGGTGTTGATGTAGAAGTCCTCCGTGATTGATGCCCCCTCCGGCGGAGCTCTGGGACAGGCCCCAAGATGGGATCTCGTGGGTACAGAATGTTGTGGTGGTGGAATTAGGTTTTTGGCTCCGTATCTGATCGTTTGGGGGTACGTAGGTATATATAGGAGGAAGGAGTGCGTCGGTGGAGCAACATGGGGCCCACGAGGGTGGAGGGCGCGCCTGGGGGGGTAGGCGCGCCCCCTACCTCGTGGCTTCCTGCTTGATTTCTTGACGTAGGGTCCAAGTTCTCTGGACCATGCTCGTTCCAAAAATCACGTTCCCGAAGGTTTCATTCCGTTTGGACTCCGTTTGATATTCTTTTTCTGCAAAACTCTGAAATAGGCAAAAAACAGCAATTCTGGGCTGGCCCTCGAGTTAATAGGTTAGTCCCAAAAATAATATAGAAGTGAATAATAAAGCCCAATAATGTCCAAAACAGAAGATAATATAGCATGGAGCAATCAAAAATTATAGATACGTTGGAGACGTATCAAGCATCCCCAAGCTTAATTCCTGCCCGTCCTCGAGTAGGTAAATGATAAAAACAGAATTTTTGATGTGGAATGCTACTTGGCATAATTTCAATGTAATCCTTCTTAATTGTGGTATGAATATTCAGATCCGAAGGATTCAAGATAAAAGATCAATATTGACATAAAAATAATAATACTTCAAGCATACTAACTAAGCAATTATGTCCTCTCAAAATAACATGGCCAAAGAAAGTTCATCCCTACAAAATCATATAGTTTAGTCATGCTCCATTTTCGTCACACAAGAATGCTCTCATCATGCACAACCCCGATGACAAGCCAAGCAATTGTTTCATACTTTAGTAATCTCAAAGCTATAAACTTTCACGCAATACATGAGCGTGAGCCATGGATATAGCACTATGGGTGGAATAGAATATGATGATGGGGTTTATGTGGAGAAGACAAAAAGGAGAAAGTCTCACATCAACGAGGCTAATCAATGAGCTATGGAGATGCCCATCGATTGATGTTAATGCAAGGAGTAGGGATTGCCATGCAACGGATGCACTAGAGCTATAGATATATGAAAGCTCAACAAAAGAAACTAAGTGGGTGTGCATCCAACTTGCTTGCTCACGAAGACCTAGGGAACTTGAGGAGGCCCATTGTTGGAATATACAAGCCAAGTTCTTTAATGAAAAATTCTCACTAGTATATGAAAGTGACAAAACAAGAGACTCTCTATCATGAAGATTATGGTGCTACTTTGAAGCACAAGTGTGGTAAAAGGATAGTAACATTGTCCCTTCTCTCTTTTTCTCTCATTTTTTGGGCCTTCTCTTTTTATGGCCTTTCTCTTGTTTTATTCCTCACTTGGGACAATGCTCTAGAAAAATGATGATCATCACACTTCTATTTATTTACAACTCAATGATTACAACTCGATACTAGAACAAAGAATGACTCTATATGAATGCCTCCGTGATGTAATCGATATGCAATGAACCAAGAGTGACATGTATGAAAGAATTATGAACGGTGGTTTTGCCAGAAATACTATGTCAACTACATGGTCATGCAAAGCAATATGACAATGATGAACGTGTCATGATAAACGGGATGGTGGAAAGTTGCATGGCAATATATCTCAGAATGGCTATGGAAATGCCATAATAGGTAGGTATGGTGGCTGTTTTGAGGAAGATATAAGGAGGTTTATGTGTGAAAGAGCGTATCATATCACGGGGTTTGGATGCACCGTGAAGTTTGCACCAACTCTCATTGTGAGAAAGGGCAATGCACGGCAATCAAGAGGCTAGCAATGATGGAAAGGTGAGAGTGTGTATGATCCATGGACTCAACATTAGTCATAAAGAACTCACATACTTATTGCAAAAATCTACAAGTCATCAAAAACCAAGCACTATGCGCATGCTCCTTGGGGGATAGATTGGTAGGAAAGACCATCGCTCGTCCCCGACCGCCACTCATAAGGAGGACAATCAAAGAACACCTCATGTTTCAAATTTGTTACACAACGTTTACCATACGTGCATGCTACGGGACTTGCAAACTTCAACACAAGTATTTCTCAAATTCACAACTACTCAACTAGCACAACTTTTATATCACTACCTCCATGTCTCAAAACAATCATCAAGCATCAAACTTCTCTTAGTATTCAACACACTCATAAGAAAGTTTTCACTATTCTTGAATACCTAGTATATTAGGATTATTTAAGCAAATTACCATGCTATTTAAGACTCTCAAAATAATCTAAGTGAAGCACGAGAGATCAATAGTTTCTATAAAACAAATCCACCACCGTGCTCTAAAAGATATAAGTGAAGTACTAGAGCAAAAACTATATAACTCAAAAGATATAAGTGAAGCACATAGAGTATTCTAATAATTTCCGAATCATGTTTGTATCTCTCAAAAGATGTGTACATCAAGGATGATTGTGGTAAAATAAAAAATAAAGACTCAAATAATACAAGACGCTCCAAGCAAAACACATATTATGTGGTGAATAAAAATATAGCTCCAAGTAAAGTTACTGATGGAAGTAGACGAAAGAGGGGATGCCTTCCGGGGCATCCCCAAGCTTTGGCTTTTAGGTGTCCTTATATTATTTTGGGGGTGCCATGGGAATCCCCAAGCTTAGGCTCTTTCCACTCCTTGTTCCATAATCCATCAAATCTTTCACCCAAAACTTGAAAACTTCACAACACAAAACTCAACAGAAAATCTCGTGAGCTCCGTTAGCGAAACAAAACAAAAGACCACTTCAAGGTACTGCAATGAACTCATTATTGATTTATATTGGTGTTAAACCTACTGTATTCCAACTTCTCTATGGTTTATAAACTATTTTACTAGCCATAGAATCATCAAAATAAGCAAACAACACACGAAAAACAAAATCTGTCAAAAACAGAACAGTCTGTAATAATCTGTAACTAACGCAAACTTCTGGTACTCCAAAAAATCAGCCAAAATATGAAGACATAGAAAATTTGTTTATTGATCAGCAGAAATTGGAATCAATATTTTATCACGTTCTGTTGATTTTCAATAATTATTTTGGTGAACAGAAAGTTTCTGGAAATTACAGCAAGGTCAAATAACTATCATCCAAGAAGATCCTATAGGTTTAACTTGGCACAAACACTAATTAAAACATAAAAACACATCTAACCAGAGGCTAGATCAAATATTTATTCCTAAACAGAAGCAAAAAGCAAAAACTAAAACTAATATTGATTTGCCTCCCAACAAGCGCTATCGTTTAACGCCCGTAGCTAGGCATAAAAGCATGGATAGATCTAGTTATTGCCATCTTTGGCTTTCAACTTTTTAGCGGAATCAAGCTCGAATCCGGGAGGTTCTTTAAGTTTCCCTTCATATTCATAAATTTTTAGATCTAAAGAATCCAACCGCTTATTGCAAAGAGTAATCAACATATTCATGCGGTGAATATTTCTGTAACGTTCTTAAGAGGTTCAAGAGACTTCTGTAAAATCTTAGTTACTTCGCAAATTTTTTCAAAAACTTGTGTCTCTTCCTGGGTATGGTGAGGCCCCTTTTGTTGAGGTAGTGTTCCCACTATAACTTCTATAACTTCATGCGCAATATGGGGATCAATTTCAATAAAATTGCCTTTGGCAACGCAATCCAAAAGTTGTCTATGAGACATATTTAATCCAACATAAAAATTGCGAAGCAAAATTCTCAGGTTCACTTCAAAGGTACAATTACGGTAAGACTCCATTATTCTCAACCAGGCATTTTTTAAGGTTTATCCTTGTCTTTGTTTGAAGTGAAAGACTTCAAACTCAGGGGACAACGAAGATGATAAGGGACTAGCCATGACGACAAACAAACGAAAAAGAGGCGAACGGAAAAGAGAGGGCGAATAAAATGGCAAGGGTGAAGTGGGGGAGAGGAAAAACGAGAGGCAAATGGCAAATAATGTAATGCGGGAGATAAGGGTTTGTGATGGGTACTTGGTGTGTTGACTTTTGCATAGACCTCCCCGGCAACGGCGCTAGAAATCCTTCTTGCTACCTCTTGAGCACTGCGTTGGTTTTCCCTTGAAGAGGAAAGGGTGATGCAGCAAAGTAGCGTAAGTACTTCCCTCAGTTTTTGAGAACCAAGGTATCAATCCAATAGGAGGCTACGCGTGAGTCCCTCGCACCTACACAAACAAATAAATCCTCGCAACCAACGCGATAAGGGGTTGTCAATCCCTACACGGTCACTTACGAGAGTGAGATCTGATAGATATGATAAGATAATATTTTTGGTATTTTTGTAATAAAGATGCAAAGTACATAAACACAACGGAAATAACTAAGTGTTGGAAGATTAATATGATGGAAGATAGACCCGGGGGCCATAGGTTTCACTAGTGGCTTATCTCAAGAACATAAGTATTTTACGGTGGGTGAACAAATTACTATTGAGCAATTGACATAATTGAGCATAGTTGTGAGAATATCTAGGTATGATCATGTATATAGGCATCACGTCCGAGACAAGTAGACCGACTCCTGCCTGCATCTACTACTATTACTCCACACATCGACCGCTATCCAGCATGCATCTAGAGTATTAAGTTCATAAGAACAGAGTAACGCTTTAAGCAAGATGGCATGACGTAGAGGGATAAATTCATGCAATATGATAAAAATGTTGGGAAACGTAGTAATTTCAAAAAAATTCCTACGAACACGCAAGACCATGGTGATGGCATAGCAACGAGAGGGAAGAGTGTCCGTCCACGTACCCTCGTAGACCGAAAGCGGAAGCGTTATAACAACGCTGTTGATGTAGTCGTACGTCTTCACGATCCGTCCGATCCAAGCACCGAACGTACGGCACCTCCGAGTTCTGCACACGCTCAGCTCGATGACGATCCCCGGACTCGATCCAAAGCAAAGTGTCGGGGATGAGTTCCACAAGACGACGGGCGTGGTGACGATGTTGATGCTCCACCGACGCAGGGCTTCGCCTAAGCTCCATGACGATATGACTTCTCCGCGCAGGGCTTCGCCTAAGCTCCGCGACGATATGACCGAAGTGGAATATGGTGGAGGGGGCACCGTGACACGGCTAAAGAACGATCCGTAGATCAACTTGTGTGTCTTGGGGTGCCCCCTGCCTCAGATATAAAGGAGCAAGGAGGAGGTGGCCGGCCAAGGAGGAGGCGCACTACAGGTGTGGAGTCCTACTAGGACTCCCTAGTCCTAGTAGGATTCCACCTCCCTTGTTGGAGTAGGAGAGGGGGAAAGAAGGGAGAAGGAGAAGGAAAGGGGCTGCGCCTTGTCCACCCGGACCTGAAGGGGGGCGCAGGCCTCCTCCCTTTTGGCCTCTCTCCTCTATTCCCGTATGGCCCAATAAGGCCCATATACTCCCCGGCGAATTCCCGTAACTCTCCGGTACTCCGAAAGATACCCGAATCATTCAGAACCTTTCCGAACTCCGAATATAGTCGTCCAATATATCGATCTTTACGTCTCGACCATTTCGAGACTCCTCGTCATGTCCCCGATCTCATCCGGGACTCCGAACTCCTTCGGTACATCAAAACTCATAAACTCATAATATAACTGTCATCGAAACCTTAGCGTGCGGACCCTACGGGTTCGAGAACTATGTAGACATGACCTAGAACTATTCTCGGTCAATAACCAATAGCGGAACCTGGATGCCCATATTGGTTCCTACATATTCTACGAAGATCTTTATCGGTCAAACCGCATAACAACATACGTTGTTCCCTTTGTCATTGGTATGTTACTTGCCCGAGATTTGATCGTCGGTATCCAATACCTAGTTCAATCTCGTTACCGGCAAGTCTCTTTACTCGTTTACGTAATGCATCATTCCGTAACTAACTCATTAGCTACATTGCTTGCAAGGCTTATAGTGATGTGCATTACCGAGAGGGCCCAGAGATACCTCTCCGACAATCGGAGTGACAAAACCTAATCTCGAAATACGCCAACCCAACATGTACCT
This sequence comes from Aegilops bicornis, assembly GCA_021605145.1. NCBI lineage: Eukaryota > Viridiplantae > Streptophyta > Magnoliopsida > Poales > Poaceae > Aegilops > Aegilops bicornis. The sequence goes on along the minus strand of CM038674.1, from coordinate 586,339,295 downwards.
TTGGAGACACCTGTAGTACTCCTTTATAATCACCCAGTTACGTTGTGACGTATGGTAGTACCCAAAGTGTTCCTCCGGTAAACGGGAGTTGCATAATCTCATAGTTACAGGAACATGTATAAGTCATGAAGAAAGCAATAGCAACATACTAAACGATCAAGTGCTAGGCTAACGGAATGGGTCATGTCAATCAGATCATTCTCCTAATGATGTGATCCGTTAATCAAATGACAACTCATGTCTATGGTTAGGAAACATAACCATCTTTGATTAACGAGCTAGTCAAGTAGAGGCATACTAGTGACACTCTGCTTGTCTATGTATTCACACATGTATTATGTTTCCGGTTAATACAATTCTAGCATGAATAATAAGCATTTATCATGATATAAGGAAATAAATAATAACTTTATTATTGCCTCTAGGGCATATTTCCTTCAGTCCCACTTGCACTAGAGTCAATAATCTAGTTCACATCGCCATGTGATTCAACATCAATAGTTCACATCTATATGTGGTTAACACCCATAGTTCACATCGACATGTGACCAACACCCAAAGGGTTTACTAGAGTCAGTAATCTAGTTCACATCGCCATGTGATTAACACCCAAAGAGTACTAAGGTGTGATCATGTTTTGCTTGTGAGATAATTTTAGTCAACAGGTCTGTCACATTCGTGAGCCGTAAGTATTTTGCAAATCTCTATGTCTACAATGCTCGCACGGAGCTACTCTAGCTAATTGCTCCCACTTTCAATATGTATCTAGATCGTGACTTAGAGTCATCCAGATCGGTGTCAAAACTTGCATCGACGTAACCCTTTACGGCGAACCTTTTTCACTTCCATAATCGAGAAACATATCCTTATTCTACTAAGGATAATTTTGACCGTTGTCCATTGATCTACTCCTAGATCACTATTGCACTCCTTGCCAAGCATAGTGGTAGGGTATGCAATAGATCCGGTACACAAGATGACATACTTTATAGAACCTATGGCTGATGCATAGGGAATGACTTTCATTCTCTTTCTATCTTCTGCCGTGGTCGGATTTTGAGTCTTACTCAATCTCACACCTTGTAACACAGGCAAGAACTCTTTCTTTGGCTGTTCCATTTTGAACTACTTCAAAATCTTGACAAGGTATGTACTTATTGAAAAACTTATCAAGCGTCTTGATCTATCTCTATAGATCTTGATGCTCAATATGTGAGCAGCTTCACTGAGGTCCTTCTTTGAGAAACTCCTTTCAAATACTCCTTTATGCTTTGCAGAATAATTCTACATTATTTCCGATTAACAATATGTCATTCACATATACTTATCAGAAATGTTGTAGTGCTCCCCACTCACTTTCTTGTAAATACAGACTTCTTCAAAAGTCTCAGATAAAACCATATGCTTTGATCACACTATCAAAGCGTTTATTCCAACGCCGAGATGCTTGCACCCGTCCATAGATGGATCGCTGGAGCTTGCACATTTTGTTAGCTCCTTTAGGATTGACAAAACCTTCTCGTTGCATCATATACAACTCTTCTTTAATAAATCCATTAAAGAATGTAGTTTTGACATCCATTTGCCAGATTTCATAAAATGTGGCAATTGCTAACATGATTCGGACAGACTTAAGCATCGCTACAGTTGAGAAAATCTCATTTGTAGTCAACTCCTTGAACTTGTCGAAAACCTTTTTGTGACAAGTCGAGCTTTGTAGATAGTAACACTACTATCAGTGTCCGTCTTCCTCTTGAAGATCCATTTATTTAACATGGCTTGCTGATCATCGAGCAAGTCAATCAAAGTCCATACTTTGTTCTCATACATGGATCCTATCTCAGATTTCATGGCCTCAAGCCATTTCGCGGAATCTGGGCTCATCATCGCTTCCTCATAGTCCGTAGGTTCATCATGGTCTAATAACATGACTTCCAGAACACGATTACCATACCACTCTGGTGCGGATTTTGCTCTTGGAAGACCTACGAGGTTTGGTAGCAACTTGATCTGAAGTTTCATGATCATCATCATTAACTTCCTCACTAATTGGTGTAGGAATCACTGGAACTGATTTCTGTGACGAACTACTTTCCAATAAGGGAGAAGGTACAATTACCTCATCAAGTTCTACTTTCCTCCCACTCACTTCTTTCGAGAGAAACTTCTTCTCTAGAAAGGATCCATCTTAGCAACGAAAAACTTGTCTTCGGATCTGTGATAGAAGGTGTACCCAATAGTTACCTTTGGGTATTCTATGAAGACGCACTTCTCCGATTTGGGTTCGAGCTTATCAGGTGAAAAACTTTTCACATAAGTATCAAAACTCAAACTTTTAAGAAACGACAGCTTAGGTTTCTTTGTTAAACCATAGTTCATATGGTGTCGCCTCAACGGATTTAGATGGTGCCCTATTAAACGTGAATGCAAATGTCTCTAATGCATAACCCCAAAACGATATTGTTAAATCGTTAAGAGACATCATTGATCGCACAATATAAAAATAAAGTACGTTTACGACGTTCGGACACACAATAACTTTGTGGTGTTCCTGGTGGCGTGAGCTGTGAAACTATTCCACTTTGTTTTAATTGAAGACCAAACTCGTATCTCAAATATTCATCTCCACGATCAGATCGCAGAAACTTTATTTTCTTGTTACGATGATTTTCTACTTCACTCTGAAATTATTTGAACTTTTCAACTATTTCAGACTTATGTTTCATCAAGAAGATATACGCATATCTGCTCAAATCATCTGTGAAGGTCGGAAAATAATGATACTTGCCACGAGCATCAACACTCATTGAATCGCATACATCGGTATGTATTATTTCCAATAAGTCAAGAGCTTGTTCCATTGTTCCGAGAACGGAGTTTTAGTCATCTTGCCCAAAAGGCACGGTTCGCAAGCATCAAATGATTCATAATCAAGTGATTCCAAAAGTCCATCAAGATGGAGTTTTCTTCATGCGCTTTACACCAATATGGCCTAAACGGCAAGGCCACAAATAAGTTGCACTATCATTATTAACTTTGCATCTTTTGGTTTCAATATTATGAATATGTGTATCACTATGATCGAGATCCAATGAACCATTTTCATTGGGTGTGTAACCATATAAGGTTTTATTCATGTAAACAGAACAACAATTTATTCTCTTACTTAAATGAATAACCGTATTGCAATAAACATGATCAAATCATATTTATGCTCAACACCAAATAACACTTATTTAGGTTCCACACTAATCCCGAAAGTATAGGGAGTGTGCGATGATGATCATATTAATCTTGGAACTACTTCCAACACTCATCGTCACTTCCCTTCGACTAGTTTCTGTTCATTCGGCAACTCCCGTTTCAAGTTACTACTCTTAGCGACTGAACCAGTATCAAATACCGAGGGGTTGCTACGAACACTAGTAAAATACATATCAATAATCTGTATATCAAATATACCTTTGTTCACTTTGCCATCCTTCTTATCCGCCAAATACTTGGGGTAGTTCCGCTTCTAGTGACCAGTTCCATTGCAGCAAAAGCACTTAGTCTCGTGCTTAGGTCCAGACTTGGGCTTCTTTCACTCGAGCAGCAACTTGCTTGCCGTTCTTCTTGAAGTTCCCTTCTTCCCTTTGCCCTTTTTTGAGACTAGTGGTCTTGTCAATCATCAACACTTGATGCTCTTTCTTGATTTCTACCTTCGCCGATTTTAGCATCGCGAAGAGCTCGAGAATCTTTTCATCATCCCTTGCATACTATAGTTCATCACGAAGTTCTACTAACTTAGTGATGGTGACTAGAGAATTCTGTCAATCACTATCTTATCTGGAAGATTAACTCCCACTTGATTCAAGCGATTGAAGTACTCGGACAATCTGAGCACATGCTCACTAGTTGAGCGATTCTCCTCCATCTTTTAGCTATAGAACTTGTTGGAGACTTCATATCTCTCAACTCGGTATTTGCTTGAAATATTAACTTCAATTCCTGGAACATCTCATATGGTCCATGACGCTCAAAACGTCTTTGAAGTCCCGATTCTAAGCCGTTAAGCATGGTGCACTAAACTATCGTGTAGTCATCATATTGAGCTAGCCAAACGCTCATAACGCCCGTGATTCCGCTCCCTGCAATAGGTCTGTCACCTAGCGGTGCATTAAGGACATAATTCTTCACAAGCAGCAATGAGGATAAACCTCGGATCACGGATCCAATCCGCATCATTGCTACTAACATCTTTCAATACAATTTTCTCTAGGAACACATATAAAAACATAGGGAAGCAACAACGCGAGCTATTGATCTACAACATAATTTGTAAAATACTACCGGGACTAAGTTCATGATAAATTAAAGTTCAATTAATCATATTACTTAAGAACTCCCACTTAGATAGACATCTCTCTAGTCATCTAAGTGATTACGTGATCCAAATCAACTAAACCATGTCCGATCATCACGTGAGATGGAGTAGTTTCAATGGTGAACATCACTATGTTGATCATATCTACTATATGATTCACGCTCGACCTTTCGGTCTCCGTGTTCCGAGGCCATATCTGTTATATGCTAGGCTCGTCAAGTTTAACTCGAGTATTCAGCGTGCGCAACTTTTTTGCACCCGTTGTATTTGAACGTAGAGCCTATCACACCCGATCATCACGTGGTGTCTCAGCACGAAGAACTTTCGCAACGGTGCATACTCAGGGAGATCACTTCTTGATAATTTTTTAGTGAGAGATCATCTTATAATGCTACCGTCAATCAAAGCAAGATAAGATGCATAAAGGATAAACATCACATGCAATCAATATAAGTGATATGATATGGTCATCATCATCTTGTGCTTGTGATCTCCATCGCCAAGCACCGTCATGATCACCATCATCACCGGCGCCGACACCTTGATCTCCATCGTAGCATCGTTGTCGTCTCGCCAACTATTGCTTCTCGACTATCGCCATCGCTTAGTGATAAAGTAAAGCAATTACATGGCGCTTGCATTTCATACAATAAAGCGACAACCATATGGCTCTCGCCAATGCCGAAAACTCGGTTACAAAACATGATCATCTCATACAATAAAATATAGCATCACGTCTTGACCACATCACATCACAACATGCCCTGCAAAAACAAGTTAGACGTCCTCTACTTTGTTGTTGCAAGTTTTACGTGGCTGCTACGGGCTGAGGAAGAACCGTTCTTACCTACGCATCAAAACCACAACGATAGTTTGTCAAATAGACTCCGTTTTAACCTTCTCAAGGACCGGGCGTAGCCATACTCGGTTCAACTAAAGTGAGAGAGACAGACACCCGCCGGTCACCTTTAAGCAACGAAAGTGCTCGAGCGGTGAAACCAGTCTCGCGTAAGCGTCTGGCGTAATGTCGGTCCGGGCCGCTTCATCTCACAATACCGCTGAACCAAAGTATGACATGCTTTGGTAGGCAGTATGACTTGTATCGCCCACAACTCACTTGTGTTCTACTCGTGCATATGACATCAACGCATAAAACCAGGCTCGGGCGCCATCATGGGAAACGTAGTAATTTCAAAAATTTCCTACGAACACGCAAGACCATGGTGATGGCATAGCAACGAGAGGGAAGAGTGTCCGCCCACGCACTCGTGAGACCGAAAGCGGAAGCGTTATAACAACGCTGTTGATGTAGTCGCACGTCTTCACGATCCGACCGATCCAAGCACCGAACGTGCGGCACCTCCGAGTTCTGCACACGCTCAGCTCGATGACGATCCCGGACTCCGATCCAGCAAAGTGTCGGGATGAGTTCCACAAGACGACGTGGCAGGACGATGTTGATGCTCCACCGACGCAGGCTTCGCCTAAGCTCCGCGACGATATGACTTCTCCGCGCAGGGCTTCGCCTAAGCTCCGCGACGATATGACCAAGTGGAATATGGTGGAGGGGGCACCGACACGGCTAAAGAACGATCCGTAGATCAACTTGTGTGTCTTGGGGTGCCCCCGCCTGTGATATAAAGGAGCAAGGAGGAGGTGGCCGGCCAAGGAGGAGGCGCACTACAGGTGGAGTCCTACTAGGACTCCCTAGTCCTAGTAGGATTCCACCTCCCTTGTTGGAGTAGGAGGGGAAAGAAGGGGAGAAGGAGAAGGAAAGGGGCTGCGCCTTGTCCAATTCGGACCTGAAGGGGCGCAGGCCTCCCTTTGGCCTCTCTCCTCTATTCCCGTATGGCCCAATAAGGCCCATATACTCCCGGCGAATTCCCGTAACTCTCCGGTACTCCGAAGATACCCAATCATTCGAACCTTTCCGAACTCCGAATATAGTCGTCCAATATATCGATCTTTACGTCTCGACCATTTCGAGACTCCTCGTCATGTCCCCGATCTCATCCGGGACTCCGAACTCCTTCGGTACATCAAAACTCATAAACTCATAATATAACTGTCATCGAAACCTTAAGCGTGCGGACCCTACGGGTTCGAGAACTATGTAGACATGACCTAGAACTATTCTCGGTCAATAACCAATAGCGGAACCTGGATGCCCATATTGGTTCCTACATATTCTACGAAGATCTTTATCGGTCAAACCGCATAACAACATAATGCTTGTTCCCTTTGTCATTGGTATGTTACTTGCCCGAGATTTGATCGTCGGTATCCAATACCTAGTTCAATCTCGTTACCGGCAAGTCTCTTTACTCGTTTACGTAATGCATCATTCCGTAACTAACTCATTAGCTACATTGCTTGCAAGGCTTATAGTGATGTGCATTACCGAGAGGGCCCGGAGATACCTCTCCATAATCGGAGTGACAAAACCTAATCTCGAAATCGCCAACCCAACATGTACCTTTGGAGACACCTGTAGTACTCCTTTATAATCACCCGATTACGTTGTGACGTATGGTAGTACCCAAAGTGTTCCTCCGTAAACGGAGTTGCATAATCTCATAGTTACAGGAACATGTATAAGTCATGAAGAAAGCAATAGCAACATACTAAGCGATCAAGTGCTAGGCTAACGGAATGGGTCATGTCAATCAGATCATTCTCCTAATGATGTGATCCCGTTAATCAAATGACAACTCATGTCTATGGTTAGGAAACATAACCATCTTTGATTAACGAGCTAGTCAAGTAGAGGCATACTAGTGACACTCTGTTTGTCTATGTATTCACACATGTATTATGTTTCCGGTTAATACAATTCTAGCATGAATAATAAGCATTTATCATGATATAAGGAAATAAATAATAACTTTATTATTGCCTCTAGGGCATATTTCCTTCAAAAAACCCCATCTTGTTATCCTCGATGGCAACAATACAATACGTGCCTTGCTGCCCCTACTGTCACTGGGAAAGGACACCGCAAGATTGAACCCAAAGCTAAGCACTTCTCCCATTGCAAGAAAGATCAATCTAGTAGGCCAAACCAAACTGATAATTCGAAGAGACTTGCAAAGATAACCAATCATACATAAAAGAATTCGGAAGATTCAAATATTGTTCATAGATAAACTTGATCATAAACCCACAATTCACCAGTCTCAACAAACACACCGCAAAAGAAGATTACATCGAATAGATCTCCACGAGAGAGTGGGAGAACATTGTATTGAGATCCAAAAAGAGAGAGGAAGCCATCTAGCTAATAACTATGGACCCGAAGGTCCGAGGTAAACTACTCAAACTTCATCGGAGAGGCTATGGTGTTGATGTAGAAGCCCTCCGTGATCGATGCCCCCTCCGGCGGAGGTCCGGAACAGGCCCCAAGATGGGATCTCATGGGTACAGAAGGTTGCGGCGGTGGAATTAGCTTTTTGGCTCCGTATCTGATCGTTTGGGGGTACGTAGGTATATATAGAAGGAAGGAGTACGTTGGTGGAGCAAAATGGGGCCCACGAGGGTGGAGGGCGCGCCTGGGGGGGTAGGCGCGCCCCCTACCTCGTGGCTTCCTGCTTGATTTCTTGACGTAGGGTCCAAGTCCTCTGGATCATGTTCGTTTCGAAAATCACGTTCCCGAAGGTTTCATTCCGTTTGGACTGCTTTTGATATTCTTTTCCTGAACTGTGAAATAGGGAAAAAACAACAATTCTGGGCTGGGCCTCCGGTTAATAGGTTAGTCCCAAAAATAATATAAAAGTGAATAATAAAGCCCAATAATGTCCAAAACAGAAGATAATATAGCATGGAGCAATTAAAAATTATAGATACATTGGAGACGTATCAGATCTCAGACCACCGATGAGGAGGGAGAGAGAGGCCGTCTTTTTAGATCTGGATAGAGGGTGATAGTGTGAGCAGCAAGTGGGCAACCCTTAGCAAGAAAGCGCTGAATATCCAGCCTATATATCTTTTTTGATACTAGTACTAGAGGTGGAGTAGTGGTAGAGTAGTTTATATTTTCTCTGCATACAATACCAGTTAGTCGTGCTTCAAAACAGAACAACACGCCATTAAAAAAATAAAGGTCAATAACTAATGCGGCACCTCAGGCCAACGCGACCAGATTGCATTTTGCATGAGAAATTACACACCATGTTTCGTTGACATGTGGTCTCGTTCCAACATGTCAGTGAGACGTCGGTGAGTTCTTTTGTACAATTTCCAAACGGACGTCTATCTCGGCCGGGGCGCCTCTTCGTGTATCGTGGCAACCGTCCACCGCCTCTTCGCCTTTCCCTCTTGATTTGGAACTGCTATCACACGCTCTTCCTCCCCCCTCCATTTGCCTTCACCCTTCCTTCTGCCATTGTTCAATTGTCTTCTCCATGGAGGGAATAGGCGGGAAACGACCCTGTTATCCTTGCCCCGATTTGAAAGATGACGTGGTGGAGGAACTCATTGATCGGTGCGACGTCATCACCTCGGCTAGCATGGCAGGTTCGTTTAAGACCATTCTCGACCCAACTAATAACATCATTACAAGGAACCCAAGGGTCCAGGAGCGGTTTGATCTCCTCTATCTTGTTCGTCGTGACCCTGCTGACGACTGGCACGTGAACAATGGAAGCCTCACCTTGTGCAAGTTGATGCCGCTTGATAATGATATGTGTGATGTTAAGATGCCATCGCTTGAGGGTAAGGCTTGGGCAGGCGCAAATGGAGATTCGGTGTAACAGCCCAAATTTTCAATTTGGAATGTTATACATTAGATCATCATTGCATATCATGTTTCATTGCATTGTGGTCGATCCTAGAAATTCTACGCAACTCAAGAACCCACGGAGAGAGTTGGGGATTTCACTATTTTCATATTCGAGTTTCTCTCGAATTTTGAAAAAAGGATCTTTGATTTTAATTATTTTTCTCTCAATATTTCTTTAATTAAAAATAAAATAGAGATGATAAAATGACTTCCTCAAAATAAAGAAATATCAGAGATTTAATATTAAAATCAAATAAGATTTTTATTCGGAGTTTTGTCGCTATTTTATTTGAATTAGGAAAAATATGCGTTTTTCAAAATTTCATCTTAGGCGCAAATAAATGTTCACCTTGTCCGGCCTATTTTTAGAGGACGGGGAAAAGTTATTTCTGGATTTTTGGAGTCCGTTTAGTATTTCTTTTCTTTCTTTTTCTGCACGTTGGAACTATTTAAAATAAATATTCAAACCGACTTCGGGCCGTACCCGGCCAGGAGACCTCGGGCCGGCCCTTTATAAGCCGCCGCGCGCGCCCCGCAGCCAACCAGCCCCGCCAGCGCCCAAACCCTAACCCTAACCCCCCCCACGCCGCCACGCCGCTGCCTCCTCGCGCCCGCCCGCTGCCGCCATCACGCCGCGCCACATATGCCGCTGCCAGCGCCATCGCACGCCGCCGCCGCCGCCCCACTGCCTGTCGCCACCGACCACCACCGCCGGAGCCGCTGCCCCGCCGCCCACCGGAGTTCGAGTTAGCCGCCGGTTTGTTTAAAAAAACCGATCGGTTTTATTTCGTAAACCCTAGTTTGGGTTTTGTTTAGAACGGTTCGGTTTATTTTGTTGGTTTAGTAATTTGGTGAACGCCCGTCCGTTTGTTCGTTTTGACAAACGGTTTTCATCGTTTAGTCGCAGACAGCAAATGTTCATTCGTTAGCCTGTTCGTCAGTTTTTCTTTTTCTCAGATTTTCCGCGATTAGTGTCGATCGCGATTTCTTATCCGATTTTCGTTCTAGTATAACTTTTCGCTCGTTTATCGGAATCAGGCGATTCAAGCGCCTAGAGTTCCGTCTCGAAACCCTCTTTCTGTTTAGCCAACTTAAACAAGTTTTTGCTACTATAAAATTTGATTTAGTCCAGATTAGTAAACGAAGCTTGTTTCTTTCGCCATTTGAGTTTTGTTGCTTCGTTTGATTTGATTCTTTTTGCAAACCGGAGTTCTTAAGTTGAACTTTCTGGTTAGATCTCTTATTTGCGTTTTACATGTGCCCTTGCTTGATTGCTTATTGTATGCTTGTTTGTTTGCGATAGAGTACCCGGAGTGCGAAGCATGCTACTACGAGTCTCTAGGTTTTGCGGATCATCAGCAAGGTAAGTAACACTTTGATCATACCTCTTTACTGCCCAGTTTTATTGCATTAGATCAATCCTCAAACAATTGCATGGATAGGATCTGAATTAAATTGTGGGTTGGGAAGTAGCTGAGGTAGTACCTATTCACCTGTTTATTATCAAACCCTCGGAGTTACTTCTACGTCATGCTTATTCACGTAGACGTGGATTGGGTTTGAGTGTATCCATGACAGATGTGAGATTGTTAATTAATGGTTAAACTTAAGGTGGCAACTTAAATACACATCTGGGTGGATTGAGTCACCTGGGGAAACCAGTGATTGCCTGTATTTTTTTGGAAATCCTGGGGTACCGTGTGATTCTCCTATGGACTGCCACCCAGGCTCAAAGGGATCATGAGATTATTCATACTAGAAATTTCCGTGTGCAGCCACAAGCTATTATGGGCTCTAGCATAGTTGATTAAGTCGTGTGAACTCTTATAGCGGTAGATTAGCACATGTAGGGGATGTAGGTGGTACAGTCTACCCATCGTAAGGTGCTAACGCTTCCGAAAGACTGTGTCTCAGTCATCCGTTTCCCAAACATCATGTAGTGCGAGAAATCCAACGGAGGAGATCGAGTCTTGTGGGGAAAAGTGCACAAACCTCTGCAGAGTGTACAAACTAATCATGGTTAGCCGTGTCCCCGGTTATGGACATCTCGAGTATCTGGTTCTTGGATTACCGTGTTGATCTCATCACTACTTAATTAATTTGATGGGTTGTTAATGATTACTTTTAATTGGGATTGAGAGGGGGTTTACCTTCTCAATGTTTTCAACAAACTTTGTAGTTAAGTAAAATATATTCCTTTGTAGTAGGGAAAAATTGGCTTTTCGCAAAACATATTAACCATACAGCCTCCACCAGCCATATATGCATGTAGTGATAGCATTATTCGGTTCATTACTCTCTTGTGTTACATTGCCATCATATTCCATGTGCTGACCCATTTTTAGGCTGCAACAAATCATGTTGCAGAATTTTCAGACGACGATTAAGGAGCCTTAGGTCGTGGTCTTTCACTCAGTGATGCCGTTGGAGTTGATGGACTCACTTTATCTTCCAAGCCTTCCACTGTTATCGTATTAGATGGCCTTAAGCCATATTTATTGTAATAATTTCTCTCTTGAGACATTCGATGTAATAAGTGTGTGATTGCTACTCTGTTATAAATCCTTCAAGTACTGTGTGTGTCAGCATTACCGATCCAGGGATGACACTGATGCATGAGATCGATCGCTTGAGGTCCTGGTCGCTACAAAGATGGTATCAGAGCACACGCTGACTGTAGGACACGACCACTAAGCTAAAGCCCTATATCACTACTCTCTTCTCATTTTCTAACTCCTCTCCATTTTCTACTCTTTAGGATGGCGGATGCAAGGATCAAGTTCATGCAACCGGATGAAGACACCCCATTCGGACGCCACTTGAAGGAAGTAAATAGGTACCTAAACATCGGAATACCAAGCTTCACCGAGACTTACAACGCCACTTTACCAGAAGAGGAGCGCTGGATGATCCAAGTTCAATTTCCAGGAAGGACATTCACGCCAGTCACTGAGCCCATAGAGTTTTCCTTTGATGCCCCAACCCGGAGTCTAGGAAAGAGTATGGTAGCTCACATCACCATGGGACGCATTGGAGAAGTTTACCACAATGATCTCGAGGATACAATCTACCAGATTTGTGGGCGCCGAGATGAGCAATGGGAGATGATTAGCACCAGGAAGGATAGATCGATTGCCTCTTTCATCCAGGAGTTAAACCAGCACATTTGACGCCAGGAGAACCAGATGTGCGCAGGCATGGCGGATTTGAAGAACGCAATGACAAGGATCACAGAACTGGAGGAAGAACTCAAGGCTACACGCGAGGATTATATGGAGGAAATCGTCATACTAGTGGAGAAGAATGACCACCTGGCAAGGAAGCTAGGAGTTTTAATGGGAGATCCTGCGCGAGCAGGAGAAGATGACAGTTCCACTTGGTCGGAAAACTACATCATCATCGACGACACCGACTCAGATCCTGATGATAGCGATGATGACTATGTTGATGAAGCTAGAGCAGATATCATGGAGTCTTTGACCGATCAATTTTTCTAGTCGACCACCATATCAGTAGTAGTATTCCACCATGTATATAGTATAGTCCGAGCACTTTTGTAATGATACTTATAGACCGACTGTATGCCCTTGCTTGATTGATTGAGTGATATGTTTGTGTTTGTCTCATGTGTATATGGGTAGTGTTTTCCCCCTAGACCTCATTCTATTCTGATTTACCTTTTCTAAACCCAGCAGATGCCTCCGAGACGCGACAATGGATTTGCTTTCCCATCGGAGCTCACTCACTTGATCCAGCAGCAGAATGCATTGATGCAGATACTAGTCCAGAATCAGAATCAGGGGAACAACAACAACAACAACCCACCACCACCCCCACCAGTTGATCACTTAGCCCGTTTTCTTAGGCTGAATCCGCCGGTATTCTCCAGTAGCACCGAGCCGATTGTTGCAGATGATTGGCTCCGCAAGATTGAAAGGGAGTTTACCACTGCAGGATGCACCGATGCGGAGAGAGTGCGTTTTGCCGCACATCATCTTGATGGACCCGCATCATCTTGGTGGGAGAATTTCATAGTCACTTACCCTATTGACACTGTGACATGGGACGAGTTCCAGCAGGCTTTTCGCACTGCCCATGTTTCAGCAGGAGCTATGGCCATGAAGAAGCATGAGTTTCGCAACTTACGCCAAGGAGGGTGCATTGTTGGCCAATATGTGGATGATTTTAGTAAGTTAGCACGTTATGCCCCAGATGACGTCGCTACAGATGCAGCTAAGAAGGAGAAGTTTCTGGAAGGACTGAATGATGAGCTGAGCATGCAGTTGATGGTGGCAAATCTCAATAACTATCAGGAGTTGGTGGATAGAGCTCTCATGCTTGAAGGGAAGCAGCAGCAGATTGACAGCCGCAAAAGGAAGTATGGACAAGGGAAGTACAATTCTGGAGCCCAGCAGAGACCCCATTACACCCCGAATTTAGGAGGACTTGTTCATAACCCTGGAGGTCACACTCATAATGGAGGAAGTTCGCACAATCATAGTGACCCAAGAACGGTAATGGTAATGGAGGAAGCATCGGACAGAACCGTTCCAACCCGGCAACACCCGCCAAGAAGGATTTAAGCCACGTGACTTGCTACAAATGCCAGAAGACCGGACATTACGCCAATGAATGTCCTGAAGCCAAGAATGGAAATGGCAATGGAAGCTCTGGGAAGAAGCCCAACCCGTTCAACAGGGTACAAGTGAACCACGTTAATGTGGAGGAGGTTGAAGCCCAGCCAGATGTAGTAATAGGTAAGTTTTTGGTTAAGTCATTTACTGCAGTCATACTTTTTTATACTGGTGCATCGCATTCATATATATCAAGGGGATTCGTGGATAAGTTGAAACTACCAACCCAAGCCCTTAGGTCACCCATGTTAGTAACCTCGCGAGGAGCAGAGTATATGGCTAGCGTATGGTGTGATCAGTTACCATTAAGGATTGGTAACTACTTGTTTCCCTCGGACCTAATAGTATTGGAGTCACAAGGACTAGATGTGATATTAGGCATGGATTGGTTATCTAAGTATGGAGAGAACATTGACTGCGCCAGTAAGTCGATTTTTCTTACCACCCCAGAAGGAAGAAGGATGAAGTATGTATCTCGGCATGTGCCGAATAGGACTCAATTAAATTCCTTATCAGGAGTTGTACAGGAGGAAGTACCGGTGGTGAAGGATTTTCCGGATGTATTTCCAGAAGAGTTGCCAGGCATGCCACCAGATAGAGGCATTGAGTTTTTGATCGAGCTTTTGCCAGGCACAAGGCCAATATCTAAGAGACCGTACAGAATGCCCGCAAAGGATTTAGAGGAAATTAAAAATCAGATTAAGGAGTTACTGGATAAAGGTTATATCCGCCCAAGTTCGTCACCTTGGGGATCCCCAGTACTTCTAGTGGAGAAAGAGGATGGATCGTTGAGGATGGTTGTTGATTATCGTGGATTGAATGAAGTGAAGATCAAGAACAAGTACCCACTGCCGATGATCAATGATTTGTTTGACCAGCTGCAAGGAGCGAAGGTGTTTTCCAAGATCGATCTATGATCAGGGTACCACCAGCTGAAGATTCGGGAGCAGGACATACCTAAGACAGCCTTTACAACGAGGTACGGGCTGTATGAGTATACCGTTATGTCATTTGGTCTAGCCTATTTTATGAACATGATGAACAAAGTGTTTATGGAGTTTTTGGATCAGTTTGCCGTGGTGTTCATTGACGACATTCTGGTCTACTCGAAGAACGAAGAAGAGCATAAGGAGCACTTGCATTTGGTACTTGGTAAGCTCAGAGAACATCAGTTATACGCCAAGTTCAGCAAGTGCGAGTTTTGGCTGAAGGAAGTTGGATTTCTTGGACATGTTATATCCGGGGAAGGAATAGCAGTAGACCCCACCAAAGTTGTCACTGTGACAAATTGGGAGTCACCCACGTCAGTTGGAGAGATCCGGAGTTTTCTTGGACTCGCAGGATATTACCGAAGGTTCATTGAGAATTTCTCTAAGATTGCAAAGCCCATGACGGAGTTGTTGAAGAAGGACACCAAATTCAATTGGACTGAGGAATGTGAGGCCAGTTTTCAGGAGTTGAAGAGACGCTTGGTTACATCACCAGTGTTGATTCTGTCAGATCAACACAAAGATTATGAAGTGTATTACGACGCTTCTCGTCGAGGACTTGGAGCCGTACTTACGCAGGAGGGAAGAGTTTTTTCATATGCCTCACGAGAGCTAGAACCCCATGAGTTAAATTATGCTACGCATGATTTGGAGTTAGCAGCCTTAGTGCATGAGTTGAAGACATGGAGATATTTTCTCATCGGAAACCATTGCGAGGTATACACGGATCATAAGAGTTTGAAGTATATCTTCACGCAGAAGGAGTTAAATCTCAGGCAGAGGAGATGGTTAGAGCTAATAAAGGATTATGATATGAGATTGCATTATCATCCCAGAAAGGCTAACGTAGTAGCCGATGCATTGAGCCGCAAAAGTCATGTCAATACACTCATGACCAGAGAGTTACCCAAGGAGTTAGCAGAAGACCTTCGTGAGCTATGTTTGGAGATAGTTCCGAGAGGTTATGTAGCAGCTTTGGAGATTCAATCTACATTGATGGATAAGATCGGAGAAGCTCAGAAGAGAACAAGGAGATAGCCGAAATAAAGGAAAGAATGAGTACAAGAAAGGCTAAAGGATTTCGTGAGGATGAGCACGATACCTTATGGTTTGAGGACCGCGTATATGTGCCAAATGATCAGGAGTTCTGGAAGTTGATTCTGCAAGAGGCCCATGATTCTCCATATTCAATTCACCCAGGAAATACCAAGATGTATCTAGATTTGAAGGATAGTTTCTGGTGGACCGGAATGAAAAAGGATATTGCAGAGTATGTAGCAGTTTGTGATGTATGTCAGAGAGTGAAGGCAGAGCATAAGAAGCCAGCTTGATTGCTACAACCATTACCGATACCCGAATAGAAGTGGGATAAACTAGGCATGGACTTTATCACAGGATTACCCAGGACTCGTTCAGGCTATGACTTGATATGGGTTGTAGTCGATCGTTTGACGAAGGTAGCCCATTAAATTCCAGTGAAGACCACTTACACCAGTGCTAAGTTGGCAAAGATATACATGACCAGGATCGTATGTCTGCATGGATTTCCGAGGACCATTGTATCAGATAGAGGAACCCAGTTTACCTCAAAGTTTTAGAATCAGTTGCATGAAACTTTGGGAACCAAACTAGAGTTAAGTACAGACTTTTCACCAAAGGACGGATGGATGATCGAAAGAGTCAATCAGATTCTGGAGGACATGTTGAGAGCTTATGCGCTAGTCTATGGATCTAGTTGGGACGACAATTTGCCGTATGCAGAGTTCTCTTACAACAACAGCTATCAAGCCAGTTTGAAGATGGCCCCTTTCGAAGCACTATACAGAAGGAGGTGCAGAACACCGTTGTTGTGGGACGAAGTTGGAGACCGACAGTTGTTTGGACCAGATTTGATTAAAGAGTCTGAAGAGAAGGTTAAGCTGATTCGCAATAGACTCAAGGTAGCCCAGTCCAGGCAGAAGAGTTATGCAGATTCTAAACGCAAGGAGACAGTTTACAAAGTCGGAGACAGAGTGTATCTTCGTGTATCCCCACTTCGAGGAGTGAAGCGCTTTGGAGTTAAGGGAAAGTTAGCGCCACGTTTTGTGGGACCATACAGAGTTTTGGAACGTATGGGAGAAGTTGTCTGCAAGTTGGAATTACCCAAAGGATTGTCCGGAGTTCATGATGTGTTCCACATTTCTCAGTTGAAGAAGTGCCACGCAGAGATGGCTGATATTCCTTTGAGAGATACAGTGCCGCTGGAAGCGATACAGATGGATAGTGACTTGACATATGAGGAGAAACTAGTCAAGATACTCGAGTTTGCCAGCCGAGTTAAATGCAACAAAGAAATCAAGTTCTGCAAAGTTTAGTGGAGTCACCATACCGAATATGAAGCCACCTGGGAACGAGAGGAAGACCTACGGAAGGATCACTTTCACCTATTTTCTAGCCAACCCGAATCTCGAGGGCGAGATTCATCTTAAGGGGGGTAGGTTTATAACATCCCAAATTTTCAATTTCGAATGTTATACATTAGATCATCATTCCATATCATGTTTTATTGCATTTTGGTCGATCCTAGAAATTCTACGCAACTCAAGGACCCACGGAGAGAGTTGGGGATTTCATTATTTTCATATTCGAGTTTTTCTCGAATTTTGAAAAAAAGGATCTCTGATTTTAATTAATTTTCTCTGAATATTTCTTTAATTAAAAATAAAAGAGAGAGGATAAAATGGCTTCCTCAAAATAAAGAAATATCAGAGATTTAATATTAAAATCAAATAAGATTTTTATTCGGAGTTTTGTTGCTATTTTATCTGAATTAGGAAAAATATGCGTTTTTCGAAATTGCATTTTAGGCCCAAATAAATGTTCACCTTGTCCGGCCTATTTTTAGAGGACGGGGAAAATTCATTTCGGGATTTTTGGAGTCCGTTTAGTATTTCATTTGTTTCTTTTTCTGCATGTCGGAACTATTAAAAAAAATATATTCAAACCGACTTCGGGCCGTACCCGGCCAGGAGACCTCGGGCCGGCCCTTTATAAGCTGGCGCCCGCACACCGCAGCCCAACCAGCCCCACCGCCGCCCAAACCCTAACCCTAACCCCGTCGTCGCTGCCACGCCGCTTATTGCGCCTGCCGCCGCCATACACGCTGCCTTGCCCGCCGCCGCCCGTCGCCACCGACCACCGCCGCCGGAGCCACCGCCCCGCCGCCCGCCGAAGTTCGGGGTAGCCACCGGTTTGTTTGAAAAAATAATGATCAGTTTTATTTCGTAAACAATAGTTTCGGTTTTATTTAGACCGGTTCGGTTTATTTTGTTGGTTTAGTTATTTAGCGAACGCCCGTTCGTTCGTTTGTTTTAACGAACAGTTTTCATCGTTTAGTCGCAGACAACGAACGTTCATTCGTTAGCCTATTCGTCAGTTTTTCTTTTTCTCGGATTTTCCGCGATTATTTTCGATCGCGATTTCTGACCCGATTTTCGTTCTAGTATAACTTTTCGCTCGTTTATCGGAATCAGACGATTCAAGCGCCTAGAGTTTTATCTCGAAACCCTCTTTCTGTTTAGCCAACTTAAATAAGTTTTTGCTACTGTAAAATTTGACTTTAGTCCAGATTAGTAAACAAAGCTTGTTTCTTTCGCCGTTTGAGTTTTGTTGCTTTGTTTGATTTGATTCTTTTTGCAAACCGGAGTTCTTAAGTTGAACTTTCTAGTTAGATCTCTTATTTGAGTTCTACCCGTGCCCTTGCTTGATTGCTTAATGTATGCTTGTTTGTTTGCGATAGAGTACCCGGAGTGCGAAGTGTGCTACTACGAGTCTCTAGGTTTTGCGGATCATCAGCAAGGCAAGTAACACTTTGATCATACCTCTTTACTACCCAGTTTTATTGCATTAGATCAATCCTCAAACAATTGCATGGATAGGATCTGAATTAAATTGTGGGTTGGGAAGTAGCTGAGGTAGTACCTATTCACCTATTTATTATCAAACCCTGGGAGTTACTTCTACGTTATTCTTATGTTGCTATGCTATGCACGTAGACGTGGATTGGGTTTCAGTGTATCCATGATAGATGTGAGATTGTTAATTAATTGTTAAACTTAAGGTGGCAACTTAAATACACATCTGGGTGGATTGAGGCACCTGGGGAACCCAGTGATTGCCTGTATTTTTTTGGAAATCCCGGGGTACCGTGTGATTCTCCTATGGACTGCCACCCAGGCTCAAAGGGATCATGAGATTATTCATACTAGAAATTTCCGTGTGCAGCCAAAAGCTATTATGGGCTCTAGCATAGTTGATTAAGTCGTGTGAACTCTTATAGTGGTAGACTAGCAGATGTAGGGGATGTAGGTTGTACGGTCTACCCATCGTAAGGTGCTAATGCTTCTGAAAGACTGTGTCTCGGTCATCCGTTTCTCAAACATCATGTAGTGCGAGAAATCCAACGGAGGAGATCGAGTCTTGTGGGGAAAAGTGCACAAACCTCTGCAGAGTGTACAAACTAATCATGGTTAGCCGTGTCCCCGGTTATGGACATCTTGAGTATCTGGTTCTTGGATTATCGTGTTGATCTCATCACTACTTAATTAATTTGATGGGTTGTTAATGATTACTTTTAATTGGGACTGAGAGGGGGTTTACCTTCTCAATGTTTTCAACAAACTTTGTAGTTAAATAAAATATATTCCTTTGCAGTAGGGAAAAATTGGCTTTTCGCAAAACATATTAACATATAGCCTCCACTAGCCATATATGCATGTAGTGATAGCATTATTCTGTTCATTACTCTCTTGTGTTACATTGCCAGCATATTCCATGTGCTGACCCGTTTCAATTTGGAACGTATCATGTTGCGTACTTTTTTACGACGAGTAAGGAGCCTTAGGTCGTGGTCTTTCACTCAGTGATGCCGTTGGAGTTGATGGACTCACTTTATCTTCCAAGCCTTCTGCTGTTATCGTATTAGATGGCCTTAAGCCATATTCATTGTAATAAGTCCTCTTTTGGGACATTCGATGTAATAAGTGTGTGATTGCTACTTTGTTATAAGTCCTCCAAGTACTGTGTGTGTCAGCATTACCGATCCAGGGATGACACTGATGCACAGAGATCAGACTGTTTGAGGTCTGGTCGCTACATTGGGTACAACTGCGAGCGGGAAATTGTGAATGTGTACACTCGTCACGGTTCCACTTCCAAAAATCTCAGACTGCCCAGAGGTTGAGCACACCAGTATTCTACGTACGTTCAACTACGATCATGGTGACTGTCATATATAGAAGATAGCAATTTGTCAAGTTCCCAACCACTCTTGGGGTTATTGGAATTCTTTTGTTGTCGCTATCTTTGACAAGACTTTTGCCGTCCTTCATAATTCGACTCGATGGATACTGCTCAAAAATCAATTTCTGTACACGGATGGTGTACTGTGATGCAATTCAATACGAGGGTCTTGTGTTTGCTGCCACCACTCATGGCACTGTTTTTGCATGGAATCCTAATGGTTTCGGTACGTTTGTCTTCCACCATAAATATAATTGTTTCATCCACATGCATGCGGGTTAGCTAGTTTCCCTTTACTAATTAACCTTGTGTTTCTAAGGTCCTGTGAACATTCCACCACCTATACTTGAAAAAATTTATAACCAAGGGGGAGATGACAATGGTGATGATCACGAGCATGAGGACGAGCAGGACCCATATACTCAGTGGAGCCTGGCAACTTATTCCGATGGATCACCTCTTCTTGTCTGTATACAGGGAACTGCTGATGTTACTAAGGAAGCAGGTGTTATCTCGCATGGTCGCACTCTCCGGACCTATTCCAGCATCCGTTGCAGGTTATTCGGGATGGATACTAGTGTGCTAGCACCCACCTTCTCCCTGGTTTAGTATTGATAGTCTTGGAGGAAACTCGCTCTTCCTTGGACCAAACTATCCAATGATGGTGAAAGGCGATCCAGCTGCTATTAACACAACGTTACTACCATTTATGAGAAGCAACTGTATCTATACCTCGGACATTGCTATGATTCCCTACCGTGGCTATCACAATATGCGTCCTGATATAGGCTGCTTCAGCCTAGATGATCAGTCCTGCGTTGGTCTCGAGATTGACAATAGCTGGCCCTTCCCAAAGAATCACTTCTGGTTCAAAGCAAGCGTTTCCAACACTGACGAGTGGTTGAGCTGAAGTTCATTTCATTGCTTGTTATTTGTTGTGTGATGAGAAATTTAGTATTTATAATGAATCCTCGTTGTCGTTGTGGGTTGATGACCTATTGTATGTAATGCTAAATGATATGCCTGTGATAAACTTACTAAATTTGTGAATGGCTTTCGAGTCGCTTCTCAGAGTGGGTGCTGCGACGAGGCATTTTTTTTCGAATACATAATTGTACGTGCATTGCAACAGGTTATCAGATGAGTCCAATTAACAATAGTACTACAATTTGTACTAGCTTCACATGCTTCAGTCGGGCGGGTGTTTTTACTGTTCCTACGAATCCCATCATCCTAGGTCCTCGGATGAGTCCAGTAGAAATTGCATTCTGATGTTTGGGTTCAAACTTTCAAAACTGTTGCACTATCTCTACGTCTACGTATACGTAATACAACAAGTTTTAAACTTGAGACTGGCCGGTACACCCTCACAAAGAACACTTTTTAACCTAGCACAGACTCCAGGATATTTGGCCACAGTGTGAGGTGGGCCATATGTTAATGTGTTCACTATACGTAACCAGCACCTCGAGTATATAGTAGGGTGGCATGGGCCACAACAAGCATTCACGTCCAGGAGTACGGCACACGCCACCAGCACGACTTCCATCTGACACCATATTTCTTGGAGTTCGTGCTACAACTATCTATTCAACCTCCTCGTTTGTCTAACTCAGCCATCCCGCGGTGGGCGAGGTGGGGGTTTGCCGATAGTCGGTTTCCTCAACTGCGGTCCCACTTGTAAGGCCAACTCCAACACATGACCCCAAATGGACGTCCGTTTAGCCTGGATTCTGTCTGTTTGGGTAGGGTAATGGGGTCGTGTTCGGGCCATTTCTCAGATGTGGTGGTCGTGCGCCCAACGCGCGGACGCATCCCGGTCGCTTACATTTTTCTTTGCAAACACATATCTTTTTTTTCATCATTGATTTTTGGTACATGGAAATACATCACCAAATTTTGACTAGAAAAAGCAAGACCAAAGAAAACAAGAACCACAAGAATACATTTTAGAAGATATCCAACTTCCATAACTGCTCCTGTAAGTTGGATTAGTGCCTTCTTGATGCATTCATTGTTGATCTGCGGAGGCTCGATCTTGCGTGCTTCTTTCTTCTTCGAGTGTAAAGAAGTAGACGTTGCTTCCTCGCATCTAGTCTCATGTCTAGCCTCTATTCTATCAACAAGTGCACTAGTCTCATCTCTAGCCTCTATGCTAGCCAAAAGTGCTAGAACATCTACTAAATTGCTCTCTATAGATATATCGATGTACTCTTCTTCCCAATACCAAAACTTGCATCCATTCTACACAATAAAATTTTAAGTTAGCACAACTAGTCAAATCCGAGAGCACAACCAAAGCTAAAGTAGCACAAACCCATCGGTTGAGCACTTGATGAACACCCATCCAGGATGTTCCGGTGTTGTAGACACGCGGCGCAAGACCTTATTTGGGCAGTCGTCGCATGTAATGAGTGGCAACGGTGCGCCGACGAGTTTTTGGGCCAGCATCGAGCCCGGCCGACCGCCATTCATGTATCTGCCGGCGGACCCCGCTGACGGTGTAGATCCGAGCGGCTAGAGGAGGATTCAAGATTGCATGCGGCCTTCTTTGAGGCCTTCCGCCCGGTGCCCACCGATCCATGGCGTGGCGCGGCCTCCCACAGCCGGGCGAGCTCAAGCCCAACCGGATCCGCTCCAAATCCGGCCACCGGGTGCGCAAAACACGTAGCCGTGGTTGGGTAGCTCGGGGGCGTCGAGGGAAAGGGGGCTGGGCGAGCACGCGTCCTAGCTGCACGCGCTGGAGTTGGCCTAAGTGAAGATGCAAGACAGCACGCGTTTCCCTATCAGCGTGGTGGACCAACCGTGTGGGGGTGCGAAGTGGCTTCGCTCGTGTGGGGGCGGAGGCCATTTGTTGTGTGATGAAAACTTTAGTATTTTCCAGAATGTTTTATTGGAACTAATCTATAATCCAACATGTATCCTCGTTGTCATTGTGTGTTGATGACTTGTTGTATGTAATGAATGGTACATTTGCATATGCATGTCATAAACTCAATTTATGAATGGTTTTTGACTCACTTCTTGGAGTGTGAGTACCGTAGTATTATAGCCAGCATCCGGTTATATGAAGTTGCCACATCACATAGAGCCAACCTAATATTAGAGTATGCTAGCTCAATAGTTAGTTCTAGTTAGATCAACTAGAGCTAGGTGTCGCACGGAGCTCGAGAAATATGGTGATAGCGTGACTGCGTGAGGTGGGCTTGTACATAGTATGATGTAGGCATAGGGCTTGCCGTGTTTCCTACTCCTCCAGTCTAAATGTGGAGAAGATTTGGTTTAATTTTTCCTCCTTTTGCCGACACGTGGGACATCCAGCATCCAGGTCGTGTCATGCAAGAAAATGGAGTGCTAGTTGAAGCCACGTGATGTGGATCTTGGGTTGAACTGTAAATAGATTCTTACTCTTGAGTAACTCCAAAAGCGGCCACCGAAGATCTTTATTGGATTTGTTTTTCATCACCAGCACGTCGAGGTGAAAGATGTGCAGGTTCAGTGGGTCCTCTTGCCTTTTCACTGACACGTGAGACCACATGTGAGCAAACAGACGGTGGGCTCCGGCCGTCTACTGGCTGGCTGAGAAGAGAGAGAGAGGACGACTGAGCACGGACTCCAGGAAATTTGTTCTACGTAACCTACACCTCGATATAGTTTGATATAGTGGGGTGGCATGGGCCATAACTAGCATTCACGTCTAGGAGTACGGCACACGCCACCTACACGAGTCCCATCTGACACCAACTTTCTTGGAGTCCGTGCTACAACAATCTCTTCTCCCTCCTGTTTTCTCAAGCATCACGCGATGGGCGTGGTGGGGGTTTGCCGATAGTCGGTGTGCTCAACTGCAGTCCCACTTGTAAATGAAAATGCAACACAACATGCATTCCCCCTTGAGTGGCATGCAGACCAGCCGTGTGGGGGTGCGACGTGAACATGGCAGGCTTTTCCTTTTGAACTTGTAACTTGTAAATTTTGGTTATGCTCCATGGCGCGACCGATAGATAGAAATAACGAATTTCCCTAGAGTAATGAGAAGTTTGGTTCTGGCGCGGTTCATGCATGGAGTACGTATGAAAATTATGAAGTTGATGCGAAAGGTAAGATAATTACTAGTAGTACCATATACTACTACATGGATTTGACAGAAAGAAAAAGGTACATATGGATCCATCAAGGACATCCTCACGCCCTAGTACGCCGGGTGACCAACCGACGTGTGAGGAGCAGCGGCGTTGGCGGCGAGCTCAACGTCCTTCTGAACAATGCCATCCAAGGTTGCCATGCGGTCCAAGGAGGCCAGCGACCTATTGTCCTCCTCTTGCACGTAGTAGTCCTCATGGACAATTTGCGTGTATACGTGGGTGATTATGTGGATGGTGTCTTGCTGCGCCGGGCGCTGCGCGCCGAGTGTGACCTCGAGGTGGACATTCTCCGGTGCGACGACGGGCAGTCGCAGGGCCACCAGTGTGTCGAAGAGGTTGTCACCATAGAGGCCGTTGAGGGTGGCGGGCATCGCAGAGCCTGGGCGCGTGGGCTGGATGCGTATGTCAAGGTCGTCTGCGAGCTTCTTGACGATGGTGAACTTGTCGAGGAAGCCGACGAGGACCTCGTCAAACAAGGAGACGAAGCTATCGTCCAAGCGTCCTCTCACCCTGGCGGCCTCAAGCACGACCTGGAGACATTCCTCGGTGCCGGGCCACAGACCGGCGTCGTGGACCATCTGGCACAGCCGGCTGAGGCTCGCGCTCATCGCCTCCATGGGTCTAATTTCTAGTCAATTGATCTTGCGATTGGAGTGATCACTCTTGCCCTTGGTTAAGGTGCGTAGGTGCGTAGGATTTCGTAGATTGGACTGGCGGGGAGCATTTATATTTGAAGTGCAGACTGTGTTGCATTCACGTGTGTGTTGGCCATCTACTCCTCGGCCCTCCCTCTATGGGACTGATCTCTGGTGCCTTAATTGCACCTGCCTTTGGTTGTATGACAGGTGGGCCAGCCACCTGTTGGGCCCACCTGTCATACACCCAAAGGCAGGTGCAGTAAGTCAATGAAGCTGTGTCCCCCTCCGTGTCGTGCAGTATAGTCATCTCCGGACCTCTAGTTGGGGCCAAACAAGAGAACTTTGATGTTTACTAGTTTATTGGTCCCCTTTGCATTTGCGCCAAGTTTTGACCTTTGATTTAACTAATAAAATGTTAATGCACGTAACAAAAAATGTTGTGATAAGTAGTCTCAAGTCATTGAATGCATACACACCCCACGTCTCCTATTGGGTGATTTCTTTTTTCGTGGCAAAAACAGGGAACAAGGTGGGTAGTTAATGCACCCCGCCTAAAAGTTTTGGGATTATTGTTTGGTTTTCGTAACGTGACTAATGCACCAGTACGAAGGGAGTATAATAGTAGTCTTTGATTGCAATTTTTTGTTGGTAGCTTACCAAGTTGAGCGCTCGGTGAGTACAATAGTAGTCTCATTGATGAGACTTCAGATTTGAGCCATCTACCAGAAGGAATAAAACAATACACCATGTATTTATTTACAGAGGGAGTAGTATATTTTTGTGACATGCATTACTAGATATTGCTAGTCAAATACTAAATCCAGACGGACATGGTAGTACTACTAAATCCAGACGGTGGTGCTAGTACTACCAATGTAGTAGTATTGTACTACCCGTTGGTCAAATTATTACGTGTTGCTCCTCATAGTGAAGTGACAAGACCCTGCGTCGGAGATGACACCTGAGTTTAGGTGCCGTGTTCGGCCTACCAAAGTCAGCCTCACGGTCTGCAGTCACTATCATCATGGCTGTAGAGCTAGCCTGCTTATAACTAGCCGTGTTCGACATAATTTCCCGTGCGTAGATGCCTGTGCATTGCACGGAACACCAAGATTGGGGTGGACGGCGCCGGTAGCGACCATCGTGCCAGATTTTTCCATGGCCTTCTAGATGTGGTGGGGAGGAGATAAGGCTGATTGTGAGAGACAAGGAGTTGTTTGTAAATAGGGAACAAGTGCGGGCATCTTTTTGCAAAACTGCAGAAGTTTGGTTTGTATGCGTCAGATCTAGATCCGACGACTATTGGTGAAAGATGGCAGGCACAACATCATCACCAACTCAGGACCTCTTTGGTTTGCAGGATTTTGAAACACAAGAATAGGACATGGTAATATTACAAGTTTCAAAATGATATTACAAATGTTAGGAGTAATGCTACACCTACGAAGAGGGAATTACTAGGAACTTTACGTAAGAACTTTTGTTACTTTAGGTGGATGCAACATTATCGTACAAACTAAAATCCACCGCCGTGACAAGTCACTAATGGGCAAATAAATTTTCGAGTCTCTAGCCACTTGATGTTTCAAAAACAAATTCAGCTTCTGCGGAGACTTTGTCATTTAGGCTTAGACACTTGCGGTGATCAGCACGCCATTCATTGTTGTGGCAGATAACTCCAAACCTCATTACCTTGAGCACACTTGCCTCCAGAACAAACAACCTGGCCAATTTAATCTCAGATGTGCTGCCTCGGTAGTCGAGCAAATCAATTTCTGTAAGATGGAGATCAAGGCATTCGATGAGATTGTTATAGTGCAACACATTTTTCACTTTCGGGTCTTTTTTTTTATCTACAAAAGAAGAGAACATATTAGAGCAGCTGGCTGTATAAGATTGTCATGTCATCAAGAGGTACCAATATCATTCGCTCATACGATAGGGTTGGCTGGCTAGTGATATTTTTTCACTCTCTCTCTCTTTCCTTTTATTTACCTAGGAGCATGTGAAGAGCTTGGTTATTTGTTGCCTTCCACTATGTGGCCGATGCCATATTTCTCAAAAGTATGCCACATAATACGCATCAATGTCAAATCAAAAGATTTTGGCATTGCTCAAGCGATGTGAGAGAGTTGGCACCGCTGTGCACATAGACCCACATGTATAAACAAATCAATCAAACCAACTACACCAGCCTCTCACTCTCCCAAACAAGTGTTTTTATTGCCTTAGTCCTCTCCCTCTCCCACGCAAGTGTTTTTTCATTGCGTGAGTTAATTTCGCACCGGAGCAAAGTAGGTGATCCAGATTGGGGCACCAGGTGAGCAATGGAGGGGCATCGATGCCAAATGCATCACAAGTGAATTTGGCACGTGTTTTGGCCTACATAGTGGAGGGCCGTTATAGCCCACTTTTGTACTACCTCGTATTTAGTGTAAAATTTTGATCATAGATTTACCTAAGAAAATGCCAATGCATGTCACCAAAAATTATACCATTTGAAATTATGTTCAAATACGAATCCAACGATATAATTTTTAGTGACATGCATTAACATTTTTTCAGTTAAATCTGTGGTCAAATTGATACTACAAAATAGGAAGAGTAAACCAGGATGGAGGTAGTACTTGCTCTTAGGGTAACCATAGAGTTACTAGTCTAAGTTACTTGCCACTATGACTAGCCTAGGCTACTATAGTAGTACAACAAAAAATGATGCAGGTGATCACGTGAGAAAAAAATACTAAAAACATTTCTTTCGGTGCAGTGCGTATATGCAGTTTTGAACACTACACTTGTCATCATAATTTAGGAAAATTATTAAAAAGATGAGCTACGTTGTGATTACCGTTTATTAATATGAAAGAAGTTTACCTCAATGAGTAGCTTCTCGGTGCACGGAAGCATGTAAGGAATCCAACAACTTGTTCCAGATTGGAGCCGATAGATTTTATTTCCAAGATCTTCACTGTACGCATAGACTGGATCAAGCTTGTGGGAATCATTTTCTGGATGACAGTCGTAAATACATCAAGAAGAAATTAAAAAAATGTGAATTTCAAGAAGACGGAGAAGAAGATTTGTGTTGTACCTGAACAATTACGGATCTAATAAAGAGTTCAGAGAATTTGGCAGACGAGTACACCAACGCTGTCAATTTCGGCGCGTCAATGGCCCTGATTTTTGTTGGACCTTCTAGATCAGATACAAGCAATCTCTCAAGGAAAGGCGCATTCTCAATGACCATAACATGGAACAGCTGGAGTGATCTCTTCCCAATTGATGTATTGTTGCGGGGCCAGCAAGACACATAAATCCATCGGAGATTCGTCGAGGCGATGTGGAGGCTAATGAACCCGTGTATCTGCTGAAGACGAAGGTACTCGAGCATAGTACAGTTGCGGAGCAGGTGCTCCATAGTCTTCTTCAAGATGCCAACGTCGAAGAGGTCGAGCTGCTTGAGTTGAGGGAGAAGAAGGGCGGGAACGGCATTAATCTGGGGAAGATAGCAGGAGCTGAAGCTCGCACGATGCTTCGTTGGCGTGAGGCGGAGCGCGACAGAGAGCGACATCGTCCAGCTTCAAAGCTGAGCTCCTCGAGCTGATCTAGGGCGGGGGATAAGAACCACTCGTCGAACTTGGCTTGGACCTTGTAGTTGGTACTGAACATGCGGAGGTCAAGGCGTCTGTCTGGCCCAGGGTGCGATGAAAGGATCTTGGAGACTGCGGCCATGCGTTTGCAATCCCCATCGCAGAGGTGGTTGTCGACGGTGTGGTTGAGGGGGACGCGGCGCCAGAGGGGGCGCCACCGCCGGGAGAGCAGGGTGGTCCGCATGGCAGATTTGGTGGGGAGGAGGCCGATGATGACGAGCAGCATGTCATCGGGTAGGCTGCTGATAAAGTTTGGGCTCGCTAGATGCGGTTTTGGCTCGAGCCGCCTTCGCTTGTTGGTTGCCTTGTCGTCCATCTCAGCCGGCGGCGACGCTGGTGTGTGTTGTGTCTTTGGGTGTGTGCGAAAAGTCGTCATACATGCATGCCGCCAGCAGTGGTGAAGTGTCGCGAAAAGGCGTCCTTCATGCGGAAGAAGTGTGCCCTCAATTTACTAGCATGCGGGGTGATACCCCGAGTGGTTTCAACTTTGTTTACTTCATCGCGTGTCAGATAGGCCTCTAGTTTACTTATTTTCACCCACTGCCACATGGGCCAGCACACGAAGATAGAGAACACGAGCTGACAAGGTAGCATGTGGACTGGTTGACCGGTCAACTAAACAATATACGGAGCTATACGCTGACACAGTGACAGTATAAACCCTCGGTATGGAGAGTTCGAGTGAGAGGGGAGGCCCGTGAGAGATAGTAGAGAGAGAAAGATATACTCCCTTCGTTCGATAATGTAGTGCCTACATTTTTTTAAAGTCAAACTTTTGAAACTTTGACCAAGTTTATGAAGAAATTACTTATATCTACAATACCAAAGATAAATGATAGTATGAAGAAAGTACATGTTGTGATGAATCTAATGATCGTTCCAGATGTAAATGTTTTGACCACATATACCGTGAAACTTTTACGAGGTTTGACTTTTCAAAACATCCATATGCTTATGGACGTGAGAGAGTACCTAACTAGAGAGAGAGGGAGAGAGAGAGAGAGAGTGAAATAGAGAGACTGATTGAAAAAAGTGTGTGTGCGTGTGTGAAAGAGACATGGACAACACACGATAAAAGTAGAGAAAAATCGTGTGTGTCTTATGAAAACATATCACACATGCATCTTCGACAGCGGAAGCAAGGTGAGGAGATAGTGTGTGGTTGTTTGCAACCGAGAGAGAAAGACCCCTAGCACGTGGCCAAGAGGGGTCTGACAAACAAGGGAGAGAGGTTGAGAGAGACGTACGAAGAAAATGGAGACATGGGGAGGAGAGAGTGTATGTTTGTCATAGAGAGATCCCCTGGAGATCGTGATGGGACTACATGGGTGGGAGATCGAGTGACAAGGTGTGTGCGCTATAAAAGGTACCCCGAGAGATATCGAGATAGACGTATGGATGGAAGGAGAGAATACGTGTGTTCCTGATGGCTAGTGAGAGATAGTCATACTTAGGGGGAGTGCGTGCGCCTATGATGGAGTGAGGGGTTATGGTACTTAGGGGGTTGCGTGTCACATAGAGAGAGAACAAGGGCGGAGAGTGTTAGATGGGTCTATGTAGCGTGAGCGAGACATGTATATGTGTGAACCAGGGAGATATAAAGTTTGAGAGAGATAGAGGAGCCCCGATAAGGCTGAGTGGTGTGTCATATAGCTGAGAGGGGGAAAGAGATCTTCCATCTGCTCGATAATGCAGTGCATATCAATTTTTTAGAAGTCGAACTTTGGAAACTTTGACCAGGTTTACGCAAATATTATTTATATCTGCAATACCAAAGATGCATCATACGAAACTACATCTATCGATGAATCTAATGATATATGTTTGCCGTTCTAGATGTAAATGTTTTTCTCCACATACATGGTCAAACTTTGTGATGTTTGACTTTTCAATAAATCTATATGCTATGGACCGAAGAGAGTGCCTAATTCGAGAGAGATCAAGTGCGTGTGAAGGAGAATGAGTGAGTGTGTAAAAAGAGTATGTGTGTGAAAGAGAAAGGGACAACAAACGATAAATTAGAGAGAGAGAGAGTGTGTGTGTGTGTGTGTTCGTTTCTTATGCAAACATATCACACATGCATCTCCGAGATTGAAAAGCGAGGTGAGGAGATACACGAAGATAGCTAGTGCGTGATTGTTTGGAACAGAGAGAGACACCCCTATAGCACATGTCCAATAGAGGTTTGGCCAACAAGGAACAAAGGTCGAGAGGGACGCATGGAGAAGATGGATACATTGGGAGGGAGAGAGGGTGTGTTTGTGATAGAGAGATCCCCTCGAGATAGTGAGGGGACTATATGGGTGGGATATCGAGGGACGAGGTGCGTGTGCGATAGAAAGATGCCCCGAGAGAAATCGAGATAGACCATGCACATGTTTGTGATGGAGTCTAAGAATTAGCTAGTCATATACATATAGGGGGGACTGTGTGTGCCTTCAATTGAGTGAGAGACCATTATACTTGGCTAGGCATGAGATTGTGTGTGTGTGCGTGTGAGATGGAGAGAGAACGAGGGAGAGAGATATAGTTTTAGATGGGTCTATCGAGTGCGAGTGAGATATGCATGTGTATGTGTGACCCAGGGGGATGGAGAGTTTGAGAGAGAGAGGGAAGAGCTTCGAGACGGCAGAGTGGTGCGTGAGAGAGTTACGGGCAACGAGCCAGGGAATTTGTTGCATTTATGAGTGCACCCAAGATATTTAGCTTGGACTAGAGAATCATACATAGTGTGCGAGAGAGACCTATACATGGAGTATATATGCATGCGAACTAGAAAGACCCCCCCCCACACACACACACACAAAGAGAGAGAGAGAGAGATAGAGAGAGAGGGGCCAACAAGGTTTATGTGTTGGATGCGTGCAATGGAATTGAAGATTTTCGGCAAGAGAGAGAGAGAGAGAGAGAGAGAGAGAGCAGGAGTCCGGGAGACGGGGAGGCCACGTTTTATGCATCAAAGACTGATATAAACAATGTTTTGATATGAACTTGCATTCAAATATTTAAATTGGAGAACACATTGTCTGCAATCCACACATGAACGGAGATATGTGTATCAACCAAGTTCATTAATTTGACTTTCAACATGTTCATGGAGTACTATAATATTGTACAACATGCTACTCGATTGAGGTGTTTAATTTTGGATTTAGTTCACTATTTTGACCTGGTGAACGAGCTATTTCATTGAATCCAGATATTTCATTTTGGGTTTGGTTCCCGTTTTTGAGTGGGTCAACTATTTGTCATATAGTAAATCGTTAGCAACGAGCATGTAAAAACACATTACTCCCGAGCATCACCTCTCCATCTAAAACAGAAGTGTCAAGCTAATATTTCAAAATTTGATTCGATTCGACTTGGTAAGGTAGACGTGGATGCTCGTTCTCCCAAAATTTGAACGAATCGTTAAACACCCTCTGCTGGTGGAATTCACCCAAGTAAATAAATGGGAGACGCGAAATTACCAGCCTATGTGGGACACACATCAATTGGCCCATTGTACATCGAGGGTAGGTTCGTAACTTCATCCGAGAACGCCTTCTCCTCAGCCGAAATGACATGTGCCGAATAATTCATAAACCATGGGCGGCAAAACACTCTCACCTCGCCCGAAATCGCTCGTGCCGACTATTTCAAAACATGCTCTCCTCACCCGAAATAGCTCGCGCCCACTATTTCAAAACACACCCTCCTCGCCCGAAATCGCTCGCGCCCACTATTTCAAAAAACGCCCTCGCCTCAAATCGCCAGACCGACTATTTGGGAGAAGCAAAGTTACTCTACTATCCCCGACCCTCAGTACACAGACCCAAGCCGAGAAGCCTAAAGGCAGGGGTAGAACTATAACTCCCCCCCACATTTTAGACAAATGCGTTCATAAGACATGGTTCCCCCTCCCAATTCCCCATCCATACCTTGTGGGCACCAAATCACCTTCTCCCCGTAGGCTCCCTTCTCCCCAGCCGTGAAACCTCAGCCCCTCCTCCATGGCGCCCACCACCACACCAAATTCACCGCCGCCCTCATCCCTGCCGGAGACGTTGTCCATTTGCCGCCGTGCACTGGGCCGTGTGCCTCTTACTCTGTGCTGCCGGAGTTGCATCGTCGACGGCCGCGTGAACCGTACCAGAGCCGATTCACCCCGCCGTTGTGCATGGCGCCGGAGCGGCTCCAACTTCGGATCCATCCAGGGCCCCGGTGCTGCTTCCCCGTAGCCGTCGACCGTCGCGATATCTCCGCTTCCCTGCCGTCAGTAGCCACCGCAACCGCGTCGACCTCACCGACTCGACAGCTGGAGCTGCCTACTTCATCGGGCCGCAAGATAGGTCGTACCCTCATCTCAAATCACTTTATTTAGGCATCAGTTGTCTAAATTTTAATTCTGGGCCAATCGATTCCCAGTGGGAAGCAACACCCCTCGAGGCGACGGAGCTCCTAGGCTGCCGGTTGGCTGGTGTCTAACGTAAGGGTGCAGGGGCGCAAGTTCGCCATGGAAGCAGAGCTTAGATGGCCTCTTAGAGTTGCGTGGGTTGAAGGTACTACCGCCACCAGATCTGGATGACAGCGAGTCTTTGTGGATTGGCCGGGGGCGGCGCAACCACGGCAGTGCGGTGGGGCGGGGAGCAGGGTTTTGATCGGAGCTCTCTCGGCCACGGATGGCGGAGGCAGGCTGCTCTACGGGTGGTCGCTGGCTCTTCGGGGAAGATTCCGAACAATGTCAGCCGGGAGGCACAAGACGACCATCAAGCCATTTGGCATAGATCGGATAGTACAAAAATAAAATAAAATCATGTGACCCAAATTTAGTCTTCAGTCAATAGACATGTGATCACTCTCGTACCTTGTTGTTGATCTCTTAGTGTATTTCTTCAGATCAGAGATATGTGTCGTTCTTAACATTATGTGTTTTCTGCATCTTCAGCCAAACCGTCTTCCGACTCACCGCAGCTGCTCCAACAAGGGAAGCATACACTAGAAGGGAGTTATGGTCCCCACTCAACAGTTCCCTGCATTGAATGCGCGTGCCCGACATGGACAGCCACAACAACTTCAGGGCCATCGACAAGTTAGCACATGATGCTCACTCCTGCGGATGGCGGGCAGATAGGTTGTACCCTCATCTTACTTGTGTGCAACATTTATGGCTTTGTTATTCATCTAAGCATGGAAAATAGATTATCACATTTCACTGTATATTCATGTTGATCTCTTATTGGTCTTGTTCAGGAGTTAAGGTTGTTCCATAATTCAGCTAAGAGACTTGTTCTTTAGGTAACGCTATTCCATAGTTATCATCCATCAGCCAATGCTATCCCACGGGCTGGTGATTATAGTGTTATACCACTTCTAGTATTACCTATGTTGTTCTTTAATACTTTTGTGTGCCATCTAGTTAATCTCGAGTAGAAATGATACATATTCTGTAGCTTTCGTCCGTGTTCTCCCTTTAGTTTTTGAGACCTGTTGCTGCTAGCTAACCCCAGTCCTACTATTTACGTCGTCTCCTATAGGGATTCATTACATAAATCTAACTACTAGTTGTCTTCCATGCATCTCAAATATAATTGCACACACTGATTTATCCACAAGAACCTCACGGAGCAATGTAATGGCCAACAAACTTGACGTCAATGATACCCAATATGATGGAACATGTAAAGGCAGTTCTTTAGAAGACTTGCAGAAAGATGATGAATCCTATTCACGCCACAAGGTCATTGCTCTAACTTGGCTCGTGATATGGGTACAACATGCATATGATGTCCTAGAGTGCATCTACTCTGTTGCAATGCCTTGTGCTTAGCCTGCTGATAATGCATGTAAATATGTCACGCCTTCCTATTTTTCAGTACCTATTCCATTCATGATAACATGTTTCCAAATTCAAGTAGTGTCATTCTACTCTATCTCAATGCCATCTGCTTAGTTTGGACATCATGCTTCTGAATATCTTATGCAGTTATTCATCAGTATGTACTTCATCTGTCTACCATACCATGATCTTTTTTTACATTGAAGTGTTGTTCTAGTGGTCTGTTGCAATGCCATCTTAGTTTCCCAATCATACACGCATATGTTGCCTTAGTGTTTTTCTCTATGTATTCTGCTACCATACAATTTTACATTCAAGTAGTGTTTTTTCACACTGTTGTCCTGTCGTATCCCTAGCTCTTACATCATACTCCCTTCGTCCGGATTACATGTCGCAGAAATGGATAAAAATGGATGTATCTAGAATTGGAATACGCCTGGACCCATCCATTTATTTCCGGATGGAGGGAATACATGTCAATATGTCATGCCTTTCTATTCTTCAGTACCTATTCCATCTCTGTTGTAGCATGTTTTATAATTGAAGCGCCATTCTTCTATATAAGGCATGCAAGGGGAAGACGGCTATGTTAGAATCTGAAGGGTTACAAACCAGGTCTTTGCAAAAGATCCAAATGCCAGGAGATAGTAAACCAACTCCAGTTTTCATAGATACTGCTCCAACACAGAGAAACCCAACTCCTATTGATAATAAGAAGATTCCTGTGGCCAAAGAACTAGTTCGCTCCAGTCGAGCAAAAATATGTCAACTCCATTCTAAGAAGCGTGTGTGTATCCTCGCATCATGAAATTTTATAGCATTCTGATCATATTTTCTACATGCTGCTTACCCATCTCTCTTTCGGAAAATAAGGTTAAACGATAGAAGACTTTCTGCACTAGGATCGTATTCGAGGAAAGTATCTTGCGGCAATTCTCTGTGCTCTAATGCTGATGTAAGTACCTGTTGTATATCACTATATTTTTACATCAGCATGTATTTTATTAATCGGCGTGAATCCAACCTTTATCTGATCTAAATTTGGTTGTAGCAAAATGTATGGGGTTGTTTGGTTCCCAGCCATAGTTTGCCAAGCCAAAATTTGGCAGCCACAGTTTATTTGGCATGTGTTTGGTTTTTGCCACACTTTGGCTTGCCACACTTTATTCCCCCTATGGCCCACTTGTCATAGAGACAATTTTTTGCCAACTTTTGCCAGAGTTTGGCGTCCGATTTCCCAGCCACACTTGTGTGGCTTGCCATACTTGTGCGGCTAGCCACACTTTGGCTTGGCCACACTAGTCTCCAACCAAACAGACCCTAAAGGCGACAATGTTGATTTTTGTAAGGAAAACTGCCTGGTAGTTTTGCATACCGAGTTGCATGAGTGTACTATCTCATATCATGCACAATACTGAATTGTAGTGCTACTCTGGTTGCCCATTTATTCATTGTGTCAATGTTGCTTTTGTATTACCTTACGTGGCTAATGATAGCTGTGCCTTATTGTGTTAATTTGGTGTAGGCTGGTGTGGTCTGGTTGCCCAAACGTTCGTTGTGTCATCTGACCTGGCCAATGATAGCAATGCTAGTGTGTTAATTTGGTGCAGGTTGCTTAAGATAAGAAGACAAACTCTGAAAATGGCAAGGCAACCCCATTATTTCTTTCCAATAAATCTAGGCCAGGTAATATGGCAATAACTCTTGATTAATCTATTCGGTTCCCCTCCTAATTTATGTTATGATGTAGTGGTCGAGACACTCTCCACTATCAATAATACAAGCCTGCCAAAATCGCCATCTGAACCTGTTTAGCTTCCTCTGTCTCGAATGCAACGGAAAAAATGTATGTTTGTGAACTAATTACTGGTTGAAGCAATGATGGAAATGGTGGAGGAATCAAAGGTTCACATTCGTGTGCAACAACAACTGATCAATGTTTCCAGAGACAGTGTAGCAAAGCAGGAAGAACTTGCCCACATGCTTATGGGCGTCATCCGTGCTGGGGTTGCAGATTGTGACGTTGTAGATTGTTAGGTTCTGTTCATTTATTTGCATTGGCATCAATCTTTGATTGCCCAGTGGATGTAATTTCCTGTAATATATGCTGGATGTGCAATGTTTTTCCCTGTATACCATTGCTTTGCTTAGCTTGCCTCGCATTCCAGCTAAATGGTCGCTAGGAAGCTAAAAAAGCAGGGAAATTATTAGTTAGCACAAATAGTCATGGGCCCTATATGAAGGAAGCAACCCACTGGCCTTAATGAGCTTCCCTAATGGGCTCGGAGGGGCCAAAATTCTCATAGGCCTTTGATTGATCGGTTTTGGTCCTGTGCATAATTGCTCGTCATAATAGGCTCAAATTATCTAATTGGGCCTACAGACATGTTCGAACTTTAGTGGGCCCATTAAGTTAATGGGCTGTTACCAGGCTGAAAGTTAATGGTCGGCCCTGTTACCTACCGGGTCGTTAACAGGCCGACATTGAAGTGGGTAACAGGTGGGCCCATTTGATTTCACGGGTCGTTAATAGGCCGATACTAAGGTCGGGCTACATATGGCCCAACTATATTGTGGGCCTTTAGCAGGCCGAAAGATACAGCGGGCTCGTACTGGACCATGAAGAGCATGAGCCGCTAAGAGGTCAAAAGTCGTGTCCCATCAGATATGGCCCAATCAGGTTGTGGGCCTTTAGCAGGCCGAAAGATAAACCGAGCTAGTATTGGACCATGAAGAGCATGGTCCGTTAAAAGGCCAAAACTCAGGTCCGACTACAAATGGACCAACTCATTTATGGGCCGTCAACAGGCTGAAAGACACACCGGGCCGGAAATTGGCCCAACACTTAAATGGGTCGCTAAAAGGCCGAAAGATGCACATCCAAAAAATTGGCCCATCCCTTGAAGGGCCGTTAATAGGCCGAAACCACATCAGGTCGATATTGGGCCCAAATATATATAGCGGGATGTTAACGGGCTCGAACTGACGATGGGCTGCAATGGTATCAAATCGTTAACAGGCCGTGGGCTCAAATGGAACTAACACAAGTAGGCCTTATATGGGCCGGCCTGATAATTTTTACTGGGCCGGCCTTTTTCACTGGAATGGGCCACTGTTGGGCCATGCCACATGTCGACCTATCATAGGCGCCTCCTGTCCAATTAGTGGATGACATCCGTCCCAACGGTGAGCTAATACGTGTTTCCTCCGGCCAATGAGAATTTTACACATGGAAATCCCCATTAGTCCGGGCTATTAACGGGTTATCGGATCCAAAACCGGACCCGGTAGCTTAACTGCGACCCATTACGGTGGATGCCACGTGTCAGTTACCCTTGACGAAAGCACTTCCGTGACGTGCCATTTATCATCATGGAAGTGGACACTTCCGTGATGATAATTTTGGTAATGTCATGGAACACTTCTACGACAGCACAGGTATGAATATCTTGATTCTGTCATAAAATCGTCATGGATGTACATGCATGACAGAAAATGTGACCTCTTTGTGACAAACACGTATCATCACGGAAGTGTATTTTTTCTGTAGTGTAAGCTGTGGAGATTACCCCGAGCAATTTTTCAGGGTTCAGGTGACCACCCCCAAGAGTTGCCAAAGTGTACGGGTTCGGTGGCCGCCCCCAAGGGACGCCATTTGAATGGGTCCAGTGACCGCCCTCAAGGGTCTCTTAGTGGAATCACATCATCTTGCATTGTGCGAGGGCGTGAGGAGATTACGGTGGCCCTAGTGGCTTCTTGGGGAGCATTGTGCCTCCACACCGCTCATCACTGAGATTAGCATCCACAATGGTGTGAACTTCATGATTCATCATTGTCTCCGTGTTCCTCGGTTATCTCTTACCCGAGCCCTTTACTTATGCACTTTACTTTGTGATAGCCATATTGTTTCATGGCATATCTCTTGCTATCACTTAGTTGTCTATCTTGCTTAGCATATGTTATTGGTGCACATATGTGAGCCTAGCTGTTTTAGGTTTCGTGCTTGACAAATTAAATGCTAGTTTTGTTCCTCATTTATTCAAGCCTAAACCGTAATTATTTTAAAGCGCCTATTCACCCCCCTCTAGGCGACATCCACGAACTTTCAGTCATAAAAATTCCAAAAGAGGTATTTAGGTAGATAAATCTAAAGTTGTCGCAATTGAGAAAATGCCATGTCCTAAAGATATCAAAGGTATAGGAAGTTTCCTAGGTCATGTTGGTTTCTATAGGAGGTTCATTAAGGACTTCTCAAAAATTTCTAGGCCTCTTACTAATCTCTTACAAAAAGATGTCCCATTTGTTTTTGATGATGATTGTGTAGAAGCCTTTGAAATACTTAACAAAGCCCTAATATGTGCACTTGTTGTTCAACCACCTGATTGGAACTTACCCTCTGAAATCATGTGTGATGCTAGCGATTTTTCTATTGGTGTTGTTCTAGGTCAAAGAGTTGATAAAAAAATTAAAATTTATCCATTATGCTAGTAAGACCTTGGATAGGGCTCAACGAAATTATGTTATTGCCGAGAAAGAAATTTTAGCAGTTGTGTTCGCATGTGATAAATTCAGACCTTATATTGTTGATTCTAATGTTACTATTCACATTGATCATGCCGCTATTAAATATCTTATGGAAAATAAAGATGCTAAACCAAGGAATTAGGTTTGTTCTTTTATTACAGGAGTTTGTTTTGCATATTGTTGATAGAAAAGGAGCTGAAAACCCTGTAGCCGATAATTTTTCTAGAATGGAAAATGTTCTTTAAGACCCACTACCTGTTGATGATAGTTTTCCTGATGAGAAATTAGTTTTTATAAATGCTACTACCGCTCGTGACAATCCTTGGTATGCAGATTATGCTAATTTCATTGTTGCTAAACATATACCACCTAATTTTACAGATCAGTAGAAGAAAAATTTCTTCTTTGATTTAAGACATCACTTATACCACATCTTTATAGAGAAGGAGTGGATGGCGTTATTAGATGTTGTGTACCCGAGCATGAGCAGGAATAAATCCTAAGGAAATGTCATGTCGAGGCATACGGAGGGCACCACGCGGGAGATAGAACTGTACATAAGGTACTGCAATCTGGTTTTACTAGCCTGCTCTCTGCAAGGATGCATGTAAGTTTGTCCTCTCTTGTGATGAATGTCAAAGAATTGGTAATTCAGGTAGACGTCAAGAAATGCCTATGAATTATTCACTTGTAATTGAACCATTTGACGTCTGGGCTTGGATTATATGGGGCCTTTTCCATCCTCTAATGGTTATACTCATATTTTAGTTGCTATTGATTATGTTACTAAGTGGGTGGAAGCTATACCAACTAGTAGTGTTGATCATAACACATCTATTAAAATGCTTAAAGAAGTTATCTTTCTGAGGTTTGGAGTCCCTAGATATTTAATGACTGATGGTGGTTCACATTTTATTCATGGTGCATTGCATAAAATCTTGGCTAAATATGATGTAAACCATAGAATTGCATCACCTTATCATCCTCAGTCTAGTGAGCAAGTTGAATTGAGCAATAGAGAAATAAAATTAATCTTGCAAAAGACAGTTAATAGATCTAGGAAGATCTGGTCCAAGAAACTTGATGATGCATTATTGGCATACAAAACTACTTATAAAAATCCAATGGGTGTGTCCTCGTATAAAATGGTCTATGGAAAAGCACGCCACTTAACTCTTGAGTTAGAACATAAAGCTTATTGGGAAATTAAAGAACTCAATTATGATTTCAAACTTGCCGGTGAAAAGAGGTTATTTGATATTAGCTCTCTGAATGAGTGGATAACACAAGATAATGAAAGTGCCAAGTTATTTAAACAAAATGTTAAAAGATGGCATGGTAAAAGAATTCAAAAATGAGAATTTAATATCAGTGACCAAGTACTATTGTACAATTCTTGTTTTTGTCATTTTGTGGGCAAGCTTCTCTCCAAATGGGAAGGGCCATACATCGTCGAAGAGGTCTACCATTCTGCAGCCATCAAGGTCAATAACGTCGATGGGACTAGTCCAAAGGTGGTTAATGGGCAAAGAATTAAGCATTATATTGCAGGTACCCCCATTAATGTTGAAACCAATATTATTCAAACAACTGCACCGGAGGAATATCCAAAAGAGGCCTTCCGGAATGCTCGAGAATCCTGAAGATGGAGGGACCAAATCAGTACCTCCCTTCAAGGCTATATAAGTGGGAGCCTCCTTTTACTCTCTTTATCCTGACACTTTGTTCCATATTAATGCACTAAAGGCCATTAATCCAATCTGCGGTCAAAATACGACACTTATCCAAGAAGTTATTACCCTAGAAGAACATAATTGCATGCTCTTTGAGATCGTCGAGAAGAGGAATGAGTTAGAAGCTTGGAAGGTGGAAAACAAGCCTACCACTACATCACCACCATTACAAAAGAAGGAAACTTGAGTACAAGGGTATGGGCACCACCCTTGGCTTGTTCCAAGCTTGGGGGAGGTGCCCCGGTATCGTATCACCATCACATTTATCATTATTATCTATCTTAGTTCGATCCTTAGTTATTTCATGATTTAGAAGTATAAAAGTATTAGTATGAAATAGTTTGAGTTTTGTTGCTTTACTTTCTGGTTTCAATCTAGGCAATACCAAAAACTTCATATGCTATCCCATGGGGAGTAATGACTTCACATCTAAGAAGTATATTGATAAAATTTATTGGAAATTAGCAAACGTAGCACTGGTCATTGATGCGTTTCATGAAAGATGAATGAAGGAAGAGGTGTTTCACATATAAATACACTATCTTAGACATCTTTATGATTGTGAGTCCCCATCAAATATTTTCAGCTTGATCAAATAGTTGATGTTGGACAAGGAAGATGACGTAATGAGTTATGATTGCTTATATTCACATAGAAGTTATATTTTCATCGATCCTCTAACATGTGGTGCTTGCTCATAATCTTTTTCTAGCCAAAATTTCGTACTAAGTAGAAGTACTACTTGTGCATCCAAAAACCCTTAAATTCTTGACATAAGAGTCCACCATATCTACCTATGGATTGAATAAGAACATTCAAGTAAATTTCATTGATGCAAAGCAATAAAAATTGCTCCTAAATATGTATGATCTTTTATTGTAAGGGAAAGTGAGCTTTGTACAAACTTGTGATGGTAAAGAAATAAAAGCGACAGACTTCATAATAAAGGTTGCTATCACAAGTCCCTGTTGCCCTCGCTGCATCACCGATGACTCGATCAACGTGATTGATGTCTAGATCCCGACACATCACCTCACACCCCTTAATTGTACGACTTTGGAGAGCTACTATCGAGTTTTCGAGGGTGATACCTCGCATAAACACTTCTGATGAGATCTCAGTAGTGTAGCTAATCGGTCGTGGATTACGGAGGGTGATTCCTCCTTCACCACTCCCAATAATGACTCTGACGTGCAACTCCTCAAGTGTGAACCCTCGAGGGTGATTTCTCCAAGTTCACCTTGACAGTTACATCGAGTAGGAATCCGTCGAGGCTGATTCCTCGGGCTTCCCCCTTGATGTTATGGACACGCGGTTACTTTAACGTTACCCCAGAACCATGTCGAAGTCGGGTTGGCCCCGAGGGGTACCCGCGAGAGATGTGGAGTCAAGTTGATTGATACATCTCCAACGTATCTATAATTTATGAAGTATTCATGCCATGTTTACAACAGTTTTATATGGTTTTGGTATGATTTGATTAGAACTAACCCGGACTAACGTTGTTTTCAGCAGAACTACCGTGGTGTCGTTTCTTATGCAAAAATAAAAGTTCTCGGAATAGGCTGAAAATTTACGGTGATCACTTATGGACCAGAAAAGACCCACAAAGCACCGGAGCTCGGTACAGATGCTCCGTTTACGTTGCTGCAGAGGACCACCATCATCGCCTTCCTTACTCTTTTCCTTCCTCTTTCTTGATTTTGCCTTGACAAGTCAAACCCACAAGAAAAAGGAATAAAATTTGCTCTTCGTAACTCATTGATGCATGATCTTGTGAACACTACTTTCATGTAAGGGAGCCGCATGATAGGAGGATGGAATATGTATGAAAAACAGGACGGTGTGACATATTGACATGTATGATGTATAAAGTGTAAACTAAGCACAAAGTGCTTGAACTTGTTAGAATCAATGCAAGCGAGAAACCATATGAAAGATGAAACCAATATCACTCTACCAAATTAAAAGGGTGCCCTAACAAATGTATTTGACCAAATTAGAAGCAATACATGGCAACAAAGTTAGAAATAATATGCAATATGCAGCGAATAAAGGTGACTCATCGTAAGTGATTGATGCAGGATACGTAAGAGAGGTAGTTTCATGTAAGAACAAGGTTAACACATAGATGTAGTGTGTACCAAAAATAGGAAGGCATGTCATATTCACAGGTATAATGTGTAAACTAAGAAGATGCAATTTCCCTAATTAGAAGCATTACAAGCTAGACACCGTATGCAACATGCAACCACATATCACACTACGAAGTTAGAGCAAGCACCTGTGATGGTGGTGTCGGGGAATTGCGGTCATCAACTAGAGAGCTACATTGACTATCTTCATTTAGCCTTACTGTTTCTTGAGAATCATGTGCGGAGGCTGACACTGCACTCTTTAAACGAGTATGGCGTCTCACAAGAACTCCACCCGGGTGTTGTCTCATCATAAGTGATTGAAGAGGGATACAAAAGAGCATTAGTTTGATGTACGAACATGGTTAATAGACATATGTAGTACTCCCTCCGTTCGGAATTACTTTTCACAAAAATGGATGTATCTATAGACTAAAATACATCTAGATACATCCATTTCTTGGACAAGTAATTCCGAACGGAGGGATTATGTATCAAAAATAGGAAGGCATGTCATTATCAAAGGTATAATGTGTAAAGTAAGCAGATGCAATTTAACCAAATTGGAAGCAATACAAGCTAGACACCATATGCAACATGCAACCACATTTGACAATGTGTGAAGTTAAAGCAAGCACACAGGATGGTTGTGTGTGGAAATTGAGATCATCAATCGTAGAGCTACGTTCTTTGTCTCCAACTAACTGACCTTTGCATCCTTTAGAGCGTCAAACGCTTAGTGCTTATCTTGAATTACACTGAGCGACTTACATCTTTTCTTTTCAGCATTCATCAACAACTGCGTCAGAGTCTGAAATACCCATGGATAAAAAAACAATAGTGTGAGTATGGGTGAAGTGTGTGCACAATTAGTATAGTGTAAAGGTAGAAGATAGCAGGTCGGTGAGAAATAAATGACGGGAAACATATGATAGCTCTACAACATGCATGGCACACTAAATTACTACAGGATTCTATGAAAATAACAGTCAATTGAAAGCAAATAGGTCAGTCCATTTTTTTCTGCACCGTCCGATGTACAAAGAACGGGCAGATCGCCTTCATCTACCTCCGGCCGATCGGTGTTGTGATCTTCCTCGAACGCCAAATGACCACCGGCCCAGTATTCCTCCCGTGCCTGCGCCCTCCCCTCGACCTCACCGCACCGCCGTGCTTGGCACCCCCCCCCCCGACCATCCATTCAAGCCCTGTCGACCTCCAGATCGGGCGCAAGCAGCTCCTGTGCCCCACACCCCTATGATAGACACCAGATCGGGAGGAAACCTTGTGAATTTAGTATCAAGAAGAAGATGCACTAAGAAGTGCTCAACTAGTTTCTTTCGTGGGATGAATACGGTGTGAGCAGAGACGTAAGGTTTGCACGAATAAGGGAAGAGGAGTACCTCTTTCTGCTGGCAGTGCTGTGTCCTCCTTCTGTTTTTCAACGATCTTCTTGTGGTTCGCGGGAAACAAGAAGTTGTGGAGGACGGTGCAGCCTTGGGCGAACCCATGGCCAAGTTGTTCGGTGTGGTGCGGTGGCCGTCAGCCGGTGGCGGGAAGCAGATCCGAGGGGAAAAGCAGCGGCGTGGCGGGAACAGCTCCGGTGCGGTGGGCCGGTTGCGGCAGTGGAAGCGGCAGCGATGAGGCGCAGGACGGCGTGGTCGGAGTGGTTGCTGCAGAACGCACGTCGGCGTCGGTGTCGTGGAGGCGGCTCTACCTCGGCTTCAGCTGGTAAGTCCTTGAGGGCGTTGCGGTTGCGGTTGCGTTGGACGACGTCGTCGGGGTACCGGCTCCGGCGTGATGGAGTTGGGCGGCGGTGGATTGGGCG
The DNA here is from genome assembly GCA_021605145.1 of Aegilops bicornis. Classification (NCBI taxonomy): domain Eukaryota; kingdom Viridiplantae; phylum Streptophyta; class Magnoliopsida; order Poales; family Poaceae; genus Aegilops; species Aegilops bicornis. The sequence continues at coordinate 586,294,778 of CM038674.1, read as the reverse complement.
CTATGGGGTGGAGGACAGAGGAGGCTGTGGTTTCGCGGCTGGTGGAGAGGGTGTTTTGGCGCCCACGGAGTATGAATGGGGAAACGGCGGGAGGCGGAGAACTAAGGGGGGAACAATGTTTCGGTTTGGGACGCGCTTGTTTGAAATTCGGGGAAAGTTACAAACTTTTCCCCCTTCTAAATTTTCGGACATATTGCGGGTTGGGGGTAGGACAGTAATCTCAGGTGTCCCAAATGTGGGCGGGATAGATTTTGGCCAAGCGCATGGGTGTTTAGGCGCCCACGGCGTATGAATGCTTCTCTGAGGCGGTTGAGACTGGCGTCTTGGTGAAGTTACGAACCTACCCCGGTGGACATCGGGCCGATAGGCTACACGGGCCAGAGTCGGGACAGTAATTTCCTACCACCAAACATTAGTCTCGCGCGGTTTCGGGTGACCAGAGGCCTATTTGGCGCTTCGTTCAATATCTGGGAGCAGAAGCATTAACGTTTTCGGTTCTCTTGAATTGAACATTCAGGATTTGTCAAACTTCACAAATCTTTACTCTTGAAAATCCTAAAGCTACGATTATTTTGGAATGCAGGTGGTACATTTGAATATACATTGTACACGAGTATATATTAAAAATATGCAACTTACCTCAGTTCATGCATGGTTCTAGATATAATCTTCTTGGTTGCAAAAAAAAGTTAGACATGTTTATGAATATGTATAGCATGTTCAAACGCACAACAAAGATTGATGCCCCCTTTTACATCTGATTTACAAATTCCATTATCTCGGGTTCAAATAGATGAATGCACTTCCTATAAATTCGAATCTTGAAACCCCTTTATGTTGAATTGACATGTATTATATTTCGTAGCTAGCAATTTGGAATGTATCCATGCAAGTGACAAATGTATAAAGTTCTTCACACTAACAACATGGAGTGCACTAATTAATGTTTATATATGAATTGCAAAAGCATCCATTGCCTGTATTTCAAACCGCTCTCACTCTATGGATCGATAATATGAAATAAACACATGCACATGCTAGAATTCAATAGAGTATGGGTGTCCGATAGACCGATTTTAAATCGTCATGATTTGCAAAATTCATGATCTCATCCAAAAATAATAATGTATTTTAATTTAATGCGTAGAACCGCCTTTTACACGTAGATGCACTATGCCTCGGCCCATTCTCACAAACGCGCTATATATCTCTCTATCTACCGCATAAGTTCACACACTTTATATGCATCGGAATTTCTCTTTCACACATGCTCACAATCTCTCTCGGGTGTCGGGGAGTCTCACGCACTTGCTCTCTTTGTCTCTCTCTCTCTCTCTTTCTAACTACTATGTACCACTCTTTTCACTAATCTTAGTTGGAAAACACTATTTCTCTCACATGCATATATACACACGCACGGTCTCTACTAGCCCTCTATACACACGCACATGTCTCCCGCACGCGCATTATCTTTAGGCCTCTCTCGCACACATTGCCCCCCCCAGACACACCTCTCTCTTAGTAGTTCGCAGATATGATTCCATCATATCCTTCGGTAGGATATCCCTGACTGTTAGGCTGGATGGTTATACGAGGCAAAGTTTTACCCTAGTTCGGACCCTTGCAGTTGAGGAAAAAGCCTACTCACTGCATGTATATTAGTGATAGGGTGTGTACAAAGTACACGTGAATACCAGGCATTGTGCGTGTGTGTATACTATCGACGAACTAGCCCCCAAGCTTCTATAACATACTCGGGGCCTAGGGTTACAAATCATATATAGTTGGCTTATCACTAGTGGGGATAGAGTCCTCCGCGACTCTGGTAGCTAGCTTCGTGTTGTAGTCCTCCACATGGGTCTTCGTATAATGCATCTCGATCCAACCTATGTGGCGCTGGATGGAACCAACCCATGAGTCCTCATGTTGACCCACCACAACTAGAAATGATGTGCCCACCACACCACACACGCAATCGGCCACTAAGAAAATAAGCATATACAAAAGTACAATGTTATACATGAAAGTTAATTGCATGGTGCATCCAAAAATATTTGTTACGCATTGTGAATGTTTATATATTCTCCTAAAATATAAGTCACGGAAAGAGAAATGAAGGGCATATCTCTCCTTGTCTCCACCGGACATCCCTCTTTCTACACCACTTTCACGTCGCACACAAACTATCTCTACCATCTAAAAGTATGCATGCCCACGACACATTCACGCATGACGGTCATTGTATTTCAAGCTAAAGCACTATACGGTCACTGGAGTTCAGAATATGCTCATTACGGTCACCGTATACATTCTCGTGGTGATCATACGGTATCCAGCTCACGATACATCTCCGTATTTTCTTGATGACACTGACGGACTTTGCATTTGATGCGTGCTCCGTATTTTCTTGACGACACTTACGGTCATTGTATTTGAAGCGAAAGCACGATATGGTCACTGGACTTCAGAATAAGCTCATCACGGTCACCACATACATTTTGTTGTGCTAACGAACATGTGGTTGGATGGTTAGGAGGACAGTGGTTTCTCGAGCCCACCAGGGTTAAAGTCCCGGTGCTGGCATTTATCCTGGGTTAATTTCAGTATTTTCCGGCGATGTGCGTACAGTGGGAGGAGACGTTCCACTCGACTACGAGGCACCTATGGTGACTTCGTAAAATCTCAAGATCATATGCTGGCCCACTCTCTCGAAGGTGCTCATAGGGGTAGGGTCTGCGTGTGTGCGCTTATAGCGGTGAGTGCTTGCGCGTATATATGAGCCCTTGCGTCTGTACCGTGTTAAAAAAATACATGTCATGATTATACAGTCACTGGCTCACCCGTACAACTCCGTATTTTGTTGATGACACAATCAATTGACCGATTAAGCGTTCCACGTGGGCGCAACTAGTGTTGCACCATCGGGCGGCGTAACCATGGGGCCCACACAACCGTGATATGAAAGAAAGAAATTGTAGTTTGAGTCATCTGTGTTAATAGAATACATTTTAGGGTGATCATACGGTCACCGGCTCACCATACAGACTCTGTAATGTGTTGATGACACGATCAATTGACCGATCAAATGGTCCACATTCAGCAAAGACATTACCATAGGTCCCACCCGTCGGTCGTATATGAAGGATGTAAATTGTAATAAAGTAGTGGTCGGTGGGTACTGAAGTCGTAAGACCTCTGGTTGGCGATCACCGCGGTGGGGGCGTTGATTGGGCGGTGGGGTGGGGATCACCGGAGAAAAAGCTCGGCGGGGGCTAGAGGATGGCGGTCTGTGGCGGACAGCGATGAGGAGTGGTTTCCGGCGGGCGGGCGGCGTGGCGGCCGGGCGGCCATGGCGGCGAGGCGGAGGTTCGGCCGGTGGTGGCTGGCGGGTCAGGGGGGTGGAGTTTGATAATAAACTACAGGCCCTTGATTTCGTATCCAACGGCTGGAAAATCTAATGACCAGAGATGAAAAAGTTAGTCGACTGACGTGTAGCCTCACCCCGCGCGTACACATACACGCATGCAAGACACGCACGCATGCAGGCGTGCAACACTGACACGTTGCTACCTCTTGAGCACTGCGTTAGTTTTTCCCTTGAAGAGGAAAGGGGGATGCAGTAAAGTAGCGTAAGTATTTCCCTCAGTTTTGAGAACCAAGGTATCAATCCAGTAGGAGATCACGCTCAAGTCCCACGCACCTACACAAAAAAAAAGAACCTCTCAACCAACGCGATAAAGGGGTTGTCAATCCCTTCACGGTCACTTACGAGAGTGAGATCTGATAGATATGATAAGATAATATTTTTGGTATTTTTATGATAAATACTAAAACTAAAGAAAGCAAAATAAACGGCGCCAGAAATAGCTTGTTGACGGGAGATTAATATGATGGAAAATAGACCCGGGGGGTATAGGTTTCACTAGTGGCTTCTCTCAAGATAGCATAAGTATTACGGTGGGTGAACAAATTATTGTCGAGCAATTGATAAAATTGAGCATAGTTATGAGAATATCTAGGTATGAACATGTATATAGGCATCACGTCCGCGACAAGTAGAACGACTCCTGCCTGCATCTACTACTATTACTCCACACATCGACCGCTATCCAAAGATGCATCTAGAGTATTAAGTTCATAAGAGCGGAGTAATGCTTTAAGCAAGATGACATGATGTAGAGGGATAAACTCATGCAATATGATATAAACCCCATCTTGTTATCCTCGATGGCAACAATACAATACGTGCCTTGCTGCCCTAACATCCTTTGGGAAAGGACACCGCAAGATTGAACCCAAAGCTAAGCACTTCTCCCATTGCAAGAAATATCAATCTAGTAGGCCAAACCAAACTGATAATTCGATGAGACTTTCAAAGATAACCAATCATACATAAAAGAATTCAGAGGAGATTCAAATATTGTTCATAGATAAACTTGATCATAAACCCACAATTCATCGGTCCCGACAAACACACCGCAAAAGAAGATTACATCGAATAGATCTCCAAGAGAATCAAGGAGAACTTTGTATTGAGATCCAAAGAGAGGGAAGAAGCCATCTAGCTAATAACTATGGACCTGAAGGTCTGAGGTAAACTACTCACACATCATCGGAGAGGCTATGGTGTTGATGTAGAAGCCCTCTATGATCAATGCCCCCCTCCAGGACGCCTTGGAAAAGGCCCCAAGATGGGATCTCACGAGTCGAAGGTTGCGGCGGTGGAATTAGGTTTTCGTGGATGCCTCTGATGGTTTGGGGGTACGTAGGTATATATAGGAGGAAGAAGTACGTCAGTGGAGCAACATGGGCCCCACGAGGGTGGAGGGCGCGCCCAGGGGGGTAGGCGCGCCCCCCTGCCTCGTGCTCTCCATGTTGATTGCTTGACGTGGACTTCAAGTCCTCTGGATCAAGTTTGTTCCGAAAATCACGTTCCCAAAGGTTTCATTCCGTTTGGACTCCGTTTGATATTCTTTTTCTGCGAAACTCTGAAATAGGCAAAAAACAGCAATTTGGGCTGGGCCTCCAGTTAATAGGTTAGTCCCAAAAATAATATAAAAGTGTATAAATATGCCCACTAAACATCCAAAACAGAATATAATATAGCATGGAACAATAAAAAATTATAGATACGTTGGAGACGTATCACACGTACACATAACGAACACACGCACGCATGCAGGCATGCAACACTGACGTGTACACATGCACTCACGAACACACGCACGTACGCACACATGCATGCAACACTGAAACATACCCTTGCACGCACGCAACACTCGCACGCCTGCATGCACACAGCACACGACGCAAGACACACGCTCAACCTATACGTGCATGCACCCTTTGTTAAGGACATGGATTGTTACGGGTATTAATCAATCTTATCTATGATAAGCAGAACATTGATGTTTGTAGTGGTCTTTGTGAATCACAACGTATCGAACGGGTTATCAACATAGTAGGCTTATCTACATGAAAAGGATGATGTCACACTCAATGAACAATCATCGGTTTATGAAATGCCCGCTTCTGACCGCCCTGGCCCACCAAAGTTCCTCTGTTGTGCGCTGCCTGCGTTGGGTCACTGACATGCAGGCCATGTACCCAAAGAGCCCACACGTCAGTGGAAGAATGGCACGTTGTCCTATGTCAGAGTCGAGGGCGCCACTCGCTGCACGCCCGGCTGAACACGCCTCCTTGCCGCGTTCAAACGCCTCCATGAAACCCGCCCGTGTGGAAGCAGAGAAACCCACTATGGACACACGTCCGTTCATGAACGGGTCGGCATTAAACGCAACGTCGGCCGGGCTCCTCCCGTCCGCCGTCTATGTAATCTCCTATTTAAACGAGGCCAAATGCCGGCCAAGAATCGCACACCTCCGCCGCTCCCCTATCTCCTCCTTCACCATTTTGTCCACTCTTACAATGGCTTACGAAGAGTAGTTATTCCGCATCCAAGTCGGCTGGGTGGCCCACCGAGCCCGCCGCGGATCTGAGCTATGCAGCTCGCTGATCCACCTCCTCCCTCGCCCAATGGAGCCGATTTCACGCCCCAAGCCGGTAGCAGATTCGACAACTTCGCCGCTCGAGCCAGCTCGATGAGGAGCGGCGCACGGGCATCGTTGCTGCTGTCCATGCCGCCGCGTCGTACCGCGTCTCCTGTTTCTGTGGCCGAGACTCCCATGCCGGCGGCCGTGCCACGCAAGCAGCGACCGAAATCGGGTGCGTGGAGAGCAACGAGTCGGTGGCGAGCGCCTCCGCGTCCGCCGCCATCATCGAGGAGAAGTAGAACACAGGAGGCCGCCACTGTCCCATGAAGGCCACCATGGAGGCGACGCCGGCGTACACAACAGGTGTCTTGCCGGATCCTTTTCTTGCGAGGACCTTCATCGACCCCGCATATACCTCCGGGGCTCCCGGCAGTCCGGTGATCGTGCTACCGGACATGAGGAACACAAATCGATCGGCGGGCGACCATTTAGGCCAGGTATTATATACTTGTGCTGTCTAGAACTAGCACTGCGTAGTTCATTTGAATGTAATTAAATCCGTCATGTTTGTATGAAAATCCGGTATCTTATATGATTTCCGTCATTGTTTATATGAAATATCGCCGTGTTTGCGTGAATTTCGTCCGGTTGGTTGACTTGCTGTCATAATGTGTGCGGCTATCGTTGGATGGCGTAATTTGCGGGTCGCTGGTTGGTCTGCGTGCAGCTCAGGCGGCGTGGTGGGACAAAAAGAACACAGCTCGTGCAAGCTCGTCTCCAACGTGCGCGCTGGAGGATGCATGAGAACCCGAGCCATTCTTCGTTCATCGGTGGCAAAGGCACCGGTGGACAAAAGGGTCGCCAATATTTTGGCTACCCCGGGCAAGATCCAAACAGCCCCTCCCAACAGATTCAAATCCCTCGTTCACTGTGGAATTTTGCCATGTGTTGTTTTCATGGACTAGCAAGATGCCCGTGCATTGCATGGAACATCAAGATGCATTTTTTTACAAAACACATGTTGTGATTGACCCATGCAGGAGTAATCCCATTTTGTAAAAACTAATTATTGGTCGAGAATTTTACCGGATAAATGGTATCTCGAGAATTTTATCGGACTCCATTTTTGTATACAAGGCCACAAACCCATATTACAGGTACCAAGGCAAAAGTTAATTCCTTCTAACTCAATGTTGCAAGCCACCTTGTTTCCTTGTTTGCCGTGTAAATTAATGTGTATTCTTCCCTTTCATGCACATCAAGCCAATGCTCACACTCCCGCATGCATGCAAGGGATAATTAATGTCCTCCTTTGCTAGTAGTACTATGAAGCAAACACCATTAATATTGCATCGATTAGTGTTAGTGGCCTTGTATATCTGCAAATTGTAATTTTGATAGTGGCCTTGTATATAAAAATGGAGGGAGAAAGATGAGAGATAAGGCGAGGAGGAGTGGGGCGTGGTGGTGGTGGTGGTCGGATCAAGCGGAGGCATGGGGATGGACGGCGCATTATGTCTAGGTTTGTATCTCTATAGTCCCTCTCTCACACACACACGTAGGTGGGGGACGTGCACGAAGAGAAGAGGTGCACGCACGCGCACGTACTCCCATCTCTTTCCCAACCACACCCGCGCGGGTACACGGTGGAGCTCATTTCTGTATGCAAAGGCAGCCCACGTGGTAACTTGACACATGTACTGGTTGTCCACTAGATGGAGGGAGGATCGTCTACCACGGGTGAACAAACAAATTGCGACTTGACGCGTTATGTTAAAAAAGAGGCAAACCATGTGGGGCCTACCTTAGAGGCAAGGCTCTATACCTTTGAGTACTTTTGATGTGTCCCGTCAACTCATGAGCGAGGAGAAAGCTTGCTTAGTCGCCCGTCTCCCCGCCCACGGGCGCGGTGGCTCGCAGGATGAGGTGAAGCTTGCTTACTACGCCTTACGCCCGCTCCCTCACCCATGCGCGCGGTGGCTCGCAGGACGAGGAGAAAAATTTACTAGTACTCCCTCCGTTTACTCCTCGTCCCTACCTTGGTTAGAGAGATTATCATATTGTTTGGAATATATGTCCTTTAGTACTCCCTCCATTTACTTAGAGGGTGCTTGGATACGTTTTAGTCTCATGACTAAAAGTAGTGGGACTAAAACTTGCTAGCCTCACCCATGCTTGGATCCAAATACTAAAGAGACTAGAATCAAGTTAATGAGCATTTATTATCCTCCAAACCCTCCAATCCAGAACTCGCTTGTGTTAAAGGAGAGGAGTTAAATGAGGAGAGAGAGGACTAATCCACATTTTAGTAGGGGTACCCCTAACTAATTTTTTCTCTAGTTTTAGCCCCTCTTTAGTCAGGGGTGCTTGGAACTTTAGCCTCTTAAAGAGACTATTTCTAGTCAGACTAAAATAAGTCCCTTGGATCCAAGCACCCTCTTATACAAGGCCACTATAAAAAAATACATTTTGCATCTATACAAGGCCACAAATAGTAATCGAGACAAAAGTTACTACTCCCTCCTTTCCAGTTTATGGCTCAACTTCAAAATCTCTCCAACCAAGGTAGACGATGAGTGGTCGAATTAATTTCGTACTCCTAGTTTGCACAAGTAATTAGTACGCTCGTTTTTCTCAAGAAGTTATGTTTACCGAGGCATTAATTAGAATGAATGCATGAATGACCACTAAATTTCCATGAACTTCTACATGCATTGGTGAGTTTTCTCTTGACACTGCTTGCATCGGGTGATCTAACGCGCCTCGAAATCCAACATGTGATGGTACTACTACTAGTAGTAGAACTGAGACTTATAAAACGGGAAAACAAATGTTTTGTAGATGAGCCCTATAAACCCTAGTGGGTACGTACTCCGTAAAATCAGATTTTCCCAAAACTAAGTCGCTAAACCTTTATTTGCTTGTTTCCTTCCGCCTCCTTGCCTCGAGCAGACTATGCCAAACTCCCCGCCTGCCAAGCGAGAAAATACCCGCCCTCGCGTTTTTTTAGTCCGGGTTTGTATCGATGGATCGCGCGAAGCAGCAAAAACCAAAGCCGTGTCTTGTACTCCTCCGTCGATGCTCACTTTCATGAATTACATACTTCACATCAGCCGACATGTGGGACATATAGCAACCGGTCGATGTGTCAAGCACCAAATAACAAGGCAGTAATAAATAGGGCGCACCCAGTATTCGCCCAAAGAGTAGTAGTAATGAGCAATGAGACATCAAATCACAATGCGGCACCTTCCCAGACGGACGAAGCAACCATTATTTCACTCTTCGGTTCGCCATCATCTCAAACCACGTAGTATTGCTTCTACCTCAAGAGGGACACGTGCATCGCCTTGGTACATCATGACACGTGGGACCGCATGACAGGCCATCCTCCCCCGCCGATCGCTCGGTAAAATCACCTCATTTTTACTACTATACTTCCTCCATATCAGTTTACATGGCATGCACATCGTTCTAGGTTGAGAATTTAACTGGCTATATATGTGATGAACAGTATATGTTTAGAAACTACATCCGCTTAATAATCCAATGATATACTTTTTGTGACATAGTAACTCAGATTTAGTTAGTCGGATGGATGACCTAGAACTACGTGCACGCCTATAAACCGAGACGTCTCAAAAATGAGACGGAGAGGGTAGTACAGTACGTATCTTTTTAGATCAATATAGTCAGGATTCACCAAGGAGCAAAACCAAGTAGTAGGCTGCACCTGTCGTGTTGGCGTAGCGACTCAAGCAGGGTAAGTCTGCACACGGAATGGCGACACACTTAACAGGACCCCTTTGGCCGACATGTGGCTCATCCACCATCTTGTTCCACGTGCGATGCACCAAATTACAGTTCGGCGCATCGGTTGGAATTGGAGGCACCCGGTCGTGGCGCCTTGATAGTAGAAAATGAGCGATGAGGGTCAAATCACAAAGCCCCACCTTCCCGCATTAAGCTAGATGGACGAAGCAACCATCATTTCAATCTAGGGCGCAAGAGCATAAAGAAAAGAGAAAACCAATGATGCGTGCGGAAGCTACCTAGGGCACCCTAGGGTAGGGGTCTCCACTACAGATCATTTTTTTAAAGCGCCTCCACTACAAATCGGCTTCTTCCTCGTCCTCTTGAAGACAACCGATGATGCGTGCGGTGGTAGGGTTTGTAGGAGTACTACTAGGGCGTCTTGAGGGCCATGTCGAGTAAACGGGAGAGAGGATTGAGTTCAGTCGACACCTTAAATATGTGTGGGCCGCTTGGTTTTAGGGAACGAGGCAACATTTTGGGTTCGAGGACCGGTGGAGATATAAATGCATTACAAAAATTGTGGACGTAGGTTCGACCGAAAGGCAATGATGCATGGGCCCTGCATTTTATATACCCGGGGCCGCGTGAAATTTGCTACTCTACTCAAAACTACTCCCTCCGTTTGTAAATATAAATCTTTGTAGAGATTTTTACTATGGACCACATACGGATGTATGTAGATGCATTTTAGAGTGTGGATTCACTCATTTTGCTCTGTATGTAGTCCATAGTGCAATCCCTACAAAGACTTATATTTAGGAACGGAGGAAGTAGTAATAAGGTACACATGCATTGAGCATGAGATTTTGAAACCAAATTATGAATAAATACACACTATAGCATGTAAAGCTTTGAGTCATATATGCATGATGTAGATGTTCGATTAGTTCTTATAGTTCATCTCATTCAAAACCAATTAGTTTTATAAAAATGTTAAGATTCATGGGGTTGTGCATTGTAAAGCATAAAGTAAAAAACAAATGATGGCAATTCATTTAGAAAAAAATCAATTATGATATGGAAGATTCTAGAACAAAGGAGAAGTGCTTGTGTTTTGAGGTTTGTGCATTATGCTTAAGTTCAACCATGGAGTCTTCTAAATTGTTCATGTGGCAGATCTGGTGGAATGTTGATGATATCCAACGGTCGGTAGTGCTCGGATTTGCCATCTCTGCACTGTCGGATTAGCTTCATCCAGCGACCATCTTTCAAGTTATTCGCACACTATATAGTTCTTGTGCCATAGTTGCATGTCTTGGAAAAAAGCTACTAGTGGGTTGTACTAGCTAATTAGGAATAGAAGATGTATACATGGAAGTTGTAGGGAAAGAGATGACATGGAGTATCTCAATTCTTATGAGTAGGGATTGGAAAAGAGATGTCATTTGGTTGACATGATAGGAACTTTTCTATTGAATCTAGAGATGGCATGTATCTCAATTCCTATGAAGAGGGATTAGAAAAGAGATGTAATTTGGTTCATATCATAGGAACTTTTCTATTGAATGTACGCTAATGTTTATTTTCCTTTGAAATTATGGGAGTATGGGAATCCATTCATATGAACCAAGTGGCTCTAAAGCTATAGAAATGATATCATGTTTATTTCCTTTGAAATGTGGAGTATATGAATCTATTCCTATGAACCAATTGGCTCTAAAGGAAAAAATCCTATAAAAATCATATCATATAGAGTTCCTATGATATTCCTCCACACCAAAGGATGGTTGAAATTGCTGCAGTGATACGATGGTCTTTCTTTGTAGACTCCTCCCCATCTTTATAGTTACCTCTCAAGATGAATGAAATGATATATACTGAGGTATTCTACATGTGCAATTTGGTACACGAAAACTTCGGTAAAAGTTTGCGAGGTTTGAATTTTCAATAAAGCTATATGCACCTTTGCATTTTGGAGCGGAGGGAGCATACGGCGGTTGCTAACACTCACGTGGAAGATTTGTGTGTAGGAGGAGTGGCTGCTCTGTTAAATGACATGGCAAACCGACAACATCGGATGCCGATCTAACGGTTCTTATGGTGTTCGTCAGGAAAAGGCTTGTGGCGAAAGTTTGTCGGATAATGATTTACGGACACATGCATTGCATTGATACGTGCCCCCCCCCCCTCTCTCATGCACACGCACCCTCCCGAATCCTCTCGCACCCACCGTCTATCTGCAGGTAGTCGTCACACACATATGCGCCCTTCACACCCTACCCTCAGAACTTCTAAAAAACAAAAGACGTCGCGCACATTTTATTTTAGCTCACATGTCACACACTTATACTATTACTCTTGCCGCGAACGTTCTTTGGGCATAGTATATTGTACTCTCACGAAGAGAAGCGGTGCACGCACGCACTAGTTCTCTCACACCCACTCGCGCGTACACGTAGGAGCGCATTTTTTTGAAGCTGGTACAATAAAATCACTCCACTATATATATATAAGCAGGAGCCTTAGCGCTTGCTTTACTAGGGTTCCTCTCGTTCACTCTCTCATGCTCTCCAGATCTAAGCAAGACATAGGTGGCCACACTCTCTCTCTCTCTCATCTCACGGCTGGTCACAAATCCGGCCGGACAACCTCGACCGGAGCAGGGGTGTAGGTGCATCGTTCAGGCTGTCGTCGGCGGCGAGGGAGGAGACCAACAGCTGCCCGCGCGTCCCGATCGGCGGCTGTGCCGTTCTCTTCGAGAGAGCGCCGGCTCCGGAGGGCCTCCGACCCCTTCTTCCTCCCTGCGGTATTGTGGCCAAGATTCGGCCTCCCGACGCTGTCTTTGCCACATGTTGATGACCCTCGGGTATATATTCCTTCGAAACCTGCCTTGCTCTACTGCCCCAGCTCCCCACTTGGCTTCGTGTGGATCTTTTTCTACTTTCGTCCGCTATTCCAAAGCCACCTAGACTTTTACTATTATTAGAGGTAAAGCTAGTTTATACAGTCGACTCTAAGAGTTGGTTCAAACAGGGAAGAAAGTGGGAAAGTTGTAGCATGAATCTAGGACTTGGTTCTAAGAGGAAATGGGGGAAAGTAGTAGATACTGGCTACCCAATCGGTCTCTTGGTTGAAAAGACGAAGAAAGCATGGTGGATGGCGAAGGGTGGGGGAAGTGGACCTATCTCTTGGTTGAAAAAGGAAAAAAAGTGACGGGTGTTGGGGGACAATGCAAATGAGAATGAGCAGGTCTAGATTTCCTGTGCTCACGTAGGAAAATGTCGCCGAGGAGATAAAAAATGGGACAAATGCAGACATGTTGCCTGAGTGTTTGCCGCTCTCGGCAACCACATCTGCCTCACCACTTAAATCTCACACCACTAACATTGCTTCATCCCAGTGGAACTGCACAAATTTGATTGCACATTTACTGACCATGTGCTACTCTCATGACAGTAATACTAATGCTATTGTTCTGCATGTTAATCTAATGGAAGTGTTGATGTGATATGATGCTACTTACGTAAGGACACTTTCATACTGTCAATCTAGTGCCAATTATAACACAATAGATGTTGTTGTTAATCATACGCCACTGCAAATATACATCCTTTGTTTAAATAAGCGTATTACGTATTTGCGCAAACAGGGATGTCTGTCTCCATATCGTTTCGGGATGTCTGTCTCCGTATCGTTTCTATCCGTGCAATCAAAAGCACACACCGCAGTTTTAGTGGAACTGCGCAAAATGAGATGGCTATCCCTCGTTGTCGTCGTCTAACCACCCGTCTTCCAGGTATTCCTACATTGGTGGTTACTAGGTAGAATGACCAACGCAATATAAAAGAAGTTGATTCTTACGTTTTACTTCCTGATTGCAGTGCAAGGATGAGCGAAAACAACTGCATCCTAGTCCGGAATGCACTTTCTACCAGTTCATCCATGGACCGAGGACTAGCTGGCACAGCTACACGGCGGTCTTTTGGACAGGTGCATGGACAAGAGGCATTGTGGTGCCTTATTTACGCAAATAGCGGTGCTTAAATTTAGTGGAATGCACAAGAATTTCAGCTGGTCAAGACACTACATGGTTCGATTCAGCATTCCAGCTGAGAACACAATTATAATTGGTTATTCTGGAATGAGAGAACCTAACCCTGGATGGTGTCAACAAGAAAAAACCAGAGTGAAATTCATGAAATTTAAGCCTGCCGGGAGGCCCTTTGCTCGGAGAAGCCTTGCTTGTTTTTTCCTGATTTGTAAACCTTCTCACAACTTTGTCTTTTGTTGTGAACTAGTATATGTTTGTTATGTTCTATGAATCATTGAGATATATAAAATTGCTTAACTTATGCTTTTCAAGTTTTTTATGAAGCCGAGTTTAATGTGAGTGTTCCACATGAAGCATTTGGACTAGCGATGTGAACGTTTGGAATTTACATTGTGGCCTCGATTAATCGCATGAACCATCGTAACAAGATACATGGTTGCTTATATGTCAGACAGTAGATTGTTGATTGTTAGCTGGTCGATAGCCTAGTGTTGAAGCGAGCTGAGCCAATGTGGTCATGTTTTTCACAACTGCTTACAAGTGGGGTAGCACCAACAGTGTTTACAAGTACTTATGTATACGTCGGTGCACAGTTCCCAAACGAGTACTCTATTTCATCAAAACACACACTGCTCGTATGATAAAACTAATGAGGACGCATCTGTTTCGGCAATAATTACGATGATTCACGGGCACACAAAAGTAGCAGCAGTTCCCATAGACGGATTCAAACAGTGTACTAGCCCCAGAGGGCTCGATAATAGGCAAGGTTTGGATAATTAGACAGAATCCAAACTACTATTAAACACTAGCCGGGGCAAGTATTTCATGCCTCGATCTAATTTGGGCTGGACACAAGACGGACCTTGCCATGAACATCATCGAGGACGTCCGGCAGCAGCTCAATCCTTTGAACCTTCATGAAGAAAACCTTGTGGCCTTGCCACTCATAAACTTGTTTGTGGAGGCATGCCATGTCATATTCCTGTGTAAGCTTGACAAGAACAGTATGCCTCACAAACGGAGGAGTAGCTTTGAACTTCTTGTGCTTTAGTACACCCTGGACAACACGCCTGACAACAGTGAGGCTGGAATACAACTCTTCATTGGTATAAGCGCAAATGGCTTCCAGGATCCAACAGCCAAAAAACTCTGTTTTCCCGGTCGTATATTCAGGTCATCCGCCTCATAGCGAGTGACATGTACAACCACACAATCCTTGTCTGCATCAGGGCTCTAATTGAAACAGAAACAAATTCTGAATTACTTTCTAGTATAATAAACACAAGTTATTTAAACCACTATGTATAGCATGGCATCGAAGCTAATAAAATTTTGCATTATTCATCACCACATACTTAGATGAAAAACCACAATCGAGATCAGCAAAGAAGAAAATCACCTTGGGCAGCTCAGCGAGGGGGGGGGGGGACACATACTCGAAGGGGGAAAACTACTCATGCAGTGCCACGGGGGCTGTAACCTCAAACGGGGCGTTGACCATCTCAGTAGTGGCCATGAGCGTATCTGGGGTCGGCTCATTGGCTGCCTCCATCTTCTTGGAGCTCTCTGTCTCGTGGGGATCAGCCTCCCGCTTCTGCTCCAATATTGGCAGATCATTGTCTGGTTCTCCTTGGTCCATCATGAAACTGACGAATACTAGGAGACCACTGAAAGGAAAACACAATCGCAATGACAATGAAACAAAAAGAGAGTGAGGATCGGTTACTGCTTTGCAAAAGTTCTTTTTTTCTGAACAAAAATATACCAACATCACGGATCCGCTTACCTTCCCTTCGTTGGGAGAGAAGAACGATGGCGGAATCTGAGTGTTGGATTTCTTGAAGACGGTGAGGGAGAAGGGGATTCAGCGAAGAGTGAAATGATGGTTGCTTCGTCCGTCAAACTTAGACTGTGGGGAGGTGGGGTTTTGTGATACGATGGCTCGTTATTGCCGCGCTATGACCGGGGTGACTCTCCGCCTGCATACTGCCTTCTAATGTGGTGGATGGCATTTGGGCCCATGCGCTGCATGGCCCGCATGTCGGTGAACAAAAGTATAACAACATTCAGTAGAGGGAGACGTTTCGATGACCTAGGAGGAGCCAGAAGCGGTATTGTATCCACTGTACTAGTAGTAATTGTTTTTCTGGGTAGCTGTAGAGTGTCTCCACTTTACTAGTAGTAATTGTTTCTCTGGGCCCAAGACAGAACAGCCCATCCACCCTAGTAAATAGTAAAATCAATTCAAAAGTCCATATATTCTTTGAATGAGAGGCGCTACCCACACCCAAAGACACCGCCCCCAAAAAAACACAGGTGTTCTTCTTCCTCCTCACTCCCACCCACCTCACGTCATTTCGCTCCAATCGTACACCAAATTTCTCACCTCACTCCTCTGAAAACCCCAGCTCCCTTCTTCCTCACTACTACAGAAAAACCCCAGCTCCCCTTCTTCTTCACTCGCACTACAACTAGGCTCGTCATTCGTTACTCTGCTCAAATACGTGAGCGCGACGCGACGCCCTCGAGGAAAATGGAGTCGGCTGACCCCAGTGCCAAGAAGATGAGCCTCCCGCCAGCGACCACATTGTAGATCCTCGCACCCAAAGAACATGGGAGAAGCGGCGACCCCGCCCCCACCGGATCCCAGAACTCAGAGAATCTCGGGTGGACCGCATCAGCGATCTCCCGGACGCCTTCCTTGGGGAGATCATCTCGCTTCTCCCCACCAAGGATTGCTGCCGCACCCAAGTCCTCTCAATTTGGTGGTGCCCTCTATGGCGCGCCGTGCCCCTTAATCTCGACTGTCGTCAGCTATCTCCCTTCAATGATTTTGAAATCCCCGGAGCCATCATATCCTCCCACCAGGGCTCCGTTCAAAGCCTCTGCATCCCGTCATGCTACCTGAGCAAGCATACCATGCCCTGCACGGTGGACGCCTTGAGCTGAAATCCTCACAATTCACGAACTACTGCTTGAGTTCTAATAATCCTCGAAATCACCTACCAGATACCGAACGCCATCTACTTGTGCCCTCAGCACCGATGTCCATCTCGCGGTTCTCCTCCTCTCTCCACACCGCCACCTTTGTGTTGTGCAACCTACCAGACAATCTGGTACTAAACCTTCAACTCCCATTTCTGAAGAAACTTTCACTTGTGCGGGTTCGTATATCGGAGGCCTCATTGCACAGCATCATCCACTCCAGTTGCCCTGCCCTGGAGTGCTTGGTGCTTGTTTTCACAGTTAGAATCGGCTATCTCAAAATAAAGTCGCCTAACCTTATAAGAATTGGAATTTGTTTTGACGGAAGGCGGCTCATCATCGAAGATGTCCCTTCACTTTAAAGGTTGATCATTGATTCTAGTTATTCATCGTTGCAAATAACCGTCCTCTCTGCGCCTAAACTGGAGACCTTGGGTGTAATACATGATCTCTGTGCTCATTTCAATATGGTGTTTGGCTCCACAGTTCTTCAGGTACTTTACATTATCAACTACACTTGTAACCATAAGATGCATTTTAAATTTCTGCGCATAAGTTATATGTCATCTTGGAGTAAACATTTTGTACTAATATTATGTTCTATGGTCAATGAAGAGTTTCTCCATGGATGGCCTATCAATGGTCTTTGGGTTACATCAAGATCTTATATATCCAAATGAATAGTTTTGATCTGAACAAGATTATTGGCTTGCTGCAATGCTTTCCATGTCTGGAGAAGTTGTATATAAAGGTGATAATTTCACGCACATTGGAAGCCCGCATATAGTGTACTAGAATTAACCGTTCAATTGTTGCTCTTTTGACGCTCCTTTTTTTAGACCTTAACTGTTTTCAATCGTCATGTCTATTTAGGCAACAGGACGGGGTAAGAAAGTTATAACCAATCGGTGGATTCCTAAGCATCGGGATTTTCTCACTTCTCATGAGATTCGATTGAAGACAATAACGCTAGAACGATATGTAGCCAACCGTGCAAACACTAGATTTGTCACATTCTTCCTACTGAATGTGAGGTTACTATTGTCCATCAGGCTTAAGTTTATCAGCAGCATGGTTTTGACGGATGGGTATGTGGAAGAGCAAAAAAAGGAGTTTCAGGTGGGAAAAAGAGCTTCTGAACATGCCGGGCTTCTATTTACAACATATTGTGGTCATAATCCAATAAAATTTACGACCCAGGATGTTCATTCTATGGACCTGACCGATCCATTTGACTGTGATTGCCAGAAACAGTGCTAGAGTTAGATGTTGTTGCCCTTTTCAACCTGGGTTTTTTGTAAACCTGATGAACAATTAACCCTCGTGCTTTTGTACAGTTTGTAAGCTGGAGTTAGATGTTCTTGCCCTTTTCAACTCATTTGTGGTGTCATGTTTTCTTTGAAGCAAGGCAAATGGCCTGCCAGTCGTTTAATTTAGAGTGAAATATTGTAAAAACTAACGAATCCCAACCAAGGGAAATAACATCACTCTCGCCGGCTGCTTGAGCTCACTGTGCATTACAGACGCCAAGTTATTAGCCCCCACCAGCACCCACAAACTTATTTCCAACTAGCACATCAAATGGGCTGTAAATTTTCATAGGAAGGGCTGCATCACCGTGACAGATTTGGATTCTGACATTTGGGACCCGCGAGGAAATAGCCTATCCAAGGTGGTGTCGACTTACTAGCCAGTCACCAAACGATTGTGCCTACCAGCCGCTGGATTGACATCCAACATTTGTCGTGTATCTTCTATCTCTTGTCTTCTTCTTCCTCCAGCCACCCAAACCAAACCACCCCATCAGCTCCGCCTGCTCCCGCCTCCCATGGCTGCCTGCGCCTCCGCCGCCCTACCGTACGTACCCTCCAATGTTGGCCAGTCCCTCCCTCTATTCCCCCACACGTCCTGTTATTCTCCGGCGACGTCAGCCCCAACACGCACCCGCACCTGAACCAGTCAACCCTCATACTCCCCTCCGCCTGTGACTGGACCAGCGCATCTTCCATGGCTCCTGTTCATTCTGTCTAAGAACTCACCGTCGTCCTCCGCCTTGCGGCCTTGGTTCGCTCGCCGTGAGGGTGCGCCGCCCTCTTGCGTTGTCAATGTCGTCAACAACCGAGAGGAACAAGGAGATGATTGTACGTGGAGAGGATGGCAGTAGGGACCCACCAGTGTCATGGCAGTACGCAAGCAAGTGCCTCTATATTACAAGCCCAAAAACATGGTTCCTCCTAATGGTTGGACATCAGGGGCTCACGCCATTGTCAAAGTAGTAATAAACGACATAATTACAATACGAAGCCGACACGTGGGACCCAAAGAGGTCGCGCAGCTTTTTTAGGAACAAGCGGTTGTTATTTATACTAGTTTTAGCGACGGATCAAGGTAACAACGGGTCTGCGAGTATGTGGCCCGTCTAGCTGTGGTTTTATTTATGTTTACCACATCATGAGCCCGATTGTGTTTTTCTTCTTTGAAAATGGCAAGCCCGATTCTGTTTTAAAGAAATACCCAAACGAGGCCTACTTGCTTTATCATCCTGTTGGGCTGCAAATCTTTCAAGACGAGGAGAGTTTCATTCGGTTTGCCGTAAATGGGTTGTACATATTTAAAACACATCAAACCGGAATTAGTTTCAATTTTTTTCATTACAAGATTTTAAATTCCATTGATTTTTATGCATGGACAATTATTTGGATTTTATATTTATATAAATTATTTTTCAAAATAGTTTGAATGGGAATCGATATTTCGGCATTAAAAACAATTGACCGCACCGAAATATGCAAAAAAAATCGTATACTTTTTAACCGTGGCCACAATACGGGGTGTAATGCTAACAAAAAGAAGATGTGCTCCAAAAAAATTCTTAAGAATTAGCAAATGGGCTGTACATTATTAGAAATAATGCACACGAGAGCAGTGATTGTTGGATGTCCATCCAACGGCTGTCGTGCTTCTTCAATCTCTGCTTTTCTGCTCCGGCCGCTCAAACAAGCGTCGGCGGGACTACTGCTCCCTCCTCCTTGACGGCTATCTTTTGCCAAGCAGCCTCACCGCCCCACCGTACTCCCATCGCTGGCCTAGCCATCCCTCTACTCACCCACATATGCTATTATTCTCCAGCGACGGCAGACGAACCAGTAAACCCTCGTACAGTCATACTCCCCTCCGCGTGGGAAACAACTACTGAGTCTTCTTTGCCTCCGTGTCGTTCCCTTCCTAGGCGTCGCCGTCGTCCACCGCCCTGGTGCTCTCGGCGCGGCCTGGTCAACGTGGTCAATGAACGACATCCATCGGAAGTGGATCAGACGTGGAGAGGTGACAAATTTGGGTCCACGGCCGCACGCAAGGCAATGCCTCCTTATTACGCGCAAAATAATGATTCCTCCACCTGACAGCTAGGACCCACGGGAAGGGTGTCTGTATTTCACGCAAAAAACGTTCCCCCCGCTGACAGGTCGGACCTACCAGCTATATCTTCGCACGCAAGGAAGTCCCTCCTTATGACGCACAAAAAAAATGAATACCCCGCTAGGCCGGGACCCACCATAGTGGGTGGCTGACTTAATGGGCCTACTAAGTTGACGGGGACAGGGCTTTGTCAACTTAGTCAATATGAACGATTCTAGCTCCGGTGACCGTGCGATGTCCATCCAACGGCCATAGTGCTTCTTCAACCTCTGGTCTTCTTGCTCCAGCCGCCCAAAGCGGCGGTCGTGTCGCTTTGCTCCCTGCCTCTTGTGGCTGGTTGTCTTTGCTTGAGGCCTCACCGCCCCATACTACTCCCACGCTGGCGTGCCATCCCTCCACTCACCCACACCCCTGTTATTCTGTGGCGATGCCGACCTCACACCCATGACCGAACCAGTGAACCCTCGTACTCCTCTCCGCGTGGGCATCCACTACCGTGTCTTCCCCGGCTCCGCGTCGTCCCCTTCCTAGGCCTCGCCGTCGTCCACTGCCTTGGTGCTCTCGGCGTGGCGTGGTCAATGTGGTCAACGACTGACTTCCATCGGAAGAGTATTGTACGTGGAGAGGCTGACAGCTGGGTCCACGGCCACAACCCAGTTTTTTTGTGATTTGACAAGTAAGTCGCTTTGTAAGGCCCGTTGGGCTGCAAATCTTTCAAGACGAGGAGAGCTTCATTAATTTGGCGAGAAAATGGCCTATCAGTAATGAGAAATGGGTTGTACATTTTTAAAACACATCAAACCGGTAATTAGTTTCAAATTTCTTTTTTTTCATTTCGAGATTTTAAATTGCATTGATTTTCATGCGTGGACAATTTGTTGGATTTTATATTGATATACATTTATTTTTAAAATCAGTTCGAATGTGACTTGAAATCTCAGGATTATAAACAGTTCGGACCGCACCGAAATGTGCAAAATTTCGTATAATTTTTTAATCGTGGCCACAATATGGGCTGTAATGCTAACAAAAAGAATATGGGCTTCAAAAAAAACCTTAAGAATTAGCAAATGGGCTGTAAATTATTAGAAATAATGGCAGATGGTTTGTATGTTGTTTTCCACGGATTTGAGGCTTTTCTAAAAAAAGGTTGACGCACGAGAAGTGACTGTTGGATTTCCAACCAATGGCCGTCGTGCTTCTTCAATCTCTACTCTTCCTGCTCCAGCCGCTCAAACTAGCGCCGGCAGGACTGCATGCTCCCTCCTCCCGTCAAGCTATGTCGTCACAAGCAGCCTCACCGCCTAATCAGATTCCCATCACTGGCCTAGCCATCCCTCTACTCACCCACACCTATTGTTATTCTCCGTGACGGCAGACGAACGGTAAACCCTCAGTCTGAACGTACTCCCCTCCGTGGGAAACAAGCGCCAGTCTTCCACCTCTCGTGTCGTTCCCTTCCTAGGCCTCACTGCCGTCCACCGCCTACAGTGCTCTCGGCGCAGCACAGTCAACGTGGTCAACGACCAGGCATGCATCCTGAAGTGGGATCAGACGTGGAGAAGGCGGCATACCGGGTCCACGGCCGCATGCAAGGAAATGCCTCCTTATTACGCGCAAAATAATGATTCATCCACGACATCCGGGACCCACCGAAAGGGCCTCTCAGATTTCGTGAAAAAATTACCGCCAATCGATGCCTTGGACCCACCAGGTATATCGTCGCACGCAAGGAAGTGCCTCCTTATTACGCACAAAAAAGAATACTCCCCCTGCTAGCTGGGACCCAGTATAGTGGCAGGCTGACTTGTGGGCCTACTAAGTTGACGGGGATGGAGGGCTTTGTCAACTTAGTCAATATGCATGATTCTAGCTCCACTGACCGTACGATGTCCATCCAACGGCCGTAGTGCTTCTTCAACCTCTGGTCTTCTTGCTCCAGCCGCCCAAACCAGCGCCGGTCCTGCCTCGTGCTCCTGTCTCCCGTGGCCGGTTGCGATGCGGCGGAGGCCTCACCACCCCCTACTACTCCCATCGCTGGCCAGGCCATCCCTCTACTCACCCACACCCCCTGTTATTCTGCGGCGACGGCAGCCACACACCGCAGCGAACCAGTGAACTCTCATACTCCTCTACGCGTGGGCATCTACTGCCACGTCTTCCCCGGCTCCACGTCCTAGGCCTCGCCGTCGTAAAACACCCTGGTGCTCTCGGCGTGGTCAACGTGGTCAAGGAACGGCTTCCATCGGGCGTGGACTATACGTGGAGAGGCTGACAGCTGGGTCCACGGCCGCAGCAAGGAAGTGCCTCCTTATTAGGTGCAAAATAATTATTCCTCCACCGACGGGGACCCACCGGACGAGCCACCGTATTTCGGAAAAAAAGTTCCCCACATTGCTGGGACCCACCAGCTACATCTTCGCACGCAAGGAAGTGCGTTGGGCAAAAAGCGATTTGCCCCACGATTGCTGGGACCCACCGGCTACATCTTCGCCGCAAGGAAGTGCACGGCGGTCGGGACCCACACACGGTGAAGCGTCGTGGCGTTGTCATTACAGTAGCGAACGATATGCATTACATGATACGTCTCCAACGTATCTATAATTTATGGTTGCTCCATGCTATATTATCTACTGTTTTGGACATTATTGGGCTTTATTATCCACTTTTATATTATTTTCGGGACTAACCTATTAACCGGAGGCCCAGCCCAGTATTGTAGGTTTTTTGCCTATTTCAGAGTTTCACAGAAAAGGAATATCAAACGGAGTCCAAACGGAATGAAACCTTCGGGAACGTGATTCTTAGGAAGATTATAATCCAGGAGACTTGGACCCTACGTCAAGAAACAAAAGAGGAGGCCACGAGGTAGGGGGGCGCGCCCTTCACCCTCGTGGGCCCCCTGTTGCTCCACCGACGTACTCCTTCCTCCTATATATACCTACATACCCCCAAACGATCAGAGACGGAGCCAAAAACCTAATTCCACCGCCACAACCTTCTGTACCCACGAGATCCCATCTTGGGGCCTGTTCCGGAGCTCCGCCAAAGGGGGCATCCATCACGGAGGGCTTATACATCATCACCATAGCCTCTCCGATGAAGTGTGAGTAGTTTATTTCAGACCTTCGGGTCCATAGTTAGTAGCTAGATGGCTTCTTCTCTCTTTTTGGATCTCAATACAACGTTCTCCCCCTCTCTCATGGAGATCTATTCGATGTAATCTTCTTTTTGCGGTGTGTTTGTTGAGACCGATGAATTGTGGGTTTATAATCAAGATTATCTATGAACAATATTTGAATCTTCTCTAAATTCTTTTATGTATGATTGGTTATCTTTGCAAGTCTCTTCGAATTATCAGTATGGTTTGGCCTACTAGATTGGTTTTTCTTGCAATCGGAGAAGTGCTTAGCTTTGGGTTCAATCTTGCGGTGTCCTTTCCCGAAGGATGAGGGGCAGCAAGGCACGTATTGTATTGTTGCCATCGAGGATAACAAGATTGGGTTTTTATCATATTGCATGAATTTATCCCTCTACATCATGTCATCTTGATCAAGGCGTTACTCTATTTTCTTGAACTTAATAATCTAGATGCATGCTGGATAGCGGTCGATGAGTGGAGTAATAATAGTAGATGCAGGCAGGAGTCGGTCTACTTGTCTCGGACGTGATGCCTATATACATGATCATACCTAGATATTCTCATAACTATGCTCAGTTCTGTCAATTGCTCAACAGTAATCCGTTCACCCACTGTAAAATACTTATGCTCTTGAGAGAAGCCACTAGTGAAATCTATGGCCCCTGGGTCTATCTTCATCATATTAATCTTCCAATACTTAGTTATTTCCTTTGCTTTTTACTTTGCTTTTATTTTACTTTGCATCTTTATCAAAAAAATACCAAAAATATTATCCTATCAAATCTATCAGATCTCACTCTCGTACGTGACCGTGAAGGGATGTATAACCCCTTATCGCGTTGGTTGCGAGGAGTTATTTGTTTTGTGCAGGTGCGAGGGACTCGCGCGTAGCCTCCTACTGGATTGATACATTGGTTCTCAAAAACTGAGGGAAATACTTACGCTATTGTGCTGCATCACCTTTCCTCTTCAAGGAAATCCAACTCAGTGCTCAAGAGGTAGCAAGAAGAATTTCTGGCGCCGTTGCCGGGGAGGTCTACGCAAAAGTTAACATACCAAGTACCCACCACAATCCCTTATCTCCCGCATTAAATTATTTGCCATTTGCCTCTGGTTTTCCTCTCCCCCACTTCACCCTTGTCGTTTTATTCGCCCTCTCTTTTTCGTTCGCCTCTTTTCCGTTGCCTTTTTTCGCTTCCCTTTTTGTTTGCTCGTGTGTTGGATTGCTTGCTTGTCACGATGGCTCAAGATAATACCAAATTATGTGACTTTACCAATACCAACAATAATGATTTCCTTAGCACTCCAATTGCTCCTCTTACCAATCTTTGAATCTTGTGAAATCAATGTTGCTTTGTTGAATCTTGTCATGGAAGATCAATTCATGACCTTCCTAGTGAAGATGCCGCTACTCATCTAAATAGCTTCGTTGATTTGTGTGATATGCAAAAGAAGAAAGATGTTGATAATGATATTGTTAAATTGAAGCTATTTCCTTTTTCGCTTAGAGATCGTGCTAAAAGCTTGGTTTTCGTCTTTGCACGAAAATAGTATTGATTCTTGGAACAAGTGCAAAGATGCTTTTATCTCAAGTATTTTCCTCCCGCTAAGATCATCTCTCTTAGAAAGCGATATTATGAATTTTAAGCAACTTGATCATGAACATGTTGCACAAGCTTGGGAGAGGATGAAGTTAATGATACGTAATTGCCCTACTCATGGTTTGAATTTGTGGATGATTATACAAAAAAATTATGCCGAATTGAATTTTGCTTCTAGAAATCTTTTGGATTCAGCCGCGGGAGGCACTTTTATGGAAATCACTTTAGGAGAAGCTACTAAACTCCAAGACAATATTATGGTTAATTATTCTCAATGGCACACTGAAAGATCTACTAATAAAAAGTGCATGCGATAGAAGAAATTAATGTTTTGAGTGGAAAGATGGATGACCTTATGAAATTATTTGCTAGTAAGAGTGTTTCTTCTTATCCTAATGATATGCCTTTGTCTACTTTTATTGAGAATAATAATGAATCTATGGATGTGAATTTTGTTGGTAGTAATAATTTTGGTAACAACGCGTATAGAGGAAAGTTTAATCTTAGGCCTTATCCTAGTAATCCTTCTAATAATTATGGAAATTCCAACAAAAACTCTTATGGAAATTTTAATAAGATGCCCTCTGAATTTGAGACTAGTGTTAAAGAGTTTATGAATTTGCAAAAGAATTTCAATGCTTTGCTTGAAGAGAAATTGCTTAAAGTTGATGAATTGGCTAGGAACGTTGATAGAATTTCTCTTGATGTTGATTCTTTAAAGCTTAGATCTATTCCTCCTAAGAATGATAACAATGAGTCTCTCAAAGCCATGAGAATTTCCATTGATGAGTGCAAAGAAAGAACCGCTAGGATGCGTGCTACGAAAGATGCCTTTATAAAAGCATGTTCTTCAAATCTCTATGAAAAATAAAGATGAAGATCTAAAAGTTATTGATGTGTCCCCTATTAATTCTTTGTTTTGCAATATGAATCTTGATAATGATGGGACTGAATATGATCCACCTTTACCTAGAAGGCGTTCCAAAAATTCGGAGTTTTTAGATCTTGATGCTAAAATTGATAAGAGTGGGATTGAAGAAATCAAAACCTTAGATACTAATAAACGCACTATTTTGGATTTCAAGGAATTTAATTATGAAAATTGCTCTTTGGTTGATTGTATTTCCTTGTTGCAATCCGTGCTAAATTCTCCTCATGCTTATAGTCAAAATAAAGCCTTTACCAAACATATCGTTGATGCCTTGATGCAATCTTATGAAGAAAAACTTGAGTTGGAAGTTTCTATCCCTAGAAAACTTTATGATGAGTGGGAACCAACTATTAAAATTAAGATTAAGGATCATGAATTTTATGCTTTATGTGATTTGGGTGCTAGTGTTTCCACTATTCCCAAAACTTTGTGCGATTTGCTAGATTTCCGTGATTTTGATGATTGCTCTCTAAACTTGCACCTTGGATTCCACTATTAAGAAATCTATGGGAAGAATTAATGATGTTCTTATTGTTGCAAATAGGAATTATGTGCCCGTAGATTTTATCGTTCTTGACATAGATTGCAATCCTTCATGTCCTATTATTCTTGGTAGACCTTTCCTTAGAACGATTGGTGCAATTATTGATATGAAGGAAGGGAATATTAGATTCCAATTTCCATTAAAGAATGGCATGGAACACTTCACTAGGAATAAAATAAAATTACCATGTGAATCTATCATGAGAGCCACCTATGGATTGCCTACCAAAGATGGAAACACCTAGATCTATCCTTGCTTTTATGCCTAGCTAGGGGCGTTAAACGATAGCGCTTGTTGGGAGGTAACCCAATTTTATTTTAGTTTTTTTTGCTTTTGCTTATGTTTAGGAATAAATATTTGTTCTAGCCTCTGGTTAGATGTGTTTTTATGTTTTAATTAGTGTTTATGCCAAGTTAAACCTATAGGATCTTCTTGGATGATAGTTATTTGATCTTGCTGTAATTTCTAGAAACTTTCTGTTTACGAAAACAATTTTCAAAAATCACCAGAACATGATAAAATAGTGATTCCAATTGCTTCTGATCAATAAACAAATTGCCTAGCTCGTCCTATTTTGGCTGATGTTTTGGAGTTCCATAAGTTTGCGTTAGTTACAGATTACTACAGACTGTTCTGTTTTTGACAGATTCTATTTTTTGTGTGTTGTTTGCTTATTTTGATGAATCTATGGCTAATAAAATAGTTTATAAACAATAGAGAAGTTGGAATACAGTAGGTTTAACACCAATATAAATAAAGAATGAGTTCATTATAGTACCTTGAAGTGGTCTTTTGTTTTCTTTAATAGCAGAGCTCACGAGATTTCTGTTGAGTTTTGTGTTGTGAAGTTTTCAAGTTTTGGGTGATTTTTTTTGATGGATTATGGAACAAGGAGTGGCAAGAGCCTAGGCTTGGAAATGCCCATGGCACCCCAAGATAATCTAAGGACACCAAAAAGTCAAAGCTTGGGGATGCCCTGGAAGGCATCCCCTCTTTCGTCTACTTCCATCGGTAACTTTACTTGGAGCTATATTTTTATTCACCACATGATATGTGTTTTGCTTGGAGACTCTTGTATGATTTGAGTCTTTGCTTTTTAGTTTACCACAATAATCCTTGCTGTACACACCTTTTGAGAGAGCCATACATGGTTCGGAATTTGTTAGAATACTCTATGTGCTTCACTTATATCTTTTGAGCTATATAGTTTTGCTCTAGTGCTTCACTTATATCTTTTAGAGCACGGTGGTGGATTTATTTTATAGAAACTATTGATCTCTCATGCTTCACTTAGATTATTTTGAGAGTCTTAAATATCATGGTAATTTGCTTAAATAATCCTAATATGCTAGGTATTCAAGAATAGTAAAAACTTTCTTATGAGTGTTTTGAATACTAAGAAAAGTTTGATGATTGATGATTGTTTTGAGATATGGAGGTAATAATATCAAAGTCGTGCTAGTTGAGTAGTTGTGAATTTGAGAAATGCTTGTGTTGAAGTTTGCAAGTCCCGTAGCATGCACGTATGGTAAACGTTATGTAACAAATTTGAAACATGAGGTGTTTTTTGATTGTCCTCCTTATGAGTGGCGGTCGGGACGGCGATGGTCTTTTCCTACCAATCTATCCCCCTAGGAGCATGCGCGTAGTGCTTTGGTTTTTTATGACTTGTAGATTTTTGAAATAAGTATGTGAGTTATTTATGACTAATGTTGAGTCCATGGATTATACGCACTCTCATCCTTCCATCATTGCTAGCTGATAATCCCCAAGTGCAGGGAATCATCATAGCACGTTCCAAAGGTGGAAGTGATAAGTATGGAGTGTCGAACCCACAAGGAGCTAAAGGTAAGATCAATATTCTCTCAAGCCCTGTCTGCCACTGATACGACTCTACGTGCACCGGACGTTTTCTTCCAACTAGCAACAAGAAATAAAACTACGTTGTGGGTATGAAGAGGATAACTTTGTATGATAGTGGAGAGCTAAAATATTAAAGTACGTGCTGTTATCATAAAGTTAGAATATATTACTAAATAATATAAATAGCAAGTGTGGAATAATGGTGGATCGGTGTGCGGAATTGTCCTAGGCAATTATTAAAAAGAGCGGTAATCACTATTGTCGTTTCATATGAGGGAGAGGCATAAGCTAACATACTTTCTCTACTTGGATCATATGCACTTATGATTGGAACTCTAGCAAGCATCCGCAACTACTAAAGATCATTAAGGTAAAACCCAACCATGGCATTAAAGCATCAAGTCCTCTTTATTCCCATACACAACAATCCCTCTTACTCGGGCTTGTGTTTCAGTCACTCACCAACCCACTATAAGCGAATCATGAACGTATTGCAACACCCTACAACGGGAATCCCTCACGCTTACTTGGCGACACGGAGGGCACCATAGGACAGCACCAAAGTAAAACATACAACTCATACCAATCTAGATCATCAATCAACCCAAAGACAAAAGATATCTACTCAAAACATCATAGGATGGCAACACATCATTGGATCATAATATGTGGCATAAAGCACCATGTTCAAGTAGGGATTACAACGGGGTGCGGGAGAGTGGACCGCGTAAAATAGATGAGGATGGTGATGATGATGGTGATGTTGATGAAGACGATCACCGTGGCGATGATTCCCCTCCCGATGGCACTCAGGCGCCATCGGAAGAGAGGAGGAGAGGTTCTCCCCCTTGTGCTTCCTCCTCCATGGCCTCCACCTTCTGGTCCTTGGCCTTCATGGTGATGATGGCCCCTCCGGGATACTCCTCCATGGCCACCGGTGATGATGGCCCCCTCCGGCAGTGCCAAGAGGGCCTAGATTGACTTCTCGTGGCTCTGAGGCTTGCGGTGGCGGAACTTCCGATCTAGGTTTCTTTCTCGGAAGTTTGGGTATATATAGAAGAATTTTGCGTTGATTTCACGTCGGGGTCTCGGGCTGTCCACGAGGTGAGGCGCACCCTAGGGGGGTGGGCGCCCCACCCTCGTGGGCAGCCGGGACTCTTCCGCCTGCTCGCACTCCATGGGCTTCTTGGTCCAAAATGATCTCCGTCAAGTGGCACGTCAATTGGAATCCGTTTAGTTTTCCTTTTTCTGCGATACTCTAGAACAAGGAAAAAGCGAACCCTTTGGGCTCTAGGTTAATAGGTTAGTCCCAAAAATCATATAAAATATCATATAAATGCATATAAAACATCCTAGAAGGATAGTATAATAGCATGAATACTTCATAAATTATAGATACGTTGGACACATATCACTAGCCTCTTCGGTACCGTGCATTGCCCTTTCTCACATTGAGAGTTGGTGCAAATTTCGTCGGTGCATCCAAACCCCGTGATATGATACGCTCTTTCACACATAAACCTCCTTATATCTTCCTCAAAACAGCCACCATACCTACCTATTATGGCATTTCCATAGCCATTCCAAGATATATTGCCATGCAACTTTCCACCATTCCGTTTATCATGACATACTCATCATTGTTATATTGCTTAGCATGATCATGTAGTTGACATAGTATTTGTGGCAAATCCACCGTTCATAATTCTTTCATACATGTCACTCTTGGTTCATTGCATATCCCGGTACACCGCCGGAGGCATTCATATAGAGTCATACTTTGTTCTAGTATCGAGTTGTAATCATTGAGTTGTAAATAAATAGAAGTGTGATGATCATCATTTTCTAGAGCATTGTCCAAAGTGAGGAATAAAAAAAGAGAGAAAGGCCATAAAAAAAGAGAAGGCCCAAAAAAAGAGAGAGAAAGAGAGAGAAGGGACAATGCTACTATCCTTTGCCACTCTTGTGCTTCAAAGTAGCACCATAATCTTCATGGTAGAGAGTCTCTTGTTTTGTCACTTTCATATACTAGTGGGAATTTTTAATTATAGAACTTGGCTTGTATATTCCAACAATGGGCCTCCTCAAGTGCCCTAGGTCTTCGTGAGCAAGCAAGTTGGATGCACACCCACTTAGTTTCTTTTGTTGAGCTTTCATACATTTATAGCTCTAGTGCATCCGTTGCATGGCAATCCCTACTCCTTGCATTAACATCAATCGATGGGCATCTCCATAGCTCATTGATTAGCCTCGTTGATGTGAGACTTTCTCCTTTTTTGTCTTCTCCACATAACCCCCATCATCATATTCTATTCCACCCATAGTGCTATGTCCATGGCTCGCGCTCATAGATTGCGTGAAAGTTTATAGGTTTGAGATTTCTAAAAGTATGAAACAATTGCTTGGCTTGTCATCGGGGTTGTGCATGAAGAGAGCATTCTTGTGTGACGAAAATGGAGCATGACTAAACTATATGATTTTGTAGGGATGAACTTTCTTTGGCCATGTTATTTTGAGAAGACATAATTGCTTAGTTAGTATGCTTGAAGTATTATTATTTTTATGTCAATATGAACTTTTATATTGAATCTTTCGGATCTGAATATTCATACCACAATTAAGAAGAATTACATTGAAATTATGCCAAGTAGCACTCCGCATCACAAATTATCTTTTATATCATTTACCTACTCGAGGACGAGCAGGAATTAAGCTTGGGGATGCTTGATACGTCTCCAACATATCTATAATTTTTGATTGCTCCATGCTATATTATCTACTGTTTTGGACATTATTGGGATTTATTATCCACTTTTATATTATTTTTGGGACTAACCTATTAATTGGAGGCCCAGCCCAGAATTGTTGTTTTTTGCCTATTTCAGAGTTCCGCAGAAAAGGAATATCAAACGGAGTCCAAACGGAATGAAACCTTCGGGAACGTGATTTTTATGAAGATTATGATCCAGGAGACTTGGACCCTACGTCAAGAAACAAAAGAGGAGGCAACGAGGTAGGGGGCGCGCCCTCCACCCTCGTGGGCCCCCTGTTGCTCCACAGACGTACTCCTTCCTCCTATATATACCTCGCACCCCAAACGATCGAGAGGCGGAGTCAAAACCTAATTCCACCGCCGCAACCTTCAGTACTCCACGAGATCCCATCTTGGGGCCTGTTAGGAGCTCCACGGGAGGGCATCCATCATGGAGGGCTTCTACATCATCACCATAGCCTCTCCGATGAAGTGTGAGTAGTTTACTTCAGACCTTCGGGTCTATAGTTAGTAGCTAGATGGCTTCTTCTCTCTTTTTTGATCTCAATACAATGTTCTCCCCCTCTCTCGTGGAGATCTATTCGATGTAATCTTCTTTTTGCGGCGTGTTTGTTGAGATCGATGAATTGTGGGTTTATGATCAAGATTATCTATGAACAATATTTGAATCTTCTCTGAATTCTTTTATGTATGATTGGTTATCTTTGCAAGTCTCTTCGAATTATCAGTTTGGTTTGGCCTACTAGATTGGTTTTTCTTGCAATGGGAGAAGTGCTTAGCTTTGGGTTCAATCTTGCGGTGTCCTTTCCCAGTGATAGTAGGGACAACAAGGCATGTATTGTATTGTTGCCATCGAGGATAATAAGATGGGGTTTTTATCATATTGCACGAATTGATCCCTCTACATCATGTCATCTTGCTTAATGCGTTACTCTGTTTTCTTGAACTTAATACTCCAGATGCATGCTGGGTAGCGGTCGATGAGTGGAGTAATAGTAGTAGATGCAGGCAGGAGTCGTTCTACTTGTCTCGAACGTGATGCCTATATACATGATCACACCTAGATATTCTCATAACTATGCTCAATTCTGTCAATTACTCAACAGTAATTTGTTCACCCACCGTAAAATACTTATGCTCTTGAGAGAAGCCACTAGTGAAATCTATGGCCCCGGGTCTATCTTCATCATATTAATCTTCCAATACTTAGTTATTTCCTTTGCTTTTTTACTTTGCTTTTATTTTACTTTGCATCTTTATCACAAAAATACCAAAAACATTATCCTGTCATATCTATCAGATCTCACTCTTGTAAGTGACCGTGAAGGGATTGGCAACCCCTTATCGCGTTGGTTGCGAGGTGTTATTTGTTTTGTGCAGGTGCGAGGGACTCGCGCGTAGCCTCCTACTGGATTGATACCTTGGTTCTCAAAAACTGAGGGAAATACTTATGCTACTGTGCTGCATCACCTTTCCTCTTCGAGGAAATCCAACACAGTGCTCAAGAGGTAGCAGTACATACTGGTCGATGTAGAGGCGCGCACGTACGTACAGCGGCCAGTGTGCAAGAAAGAAAATACGGCCATGTATGTACATACGGGCAGGGTCTCGAACGCCTACTCGCTCATACGTATGGCCAGGGCTCGTGTACATGGCTGGGTCGGGACGGAGAAACAGCGTCGTCGTCGTGTTCATGGGGAGCCAACCGGCTGGGTTGGAACGAAATGCGTCGTCGTGTTCATCAGGACGGCTTGGACAGAACAACCGATGGAAACGAGGCCTGACGTACCGCAGAACGGAGGAAACGGCCTTGTGTTCGACCGGCCACGTTCGAAACGGGATCCTGTTCATCGGAGAAGTGCAGCGTGCCGCAAAGCGGAGAAACGGACCTCCCTACGGTTGAAACGGGGTCCTGTTGATCGGGAGGGTGTGGCGCACCGCAAAGTGGAGGAAGCAGACTTGTGTTGGGCGCCACGGTCGAAGCAGGGGTCTTGTTCATCGGGAGGGTGTGGCGTGCCAAAACGAGACTCCACGGGATACCGTTCATCTCCACCGTCGATCCCTCCGGCCTCCACGGGCTCTGTTCATCCACCGTCGACCTCCTCCGGCCTCCACCGCGATCGTTCATCCACGAGCTCCTGTTCATCCAGCCTCCACCGCCGCTTACTCCACCGCTCATCGCTCAACCAGCCCTCTCCACGGGCTCTGTTCAACCAACCCTCCACGGGCTACTATTCATCCTGCCCTCCACCATCTATCGCTCATCCTGCCCTCCACGGGTGGTCCTGTTCATCCGACCCTCCACGGGTCCTGTTCATCCAGCCCCAACCGGCTCGGTCGATCGGGTCTTTGTTCATCCAGAGGCAACACCACGGGTTCCTGTTCATCCACCCCACCGGAACTGTTCATCCAACCCCCCGCAACACTCACTATTCATGCAGAGGCAGATCAATCGGCTTGATTAGCGGCGATGGCGAAGAAATCGCCGATTGGGTTTAGTTAACGACCATCGATCGATCGCTCGGGTTCGATAACGCATAGCCTTTGTAGTGCAATCGCCGGGTTCGATTAGAGCCCAACGCCTCGCCCGGGTTCGATTAGAACCCAACGCCGCATACACGCACGCACGTCGTCTGAGAAACACGCATCGCTTCGGCCCCAACCACCCACCGTAATCGGGACTCCACGATATTTTTCGCGCCCTCGCTTCTACCATGGTTTTTTCCGTCATGGACAGCCCAAAGAATGTCATGCAGCTGCGTCTCCGGCCCGCCCAGGACGAAAAGCCCATTTTCTGTCCTGATTTTTTTCTCATAGAAGTAGGACCCCACCACATCTATGATGATACCGGGTTTTGTCACAATTATTGTCATAGAAGTGTCATAAGTATGACAGAAAAAAAATCCGTTCGGCCCAAAATGTCACGGATATGTTTTTTTTATTGAGCTCTAGTGCATCTGTTGCATGGCAATCCCTACTCACTCACATTGATATATATTGATGGGCATCTCCATAGCCCGTTGATACGCCTAGTTGATGTGAGACTATCTCCTTCTTTTTGTCTTCTCCACAACCACGATATTCTATTCCACTTATAGTGCTATGTGTTGGGGAACGTAATAATCTCAAAAAAATTCCTACGCACACGCAAGATCATGGTGATGCATAGCAACAAGAGGGGAGAGTGTGTCCACATACCCTCATAGACCGAAAGCGGAAGCATTAGCACAACGCGGTTGATGTAGTCGTACGTCTTCACGATCCGACCGATCAAGTACCGAACGCACGGCACCTCCGAGTTCTGCACACGTTCAACTCGATGACGTCCCTCGAACTCCAATCTAGCCGAGCTGTGAGGGAGAGTTCCGTTAGCACGACGGCGTGGTGACGATGTTGATGTTCTACCATCGCAGGGCTTCGTCTAAGCACCGCTACGATATTATCGAGGTGGACTATGGTGGAGAGGGGCACCGCACACGGCTAAAAGATCCAAGAGATCAATTGTTGTGTCTATGGGGTGCCCCTCTCCTCCGTATATAAAGGGGAGGAGAGGGCCGCCAAGGGAGGAGGCGCCAAAGGGGGAGTCCTACTCCCACCCAAGTAGGACTCCTCCTTTTCCTATTTGGAGAGGGAGAGGGAAGGAATAGGAAGGAGGGAGGAAGGAAAGGGGGGGCCGGCCCCCCTCCTAATTCGGATTGGGCTTGGGGGGCGCCCCCTCCCTTGCTCCTTTCCCCTCCTTTCCACTAAAGCCCATTAAGGCCCATATACCTCCCAGGGGGTTCCGATAACCTCTCGGTGCTCTGGTATTATCTCGATCTCACCCGGAACCATTCCGGTATCCAAATATAGTCGTCCAATATATCGATCTTTATGTATTGACCATTTCGAGACTCCTCGTCATGTCCGTGATCACATCCGGGACTCCGAACTACCTTTGGTACATCAAAACACATAAACTCATAATATAACCATCATCGAACTTTAAGCGTGCGACCCTACGGGTTCGAGAACTATGTAGACATGACCGAGACACGTCTCCGGTCAATAACCAATAGCGGAACCTGGATGCTCATATTGGCTCCTACATATTCTACAAAGATCTTTATCGGTCAAACCGCATAACAACATACGTTGTTCCCTTTGTCATCGGTATGTTACTTGTCCGAGATTCGATCGTCGGTATCTCAATACCTAATTCAATCTAGTTACCGGCAAGTCTCTTTGCTCGTTTCGTAATACATCATCCCGCAACTAACTCATTAGTTGCAACGCTTGCATGGCTTAAGTGATGTGCATTACCAAGTGGGCCCAGAGATACCTCTCCGACAATCGGAGTGACAAATCCTAATCTCGAAATACGCCAACCCAACAAGTACCTTCGGAGACACCTGTAGAGCACCTTTATAATCACCCAGTTATGTTGTGACGTTTGGTAGCGCACAAAGTGTTCCTCTGATGGCAGGAGTTGCATAATCTCATAGTCATAGGAACATGTATAAGTCATGAAGAAAGCAATAGCAACATACAAAACCATCAAGTGATAAGAGGAATGGGTCAAGTCAATCACATCATTCTCCTAATGGTGTGATCCCGTTAATCAAATGACAGCTCATGTCCATGGCTAGGAAACTTAACCATCTTCGATTAACGAGCTAATCAAGTAGAGGCATACTAGTGACACTATGTTTGTCTATGTATTCACACATGTACTAAGTTTCCGGTTAATACAATTCTAGCATGAATAATAAACATTTATCATGATATAAGGAAATAAATAATAACTTTATTATTGCCTCTAGGGCATATTTCCTTCAGTCTCCCACTTGCACTAGAGTCAATAATCTAGTTCACATCGCCATGTGATTTAACATCAATAGTTCACATCTTTATGTGGTTAACACCCATAATTCACATCGATATGTGACCAACACCCAAAGGGTTTACTAGAGTCAGTAATTAGTTCACATCGCTATGTGATTAACACCCAAAGAGTACTAAGGTGTGATCATGTTTTGCTTGTGAGATAATTTTAGTCAACGGGCCTGTCACATTCAGATCCGTAAGTATTTTGCAAATTCTATGTCTACAATGCTCTGCATGGAGCTACTCTAGTTAATAGCTCTCACTTTCAATATGTATCCAGATTGAGACTTAGAGTCATCTGGATCAGTGTCAAAAACTTGCATCGACGTAACCCTTTATGATGAACCTTTTGTCACCTCCATAATCGAGAAACATATCCTTATTCCACTAAGGATAATTTTGACCGATGTCCAGTGATCTACTCCTAGATCACTATTGTACTCCCTTGCCAAACTCAGTGGTAGGGTATACAATAGATCTGGTACACAACATGGCATACTTTATAGAACCTATGGCCGAGGCATAGGGAATGACTTTCATTCTCTTTCTATCTTCTGCCGTGGTCGGGCTTTGAGTCTTACTCAATTTCACACCTTGTAACACAGGCAAGAACTCTTTCTTTGACTGTTCCATTTTGAACTATTTCAAAATCTTGTCAAGGTATGTAGTCATTCAAAAAACCTATCAAGCATTTTGATCTATCTTTATAGATCTTCATGCTCAATATGTAAGTAGTTTCACCGAGGTCTTTCTTTGAAAAACTCCTTTCAAACACTCCTTTATGCTTTCCAAAAAATTCTGCATTATTTCCGATTCAACAATATGTCGTTCACATATATTTATCAGAAATGTTGTAGTGTGATACGTCTCCAACGTATCTATAATTTATGAAGCATTCATGCTATTTTATTATCTGTTTCGAATGTTTATGGGCTTTATTATACACTTTTATATTACTTTTGGGACTAACCTATTAACCGGAGGCCCAGCCCATATCTTGTTGTTTTATTACTGTTTGATTATTTCAAGAAAAGGAATATCAAACGGAGTCCAAATGCAGAATGAAACCTTGACATCGTGATTTTTGGAAGAATATCATCCTCGAGGCTTGGAGATCAAGTCGGAAGATACTCGAGGAGCAGAGGAGATAGGGGCGCCCCCTACAGTATGCGACCCCACATCGTGGACCCCTCGAGCACCCCCGACCGACTTCTTTCGCCTATATAGTCCCACGTGCACTAAAAACATCCATCGAGAAGATAGATCGGAGTTCCCCGCCGCAAGCCTCTGTAGCCACCAAAACCTCTCGGGGAGCCCGTTAGGCACCTGCGGAGGGGGAACCCATCACCGGTGGCCATCTTCATCATCCGGGCGCTCCCCATGACGAGGAGGGAGTAGTTCACCCTCAAGGCTGAGGGTATGTACCAGTACTATGTGGTTGATCTCTATCTCTTGTGTTCTCTCTATGGCACGATCTTGATGTATCGCGAGCTTTGCTATTACAGTTGGATCTTATGATGTTTCTCCCCCTCTACTCTCTTGTGATGAACTGAGTTTCCCTTTTGAAGTTATCTTATCGGATTGAGTCTTTGATTTGAGAACACTTGATGTATGTCTTGCCGTGCTTATCTATGGTGACAATGGGATTTCACGTGCCACTTGATGTATGTTTTGGTGACCAACTTGCGGGTTCCGCCCATGAACCTATGCATAGGGGTTGGCACACGTTTTCTTGACTCTCCGGTAGAAACTTTGGGGCACTCTTTGAAGTACTTTGTGTTGGTTGGATGAATATGAGATTGTGTGATGCATATCATATAATCATGCCCACGGATACTTGAGGTGACAATGGAGTATCTAGGTGACATTAGGGTTTTGGTTGATTTGTGTCTTAAGGTGTTATTCTAGTACGAACTCTTGAATAGATTGATCCGAAGAATAACTTTGAGGTGGTTTCGTACCCTACCATAATCTCTACGTTTGTTCTCCGCTATTAGTGGCTTTGGAGTGAATCTTTGTTGCATGTTGAGGGATTGTTATATGATCTATCTATGTTATTATTGTTGAGAGAACTTGCACTAGTGAAAGTATGAACCCTAGGCCTTGTTTCCTATCATTGCAATACCGTTTACGCTCACTTTTATCATTAGTTACCTTGCTGTTTTTATTATTTCAGATTACAAATACCTATATCTACCATCCATATTGCACTTGTATCACCATCTCTTCATTAACTAGTGCACGTATACAATTTACCATTGTATTGGGTGTGTTGGGGACACAAGAGACTCTTTGTTATTTGGTTGCAGGGTTGTTTGAGAGAGACCATCTTCATCCCTCGCCTCCTACGGATTGATAAACCTTAGGTCATCCACTTGAGGGAAATTTGCTCTTGTCCTACAAACCTGTGCACTTGCAAGCCCAACAACGTCTACAAGAAGAAGGTTGTGTAGTAGACATCAAGCTCTTTTCTGGCGCCGCTGCCGGGGAGGTGAGTGCTTGAAGGTATATCTTTGGATCTTGCAATCGAATCTTTTTGTTTCTTGTTTTATCAATAGTTTAGTTTATAAAAGAAAACTACAAAAAAATGGAGTTAAGTTTGTCTCGTACGTTTCATCTTTTTAATATCTTTCGTGAGTTTGATGGAAAGGAAAATTGTGCTCAAGTGCTAGAAGAAGAATGCTTTAAAATGCTTGGTACTAAATCTTTGAATGATGAGCATGATTGCAATGTTGTTAGTATAAACTCCTTGAATATCCATAGTACTAATGATGATTGCTCTAGTCATGATGAAAATATCTCTCATAAGCATGTCAACTTTTGTGGATTTCATGTTTGCATTAACACACCAAATAAAGAAGATATATATTGCAAGAGGCATAAGTATTTAGAAACTAAGAAGTTGCAAGAAAGGCTAGATAAGAGTGCGGAGAATTTAAGATATCTTTCCCGTTGTGAATTTTGCAATAAACTAGATCATTTACATCTCCAATGCAAATTGTTTCATGATCGGATCGTGTCCAAAAATTGTGATGATTTGATCTCCCTTTCTCATTACAATGAACTTAGATTGCTTTTGGGTTGTGAAGAGTTGAAACGTTTAACTAAGCCTATTCCAGAATTTAATCTTAAACATTTTCTTGATATTGATCTAGAAAAGATTTATATGTTTTGTGCGGAGAATTGCATTGAAAATCCTTATATTGCCAATTACCTAAAGAAAAGAAAGCAAATGGAAGATGATGAGAATACTAATGAAAGGGAAGAGACTTCCCAATCTCCTCCTATTATTTCTTATGATGAATCGGTGTAACGAGGAGGAGCTTTCTATTCAACCAATCTCATCAATAAGGAGCTCAAAGAGGAAGGTTGAACCTACACATAATGTGAAGAAGAAAAGACAAGAAGGAGCAACAAAGGTAGAAAGGTATCCCTCCCAAATGATGTTGCTCCTACTACTCATTGTGATGATGATAATTGCTTTACTATTGGTGCTATCCATATTTTTAATGATGAGAGTGATTATGCTTATGATATGAAAGAGCCCAAGCTTGGGGAAGCTATGTTTGATGAGGATGAAATATTTGAGAATATATTTGCTGAAATTAATGTTTGTCCCAAGCTTGGGGATGCTATGTTTAATGAAGATGATATTTTTAGCACCCCAAGTTTTGATATGCAAAGTTGTTATGATGATAGCATGCCTCCTACCTATGATGATTATATTGATGAAAGTGGGTTCGGAAGAGTGTCAACTTTAGGAAGTAGTGATCCCACTATTTTGGAGGATGTTGAATTTTATTGTGATGAATACGAAAGTGGATTTGGAAGAGTGTCAATTTTATTTAGTGATTCCACTATCTTGGGAGAGGTTTCAATCGATTATGATGAGAACGAAGTTGCTACTTATGATGATTATTGTGATGAAACTTATGCTATAAAAGTAGTGATGATTATATTTACAAATCTTGTCATGATTATGATTACCCTTTTTCTGAACATTACTCTTTTAATGTGGAAACAATTTTTAGTGTTTAAGTCTCTTATGATACTCCCACTATCCCGAATGAGAAGAAATTTGCTTATGTGGAGAGTAGTAAATTTTCTATGCTTGTAGATCATGAAAAGAATGCTTTAGGTGCTGGTTATATTGCTGAATTCATTCATGATTCTACTAAAAATCATTATGAGGGAGGAACATATGCTTGTAGGAATTGTAACAATATCAAGTTTCCTCTCTATGTGCTTAAAATTTTGAAGCTATGCTTGTTTTGCCTTCCTATGCTAGTTGATCATTGTTCCCATAAGTTGTTTGCTCACAAAATCCCCATGCATAGGAAGTGGGTTAGACTTAAATGTGCTAGTCATATTCTTCATGATGCTCTCTTTATGTTTCAATTCTTTTCTTTTTGTGAGCATCATTGCAATCATCATGCCTAGCTAAAAAGGCATTAAAGAAAAGCGCTTGTTGGGAGACAACCCAAAATTTACCCTTACTGTTTTTGTGTGTCCACATGATTATGCTACTGTAGTAATCATGTTCTATAGCTTTTGTTTCAATAAAGTGCCAAGTAAGACCTATAGGATAACCTATGGTGATAGTTAATTTGATTCTGCTGAAAAACAGAAACTTTGCACGCACGATATTTTTTTTAGTAAATCACAGAAAAGTGCTTTTGCGTTGATTCTTTTTGCTGTAGATCAATAGACAAAATGCCTAGCACTTCCTATTTTGGTAGAATTTTTGGAGTTCCAGAAGTTTGCGTTAGTTACAGATTACTACAGACTGTTCTGTTTTTGACATATTCTGTTTTCCGTGTGTTGTTTGCTTATTTTGATGAATCTATGGCCAGTAAAATAGTTTATAAACCATAGAGAAGTTGGAATACAGTAGATATTACACCAATGTTAATAAATAATGAGTTCATTACAGTACCTTGAAGTGGTGTTTTGTTTTCTTTCGCTAACGGAACTCACGAGTTTTCTGTTAAGTTTTGTGTTGTGAAGTTTTCAAGTTTTGAGTAAAGATTCGATGGACTATGGAATAAGGAGTGGCAAGAGCCTAAGCTTGGGGATGCCCCGGATGGCATCCCCTCTTTCGTCTTCGTTCATCGGTAACTTTACTTGGAGCTATATTTTTATTCGCCACATGATATGTGTTTTGCTTGGAGCGTCATTTTATTTTGTTAGTATTTGCTTGCTGTTATTTAGAATAATGTTTTGCTTCTTTAGTTTCAATAAAAAAGTCAAGGATAGCCTTTGCCATGC
The DNA here is from genome assembly GCA_021605145.1 of Aegilops bicornis. Lineage (NCBI taxonomy): Eukaryota > Viridiplantae > Streptophyta > Magnoliopsida > Poales > Poaceae > Aegilops > Aegilops bicornis. The sequence goes on along the minus strand of CM038674.1, from coordinate 586,253,588 downwards.
TTATTTTGTTACTATACATGTTGTTGTTTAAAAACAGAAAGTTTACCGCAGTTGCAAAAATTCCCTAGAAAAGTCAGAGCATGATATAATGTTGAAACCTTTTTCATAATGAGCTCTGATAAATTTGCTGCAGTGGGAATTTTATTTCATAATTTTTTTAGTTAGGGAAGTATTGATACTCTTGCATTCTTTACAAACTATATTGTTTTGGTAGATTGCTGTTATGTTTGCATTGTTTGCATATGTTTGCTTGTTTAATGATTCTATTTAAGGATAGGAGTATTAAATATGTAGAGGCATTTAGTATGCAATGTTTAATAATAATGTTAGTGATTTGTTACAGTAGAAAATGATAAAGTTTTGCATTGGTTTATACTAACCTATCTCACGAGTTCTTGTTGAGTTCGTTGTGAATGAAGCTTTTGGTAAAAAGAGAAACCATGATATAAGAGGAATTAAGGAGACACAAAAGTTCAAGCTTGGGGATGCCCAAGGCACCCCAAGATAATATTTCAAGAAGTCTCAAGCATCTAAGCTTGGGGATGCCCCGGTAGGCATCCCACCTTTCTTCTTCAATAACTATCGGTTAGTATCGGTTGAGCCTAAGTTTTTGCTTCTCCACATGAGTTGTGTTATCCTTGCAATGTCATTTTGTTTTGCTTTGCTTGCTGTTTGAATAAAGTACTTAAGATCTGAAATTCTTTAATGAGAGAGAGTCTTCATATAGTTACATAATTATTTAGCTACTCATTGGTCTTCACTTATATCTTTTTGGAGTAGTTTTTCATTTACTCATATGCTTCACTTATATCCTTTGAGTAAATGGTTGAATGAGTCGAATGTCATAAATCTGAAATTATATATGTCTCATTTGCTTATCCCAAGGGGAGTAATGACTTCACATCTAAAAAGTAGAGGTTGTGAATTTATTGAAGGTTAGCAAGCATCGCATTGGTCATTTGAACAATTCATGAAAGAATATTGAAGGAAGAGAGATTTCACATATAAATACACTATTGTAGACATCTTTTATATTTGGGAGCACTCATTAAGTATGACATGCTAAAGAGTTGATGTTGGACAAGGAAGACAACGTAATGGTTTATGTTTTCCAACATCTCAGTTAAAGTATATTGTCATGGATCATTCAAACATGTTGTGCTTGCCTTTCCCCCTCATGCTAGCCAAAATTCCTTGCACCAAGTAGAGATACTACTTGTGCTTCCAAATATCCTTAAACCCAGTTCTGCCATGAGAGTCCACCATATCTACCTATGGATTGAGTAAGAACCTTCAAGTAAGTTGTCATCGATGCAAGCAATAAAAATTGCTCTCTAAATATGCATGACTTATTAGTGCGGAGAAAATAAGCTTTGTACGAACTTGTTATGGAAGCAATAAAAGCGGCCAATTTGCATAATAAAGGTCCATATACAAGGGGCATTGACGTTCTTTCACATTAAGATTTTGTGTATACAACCCTAAAAGCGCATGACAACCTCTGCTTCCCTCTGTGAAGGGGCTATCTTTTACTTTATGTCTTTTACTTTTATGCAAGAGTCAAGATGATCTTCACCTTTCCTTTTTCATTTTATCCTTTGGCAAGCACTTTGTGTTGGGGTGGTCCTGATATATATATATATATATATATATATATATATATATATATATATATATACAATTTTATGTAAGATAGATATAACTATTATTTTTGACATCACCCAAAGGTGAATACGTTTGGAGGCAACATTATAAGCCCCAATCTTTATCTCAGGTATCCATTAAAACTTCATAACCACAAGTATTGCGTGAGTGTTAGCAATTGTAGAAGACTATATGATAGTTGAGTATGTGAAGTTTGCTAAATCAAAGCTCTGACATAGACTCTTCCTGAAAGTAAGATGAATTGCAATTGTTTGATGACTAAGAATGAAGTTTGCTAGTTTTCAAGAAAGTTTATGGTCTATGCTTTGACATGTGAATTGCTTGTTACTTTATCATGAGAATTTTTATGAGATGAACTACTGCTATGACATATTATCATGCTAGAAAAGGTGATTGAAATTATCATTGATCAAACTTGTGCACCTTCTAGCATTCACACTTCATAAATTCTTTCTTTTATCATTTACCTACTCGAGGGCGAGTAGGAATTAAGCTGGGGATCTTGTCGTCTCCAACGTATCTATAATTTATGAAGCATTCATGCTATTTTTTATCTGTTTTGAATGTTTATGGGCTTTATTATACACTTTTATATTACTTTTGGGACTAACCTATTAACTGGAGGCCCAGCCCATATTGCTGTTTTATTACTGTTTTGATTATTTTGAAGAAAAGGAATATCAAACGGAGTCCAAAGCGGAATGAAACCTTGACATCGTGTTTTTTTGGAAGATTATCATCCTGGAGGCTTGGAGATCAAGTCAGAAGATCCTCGAGGAGCCCAGGAGATAGGGCCCCCCCCTACAGGGTGCGGCCCCCTATCTTGTGGACCCCTCGAGCACCCCCGACCGACTTCTTTCGCCTATATAGTCGCACGTATCCTAAAAACATCCACGGAGAAGATAGATCGGGAGTTCCGCCGCTGCAAGCCTCTGTAGCCACCAAAAACCTCTCGGGAGCCCGTTCAAGCACCTGCCGGAGGGGGAACCCATCACCGATGGCCATCTTCATCATCCGGCGCTCTCCATGACGAGGAGGGAGTAGTTCACCCTCGGGGCTGAGGGTATGTACCAGTAGCTATGTGTTTGATCTCTCTCTCTCTCTCTCGTGTTCTCTCTATGGCACGATCTTGATGTATCGTGAGCTTTGCTACTATAGTTGGATCTTATGATGTTTCTCCCCCTCTACTCTCTTGTGATGAATTGAGTTTCCCTTTGAAGTTATCTTATCGGATTGAGTCTTTATTTGAGAACACTTGATGTATGTCTTGTCGTGTTTATCTGTGGTGACAATGGGATATCACGATCCACTTGATGTATGTTTTGGTAACCAACTTGCGGGTTCCGCCCATGAACCTATGCATAGGGGTTGGCACACGTTTTCTTGACTCTCCGGTAGAAACTTTAGGGCACTCTTTGAAGTACTTTGTGTTGGTTGGATGAATCTGAGATTGTGTGATGCATATCGTATAATCATGCCCACGGATACTTGAGGTGACAATGGAGTATCTAGGTGACATTAGGGTTTTGGTTGATTTGTGTCTTAAGGTGTTATTCTAGTACGAACTCTTGAATAGATTGATCCGAAAGAATAACTTTGAGGTGGTTTCGTACCCTACCATAATCTCTACGTTTGTTCTTCGCTATTAGTGGCTTTGGAGTGACTCTTTGTTGCATGTTGAGGGATTGTTATATGATCTATCTATGTTATTATTGTTGAGAGAACTTGCACTAGTGAAAGTATGAACCCTAGGCCTTGTTTCCTATCATTGCAATACCGTTTACGCTCACTTTTATCATTAGTTACTTTGCTGTTTTTATTATTTCAGATTACAAATACCTATATCTACCATCCATATTGCACTTGTATCACCATCTCTTCGCCGAACTAGTGCACGTATACAATTTACCATTGTATTGGGTGTGTTGGGGACACAAGAGACTCTTTGTTATTTGGTTGCAGGGTTGTTTGAGAGAGACCATCTTCATCCTACGCCTCCTACGGATTGATAAACCTTAGGTCATCCACTTGAGGGAAATTTGCTACTGTCCTACAAACATGTGCACTTGCAGGCCCAACAACGTCTACAAGAAGAAGGTTGTGTAGTAGACATCATAGTGCTCCCACTCACTTTCTTGTAAATACAGGCTTCGCCGCAAGTCTGTATAAAACTATATGCTTTGATCAACTCATCAAAATATATATTCCAACTCCGAGATGCTTGCACCAGTCCATAGATGGATCGCTGGAGCTTTCATATTTTATTAGCACCTTTAGGATTGACAAAACCTTCTGGTTGCATCATATACAACTCTTCTTTAATAAATCCATTAAGGAATGCAGTTTTGTTTATCCATTTGCCAAATTTCATAAAATGCGGCAATTGCTAACATGATTTGGACAGACTTTAAGCATCGCTACGAGTGAGAAAATCTCATCGTAGTCAACACCTTGAACTTTGTCAAAACCCTTTTCGATATGTCTAGCTTTGTAGATAGTAACACTACTATCGTCGTCTGTCTTCCTCTTGAAGATCCATTTATTTTCTATGGCTTGCTGATCATCGGGCAAGTCAACCAAAGTCCACACTTTGTTCTCATACATGGATCCCATCTCAGATTTCATGGCCTCAAGCCATTTTGCGGAATCTGGGCTCATCATCGCTTCCTCATAGTTCGTAGGTTCGTCATGGTCAAGTAACATGACCTCCAGAACAGGATTACTGTACCACTCTGGTGCGGATCTCACTCTAGTTTAACTACGAGGTTCGGTAGTAACTTGATCTGAAGTTACATGATCATCATCATTAGCTTCCTCCCTAATTGGTGTAGTAGCCACAGGAACAGATTTCTGTGATGAACTACTTTCCAATAAGGGAGTAGGTATAGTTACCTCAGCAAGTTCTACTTTCCTCCCACTCGCTTCTTTCGAGAGAAACTCCTTCTCTAGGAAGGATCCATTCTTAGCAACGAATGTCTTGCCTTCGGATCTGTGATAGAAGGTGTACCCAACTTTCTCCTTTGGGTATCCTATGAAGACACATTTCTCCGATTTGGGTTTAAGCTTATCAGGATGAAATTTTTTCACATAAGCATCGCAGCCCCAAACTTTAAGAAATGACAACTTTGATTTCTTGCCAAACCACAATTCATACGGTGTCGTCTCAACGGATTTAGATGGTGCCCTTTTTAACGTGAATGCAGCTGTCTCTAATGCATAACCCCAAAACTATAGTGGTAAATTGGTAAGAAACATCATAGATTGTACTATATCCAATAAAGTACGGTTATGATGTTCGGACACACCATTATGTTGTGGTGTTCCAGGTGGCACGAATTTGTGAAACTATTCCACATTGTTTTAATTGAAGACCAAACTCGTAACTCAAATATTTGTCTCCACGATCAGATTATAGAAACTTTATTTTCTTGTCACGATGATTTTCCACTTCACTCTGAAATTCTTTGAACTTTTAAAATGTTTCAGACTTATGTTTCATCAAGTAGATATACCCATATCTGCTCAAATCATCTGTGAAGGTCAGAAAACAATGATACCCGCCGTGGGCCTCAACACTCATTGGACCGCATACATCGGTATGTATTATTTCCAACAAGTCAGTGGCTCGCTCCATTGTTAGAGAACGGAGTCTTAGTCATCTTGCCCATGAGGCATGGTTACGTAAGCATCAAGTGATTCATAATCAAGTGATTCCAAAAGCCCATCAGCATGGAGTTTCTTCATGCGCTTTACACCAATATGACCTAAACGGCAGTGCCACATACTAGTTGCACTATCATTATTAACTTTGCATCTTTTGGCTTCAATATTGTGTCTATCACTATGATCGAGATCCAACAAACTATTTTCATTGGGTGTATGACCATTGAAGGTTTTATTCATGTAAACAGAACAACAATTATTCTCTGACTTTAAATGAATAACCGTATTGCAATAAACATGATCAAATCATATTCATGCTCAACGCAAACACCAAATAACACTTATTTAGGTTCAACACTAATCTCAAAAGTATAGGGAGTGTGCGATGATGATCATATCAATCTTGGAACACACATCGTCACTTCACCCTTAACTAGTTTCTGTTCATTCTGCAACTCCGCTTTGAGTTACTACTCTTAGCAACCGAACTAGTATCAAATCTTGAGGGGTTGCTATAAACACTAGTAAAGTACACATCAATAACATGTATATCAAATATACCTATGTTCACTTTGCCATCCTTCTTATCCGCCAATTACTTGGGGTAGTTCCGCTTCGATGACCGGTCCCTTTGCGGTAGAAGCACTTAGTCTCGTGCTTAGGTCCGGACTTGGGCTTCTTCACTCGAGCGAAACTTGCTTGCCGTTCTTCTTGAAGTTCCCTTTCTTCCCTTTGCCCTTTTCTTGAAACTAGTGGTCTTGTCAACCATCAACACTTGATGTCTTCCTTGATTTCTACCTTCGTCGATTTCAACATCACGAAGAGCTTGGGAATCGTTTCTGTTATCCCTTGCATATTATAGTTCATCACGAAGTTCTAGTAACTTGGTGATAGTGACTAGAGAACTCTGTCAATCACTATCTTATCTGGAAGATTCACTCCCACTTGATTCAAGTGATTGTAGTACTCAGACATTTTGAGCACATGCTCAATAGCTGAGCAATTCTCCTCCATCTTGTAGGCAAAGTACTTGTCAAAGGTCTCATACCTTTTGACATGGGCATGAGTCTGAAATACTAATTTCAACTCTTGGAACATCTCATATGCTCCATGGTGTTCAAAACGTCTTTAAAGCCCCGATTCTTAGCCGTAAAGCATGGTGCACTAAACTATCAAGTAGTCATCATACCGAGCTTTGCCAAACGTTCATAATGTCTGCATATGCTCCTGCAATAGGTCCATCACCTAGCAGTGCATCAAGGACATAATTCTTACATGCAGCAATGAGGATAATCCTCGAGATCACGGACCAAGTCCGCATCATTGCTACTAACATCTTTCAACATAGTTTTTCTCTAGGAACATATCAAAATAAAGCGAGAGCTAAACGCGAGATATTGATCTACAACATAGATATGCTAATACTACCAGGACTAAGTTCATGATAAATTAAAGTTCAATTAATCATATTACTTAAGAACTCCCACTTAGATAGACACCCCTCTAATCTTCTAAGTGATCACGTGATCCATATCAACTAAACCATAACCGATCATCACATGAGATGGAGTAGTTTTCAATGGTGAACATCACTATGTTGATCATATCTACTATATGATTCACGCTCGACCTTTCGGTCTTAGTGTTCCGAGGCCATATCTGCATATGCTAGGCTCGTCAAGTTTAACTCGAGTATTCTGCGTGTGCAAAAACTGGCTTGCACCCGTTGTAGATGAACGCAGAGCTTATCACACCCGATCATCACGTGGTGTCTCAAAGACGAACTTTAACTTTGGCAACGGTGCATACTCAGGGAGAACACTTTTATCTTGAAATTTAGTGAGAGATCATCTTATAATGCTACCGTCAATCAAAGCAGAATAAGATGCATAAAGGATAAACATCACATGCAATCAATATAAGTGATATGATATGGTCATCATCATCTTGTGCTTGTGATCTCCATCTCCGAAGCACCGTCATGATCACCATCGTCACCGGCGCGACACCTTGATCTCCATCGTAGCATCGTTGTCGTCTCGCCAACTATTGCTTCTATGACTATTGCTACCGCTTAGTGATAAAGTTAAAGCATTACAGGGCGATTGCATTACATACAATAAAGCGACAACCATATGGCTCTTGCCAGTTGCCGATAACTCGGTTACAAAACATGATCATCTCATACAATAAAATATAGCATCATGCCTTGACCATATCACATCACCACATGCCCCTGCAAAAACAAGTTAGACGTCCTCTACTTTGTTGTTGCAAGTTTTACGTGGCTGCTACGGGCTGAGCAAGAACCGTTCTCACCTATGCATCAAAACCACAACGATAGTTCGTCAAGTTAGTGCTATTTTAACCTTCTCAAGGACCGGGCATAGCCACACTCGGTTCAACTAAAGTTGGAGAAACTGACACCCACCAGCCACCTATGTGCAAAGCACGTCGGTAGAACCAGTCTCGCGTAAGCGTACACGTAATGTCGGTCCGGGCCGCTTCATCCAACAATACCGCCGAACCAAAGTATGACATCTTTGGTAAGCGGTATGACTTGTATCGCCCACAACTCACTTGTGTTTTACTCGTGCATATAACATCTACGCATAAAACCTGGCTCTCATACCACTGTTGGGGAACGTAGTAATTTCAAAAAAAATCCTACGCACACGCAAGATCATGGTGATGCATAGCAACGAGAGGGGAAAGTGTGTCCACGCACCCTCGTAGACCGAAAGCGGAAGCGTTAGCACAACGCGGTTGATGTAGTCGTACGTCTTCATGATTCGACCGATCAAGTACCGAACGCGCCGCACCTCCGAGTTCTGCACATGTTCAACTCGATGACGTCCCTCGAACTCCGATCCGGTAGAGCTTTGAGGGAGAGTTCCGTCGACCACGGCGGCGTGGTGGCGATGTTGATGTTCTACCGTCATCGGCTTCGCCTAAGCACCGCTTCGATATTATCGAGGTGGACTATGGTGGAGAGGGGCACCGCACACGGCTAAAAGATCCAAGAGATCAATTGTTGTGTCTATGGGGTGCCCCTCTCCTCCGTATATAAAGGGGGGAGGAGAGGGCCGGCCAAGGGGAGGAGGCGCGCCCAAGGGAGGAGTCCTACTCCTTTTCCTATTTGGAGAGGGAGAGGGAAGGAAGAGGAAGGAGGGAGGAAGGAAAGGGGGGGCCGGCCCCCCTCCCAATTCGGATTGGGCTTGGGGGGGCGCCTGTCGTGGTTCTAAGTCTGACAGTAGAATGGGGGGTAGGTATGGAGAGGCAAGATCCTAGCTATGGAGCAGTTGGTACGCACAAGTTTACGAGTTCAGGCCCTTCTCTGAGGAAGTAACAGCCCTACGTCTCGGAGCCCGGAGGCGGTCGACTGGATTATATGTGTATGAATTGCACGGGTGCGAACCCTCCTACCTGTGGAGGGGGGTGGCTTATATAGAGTGCGCCAGGACCCCAGCCAGCCCACGTAGTAGAGGGTTTAAGGTGCGTTAAAGCTAGGCGTTACTGGTAACATGTACATAAAGTGTCATTAAGGTCATAAAGACTATTTAACTACAGACCGCTTTGGGTACCGAGTGGCTCTTGGACTCCACGGTGGTCGAGTGGGTCTTCATAGTCGAAAGTGTCTTTGAATCTGTCGAGTGGAAACCTACCGGTCGACCGAAGGTTGCTTCTCTTGTGAGTCTCCTTGTGGAGGGTACCTTTGGGCAGGTCTATGACCCTATCCCAGGTACATGACTTCATCATTAGCCCCCGAATGGATCGAGGTTTGAGTGAGGAAGGAGTTGATAATCTTTCCGACCTGTTCTTCGTGTTGTGAGTGCGTCTTACTCTGGATCAACGACCTTTTAATGATGGCATCAACTTCTCTTTCAGTCGCCTTGATCCATTCTTCACGTTTGTCGAGTGAACTTTGTGAACACGAGGATTTCGGCGGACGGATCGGAGGAAATCTGTTGTCTGACGAGTTGCTTTCTGCGGTTAGCGGATTTGTGAGATCCGAATTTTGGGAAGCCTTGAAGCGAAAACCGCGGCTTTTCGGATGGGATAAGACGATGACGCCTTGATCTTCGCCGCCTTTTTCGCCCACGTATCGTGCAGCGCGCTTATTCTTGAGGATTGCGGCCAGGATTGCTTGGGCCTACCGGTCAGCCACTCAGGCGGCCCCATATAAAGCGCAGGTCGTATGCGTTTTGAATAGTGCGACCTCGGACTTCCCTCTCTCCGCCTCCAAACCTTCTCGCCGCGCTCTTCATCGGTAGCGAAGCTCGGTACTTTTTTCGCCGGCGACCATGGTGAAGGACAAAGGCGCCTACAGAGCAGGTGAAGAAAGCGGCGGTGAAGGCCAAGGGAGGCGCCCGATCGAGGCGGTTCCTCTTCACGGTCCAAGTTGCCTTGAGCTGGGTCCAAGGAGGCTGGATCCGATCGACCATCACCGAGAAAGATCTCACCGATCCGCCAACGGCGACTGATCCCCATGGGTCGGCGAGGCTTCCGCACGGAGTGGCAACCGCAGCCTGAAGAGGGTGAGTGCGTCCTCCTGCCACCCACGTAGATAGGGGTTTTCTCTGCCTTGAATCCTTTTTTCCGGGTTTTTGAACTTTTTGGAGCGCAACTCCACCATTTCACTCCAAACTCCATTGTGTATCTTGCTTTGCTTTCGTTTCGCTCTGCGAAATTTCTTGGGTTGTCGATCGCATTGGGGTCTCTTCAAGCACATATTCATCTGTCGCTCTCGGGACGGTGAAGAAAAGCGAGCCCGAATGACGAGAGGACCCAAGTAATCCAGATGTGTGGGGACTCGGGGTCCGGATGAGGGGAAGCGCCTTTCGGCTATGACTCTCCCGACTTCGGTTAGAGGGTGGCGATCGACTTGGTTTCTTGCCAAGACCGGTAAACCTTGGGGCGATCATTGGGCTCCCTCCTTTCTCCATGAGTCGAGTGAACAAGCCATCTTCCACGAAGGTGTTACCGGAGGAGAAGGCCCAAGTAAAGGCTGGCGATGGGCGTGTAGTCCAGCTTATTAGCGATGGGGTGACGGCATGGATCTCCTGGAGGTTTTTCTCCGACGGCGTATTCAGCCACTCCAATACCTAGGACATCCGATGTGGATGTACTGCTGATGCGGATGATACCACTCGGGTCCATCCAGGAGGAGGTCGATGGCGCCCACTGGAGAAGTGGATGACTGCCATCACAGGAAACAAGGACAACCCTCGTGGAGCTAGGAGGATTCCACCACTCGACCAGAGTTACCAACCAGACAAGGTATAACCGCTTATCTCCGTGTGATTCTGCTGCATTCATTCTGTTTTGATGCCAATTCGTCGACTGACTTTCACCTTGTTTGTTGTCTTCTAGGTCACCACCGAGATGTACTCGATGCCCAACGGGGCGCAGGAAACAGCCGAAGAGGAAGGAAGTGGAGGTGAAAGTCCGAGGAATGGGAGTCCAACGGCGAGGAGGATGAGGAGGATGATGGCTCGATGATGAGGAGGAGGAGGAGGACGAGGAGGAAGGCGTCGATCCTCCTCGCTCGGAGGGAAGGTCCAAGTTGGCCTTGCGACCGGCGTGGCCGGGCGCAGTAAAGCTGTTGTGCTTGCCAGGCGATCGGCCGACCTAGGACAACTTCTCCCGCGCCGACTCGAAACCTCCGAAGCAACCTCGGCGGCGTCGTCAAAGCCGTGAAGGCCCTGCCCAAGATGCTAATGGTCATCCCCACCATCTCCGTAACCGATGTAACCTTGTATTTCCTTTTTCAACATGAGTGAACCTTTGGTCGATTTGATGGTGATCAGCCGATTCTTGAAATCTTGGTAGCCGCTACCTCTGAGACTTCAGCCAAGCACGATGATCGTGAAATGGAGGATGCAACCACTTCCAATCTTGGTAAGATCTACGAGGTTTCGCTTTTAGTCGATGGAGCTTTTTAGTCGATTGGGCTTCCATGTTTACTTGGATCTCTCTTGTAGTTCCGCCTCCGTCATTGATCTCCCGATGATGACGAGGAAGCGCCATTGAGGAAGAGGGGAACAAGAAAGTGCTTGCCGGCAAGGCTGCTCAAGTCATGGCGATTCCCGAGGACGCTGATTTCGAGGGAGGCAACCCCACTCAGACTTCAGATCTTTCATTGCATCACGGCAAGTGCCCGACCCACTTCACGATCGCTGATCCACCGCTCTTTGCTACACACCACGTCCGGAAGACCAAGTAAGTGCTGCTAAGGAGGCCATCGCCAGCGAGGATCATGATGGAGCAGTGAAAGCGGCTCGAGAGGCTAGTCGGTGACCTATGATGCGATTCAGCTCTCGAGCAATGTCCAAGTAAGCGATCGTTGCTTGCTTTGTTAGGAGATGCTACAAGCGCTTCCTTCGGAGATTTCCATATCTGTACACCCACCGGTGTGTGTGTGTCGATTGAACTTTTGTGGGGGCACGCCGAGTGCACCCACCGGGTGTAGTCCACGAGACTATGGTCGATTGCGTGCGATCGGCTATAGTCTTTATGCGATGATCTTCTTCACTCGACACAGACGGACCAAGTCGAATGGAACTATAAACCGGTGGGGGCACACTAAGTGCACCCACTGGGTGTAGTCCCCGAGATCGTGGTCGATCACGTCTGATCGACTATAGTCTAAAGAACTGTTTTTTCTTGTGGTGACCGGCGACAATTCGCCAAGGTTTTAGAATCAGAACCTTTTTGCCTCTTTTGGTCGACTGGTCGAACCAAAGATGGTAAACCAGTGGGGGCACGCTGAGTCCACCCGCTGGGTGTAGTCCCCGAGACTACTATCGAATGTTTTGATTCGACTGTAGTCTTAGAAATGCTACTATTTTTCCTCAATCACTCGGAAGTGATCTGTCTTTGATGTCTTTCGTTGGTTGACTCTTTGTAGAAATCTTGCGAGCTTGTGGCTCGCTATCTTGAGATTAGAGAAAAGCAGATTCAGCTCAACCTCGATTTGAAGCTTGCTCGGGAGAATTTGCGAGAAGGCAAAGGATGAAGCAAAAGGTATGGCTGGTGAGAATTTTTTACGATTGCCTCTGTTTTTCTGCTCATTCTCAACTCTGTTCTCATTGTTGCTTTGCGAGATAAAAGGAAGAGACTTTGAAGAAGAAGGACCTTGACCTTGCGAGAGGCCTGAAGGCGGCTTTGGAGAAAACAAAGCTCGTTGAAGAGAAGCTTGCCTCGGTCGACAAACTCGAAGATGAAAATGCCAAGTGAAAGCCTCTCTTGTGTGACTAACAAGGAAGTTAGTCATTGAAGAACGACAAGAATGTTCTATCGACAAGGTTATTGGCCAGCGGGAAGCGAAAGCGACACGGAGATTTATCTTGGAGGGCTCGCCAAGAAGTCATTTCTCATGCTTGAAGGTAATCTCTTTTATCCAACTGTCTTGCTCTCACCGCTCATCATATGATCTTTATTTTGAGTCTGAGTTGTGTTTTCAGAATTCTGCCAAAACTTTGAAGAAGAAACGGTCGAGTGGAAACCAGCTTGGACCCCATCAACTCTCCCCCGTGAAGGACGAAGTTGCTATGAATGTGCTCCGTGGAATCTCGTGTTGCTAGCGTGGTGGATTATCTTGCTCCGACCGAAAGTTGCGATGTCGCGGATCGACTCGACTCTCTGGCGAGCAGACTCTCGTAATGATCTTGAATCCTGATGACTCATTGAATGAGATTCCAAGTCGAGTGCAAGAATGGAAAAAGTCATCTGCCGGTGTGGTCTTGATGTTGCTCTATCTACGGTTCGTGTCCACCGCAAAAGAAGCACAAGAGGACAAGCTGGTGTCTCTCAAGGTTGCCAATACCGAAGCACGACTTCAGATCTTTCATGGAGACTTTCATCGCTATCGCTACCCGTATTCTTGTGGAATCGACCTCGACCGATTTGTTGCACCTTCCGGTCCTCCATGGGAGGAGTAAAAACTTCTAAGTCCCACTTTAAATTTGCCTCGGAATGCCGAGTGGTTTACATGTAGATAAACTTTAACGGGCTTAACGCTTTGAGCACCTTTGGATCCGTGGGGCGTTTACCCGAACTTGATTTTTCCTTTAACATGCTTTGTTTGCCTTGAGAGAACTTTATTCCTCATTCGGAAGATATTCCGTTGAAATTCCAATCGACTTGTGCTTCATCTATCTGCGGTAGAGGTGGAACACTGATCGCGATCGACCTTGTCGTCCTTACGGATCGGGACGAACCGCACGTTGTGCTTGTGGCGAAGTTTCGAAGGAGGAGGTAGCAGTCGACCTGCACCTCGTCGTCCTTGCGGATTGGGATGGACCGCACGTTGTACTTGTGGCGAAGCTCCGAAGGAGGAGGTAGCAGTCGACCTGCACCTCGTCGTCCTTGCGGATTGGGATGGACCGCACGTTGTACTTGTGGCGAAGCTCCGAAGGAGGAGGCAGGAGTCGAACTGCACCTCGTCGTCCTTGCGGACTGGGATGTATTCCGTACTTAGGCGAGCACTGGGCTGCAACTAAGCCCCCGAGTGGAGGTTTGCTCTCCACTCGGTAGGATTTTTATTACTTAGGCAAACACTAGGTTGCAGCTAAGCCTCCGAGTGGGAGGTTCGCTCACCACTTGGTAGGATTTCTATTACTTAGGCGAGCACTGGGCTGCAGCTAAGCCCCCGAGTGGGAGGTTTGCTCTCCACTCGGTAGGATTTTTATTATTTAGGCGAGCACTGGCTGCAGTTTAAGCCCCGAGTGGGAGGTTTGCTCTCCACTCGGTAGGATTTTATTACTTAGGCGAGCACTGGGCTGCAGCCTAAGCCCCAGTGGGAGGTTTGCTCTCCACTCGGTGGGATTTTTATTACTTAGGCGAGCACTGGCTGCGGGTAAGCCCCCAGTGGGAGGTTTGCTCTCCACTCGGTAGGATTTTATTATTTTGGATGCTAAGGCGAATCCTTGGGCTGTTGTAAGCCCTCGAGTGGGAGGCTGGCTCACCACTCGGCTGTGATTAGAATACTTAGGCGAGTACTTGGGCTGACTAAGCCTCCCGAGTGGGAGGCTGGCTCGCCACTCGGTAGGATTTTGATTACTTAGGCGAGTACTTGGACTGCAGCTAAGCCCCCGAGTGGGAGGTTTGCTCTCCACTCGATAGGATTTCGATTACTTAGGCGAGTTCTTGGACTGCAGCTAAGCCTCCGAGTGGGAGGCTGGCTCGCCACTCGGTAGGATTTTGATTACTTAGGCGAGTACTTGGACTGCAGCTAAGCCTCCGAGTGGGAGGCTGGCTCGCCACTCGGTAGGATTTTGATTACTTAGGCGAGTACTTGGACTGCAGCTAAGCCTCCGAGTGGGAGGCTGGCTCACCACTCGGTAGGATTTTGAATACTTAGGCGAAGCGGATTCGCAGCTAAGCCCCCGAGTGAGAGACTAGCTCGCACTCGGAAAGGATTTTCTCTTTACAAACTTAGGCGAATCGGATTCGCAGCTAAGCCACCCACTGGGGGAAATTTAAAAAAAAAGCAATAACAATCACTGGGAAAATTATAACATTCTTGTCTTAGATAAACAAACTACAATAGTACTTTTATTACATCTCAACCGAGTGAGTTTTAAGTGTAAAAGGGGCGGAGCGACTCCGCTGTTCAAGCTCAAGGCTCGTCGATCTGGCGATCAACGTTGTAGAGATGATATGCTCCGTTGTGGAGGACCCTTGTCACGATGAAGGGACCTTCCCAAGTGGGAGCAAGCTTGTGTGGTTTCTGTTGGTCCACTCGGAGGACCAAATCTCCCTCTTGGAAGGCTCGACTCTTCACATTCCTGGCATGGAATCGACGCAAGTCTTGCTGATAGATAGTCGAGAGGATCAAGGCCATCTCTCTCTCCTCTTCCAAGAGGTCGACTACATCTTGCCGGGCTTGTTCCGCTTCTTCTTCTTCAGAGTACAGCTCGACTCGAGGCGCATTGTGAAGCAGGTCACTCGGCAGAAGCGCTTGACTCCATAGACCGGGAAGAATGGAGTTCTCCGAGTCGACCGATTGGGAGTGGTCCTCAATCCCCGGAAGAACTGATGGAAGTTCGTCGACCGAGCTCTGCTGCGTGCTTGAGATCACGCATCGGCCGTGGTTTCAGCCCTTTGAGAATGAGACCGTTTGCACGCTCGCTTGTCCATTCGATTGAGGATGAGCCATCGAAGCACGATCGACCCGCGTGCCTTGAGAGGCGCATAAGGCTTTGAACTTGTCATTATCGAAGTTTGACCCATTGTCGGTGATGATGCTATGCGGAACTCCATATCTGAATATCAACCCTCTGATGAAACTGATAGCAGTGCATGCATCGAGGTTCTTGATGGGCTTGGCTTCGATCCACTTGGTGAACTTGTCGACTGCTACTAGCAAATGAGTGAAGCCGCTTCTACCAGTTCTCAACGGTCCAATCATGTCCAATCCCCAAACAGCGAAGGGCCAGACGAGTGGAATGGTCTTCAAAGGTCGAGGTGGCTTGTGTGACATGTTGGAATAGAACCGACATCCTTCACACTTGTCGACTATTTCTTTTGCCATTTCATTTGCTTTTCGGCCAAGAAATCCCGCTCGGTATGCTTTAGCCACAATGGTCCGAGAGGACGCATGATGACCATGTGTTCCCGAGTGGATATCCTCAAGAATTATCGACCTTCTTACGGCGTGATACACTTCGGCCGACTCGGACGCCGCTTTCTCTGTACAATTGTCCCTTGATCACTGTAAAGGCCTTGGATCGATGGACGATCTGTCGAGCCTCTTCTTCATTCTCTGGGAGCTCTTTCCTTAGGATATATGCGATGTACGGCACTGTCCAGTCGGGAGTGATGACCACAACTTCCATAATCAGGTCGACCACTACCGGGACCTCAACTTCAGGATCATTGGCACTCTTTTGTTGCGGGGCTTCTTACGTGAAAGGATCCTCCTGCCGATGGAGCATGAATGTGTTCCAAAATACATCACTGGAATGGCTTCCCTCTTGGACCCTATCTTCGCCAAATCATCCATGACTTGATTTTTCGATTCGGGGTGTATGATGAAGCTCTAACCCTCGAATTTCTTCTCCACTTTCTCACGCATTACAATAACTTTGTCATAGCTGGGCTTCTAACATCCCACTCCTTCATTACTTGATTAACAACCGGATCTGAGTCGCCATAGACCATAAGGCGGACGCCGAAAGTGAAATGGCCATGCAACCCATACAGGAGTGCTTCATATTCGCTTCATTGTTGGAAGAATCAAAGTGAATCTGGAGAACATACTTGAGCCTATCTCCTCGGGGAAACCAATACAACCCCGCACTGTAACCGTTTAGCATCTTGGAACCATCGAAAAACATAGTCCGGTGTTCGAGTGAACTTGGGTCGGAAGTCATTGCTCGGACCACTCAGCGAGGAAATCTGCTATTGCTTGGGACTTAATGGCTTTCTTTGCCTCGAATTTGATATCAAGGGGAAGGAGTTCAATCGCCCATTTAGCCACTCGACCAGTTGCATCTCTGTTATGAAGAATTTCCGACAAAGGGGCGTCGCTGACGACAGTAATGGAATGATCGGAGAAATAATGAGCAACCTTCTTCGTGGTCATATAGATCCCATAAACAAGCTTCTGATAGTGAGGGTATCTTTGCTTTGATGGGGTCGATTACTTGAAGATAATAAACTGGGCGTTGAACTTTGAAGGTTTTTCCTTCTTCTTCCGCCGACCGTAAATGCAGTCTTGACGACTTGTCCGATGGCTGCAATGTAGAGCAGCAAAGGCTCCTTCTTTGATTGGAGCAGCGAGCACCGGCTGGGTGGAGAGCGAGCTTTGAGCTCGCAAGCGCTGCATCGACTTCTAGAGTCCACTCGA
Organism: Aegilops bicornis; assembly: GCA_021605145.1. NCBI lineage: Eukaryota > Viridiplantae > Streptophyta > Magnoliopsida > Poales > Poaceae > Aegilops > Aegilops bicornis. The sequence goes on along the minus strand of CM038674.1, from coordinate 586,236,406 downwards.
ACTTGTCGACTTCTTCATCGATCGATAAAGAGGCAATGCCTTTTCACCGAGGCGAGAGATGAATCGACTTAAAGCGGCAAAGCATCCAAGAAGTTTCGGACATCGCCGTGCATACGAGGCGCTTCATTTGGAGTATGGTGCCAACCTTTTCGGTTAGCATCGATTCCTCGCTCGTAAGCGAAAACCGAGTAACTTTCCACCAGGAACTCCAAATGTACACTTTGATGGATTAAGCTTGATATCATAACTCCTGAGATTGGCAAATGTTTCAGCAAGGTCAGTCAACGGGTCGGAACCATTTCGTGACTTGACCACTATATCATCCATGTATGCTTCCACATTCCGACTGATTTGAGTGAGCAAACACTTCTAAATCATCCTCATGAATGTGGCTCCGGCATTCTTGAGACCGAATGGCATGGTGACATAACAGAAGCACCCTAATGGAGTGATGAACGCTGTTTTAATCTCATCGGGTCCATACAGACGAATCTGATGGTACCCGGAATAGGCGTCTAAAAAAGACAACCTCTCGCATCCCGCAGTTGAGTCGACTATTTGGTCGATGCGAGGAAGAGGGAAATGATCTTTCGGGCAGGCCCGATTGATATGCTTGAAATCGATGCACATGTGCAACGACTTGTCCTTCTTGGGGACCATGACAACGTTGGCGAGCCACTCGGAGTGGTAGATCTCTCGGATGAACTCTGCTGCTAAGAGCCGAGCCACCTCCTCGCCAATGGCCTTTCTCTTACGGGCGGACCACCAAGATACTCTTTAACGGTTTAAATTTTGGGTCGACTTCGTGGCGATGCTCATCCAGCCCCACAGGAACACGGGCATGTCGTGAGGCTTCCATGCAAAGATGTCCCAGTTCTCACGGAGGAACCGGATGAGCGCTTCTTCCTATTTTGAGTCGAGTGTTGTTGAGATGTTGGTCGAGCAGCATTGGGATCGGTCGGGTGAATGTGGATCTGTTTACGTCTCGCCAATCGGTGAAATCTTGACTCCATAGCGGGCTTCTTAGCTTGCAACAAATCACTCAGATCTGCAGTTTTCTGATACTCCTGTAGCTCTACCACTGCCAACTGAGCAACGGCGATCTTAGAGCCTTTCTGGAAGCACTCTTCTACCTTCTTCCGATTGCCCGTGACAGTGATCACGCCCTTGGGACCAGGCATCTTCAGTTTAAGATATACGTAACATGGTCGGGCCATGAAAGCGTGCATAAATGGTCTCCCAGAATAGCGTGATAAGCGCTCTGGAAATCCACGACCTCAAAGGTCAACTTTTCTTTCCGGAAATGCTTTGAGTCACCAAAAACTACATCAAGAGCAATTTGGCCGAGTGACTCAGGCTTCTTTCCAGGAATGACTCCGTGGAAGCTCATGTTACTGGTACTGAGTCTGGACATTGGAATGCCCATCCCTTTCAATGTCTCCGCGTATAATATGCTCAAGCCACTACCACCATCCATCAGGACTTTGGTCAGTCGAGTGCCTTCGACAACTGGGTCGACCACCAATGCTTGCCTCCCAGGGGTGGCAATGTGCGTCAGGTGATCAGATTGGTCGAATGTGATGGCGGTCTGGGACCATTTCAGATAATTGGGAGTCGCTGGAGCAACCAAGTTTACTTCTCGATTGATAACCTTCAATCGACTTTTTGCTTTCGGCGTCGCCAAGAAAATCATCGTGGTGGAATTGACACAGGATATCCACCATCACTTGTCATCTCATCCTCAACTTTGTCATCTCCTTATCCTTATCCTTGGGTTGTTTCCCTTGGGCTAGCTGAATCAAGAGCCGACACTGTCGAGTGGTATGTTTCGGGTAAATGAGTTTACCCTCTTCATCTTTCTTTGTATGAATATGACATGGTAAATCCAACACGTCGTTCCCATCCTGGTCCTTCATCTTCTTAGGGTTATAAGGACCCTTGGGTTTCCCCTTGAACTTTCCTGGGGTCACGGCCAAGGCCTCTCCGGAGCCCCGGCTCGACTTTTGCGCTTCGCTTCCGACCGAATTTCTTCCGCCGGTCTCATTGGCGGCGATTTATATTTACCACTCCGGAGCCGATCCTCTTCTTCACCATTTGCATACTTGGTGGCAATCTCCATCATCCGACTCGGGGTCATATCTCCGGTTCGACCAAACTTCAAACTCAATTCTCTGTTCTTGACACCTTCCTTGAAGGCACAGATCGCCTGGTGATCGATACATTCTCATTTGTGTGGTGCAAAGTGATCCACCTCTGGATATAATCTCTCAAAGTTTCACTCGACTTTTGCACGCATCGCATCGCAACTCATCCAATCTGCTGGTCGTTTGCAAGTTCCTTCAAATGTCTGACAAACACTCGGGCAAGATCTTCCCAAGTGTAAATCTTTGTTGGGTGCTAACTGATTCAACCACGCCCTGGCTGAACCCTCCAACATAAGAGGCAAATGCTTCATGGCTACCTCATCGTTGCCACCGCCGATCTGAACCGCCACTCAGTAATCTTCAAGCCAAGTGTCAGGCTTGGATTCTCCAGTGAACTTGCTGACTCCAGTCGCCAACCTGAAGTTGGGAGGAATCATCAGGCCTCGATGGCTCTTTGAAACACTCTGGTCCCGAGACATGAACTCTGCTGCTGGAAGGAACATCTCTCTCATGGTCGTCTCGGTGAGCTCTGTTCTGTCGACCAAACCTTGAACGATAATAGATCTCGCATCAAAGCACGGTTCCACAGGGTCGACTGGAACTCTTCGCCCAAAGACTGTTTGGCCCGTCAGTCCTGCTGCCGAGGAGCGTATGATCCACTCCTTGGGGGAGGAGTGGGCACTCGACGTCGATCGTTGCGATCGAATCGGTGCTCATACTGTTCGCGGCCCTTGCTTCGATCATCACGCCGGCCCCCACGTTCCTCACGCCTCGGGGGCGATCTTGGACTATGGGCCGACTGGAATGAATTCACAGCGATGGATCGGCTGTGAACCCTGTTCCGCGACTTAGATACAACTGAGTTTTGATCTCCTGCCACCCGGAGCAAATCCACGATTTCTTTGCAAACCTCTACCGCCTCCATTGGGAAGGCTGAATTGACTACCGCTATCTGGGCGACGGTGCTAAATTCTGAATCGGAGTTCGATATACAGGTTGGCGGTTGAAAGAGCTGGCGTCGACTAGATTACGGAACCCTCGGTCACGTCGCTCGTCGAGTACTCCCTGAAGATTCTCCGGTCGAGTGCGCTCGGCCGGGTTAATAGCGCATACTCCAAGGCGCGAGCCTCGGGGGTTTCTCCAATGATAGGAGTGTGAAGTGCATCCATGTTTCGACGACGAAGCTCCTCCCTCTGGAGTGAAGTGAGGGGCTCGGGCAAGTACTCTTCGTGGGCTTGCACCGAATCGCCTCCACCGCCACCTTCGTTGGTGTGGGTGAATCCAGGGGGACTGCGTGGTCCATCGACCATTAGAACCTCTGCCGCCGGGTCACTGCTATCGCATTCGGACGCTGTCTCTCTGAGCCGGTCGAGCAGGCCGTAGAGATTAAATCGGGCTTGATCGCCGCGACTTGGGGATGGCCGATCGAGGGCCACCGCATGCCTCACCCACCGCTGAAGCCTCGACCGACCGAACGCTTGCGCCGGTGGGAGATCGGGAGTGAAGGCAGGCGCATGAGCCGACCCATACTTTGGGTCGGACGGTTGCCGCAGGAGGACGCCGCGGACACATGCGCGAAAGTCGTCGCCTCATGGATGGGGAGGGCGTCCACGTCAGTGGAGCGCCCTGAAGCCAAGCGGAGTCGTCGGCCGACGAACGTGAGCGCACCGAGACGGATCTCGTGGCCGTCGACCGTAACTCCACCTGAAACCATGATGCCGGAGATCGAAAGAATCCCAACTTCTCCAACAAATCGCTAGAACACCTGCCCCACGGTGGGCGCCAACTGTCATGGTTCTAAGTCTGACAGTAGAATGGGGGGTAGGTATGGAGAGGCAAGATCCTAGCTATGGAGCAGTTGGTACGCACAAGTTTACGAGTTCAGGCCCTTCTCTGAGGAAGTAAATTTCACGCCCTGAGCCCGGAGGCGGTCGACTGGATTATATGTGTATGAATTACAGGTGCGAACCCTCCTACCGTGGAGGGTGGCTTATATAGAGTCGCCAGACCCCAGCCACCCCAATGTAGTAGAGGGTTTAAGGTGCGTTAAAGCTAGGCGTTACTGGTAACGCCTTACATAAAGTGTCATTAAGGTCATAAAGACTATTTAACTACATACCTTTTGGGTATCGAGTGGCTCTTGGACTCCTGGTGGTCGAGTGGGTCTTCATAGTCGAGTGTCTTTGAATCTGTCGAGTGGAAACCTACCAGGTCGACTGGAAGGTTGCTTCTCTTGTGAGTCTCCTTGTGGAGGGTACCTTTGGGCAGGTCTATGACCCTACCCCAGGTACATGACTTCATCAGCGCCCCCTCCCTTGCTCCTTTTCCCTCTTTTCCACTAAAGCCCATTAAGGCCCATATACCTCCCGGGGGGTTCCGATAACCTCCTGGTGCTCCGGTATTATCCCGATCTCACCCAGAACCATTACGGTATCCAAATATAGTCGTCCAATATATCGATCTTCACGTCTCGACCATTTCGAGACTCCTCGTCATGTCTGTGATCACATTCGGGACTCCGAACTACCTTCGGTACATCAAAACACATAAACTCATAATATAACTGTCATCGAACTTTAAGCGTGCGGACCCTATGGGTTCGAGAACTATGTAGACATGACCGAGACACGTCTCCGGTCAATAACCAATAGCGGAACCTGGATGCTCATATTGGCTCCTACATATTCTACGAAGATCTTTATCGGTCAAACCGCATAACTACATACGTTGTTCCCTTTGTCATCGGTATGTTACTTGCCCGAGATTCGATAGTCGGTATCTTAATACCTAGTTCAATCTCGTTACCGGCAAGTCTCTTTACTCATTCCGTAATACATCATCCCGCAACTAACTCATTAGTTGCATTGCTTGCAAGGCTTAAGTGATGTGCATTACCGAGTGGGCCCAGAGATATCTCTCCGACAATCGTTGTGACAAATCCTAATCTCGAAATACGCCAACCCAACAAGTACATTCGGAGACACCTGTAGAGCACCTTTATAATCACCCAGTTACGTTGTGACGTTTGGTAGCACACAAAGTGTTCCTCCGGTAAACGGGAGTTGCATAATCTCATAGTCACAGGAACATGTATAAAGTCATGAAGAAAGCAATAGCAACATACTAAACGATCAAGTGCTAAGCTAACGGAATGGGTCAAGTCAATCACATCATTCTCCTAATGATATGATCCCGTTAATCAAATGACAACACATGTCCATGGCTAGGAAACTCAACCATCTTTGATTAACGAGCTAGTCAAGTAAAGGCATACTAGTGACACTATGTTTGTCTATGTATTCACACATGTACTAAGTTTCCGGTTAATACAATTCTAGCATGAATAATAAACATTTATCATGATATAAGGAAATAAATAATAACTTTATTATTGCCTCTAGGGCATATTTCCTTCACTATGTCCATGGCTCACGCTCATGTATTGCGTGAAAGTTGAAAAAGTTTGAGAATACTAAAGTATGAAACAATTGCTTAGCTAAAACCGGGGTTGTACATGATTTGAATACTTTGTGTGATGAAGATGGAGCATAGCCAGACTATATGATTTTGTAGGGATAGCTTCCTTTAGCCATAGTATTTTGAGAAGACATGATTGCTTTATTAGTATGCCTGATATTATTGTTTTTATGTCAATATTAAACTTTTGTTCTGAATCTTATGGATCTGAATATTCATGCCACAATAAATAAAATTACATGGATAAATATGTTAGGAAGCATTCCACATCAAAAATTCTGTTTTTATCATTTACCTACTCAAGGACAAGCAGGAATTAAGCTTGGGGATGCTTGATACGTCTCCAAGTCAATCACATCATTCTCCTAATTATCGGTTTGGTTTGGCCAACTAGATTGGTTTTTCTTGCAATGGGAGAGGTGCTTAGCTTTGGGTTCAATCTTGCGTGATTTCACCCAGTGACAAAGTAGGGGTGGCAAGACATGTATTGCATTGTTGCCATCGCTGATAAAAAGATGGGGTTTTCATCATATTGCTTGAGTTAATTCTTCTACATCATGTCATCTTACTTAAGGCGTTACTCCGTTCTTTATGAACTTAATAATCTAGATGCATGCTGGATAGCGTTCGATGTGTGGAGTAATAGTAGTAGATACAGGCAGGAGTCGGTCTACTTGACACAGACGTGATGCCTATATTGCATAATCATTGCCTTGGATATCGTCATAACTTTGCGCTTTTCTATCAATTGCTCGACAGTTATTTGTTCACCCACCGTATTATTTGCCTTCACGAATGAAGCCTCTAGTGAAATCTATGGCTCACAGGTCTATTTTCCAACATATTAGTTTCCGATCTACTATTTTGCAATCTTTTATTTTCAGATCTATAAACCAAAAAAAGCTAAAAATATTTTATCTTTTGTTTAGTTTTATCTATCTCTATCAAATCTCACCTTTGCAAGTGATCGTGAAGGGATTGACAACCCCTTTATCGCGCTGGGTGCAAGTGTTTGATTGTTTGTGTAGGTACATGTATTGGGGACTTGTGCGTTTCTCCTATTGGATTGATACCTTGGTTCTTAACTAAGGGAAATACTTATCTCTGTTGTGCTGCATCATCCTTTCCTCTTCAAGGGAAAAACCAATGCAAGCTCAAGAAGTAGCAGAGGCCGGATATACTTCCGAGCTGGAGATTGAGAGGGGACCGTCATGAGCTGTTATGCCGGGGCTCTCTAGTGGCGCCACAGGTCCTAGCCCAATGTCCTCGGAAGAGATCGATTCCAGAGTCGAGCCCCCGGAGCCGGGCAGGTCCTTGATCCGGCCGGGCGTCTAGCCTGACAGGATGAGTTCGCCGCGGGAATCCTAGTGTACTCGAGGCCGCCAAAGGTCACAATCTGACCTGGGGCGTAGTTCTTGACGGAGGCCAGATGGCCAGTCGAATCGGCATAGAAGATCATGCTGCCAAACATAAAAAGTTGACCGTGGGCGTAAACGCTCCTACAATCATTGCAACAGTTGATCTGCAGATGAGCCACCGATCCTTCTGTTGATCCCACAACGGAACTCTCAATGACAACACCAATGTCCGTGTGAAAACCGACAAACCTCGTGGTAGGGGGTCCCGAGCTGTGGATCTCGGAGAGATGGTAACACGAACAGGGAGACAATGTTTTACCCAGGTTTGGGACCTCTTAAGTGAGTTCCTACTTGATGTCGGAATTTGAGAAGAAGGTTTTGGGTAAAACCAAGTTCTGTCTAGGTCTGCAACTTGAACATTTCCCAGACGGGATTCTAGTGCACCAGTCGACCTACACCCGTAAGGTGTTGGAAAGATTTGGATTTGACAAAGCATATCCCTCTAAGAGCCCGATGATTGGGATATCTTTACAGCAAGACTAGGACCCATTCAAGCCTAAGGAAGAGGGAGGGGATTCTAGGACCAGAATTTCCTTGCACGAGTGCAGTTGGAGCACTTGTGTACCTCACAAATTGTACACAATCGGACATTGCATTCGTCGTCAATTTGCTTACTAGGTACAGTATGAGCCTACCAACATACATTGGAAAGGCGTCAAGCACATCTTTCGTCACCTGCAAGGGTCCAAAGATCTTGTCATGTTTTATAGAAGGAATCAAGACCTATTGCTTACAGGCTATGTTGAAGTTGGGAGCCTCTTGGACCTGCATAGTTCTAAGTCATCAACCGAATATAGTTCCTTTTGTGGTGGACTGCGGTTTCTAGAAACCGTCCAAGCAAAGTCTTGTATCGACTTCCACTAACCACTCAAAAATCATGACACTATACGAAGCATCACAAAAGTGTGCATGGCTTCGGAGGATGATCGGCTACATTCAGCCGATGTGTGGGCTGAACACCGTACAACCCCGTACTGTAGGATCGAAAGTATGTCTAGAGGGGGGGGGTGATTAGACTACTTGACCAAATAAAAGCTTATCCTTTTCCCAATTTTAGTCTTTGGCAGATTTTAGCTATCTTAGCACAAGTTAAGCAATCTTAACACAATTCAAGCAAGGATGCAAAGAGTATATGAGCAGCGGAAAGTAAAGCATGCAACTTGCAAGAATATAAAGGGGAAGGGTTTGGAGAATTCAAACGCAATTGGAGACACGAATGTTTTTGTCGTGGTTCCGATAGGTGGTGCTATCGTACATTCACGTTGATGGAGACTTCAACCCACGAAGGGTAACGGTTGCGCGAGTCCAAGGAGGGCTCCACCCACGAAGGGTCCACGAAGAAGCAACCTTGTCTATCCCACCATGGCCGCCGCCCACGAAGGACTTGCCTCACTAGCGGTAGATCTTCACGAAGTAGGCGATCTCCTTGCCCTTACAAACTCCTTGGTTCAACTCCACAATCTTGCTCGGAGGCTCCCAAGTGACACCTAGCCAATCTAGGAGACACCTCTCTCCAAGAAGCAACAAATGGTGTGCTAATGATGAACTCCTTGCTCTTGTGCTTCAAATGATAGTCTCCCCAACACTCAACTCTCTCTCACGGGATTTGGATTTGGTGGAAAGAAGATTTGAGTGGAAAGCAACTTGGGGAAGGCTAGAGATCAATATTCATATAGTAGGAATGGAATATCTTGGTCTCAACACAAGGGTAGGTGGTTCTCTCTCAGAAAATGTGTATTGGAAGTGTAGGTTCGTTCTGATGGCTCTCTCCATGAATGAAGAGTGGGTGGAGGAGTATATATAGCCTCCACACAAAATCTAACTGTTACACACAACCTGCCAAACTCGGTGGGACCGAATTGATAAACTCGGTCGGACCGATTCAGCAAATCTATTAACCGTTAGGATTTTCGATGGGACCGACATGCAACTCGGTAGGACCAATATGGTTAGGGTTAGGGCATAACATAATCTCGGTGAGACCGATTACACAAACTCGATGGGATCGATTTTGGTAATAAGCTAACCAGAGAGTTGGTCAGGTAAACTCAGTGGGACCGATTTGCTCATTTCGGTGAGACCGAAATGTTACAAAAAAGGAAACAAAGAGTTTACATTGCAATCTCGGTGGGACCGATCGCTCATCTCGGTGGGACCGAAATGTTACGAAGGGAAACAGAGAGATTACAATCCCATCTCGGTGAGACCGAGATCCCTATCGGTGAGACCGATTTGCCTAGGGTTTGTGGCAATGTCTATGACATCTGAACTCGGTGGTGCCGGATAGAAAGAATCGGTAATGAAGTTTGACTTTTGGTTTAGGTCATATGTGGATGTGAGAAAGTAGTTGAGGGTTTTGGAGCATATCACTAAGCACTATGAAGCAAGAACCTCATTAAGCAACACCTCATCCCTCCTTGATAGTATTGGCTTTTCCTATAGACTCAATGTGATCTTGGATCACTAAAATATAAAATGTAGAGTCTTGAGCTTTGATCTTGAGCCAATCCTTTTATCCTTAGTATTTTGAGGGGTCCACTTTTTTCGTCCATGCCATGCCATTCATTGAGCTTTTCCTGAAATATTTATCTTGGAATAATGTTAGCTCAATGAGCTATATGTTGTTAGGAATTACCAAAACCACCTAGGGATAGTTGCACTTTCACGTACCATTATATCCATGAAGATAATGTTGATTGTGTTGCAAGGTTCAGATGGGTTATGGGAAGAGTAACCCCACAAAGTATATCAATCATAAGTTCTTCTATGTACAAGACTTGCAAAAAATGAATGAAGTGAGAATCTTGCATACTAAGTCATGTAACAATCTTGTTGATTTGTTCACTAAATCATTACCGACACCATCCTTCAAGAAATATGTTCGTGGAATCGATATGATGAGACTTAGGGAGATGCAAGGCTCATTGGGAGAAACTTCACAAACTCGTCGTTAAAATCTCAGTCCTGATGATCGAGTACTCAACTTGTCGGTTGAGTGGATTGTACTCTTTTTCCCTTGATTGAGTTTTCCAAATGTTTCTCGCACAAGGTTTTTGACGAGGCATTTGTGCAATACAACAACGCATGTGGTGCGCTCTTTCTCCATATATTTCCCACTGAGTTTTTCGGAGTCTTGAGACATGGATATTCAGATAATTACTCGAGAGGGAGTGTTGGGAAACTTGGGCCTTAGATAGATGGAACAACTCATTGGCCACTATGGACCAAGCCCCTCTACTTAATGTTTAAGTGGGCACTTATCCCCCACCCATATAGTAGTTATATAAAGAGGAGAGCACCCCATTGCATGTACAATTTTTTTACGAAAATGATCCAGATCTATTATCAAAGTTTAGCGGAAGTACAAAGCATCTCGAACATAATAAAAATTACATTGAGATTCCAAGACCCCCAAACAACCACTACTGCCGCTAGAACGAGCCGCTGGCAAGCCGTTATCGCCTCCCCCCCCCCCAAGTGAGCCGACTTGACTTTGTCGATGATAGCCAGGAAGTCTTCGTGCACGTGCCCATAAGGACCAGCACCCTGGACTAGGCTCACAGTCATCGCCGATGAACCCTTGCATATATCTGAAGCACGTGACAACAAATCTCGCCACAAGACGAGAAACCCTAACCCCACCGTCCCAAAGAGACGCCAGGAATCTACGCCAGAGCTCCATTGACTATGTCCACATAGACGTACTCGAGGAGGATCGGAACCCAGAAGACAAACTTGAAGAAGTAGTGCCGCTATCCACCTGAGCACAGCACCTGCGAGAACTAAATAACCCTAACCCAAACTACTAAACGGAGCGGAGGCACCGGGGTTCCCGTTCCCGCCACCGGCCGTTGGAGCGGCAGGTAGAGGGAAGGCGAATCCAGAGACTCGCCGATGAAGTTGGAGAGAAGAGTTTGCCCTACCCGCATAGGGCCAGGGAAGGAAAACGAGAAGAAGCCCAACGCTAATATTATCACCCGCACGCTTCTCCCATTGCACGTACAGTTGATGCTGATTAATAAAGAAAGACCCCCCCTCTACATCTATGAGTCAATTTATTATTATTTAGATATGTGAATAATCAACCGTGACGCTCGCTTCCGCTCCGCAACCTTGAACACCTTCATACCTGGCCAAACGGCCACGGCCATTTCAACAGAATCATGTTCGCAAGACGGCCGCCGCCAGGCACGCTTATTATATCTGGTCATGCCGCATCACCACGCGGTCAAGCGCCTCGGGCCTGTGCACGGCCTAATTAGTAAACGGGCCGGCACATTGGCCCGTTTAGCACGCTGGGCTGTATATTTTCAGCCTGTTGGGCTGATTTTTAGGCCTACTAGGCTATATTTTAGGTATACATATATAAAAAGATTCTGAACATTATATAAAAAAATAAAACAGGCTGTGCCGTGCCGGCCCGCGTGCCCAGGCTCCAGGCCCTGGCACGGCCCGAGACGTGCCGCGTGCCGGGCACGGCCTGCTTAGCCCGTGCCGTGACTGGCCCATGGTGAGCCGTGCCGGCGTGCTCACGGGCTGGAAAAAAAAGAAACAATGGGCCGACCGGTGAACTGCCGACTGTCCGGCAGCCGGCCAACCGAGACTTGCCGCAACTGTACGAGCATCATGGGCGCTGCAACACGTCGGGACCGCTTCCCCCGCTAACAAGTCAAAACGGTGGCCCACCCGCAGCGACAGCGGCAGGCAGGTCAGAGAGCGTGAGCCAGCCGCACCGAGCAACGCATGCGCCGAACGTAAATAAACTGTCAGAAATGCCCCTTCTCCCCCGTCCCCTCCCACTCCACCCAGCAGCTCAAGCCCGCATCCCAATCCCCCCATCCCATCTCTCCTCGACCTCGCGCGCCGTCTCTGCCGCGATCCCTCCCTCCTCACTCCGCCCCAAATCGCCGTTTTTCTCTCACCCCCACCCCCCACCCCCCACCCCGCCTCGGATCGCGCCCGAACCCTTCGCCCCGCCCCTCCGACCCCACCACCCAAACCCCCAATTCTCGCGCCGGCCCTGCGCGCAATCGGACCCGATTCCGGCTCGAATTCGAGGCCTGCCGTCTCCGGCGTGCGTCTCTTCCTCCACAGGCGCGGTTTCGGTGCGGGCTCGGGCGGCCCGGACGGAGCCCCCGCGGATCTAGGGTTTCGGAGCTAGCTAGGGTTTACCGCCGGCAGTGGCGATCCGGTGATGGTGCGGCGCGGCGCCGGCAGCCGGCGAGGAGGGGTCGATGCGGGGCCATGCGCGGCGGTGAGCGGCTTCTCGTTCGGCACATGTGGCCGGCAGCTCGCGTAGAGGCAGCAGCTCCAGCATCGGCGCACGGACCTTCTCCTCCCACTCCTTCCGGCTCGTGTGCCCTTCCACCGCTGACAGCCTCCCACCCACCGGTGCCGGCGACTCCCCCAGCCACGCCGCGGAAGCAGCAGCAGCAGCAGGTCGTCCGTTCTCCCCGACCGGTGTCACCTGACTTCTTCGTAAAGGTGCCTCATCTGATGGGAATACGCTTTGGAATTTTGCCAGTATCGTAATTGTTGTTCTGCTTCTGCTTGAATTTTTTTTCATCTAGTATATGCTGTAACTGGAGATTGCTTTGCTCGCTTAAGGAAACCATGTGTTGACAAAACTCGAGTGGTATCTGTTGAATTGGATGCACATGACAGGTTCGCCCAAGAGCTCAAGGGGAAGTCGATCAATATATTTCAATACTCTCCCTCTCAGATTGTAGGCCATAACTATTTTATCCATAGTGCATCCACGAGACTTGTCTCGGATACTTAGTGAACTGAATTCACCAACCATTTCACCCAAAGGTTCAAGCTGAGGGCGGAAGGTGGTCAATATAATTTCAGCAATATCGTATTTGTTGTTCTGCATCTGCTTGAAAATTATCATCTGTATACTGTAACTAGACTGCTGCCTCTTGGACCTAGGGAATTAGAGATAGTGGTCTCCAGCATGTAAGGAAATCATGTGCTGTCTAAACTTGAGTTGCATCTATTTGAATGGCATGCACTGAATATTTCACCCAAAAGTTTGAGCTGAGGGGAAAGCTGGTCAATATATTTTAACACTCCCATCAGGTCTAGGCTCTTTTATACGTTAACTTGGGACCTATGTGGCCTGCAGGTCTTGATCTTGAGACCTTTTGTCTGTGATGCTGTATTGAATTGCACGCACTGGCCAGTTCACCCAAAAGCTCAAGCTGATTGGAAAGCTCGTTATTTGAACAGTGTGCTAGCACGAGGTGCTAACATACTAAGAGCTGCGTTGGCGTGCATGTTAGAACTTAGAACTTTGAGCATATAATTTTCTGTTGGTATAGGAAGTGATAAAATGCTGTTTAAGGCATTTTACAAACATTACGTTGGTTATTGTTGTGGATATACGGGTTTCATGGTAAGCCATGCCTTGCTTATGCTGAATTGCCACAAAGATGTGGTTTACCTGCTGTTTGCACATCTTTAATTATTGTTTGTTTTGCTGATGCACTACATACTAGGAAATTCCTAAACAGTTGCTGATTATTGAGCTTATATTCCAAAGTAGGAAAAAAAGAAGAAAAAAAGGAGACCAGACCTAAAACGTGGGTATATTGAAACTCCTTCTGCTGTTTACCCTGGCTGTTGTGCTCCGTGATGCATTATAAGTTCATAATTTTCCTTTTGAGAAGAAAGTTATTCTAGGTTTGTGTATGCTGGTTATTGTTGCAGATCGACAAGTCTGGCAAAAAAGAACTCATTTTACTTGGTGGCCGTCTTCCAACTGTTTGTTGGGTCCAGCACTTAGTGCTCATTACCTTCGTCTGAATTACAATAAATGTTATTACACCTCACTTATGAGGAAATAATCTAAATCATGGTGTTGCTGTGGTCTATTGTGAAATATCATCCAGAAAATATAACGGAGGTCGTAATGGTGTGATTAGATCTTGGACATGGTCTATGCTTTCTGATCTCGCTAAAGGATATTTTGGCTGTTCTACAGATTTACACCAAGAAGATAACTTGGTTAGGTAGAGATTTTGTGGTTTAGGAGCTTGGATATGCCAAATTGCTGTTTTTTTCCGAGATATTCTTATTTGGCCCTTCCCTAAAATGTTCTTCCTGATTTGGCCCCCAAAAAAATCATTTCCTACCTAATTTGTCACTAGGTTCTCTATATGACGTTTTCGTCCATTTTGCCCACTAGGAGTGTTAAGTGAAAAGTGAAAAGACATTTTTGCCCCTCATGTAGATAGCTCAAGTAAATGTGTAGTTCTCTGATTATCCTAAACTCATTAGGCAAATAGCGGGCTGCCCACCTGCTAGCCCTACACAACGTAGTTTGAACTCCGGTGAACGCGCGGGCACGGCGGTGATGACTTGGGAGTGTGCGGCAGCGGCAAAAACAGAGGAGGGGTCGTGCGAGGTCGGGGAGCTTGGCAGCCCGAGAACAAGCTAGTGGCGAGCGATGAAAGCTGCGGTGGGAATCAACTATAGAGGGAGAGGCTAGGCAGTGCAAAAGCAGCCGGCGGAGCTGTGTCTTGTAGGGGTGAAGGCTCGAGGATGTGAGGCTCAGAGGGGGCGGCGCCAACAACTTTGGAGGAGCACCAGGCAAGGAGATCGTGGTGTGGCGGCGCTCCACCGGAAGCGGAGAAGATGAATGTAGCGATGGCGGTAGAGGGCTTCCCAGGTCTATGCGAAGCTAGATGACAAGGTTTGTAGGTTGGCCACGTAAGCGACAGACGATGGCGGAGATAGCGTGCTCTGGGCATCAAGTCTTAGGCCACCCAGGCTTGATTCCTTCGGTTATCATTGTCAAAACAACTAGGCGGTCTCAATGGGCAATGTTTTGCGGCGAGGGAAGGGCCGTCAGGAGGTGTAGGATGATGTTGAAGGCTCTGGAGGAGCCCTTGGGTCCTTGGGCTGGTTGTCCGGACTGGCTAGGAGTGCATGTGGTGGCTGAGAAACTCCTCCCACCTGGCCATCGAGAAGCCGTCGGTTGCTTCACTGTTAGCTAGCCATCAAATCAGTGTCCCGTCCCATGTTTGCGTGCGTGCGCTAATGTGTTTCGCTGTGTAGTGCTAGTCCAGATCGATCAGTCTAGCGGGTGGTAATTAGTGCAGTCCTAGTCTAGATCAATCAATCTAGTTGGCAGTAAATAGTTTGATACATACGTAAGCTAGCCTCCTAGAAAATACATCCACCTGCTTTCTTATGATGACTCATTTGTTGCTTCGTGTGCTTGCACATATCTCCATACACTTGCGCGTACTTGGGCCAACAACATCGGCCAACAAGGTCGCCAGACAGCGGGGCGAGCAGCGGCAGTCGGGACCTATGTTAACATCTCTCCTACATTTTTTTTTACTTTTTGGTTCCTATTTTATATTGGGCCAAACAGTTTTTTGTTGTTTTTTCAACATGAGGGGCAAAAACGGCCAACAAGGTCGCCAGATGGGCGAGCAGCGGCAGTCGGGACCTATGCTAATAACTCTCCTGCATTTTTTCTTTTTGGTTTCTATTTTATATTGGTCCAAACAGTTTCTTGTCGTTTTTTCAACACGAGGGGCAAAAACGGCCAACAAGGTCGCCAGACAGCGGGGCGAGCAGCGACAATCAGGACCTATGTTAACATCTCATGCATCTTTTTTTTCTTTTTGGTTCCTATTTTATATTGGTCCAAACAGTTTTTTGTCGTTTTTATCATGAGGGTCAAAAATGTCTTTTCATGGCACACTTAACACCATTAATGTGGTAAATGAACGGAAATGTCATATAAGGAACACAATTTACGCCTATATCAAATTGGGGAACAATATTTTTTGGGGGCCAAATAAGAATCTCTCTTTCTTAACAATGAAGCTCGATTATGCTTCTTCCCTCAATGATTTTGTAGTATTAGAGTATGCTCATGTGCTTGCAGTTCTGTTGGTAACATGAAGAATATTTTGTTCCTCAAGAAAATAATAATAGTTTAATTATTTCAGGACGGACGGGAGATTCGAGTTGGCGACTGTGCTCTTTTTCGTGCTATTGATGTTCCTCCTTTCGTTGGATTGATACGTTGGATCGAGAAGCAGGAAGAAAGCAATCCCAAGTTACGTGTAAGTTGGCTATATAGACCTGCTGACGTCAAGCTCAACAAGGGGATACAACTGAACGCTGCCCCAAACGAGGTCTTCTACTCTTTCCACCAAGACGAGACATCTGCTGTTTCACTGCTCCATCCTTGTAAAGTTGCCTTTTTACGTAAAGGTGCTGAGCTGTCATCTGGGATTTCTTCATTTGTATGTCGGCGTGTGTATGATATTGACAACAAGTGTTTATGGTGGCTTACCGACAGAGATTATATTAATGTAAGTTCTACAGTTACCTTCATTTATTCTGTCTATATTATATTGTCTGTTAATGTGTGCAACTTTTGGCCAGGAACGGCAGGAAGAAGTAAATCGGCTCCTAGACAGAACGAGGCTAGAAATGCATGGTGCAGTGCGGTCAGGTGGGCACTCACCAAACGGCCAAATGTTCTGTCAGCTTCCCAGCAATTGAAGGCTTGTTCAGACGGTGCTCAAAATTGTGGCCCATCTAAAGGGAAGAAGAGGGACAGAGGCGAGCAAGGAATTGAACCAGCTAAGCGAGATACTGATTGTCCTCCTAAGGTTGATGACAGTGAACCTGGAAATGTTAAGGGGGACAATATGAAGTCTGAAATTGCAGAGATGACAGAAAAGGATGGACTTCCTCATGCTGAAGCTGTCGACAAGCTAGTTCAATTCATGCAACTTGATCAAATTGAGCGGAAAATGGACCTTGCCGGCCGAGTAAGGCTTGCTGATATTATTGCAGCCACAGAAAGTCCTGATTGCCTTAGCAGATTTATGCAACTAAGGGGCCTTCCGGTCTTGAATGATTGGCTTCAAGAAACTCACAAAGGGAAGTCTGGTGAAGGGGGTAGTCCTAAAGAAACTGATAAGCCTACTGAAGAACTTATCCTGGCCCTGCTTCGTGCACTAGCGAAATTGCCTATCAGTCTGATTGCCTTACAAAGCTGCAGTATTGGGAAATCTGTCAATCATCTGCGCAGCTATAAAAACTGGAGATACAGAGGAAGGCTAGGTATCTTGTTGATAGCTGGAAGAAGCGTGTTGACGCTGAAATGAAGTCGACTGATGCAAAACCTGTAGTGTCAGGTCAAGCTGTTTCCTGGTCAGGAAAAGTGGGGTTCCCGGAAATTTCTAGTGCTGGAACGGACGAAGTGGCTCAAGTGAGCCCAGTCCGAAAAGTGCAGGGTTTCATCTTTCTTCACCAAAGGCTTTGAGTGCTACATCTGGTGCTGCTGATGCTGTTGCAAAGTCAAATCCTTTCACATCTGGCTCTTCAAAATTACAACACATGCAACCAGCAAATGCTGCAGCCAACTTAAAGGACTCACCATGCAAATCAGCTGCTGGGACTTGTGGCCCTAATTTTCCTACAGTGAAAGAGGAGAAAAGTTGCAGTTCAAGCCACTCATTGAATAACAGTCAGTCATGCTCTAGTGATCCTGGAAAACAGTTGGTTCTTTGAAGGAGGATGCACGGAGCTCAACCGCTGTTTCAGCGAGTGCCAGTAAAATTTCTGCACGTGGCCATCGAAGGGCAAACAATGGACTTCTTGGTTCTGGATTCCAGAAGGAAGCTGCTTTGGGAAGGTCCAGCCAAGGTGATCGTTCTTTATTGCAGGAAAGATCGTCAGAGTCTGCCTTGGCATGTGAGAAAGGAGCTGACACACCTCTGATCAACAATCAAAGATTGATTGTTCGGTTTCCAAAACCAAGTTGTAGCCCTGCTAGGAGCACAAGCGGGGGCTCTTGTGAGGAGCCATCAGTTTCAGGGAGTAGAGTTCATCTCCTGTTCATGCAGATAAGCATGAACAGAATGATCGTAGGGTGAAAATGAAGGTTGAAAATTCTCGGCTCATTTAGGTTCTGATGCTAATGCTGAGCCTGAGCGAAGCAATGATACTAAAAGAATTGCAGGTTCCGAGGAAGGTGATAAATCACCTTGTGGTATGCTGGATGGTGACTGTAGCAGGACTGCTGAAGAATCTGCTAAGGATACATGTGCATCACGAGTTGCATGCTCGGCAAATATGGATGAAAAAGACGTCTGCTTAGGTGAAACCAGAGTGCGGAACTCGTTCAGCCCTTTGAATGCTTTGATTGAAATCAAATATTCCGAAGGTAGTCATTCCATGCAAGCTGGAGATGATACAGCAATGAATCTTCTTGCTAGTGTTGCTGGAGAAGTATCTAAATCTGAATTGATGTCATCTGCTTCACCGACGAATTCGTCTGCAAATAAACATGGCTATGGAGGCCAGAATATTCAGAAGCTAAAATTAGAGTGTGATGCAGGCCCATCACAGCACCTGGATCCATCAGATGATGTTGAGAAAGTCATCTCTGAGAAGGAAGACAAAAATGATGAGGAAAGACACTTGAGGAATTCTGGAACTTACTTATCATCCCATGACAACAAGGGAACATCATCTACTAGCCCGCCTCTACCTGGAATAGATTCTAAAGCTGTTGAATCTTCAGTTGATTTACTTGGTGGTGGTGATCAGAAGCCAAATGCCAGACAGCCAGCTGATATTAAGATTGATGCAAAGTTCAATATCAGCACTGCTGACGCCGACACGGCATCAGGCAGTCAATGTAGTTTGGTTGCTCCAAATAGAACATTACACCCCTCTGAGGAATCGTCTTTATGTGGTGCTGATAAACAAGGTCAAGGTTTATTGAAATCATCAGATCAGACACATCTTCATGGTCTACCAGATCACCTCGAAACCATCAGATCTACTGACAACAGTGGCACTGGTAAATTGGATTCAAAGACTTCATTCTCATCTTTGGCTGTGGATATAAAAATGCTGATGGTCTAGTGGTTTGCAATAAAGTGCTGAAAGAGCATGAGAAAAAGAACAGCCTCGTCCACTTCAGCTGATGTCACCAAACCAGATGTATCAGTAGTGCCACTTGGTGCAGCGAATGGGATATCTGTGATTAAAGAATCAAAAGACTGTTCCAGTGAATCAAGTAGTCAAGCAAAACATCACACTATCATGTCTCAGGATACCGAGCATACTGCAAGGCACAGTTCAAAAAAACCGAGTGATGAAGTGGGTGGGAAAGAGGACATTGTCTCATCAGATGAGGGTTCTTCTATGGCTAACACCAACTCAAATGGTACAGCTAAGCTTGACTTTGATTTGAATGAACTTGGGGACGAGGGGAATCACTCTGAGCCAGCTAGCTCTACTGTTGTATGTTCTTCTGCAATTAATTTACCTGGTCTTTCTCCATTTGTCTCACCTATTTTAAGTGGTCTGCCGGCCCAAATAACAGTCGCTGCTCCAGCTAAAGGACCTTTTGTCCCTCCCGAGAACCTACTAAGAGTGAAGCCTGAGGCTGGGTGGAAAGGTGCAGCAGCTACAAGTGCATTTCGTCCTGCGGAGCCACGGAAGACTTTAGGGATGTTTCTAACTACACCTGGTAGTGCAGTGTCTGATGCTGCCGGGAGGCAATCTCGCCAATCATTTGACATTGATCTAAATGTAGCAGATGACCAAGTTCTAGAGGAAGATATCTCACAGAGTTCTGCCCGGACAATTGGTTCTGAATCTGGCAACCCTAGAAGTCGCAGTGGCCCTGTACGAAGTGCTGGCTTTGAACTTGACTTGAATATGGCCGGCGAAGTTGCAGAGAATAACCAATTTATCTCAAATGCTTCACACAGAGTTGAAGTCACATTGTTGCCATCAAGACCGCTGCCAGAAGGTTTACCTAATACTGATACAAGTAGCTCGAGGAACTTCTTTGATCTCAATAACGGACCAAGCCTTGATGAAGCCAGTACAGAATCTGCACAAAGGACCCTATCATCTAAAGGTGCTAGCAGCATACCATTCCTACCTCAAGTTGCTGGCCTTAGAATGAACAATACTGAAATTAGTAACATGTCACCATGGTATGCTTCTGCCAACCCAGGTGGTCCCGTAGCTATGCAGTCGTTTTTTCCTCCTAGAGAACAGTCTTACCCAATTGAAACAGCACCTGGAACCCAGAGGATCATTGCGCCTACTGCAGACGGCGGTCAATTTGGAAGTGGTTCAGGCAGGCCTCCAGTTATTTCCACATCGCCAGCCATGGTCTTCCACCCTCCTGCATATCAATATGCAGGATTTCCTTTTGCTCCCGGTGTTCACCTTCAAACAGCAGGGTTTCCAATTGGATCGGTGCCATATGGCAATTCTGCACCTCCAGGAGTTACATATTTTCCAACCATTGCTCCATCATTTGCTGGGTCAACAGGCGCATTACCTGCCCAGCATGCAAGGCAGTATGCAATAAACCTTCCTGAAGGTAGCAGCAGTGATGGACATGACAGTAACTGGAAATGGAGAAGACAGGGGCTTGATCTTAATTCTGGCCCTGGAAGTATAGATATAGAAGGGAAAGACGAGCGAGTACCTCTATCGCTTAGGCAAAATTTGATCACACCGCCACAAGTGTTCGTGGAGGAGCAAGCAAGAATGTTACAAATGGCGGGTGTAGGAATAAAGAGGAAGGAACCTGAAGGCAGTTGGGATGCCGAAAGAGCATCATCATACAAACAACTTTCATGGCAATAAGAACTTCAAGGAGTTCTCCTTGCAGCGACTTCAGAGTCTGGTGAGCTTGTATGTGCCACAGTTCTGACTTTCGAGTCAAATTCAGTCTCTCTTGCAGCCCCTTTTTCTTCTTGTTAAGCTGATTAATTAATGATGCTTTTATTTGCAGGGGCGACTGAATGGGGTGTTGTATTGCACCCGTTTGGGCGTGGTGAGATATACAAGTCACATGGATTCATCTCCTTGATGATTTGAATTGCGAGAGGAACAAACCTTTGCTGTAATTGCTGTACATGTTAGTCATATCCATACTTACCTGGAACAGTTTTGCTCAGCTTCAGCAGTTGCCTTGCTAGAGTTTCTGTACCTGCCAGGCTTGCTTCTATTTTACCCAGGAGGGTATGGCTTTGGAGATGGAACGGTGATTTGTCCTCGGCATCTTCAAGCATCTGAAACCGCTGTAATTAGTTTCGGTCGGTTTGTTTAAGTTTTTCTTCGGTAAAGTGTTTTCACATTGCTGAGGACATCAGCGGCTTAACATATGATTTAGATGTGACATGTATTCCTGCTGGGAAGCGTTATAACCGTAGATGAGGAAGAAATAATTCGCCTTGATTGACGTTGTCTTCTGCATCAAGCTTGCCTGTTGGTTTCCATGTGCTTTCGGCCATGCAAATTTTCGTATGTGCTGTGTTATTCCAGGTATAGTTTCATAATTCGTTGATTGTTCTTGCTCCATCCTGGTCGTTGTTTGGGGTAGTTTGCACGGTGCATGTTGTGGATATGCCTCTTGATGTATCCATGAATTTGCAGCTATCACTGTGTTATCAAGATAAAATGTACTTATTTGAGATCTTGTAGAATGTAAGATTAGAAATTGAATTATTGCATTTATAGAATTCACAATAATGCGGTGGGTGAATGATTTGAATTCTAATTTTTTAACCCTTGAAATATCTCTATTCTCTACTTACTCATAAAAATGGCCCAGTTGGTGATGTTGGTGTGTCTTTCATCCATTCTTTCTGACCATCTGATTTGCATACAAAGCATGTGAGACTTTTGATATTTTTGCGAAATGACCCCAGCCACTCTGCTCTACGTTTAGATTCTGAAAAAAAAACCCTCTGCTCTAAATTTGTACGAAACCCCTTGGTCTCTCTGGGCCATCAGCATCTCATCCGAACATATATTTTGAGGAAAACTAGCATGTTTTTGATGATATATATATATATATATATATATATATATATATATATATATATATATAAACGCTTATTCTAAGCGTGAGTGTAGAATGGCTTATTCTACACCCCTAGTAACGCTATATACGAAGTCTAGTAAAACGATGCACAAAATGTAGTAATTCGGAAAATATTTTTTTTATCATCCAAGTTTTTAATTTACTATATTTTTATAAAAATTACTATATTTTACGTAGTGTGTTATTATATTTTGTATGTACCGTTATTGGGGTGTAGAATAAGCTATTCTACACTCACGTTTAGTTTAGCGTCACTATATATATATATCAAAAATAGGGTGATCTTCTTTGAAATTTGCGAACATGTATTAATGTATTTTGGATATGTTGCAATGCAAGTGCACTTTGCTGGTACTAGAAGAGGTAGGTGTGACCAACGTTGGCATGTGAGGAGGCGATAAAATGAAACCATTGAATAAGGGTTTAAAGGAGGCCAGATGCCAGACAAGAATCACACCACCAAGTCCAGCGCTCCCTATTGTTCGTGTTAAAACCGGCGGATCTCGGGTAGGGGGTCCTGAACTGTGCGTCTAAGATTGATGGTAACAGGAGACGGGGGACAAAATGTTTATCCAGGTTCGGGCTCTTTCTATGGAGGTAATACCCTACTTCCTGCTTGATTGATCTTGATGAATATGAGTATTACAAGAGTTAATTTACCTTGAGATCGTAATGGCTAAAACCCTAAAAGTCTAGCATGTATGACTATGATTATGCTTGCGTCTACGGACTAAGCCCTTCAGTTTATATAGACACTGGAGGAGGCTAGGGTTGTACAAAGTCGGTTACAGAGAAAGAAATCTTCATATCAGGGCGCCAAGCTTGCCTTCCATGCTAAGGAGAGTCCCATCCGGATACGGGAAAGAGTGTTCGGTCTTGTATCTTCACAGCTCATAAGTCCGGCCTACGCATCATAGTCCGGACGCCTGAGGACCCCTTAATCCAGGACTCCCTCACCCATCTCCTCCTTTCACCATTTTCTCCACCCTTTCGATGGCATTCGATGAGCAGGAAGAGCAGTTCTCCGGCAGGCATAAAAGCCGGCTGGGTGGCCCGCCGAGCCCGCTAGATACGAGCGAGGTAGCTCGCTGCTCCACCTCCCTCGCCTAGCCCGACGGAGCAAGTTGTCTGCCGAAGCCGGCGTGTGGTTCAGCACCTCATCACTCCTGGCCGACACGGGGGGAGGAGGAGCACGGCAAGACGGGCATCGTCGTTGCCGTGGACTACGCCACGTCGTACCACGCCTCCCATGCATGCAATCGCGCCTTGCCGGCTATGCGGAGATCGACGAGCCGGTGAGTAGAACACAGGAAGCACGCCGCCGCCTGGGTCCTAGGAAGGCCGCCGCCGCTGCGTCGCCGGCTTGTACAACTAGTGACCTGTCCGGTTCTTTATCTTAGACCATCCTCGGCCCCGCCTGGGCTCCACGGAAGCGGAGTAGCCCCCTTCCCCTCCGGCTGAACCACCCTCTTTGCCACTCCGATGAGCGGCGCAACCTGACATAGGAAAGATACGGTGTTCCGGGGCCCCTGGCGGTCCGGTGAGCGGGTTGCCGGACATGGGGAAGACAAAGGGATCCGCCGGCCCGCCGTAGACTAATGTAGTATATCCGTGTCGTGAGAGTGAAGCTCCGCGCGACCGTACGTGCACACAGTTTTACCTCTTTAGTTAAAATATGTCTAAAATGTAACCGTTTTCGTTCGGTTTGTGCAAAACTCACCATGTTTATATGAAATCCGACCATGTTTGCACGGATTTCATCCAGTTTGTTGAAAATGTGTTTGCAATGTACGCGGCTACGATTGGACGGCGGCCTCCCGTATCCGTGTCCACAAACTAGTCGCCAGTCTGCGGACATGGGAGAAAATTTGTAGGTTGCCACAAACTAGTCGCCAGTCTGCGGACATGGGAGAAAATTTGTAGGTTGCCGTTGAAGATGCCCTTATTGTTGACGAATATGCCCCGCCTGCTACCAGCGTCGCATGCCAACTGTAAAGATTTATAGTCCTCAGCCAAACTGGCACATCCGTAAGATTTCAATGTTGCTCTCAATGTCGCCGGCAGTGGAATCACTAAATAGACTAAACTGAACTGAGAATACACCGAGACTTCAAAAGTTGCGACCTTGTCACTGACACAGCAAAATCTCGTTTGCTTCTACACAACTTCCTAACACGATGAATGCTAATAAAACACGGGCATTCTGCAGAACATAAGCAAGGGCTAGTTTAACCATCTAACTCTAGTAATTAATTACCGACGATGCAAATATACACATTGACCGTGCAATCAACACATCCAACGGATCTCAAGTGCTCGTCAATTTGGTGCGGCGCACCCATGACGTCGCTTCGGGTTGACGGGCCTCCTTGATCATTCAGGATTTGAAGCATAACATTTTCCTTCCACCGAAGTTCCTGCAATCGTAACACACGAAATTCAGTGTTCAGTAACAGAACACGCATAAAATGCTGATGATGTGCGTTTATTTCACATACATTTCAGAACAAAAGCATAACCAACCTCAACATGCCTTAATGCATGGTTTAGCAACATGATATGGTACTCAAATAACTCTGGATTTTCTTTATTACAAAATTCACGTTCTAGGTAAATTTTGCTAGTGCACAGTTACTAGAATTAATCATGCCATAGTTCTATGAATGATCAACAAATAGCTTTAGAACTTGGTTACTCTCGCTGAGTTTCCAAAAACTTTTCATTTTGGACATAGCAAGTCAAACCTTAAGAACTTTAAGAGTAACTGGGTTATAATTAGTCGAAAGTAGTGGTCAAAGCTGCTTTTTGGAGGCCGTGCTTATGTCCAAAATGACAACTATTACAGTACTGGAGGGGAGTATATAAAAAAGAAAAGAAAATGACAATGAAGAAAAACTGCAAGTGTCGTGTTTACTTACATCATAGAGCATCCACGACGCTGCTTCTTTTTCTTCTTTTCTCTTTGTTTAGTTGGGGGCTGGATTACTACCTTGATAGCAGCATCAAACACAGCTTTGACATTCTACATATTGCACAAGTGTAAGATTTTTCAGCTTACACAAACACTTTGAAGAAGATACAATTGCTGCAGCGAGGGCATACAGTTCTCTTACAGAAAAACTTTACCTGTTGTGTCTTTGAGCTGCACTCTATGTAATATAAAGCACCGACTTGCTTACGAAGTTCCTCCCCCTGTGGCAATGGCAAGGACAGGATTGAGTTTCAGAAGCCAGGTTGCACTTATCATCTCTTTGACCTTAAGGTCAAGGACATTCAAAGTTCACCGATTTATCAACAATCAACAACATAGACAATTGAGATGTACTACCTGTGCTGTGGTAACGGGTATCATGCCAGGGTGGTCCAGCAAATAGTGCTTGTCTTCACGAAGATCTGCAAGCAACATTACAATTTGTGAATATTAAAACCATATTTAATTAAGGAATGATTTGTCGTAGATATATAGCGTTAGATAGTATTTCTTGTTGGCCTATTAGGGTTCCTACTCCCAGCAGCAAATGAATGGTCTAGAAATGTATGATTAATCTCACAGAAAGTAGCTAGTTAAGGACGCAGAATTAGGATTTTTCTAGTGTGCTTCATCCATGGTTCGTAATCAATCATGGCAGAGTTTTTCATTATTGCGTTTAAACACGATATTTCAAGCAGTCCAATCCGTAAATGACCTCAAAGCTTGCCATATTTATTAAGCTTCACCAGACAGACTATTTATTCAACAACTATTTGGATGATAGCTTCTGTAAACTACAAAGTATTTGGCCCCCAAGTACATGGATGATAAGCTGTCCACGCTACAAAGATCACTCTCAGTGGATTACCAACCAAACTAAATTCCAACCACGCCGAGACAAGGAGACGCCAAAGAGTTACTACTACGTAACAGGACAAAATACACAAATCATGCCACCAATCCCACCCACCGCCCACCTATAAGCAGTTACAGTATTAAGCAAACAATAAGCTTTCACTGTCATCACAACTCACCCAGTTTTGTGCCTACCAGCACAACAGGCACGCCGGGCGCGTAATGCTGAAGCTCCGGTATCCACTGAAAGGGGAAACAACAAAGCGCAAAACATTCAAACCTCTTTGACATTTTTTTCCAAATAAAAAGGAATAAGTCCTGCAAAGGATGATAGACCATTTCAGCACCTTCTTCATAATATTCTCATAGCTGGCTCGGCTCACAAGAGAGAAGGCAAGCACGAAAACGTCAGCGCCGCGGTAGCTTAGAGGCCTCAGTCGGTTGTAATCCTCCTGCCCTGCAAAGTGTGAGCTCCCCAGTTACCAAATGAATCGTCACAGAGTAAAATTTGCCACTGTGATGATGTGCAGCTGAGGCAAAACAAAACCTACAAACCACAGCATCAGGGCAAAGAAAGCGGTGGAATCAGGAGGTGAAATTTACCGGCGGTATCCCAAAGGCCCAAATTCACCGTGGTGCCGTCCGCTACCACGTTTGCGCTGAAATTGTCGAACACCGTGGGTATGTAGTCCTGCCAAGGCAAATGCCCGTCAGAAAATTGAGAAATTAGTGTCAAATTCAATGGAAAATCACCCACGACGCTAATCCACCACAAAAAAGACGCCTGGAAAGCAAATTGGGAAACATCTTTCGCACAACAGTCTCCAATAATACAAAATCACCACCGGTACTGTACTGAAAAAAAAAGCCCTGAAATGGAACATCTAAAGCTCGCGCCTTTGGCACAAGAGCCGGCTGCAGGCTTGCAGAAACAGGGGGAGAAGGGGGGAGGAGAAAGATTTTGGTGCTCACGGTGGGGAACTTGTTGCTGGTGTAGCAGATGAGCATGCAGGTCTTGCCGACGGCGCCGTCGCCCACCGTGACGCACTTGATGAACCGGGAAGCGCTGGACGCCATGGCTCGCCGCGCGCCTGCCTCTCCGGTTCCTTCCCCGGAGGTCGAGGAGGAGGCAGAGGAGGGGCGAGGAGAGGGGAGGGTTGGGGAGCGGCGGAGCTCTTGCTGCGGCGGTGGTGGTGGGTAAGTGTTTGGTGCGTGACTTCTTGAGGAAGTGAAGAGGGTCACATGCTTGGCACCTCACTGTACTGTCTCGAGGGCAGAGAAGTAGAGGACGACCAACCCCTCCCCCCCGCTCCCTCCCGCTTGTCGTGTTGGTGCTGCGGTGGGGGAGTGAATTGCAGCTCTAGGATAGGACCTGTGAATTTATTTATCATGATACGCATACGTATTTCAACAGGCAACTACGTATACGTATTTATTTATAAGAGTAGTTGATGAACGTGGTGATGTTGCAGTGAGTTCTAATGTGAAATTGGGGTATTTTGAGACCTGTTGTAGTGATAAGATAATAGAGCATTTCTACGAGCAAAACACTAAAAAAAGGATTTCCTATTGTCATGTGTGTTTGAAATAAAAGAATGGTTCCCTAAAGCTGATTTGATATTATGTATGATCCGTGTGTTTTATGTTTTGTGTATTTTCAGTCACCTTTTCTTTGGTTCGCTTTATTAGTTCCCATACATGTAGGTTTTCTTAAATCCTCATGTAGTAACTCATGCTCATAGCATTTTTTTATAAAAAAACTGATAAAATAAATTTAATTTAAAGATGAACAATAATGCTTATCGTGATAGACTAAATGGGCACCGAGCTTTCCTCTTGATAAAATGGCCACCTAGCTGAACTTACTAATATTGGCGCGCTTATCTTTGTTTTGAAAATTGACCCGTTATTGTGCGTGATATCATGAAATGGCCTACCTTATGTGGCTCAAATATTAAAAATTTAGTTGCCGTTCATAGTATAATGACTGCCTTAAAGCGGAACTGAAATGCTAAGCTTAGAGCTATGTAAAACAGATATGGCGGCTAGATAATAGGGTTTGATCTTCGTTAGTTATCATCAAAGCGGTCGCTTTTATGTGTTTCACCGTTGAGTGCTCTATCTTAATTATGGAATAAATGAAATGAGTATGTGCATCTTTAAAATATATGCTATTAATTGCATTTATATTGTGTGTGTTCACGACCTAAAGCGGAAATGTATCCTGGTTGAATTGTATTCACGACCTAAAGCGGAAATGAAATGTTAAGTTTAGAACTGTGTAAAATGGAGATGGCAGCTAGATAAGATAATATGGCTTGATCTTCGTTAGTTATCATCAAATCAATCACTTTTAATTATTTCATTCAATACTGAGTACTCTGTCTTGATTATGAAAGAAATGAAACAAATATGCACATCTTTTCAGATATATGATATTAATTGTATTTATATTGTGTGTATATGTGTCACAAGAATCAGTATCCCGATTGAATTGTATTAATACTCCCTCCTATTACAAATATTGATAGTTTTCTTTATTTCACCTTTCGTTGACTACTATGCATGACTTTGACAACCATGTTCGGCCATATATGATAATTTTTTTGCAAAATGTGTTTGGAAGGCCGATCCAACGACAATATTTTCACATGGTTTATATTACATTGCACATACTACATCCATGTAGCCTTACCATAGTGGATGGGGAGAATACTAGGAGTCTACAATGGATAACCCGGAATCTTCAAAATTGCAACTAGTACCGAAAGTGTCGTGGAAAGAGAGGCATTATAATCATAAACTTGAGAGAAAAATGTGCCACATTGTAGCCGGCGATGGGAAGGGCAAAAAACGTTGAATTAGTGTCAATTGAAACTTGAAGGGGGAGGGGGGGGGGGGGGGTGCTTTCAAATTTGAACCAATGTTCATACACAAAGTGACAAAGGTTCCAACTAATCAACTAGAAGTCTTCAGCAGAAAGCAAAGCAATGTGGTGATTTTTGCAGTTCTAGGTTGTAATGTGAAATTGGTATATTCTCTCATACTTGTTGCAATACATTTGGCAAGCGAAATCCTAAAGAAATTATCCTATTGTTAGTGTTTTGAGTAAAAGAATGATTCTGTAAACTATTTTGATATTATGTAGAATCCACATGTTCAAAGTTTTAATGCGTTTTCAATCACTTTTTCTGTGACTCTTTTTGTTGTTTTTCATACACGTAAGTTTTCTTAATTTCTCATGTAGCAACTCGTACTCGTAGCATAATTTCAGAAAACGAGAAACCCGGTAATAAATAAATTATAAATATGAACAATGATGCTTACCATGATTAACCTAAATGAGCACACAGCTGAACTTGCTAATGTTGGTGCACTTATCTTGTTTTGAAAATTGACATGATATTGTGCGTAATATCACGAAACAACCTGGCTAACGGTTGTCGTAGCTCAAATATTAAAGATTTAGTTGTTGTCCATAGTATAATGAGTACTCTAAAGCAGAACTGAATGCTAAGTGTAGAAGTGTGTAAAACAGGGATGTCAGCTAGATATTAGGGTTTGATCTTCGTTAGTTATCCGACTGCTTTTATGTGCTTCCCTACCGAGTACTCAACCTCAATTATACAATAAATAAAATTAATATTCATTTTTTCTCAAATGTATGTTATTAATTGCTTTTATATTGTGTGTATATGTATCACAAGAATCAATATCCTGATTGAACAATATTTATATTCCCACCTTTTACAAATATTGGTAATTTTATTTATTTTACCTTTCGTCAACTACCATGCATGACTTTTACTACCATGTTCAACTATATACGATTAAAAGCTGCAGAATATGACTAAAGTTTGTCAGGTCAATTGAATGATACTACTATTCTCACATGGCTTATCTCTATGCCTTACACATACTACGTGCCATGTTGGCCTACGTTGCTGATGGGTTGGGTATCAAAAGCCTACAATAGATAACCCGAAATCTCCAAAATTTCAACTAGTGCCCAAAATGCCCCCAAAATAACAGGTCAATTTTCTTTAAAAAAAGATTCAGGTCTAATGTATGAAAGTTTATCAAAAGTGCAAAGCACATCAAACATACTAAAAATTACAGCGAGGCCTCTAGGCTACTGGCCACCAAATGACCATACCGCCAAGAAGGTACAAAAACATGACATCATAAACCTGAGAGAACAAGTGACAATTGTAGCCAGTGATGGGACGGATAATTTTTTTGCACCAATGTCAATTAAAACGGGGTTGCTTTCAACCTCTAAGCAACGTTCATACACAAAGTGACAAAGATTCCAACCAATTAATCAACTACGAGTCTTGGGCGGAAAGCAATGTGTTCCTGCTCCGTTTGGTGATGTTTGATGCCCCTTGCGATCTTTGTCATGAGATGCTATGTTTTGCAACTCAAGTAAAGAAATTCCTGTCCTTCAGTCACACGTAAAATTAAAAAGAGGTGGGATGGAATATGGCTGTCATTGATTAGCATTTTTGTGTGTTTCCTGCCCTGCACATGAACTCCCTTTTTCACCTTTTCTTTTGGAAGCTTGCTCATAGTACCCTCGCACGCTGTACACACCATGGCCCCAATCATCAAATCATTGGTAAATGAAGCTCCCATCATTGCAAGTGTTAGCAGCGCCCCAGAAATGCCGCCGGTGAACCGTGTACAAGCTCGCTCTTTCCCACATTTTTTTCAAATACTTCCTCTGTAAAGAAGTATAAGAATATTTAGATCACTAAAGTAGTGATTTAAACAATATTAAATTTCTTTGCAGAGGGGATAAAAGCTAAAAATAATCATGCAGCTCTGCTTCTTGCCCTCCAGTATTTTCCCCCATCTCGTTTGGTACATAGTATATGGAAGAAAAGAGAAACGGATCACTCACCAATTTACTAAAGTCAAACCATGATGAAAGCACTCCTCGCCAATTTGCAAGGTCAAATCGTGATGACAAAAGCGTATCCACCGGTCTCCAAAGCCGGATCATGGCAAAGGCATTTTATAGTTACCGTCTTGGCAATTCGGCATGCATGAGACCACTCACACTCACTGCCTTTACTTGCCCCTTACGATGAGTAGAGAGTGATCAAATACCCCACTGATGATGACATGAATAGTAAGTTGGGGGGATCGACTGGGGACATGTCGCTCACATCAAAGACGTGGCGTAGAAAAATGAACACTAAGTGCAACTTACACGTTGTTTAGTTTAGATTAGATTCATTGGTCGACCGTGAGAAAAAATGTATCCAAGCGAGCTTCTGGTGCACGGAGACAAAAGCGTCTGGCTTCCTGTCATCAACGCACGCTCTTCCTTCTTGTTCGTTCTCTCTTCTCTGGCCACCGTGATTAATTAAGACGGACGGACAAAGCTTGGATTTACATGGTCTGCGCTCATGCATGCATGCCAGCTGGTCGGTGTCCCTGGCAGATCGGCACCGCTTTCTGCTGCTTCGTGTGGGCAGAAATCACATATCTGACCTGAGGCAGAAATCAAATCACAAACTGACCTGCTCCACGAAAAATTTCACTTTCCTGACCCTTTGGTGTGGCGCCGACATGGGCCGCACCACAAAGGTAGCGCCTTCCCTTTGGCGTCAGACATCCCGCCAAATACAGCCTGGTCCAGTTTATGGCCCCACAGACAAAGACTCAAGCCTTAAGACTTAGGCGCCACACCAGAATGTGCTTATCTCTTGGGCCGCAGACAGGTTCCACTTGGCTGGCCCCACCTCTCTCCCTCCCACCCCACTCCACACACCCCTACCCCACCAAAACCCTTGCGGCCCTCCTCTCTTCCCTCTCCCCTATCAAATCTTTCTCAAATCTTGCAAATCCGGAGTGTTTGACCGTGGATTTCAAGCCAACCCTCCCTTAAGGTAATCTCCTCCGATCCCTCGTTTTCATCCATAGGAATTGTCACATTTGCTCAAATCTTGCTAGTTTAGGGAAACCCTTGTTTTGCTTGGATTTGCAAATTTGTGTTGAATGATGTTATATTTCTTTGCTAATTTGGATTGTTTAGGCTTCCATAGTATGCTAGGGTTAGGGTTATGTGTGTTTGATGTTGGTGTTAGGGTTATGTTATGGTTAGGGTTGTGGTAATTGTTATGTGGGGGTTAGGGTTATTAATTCATATATATGTTAGGGCATATGTGTGCAAATATTTTTCTTAAGTATTTACTTGATATATGTGTGTTTTTTATTATTGTAGGGATGGGGAGAACATGTGTTTATGTTCATCATGTGGATAAAGAGGCCTTTTGAAAGGCAATGTTGAGACGGACCCGGATGAGCTTGACATGGTGTTTGAGAGTAGTCCTAGCTATGCGGAGCTCTTGGAACAAGTGAGGAAAGATTTGAATTGGATTGACCCAAGTGACGTTGTTGAGTTCGAGGGAAGGCATAATGTTGGTTTTGGAATGCACATCCGTTGGAAGACAATGCGTGTGAACTCCGAGCAACGTTGGGTTGCATACAAGGAGACGGTTGCGAATCTCTAGACAAGGCTCTTGAGTTATTTGCCTCCAAGAAGGTTGAGTCTACTTTGAATGTAGATTTGAACCGAACCCCTCCCGTTGGTTGCTAGCACTCCCCACCCATGAACCAAGATCAAATGAGTGAACCTCAATTCACGCAACAAGATTGGCCAACAATGAGCCCGACTCCAAACAACCAAAATGAAGGTTTTGAAGAGGAGAATGATGAGTACGAGGAGGATGACAACGAAGTTGACCTCCATGACAACAATGTGGGTGATCTCGACCAATATCATGTGCAAGAGACAATGGACCAATCCATCCCTTTTTCCCGTGCATATGCATCGGACTCGGATGATGATGGTCCCGATGAAGAAGTTGATGAGGATGGGTTCACGCCAAGGAGGCCAAGCATTCAAGAAGGTATTCGGCGGGATCACAAGACACCGTTGTTCAAGGATCTTAGTCTCATGGATGAAGCCGTTGTGGATGGTGGCAAATGCATATCTCTTGGAGCTAGGCCAAGTTCTCACCGTGATTTGGAAGACGGCAAGAACGGGATATATCCAGGTTGTGAGTTTCAATCCTTCTTGGAATTGAAGATGTGGCTCGACAACTACTCGGTTACACATTATCGTCCACATAAAGTGGCCAACTCGGACGTGAATGTGCGTTACACGGTCAAATGTGAAGTGCCAACATGTCCATGGATTGTGCGTGCAAGGCCATGGGAAGGAGGTCCCACTTGGCGCATAGTGAGTTGTCTACCAACTCACATGTGCCGCAAGACAAGAGGGCGGATGGCAAGCTTGTGTACCAACAACACGTATAACTCACATCCGAGTTCATCGCCATGTGCTTTCCAACCAAATATCCACACTTCCAACAATGAGCATCAAGAGTGTCATTGACCTTGTGAAAGCCATCTTTCATTACAAGGTGAAGTACGGCAAGGCATGGAAGGCGAAGCAGGCCGCATTCAAGATGTTGTATGGCAATTGGGAGGAAGCATACAACCGACTCCCTAGGTTGTTGTTAGCTATGGCCGCCACAAACCTGTGCATGGTTCACGTGGTTGAGCCTCATGGGCACCAAACATTGATTCATAACGGGAGGACCGTGCGAGTATTTGGCCGTGCATTTTGGGCCTTTGAGCAATGCGTGACGGCTTTTGAGCATTGTCGGCCCGTCATCGCCATTGATGGCACGTTCTTGACCGGACAATACAAGGGCACTTTATTGGTTGCAATAGCAAGTGATGCCAATAACCGGGTGTTGCCTTTGGCTTTCGCTTTGCACTTCCAACTATGCTTATGATCGTGCACTTCCAACTAACGCCTATGACCAACCACCGGTAAGCTCGAGAAGTAAAATGTTACTCTCAAATGTGTGTCAACACTAACAACAAATTTTTATGCAGTCACCGCCTCCTCTATGCAAGTACTTCACGTGGATAGATCTTGAAGTGCCAGAAGATGTGAAAAAGGACCAATACGCAGATTGTCTTAGGCGGCAACGACGGTTTGAAGAATCGTTTCGAAGAGGCTTGGAGGAAGAGCGTCGTCAGAAGGAGAGGATGGAGCGGAAGAAACAAGAGGAGGAGAGGGCACGCCAAGCTTAAACTTGCTCGTGAGGAGGAGAGGGCAAGAAAGCTTGCAAAGGCTCATGAGGCACAAGAGGAGGACTCGGCACGTGACAAGAAGGGGAAATGGCCTCGCTCTACTCAGTAGGGACTTCGCTTCTAATGAATGTGTCATGAAGTTGTGAGGGCATGTGAGATGTTGGTGAACTATCTTCTAGTGTCATTTGTAATGAATGTGTCGTGAACCATGTCGTAGTAATGTTTGAATTGTCTTAAGTTATGAACTCGTCGGCATGAAATTTGTGTTTGTTCAAATTGTTGTGATGTTGCAGTCATTGTAAGTATTGTGGATGTGATGCAAGCCAACTGTGGCTCTCTGGATGGTCATGGAAGTAGTGCAGCGCCTAAGGTCGTATATTTGCACCATACAATCTGGCCAAGTGTTGGGCGCCACGATCTGATCTGACGCCTAAGCTGTTAGGCGTTGCGATCTTGCTATAAGCAAAACTGCAGAAACAGATGCCATTTTGGCCTCCTGCAGCAAAGACTCACATAATAAAAGTATCAGAACTGCACATGCTAAGCAAAGAGAACTAATAACTTGAACATCATATCATTTAAGACAATTCAACATGACTTCAGGTTCGCAAACACAAATACCACACTAGTAAGAGTTCACCAACATATAACATAACCTCACAAGTTCATCAACCTAATTAAACGGCTACAATTAACATGAACAAGCACTAATTCCTTCCGCGCGTGTTCCTGGTGGCACGCCTGCAGGCAAGCCGGTGTCTCATAGTGATTGCGATATGTACCTTAAGGAATGCTCGTAGTGAACCATCATCATTGCCAGTTCCAACCGGTGTCTTCTCCAGAATAGACTGGCTCTCATCAGCTGCTTTCTTGATCTCGGTGCGCTGCGGATGAGAAAGAATGAATGCGTTAGCCATTCAAACATGTGTAATACGGTCAATGTGAAAGTAAAGAGGGGAACACTTTACCACATAGTTAATCACCGGAACAGCGGGGACTCCTTGCCCTTGCTCGACATCTCTGTTGTACTTCCCTTTGCTAGATCCTCAAAGTTTACGGGTTCTTCAAGAATATCCTCATTATATGCCGACGGGCATATCTCAACTCGAGTATTTCCAATAAACTATAAATGCGTAGTTATCAAAAGCAATTGGGTTGTGCTCACGAAGCGGGCGCTGCGGCAAGCATACGAAGCTTGCTCCACACAAAGTCGAAGCGGGTAACATACGCAGAATGATGCTTGTCCCGATCCTTTATCTTCCGCTGCCTTCTCTGTCCAACCTGCGTGGTATAAAACCAAACATTAGCACAATCAAAAGGAGTCCCGATGATTAGACAATACGCAGACATGCTCTCTTACCTATGAAGTGCTTTATCCGTGTCCACCCATTCCGGCGGGTGAGGCCGAAAAGACCAAATCGACGATACACGCGATGCGGCAAATGAAACTCAACCGCCAGCTTGCATATCAATGGGCACCGCATAAGCCGTAGATCCTTATCCCGCAAGCACATCGGGTTGAGGCGGAACTCCGCGGTGTACCCTAAGCTCTCACCAGCGCCATATGGCTGCCATTCAACCTATGAAACAGGCAACAATGCAAATTTGATGACTATTTTTCAAGCAAGCATGAGAAAGGACTAAAGTAATGACCTCCTTACACCTTTCGAGCGTAATCGTGTCCAACTCGGCAATGTACTTTTGGTACACGAGATTGACATCGCTCGTCATCTCGAAACGATATCCCACTTGTAAGCCCGTGGGCGCCGTAATTCGTCATGTTCATCTCGCATACCAAGGATCAAACTCGACGCTCTTCAAGGCCCAACAGCAGACGCTCCCAGCTCCATACGAGAAAGTAGAAGCAGATTACCACCAATGCTCGCTCTAGGTGTGATCCTGCAACACGATCGGTCCAGCTACATATGAAAGAAAAACAATGTTAACTTGACAGCAAGCTTGCATTGCTAATGAAATGAGTTGATCACAAAATGCACCAACTACACAGCCGGTACAAGTAGGCAAGAGTCGCCGAACCCAGCTCCATTTGCTATCGAAGACGGTCAACGCCTTCAGCCACATCCATGGAGCGTTCTTGCCAAAGGGAGTCAGAAACAAAGTCCTCGACACAATGTACCACATATACACACGAGCATGTGTCCGGATCACATCATCGGTGGCATCCGGAGGGCACGCCGCAGTTATTTTGAATCCACGTGAAAGCAGCTCCGGCTGCTTTCCTTTCCTCTTCTTCTTCTCTTCTCCCTCCTCTACATCATCCTCAGCCTCGGTAGGAGCCATACCGATAAGAGCAATCATTCGCTCGCGCCACCCATCGTAATCGGTGCTCATACAGAGAGGCCTCCTGTTGATAGCAAGCCCGGTGATCAACGAGACATCCTCGAAGGCCACGGTCATCTCCCGGTCCAAGATGGAAATCAGGTCTCGCCTCCACCGATCAACAAGAGCGGACACCAAAGGAGCGTTCAGATTCGGCGTGGACCGGCCGACCAATGTAATCCACGGAGTAGTCCTGCGCTTGATGTACGGTGTGTACCGCTCATCGTAAGGCATGGCAGGACCAGAGACCCCGTGATACCGAATCTTCAGAGGTTCAAGCTTCTGCAAAAAACAAGTAATGACAAATCTTAGGGCATGTAAATTTCAACTAAAGGCAAATTTGCAAAATATTTAGATTACTCATTATTACCTTATCCTTCTCACAAGATCATGTAGGCCCGGTGTTGCACGTCAGAGACATCGCCCGTAAGCCAAACCATCCTTACAATTTCAAACAATAAACATATAAGAGTTCATCTTCATCTCAAATATCGGTATACATTAAACATATAACATGTGTTCAACTACAAGAATCTCAACATCTCCTTCTCACACAATGAATATGTCATATGTGTTCAAATAAACTAAACATCTAATGTTTCAAATAAACTCAACATCTAATATTTGAAATAAACTCAACATCTAATATATATCTAAACAAACTTCTCATATATGTCTACAAAATCAACATCTCATAGTTATCTATAGAAATAGGCATCTCATACATATCTAAAAAACTAAACAATATAGGCTTTCACCAACAAGAATCATATATTGTGAACTAATAAATAACACTACGGTACTACCAATATGAATACACATCCTAAATCGAGCAAACCAAACAAATCAAGGGTTCCATCAAATCTTGGACAAATCTCTAGAATGGCAACAATTTTACGGAGCAAAAGAAAGATAAGGGAAGAGTTTACCTAGTAGGATGAATTGGGGATCGAATCCACGGATCAAATCTTCCGATCCGAGAGGGATGGGGATTAGATGGGGCGCCCGCCGCTGCTTCTGTCCAGAGAGGGAGAGATGAGGAACTTCCTGTTCGGGGTGGGTCGGCCATGAATCATCATGCAGCGCCCAAGGGCTAGGCGCTGCATCGTCAAAGTGTGGCGCCTAGCCCTTAGGGCGCTGCACAAAGCGTGTGGGGCCGAATCGACCAGGCTGCCACGCGGGATGTGCGACGCCGAAGGGAAGGGCGCCAGATCAGAGGGTGCGGCGCCCAAATTGTCGGGCGCCACACCAAAGGGTCAGCAAAGTGAAATTTTTTCGTGACCAGGTCAGTTTGTGATTTGATTTCTGCTTTAGGTCAGATAAGTGATTTCTGCCCTTCGTGTGCGTGTGCGTGCCCTCCGGCCTCTGCCGGCCCAGAACGGCATATAATAATGACACAGAGCGTTTTGACACTAAGTATATAATAATCATTTTTAGGGAAAGGTTTAATAATAATCACCGATCGACGTGGCATGGTACTGGGGTACGTGCCATGCTGCGGGTAGCACCGTCGGCGTCTTTTTTTTGGTCGACGCACCCGCGTTTCACAACCCACAATACATTTTTTATTTGAGAAAAAGAAATAAAATCACAATGCATTTTTTGCAGGGTGACAGGACATCTTCTTTACATTTTTTTGGAGAAAAAAGACGTCTTCTTTACTGGGATGAAAACGGGTGCAAATGCTGTGTGCTGTGCCGAAAGCAAGGGTAGTCAGCATGTGCCAGTTTGCGGGGTGGAAGAGGAGGACAACTTTCATCCTTTTGTTAACTGCCAGCTCGGGCCGGGACCTGTACATAGCCATGAGCAAGGTATGGATGATTCCAGAGATTGACTCTATATAAAATAATGGGAAGGAGTGGCTTCTCCATGTACTAGCGCCGCTGAATGATGTGGGGAGAATGATGATCATGATGATTTTCTGAAGGAGCTGGTTTGTCCGGAATGAGTTGATGCATTGTAAGCCTGCTTCACCTATGGAGGTCTCAGTACGTTTCCTTTGAAGCTACCTGGATACAGGGGCGGAGCTACAGGGTGGACCGCGGCCCACCCTGGGATTTTGGATGCGCTTATATATCTACGAATTTGTAACCGGGCTAGAGAAAAACAATTGGCCCAATAAGACTTTATGTGTTGACCCAGGGACAAACGCAGCCCAAACTACTCCATCGTCTGTCGTCCACAACGAAGCGAGGGCACAACCGCCTCATCCGGACGCACTCCCAGAGCCATGCGGACATGCCCTGCCTCGCCTCGCCGGTCGCCGGCCGAAACCCAGCCAACGAGGAGGATCCCGCCTCTCCTTCATCCTTCCCGACCCCTGTGATAGCGAAGTTGTGTGTGCCCCTATCCTGCGCGGCTTCACAACCGGCGGCAGCCGCCGAAAATTCTAATCCGCGGCAGCAACTCAGCAACACAACCCAATTTAAGTTAATCAAAACCAAATTTCTGCTTCCCCAATTTCTGATTTAGGATTTGTGTTTTGCTGTGCTATCCTATCCTATGGATGAACCGAACACATGCATTATTTTGCACATAATTTTTGCTCCAAATAGCTTTATTGATAGAAATTCTTATTGCAGAATTATTGAAGAATGAAGAGAACTGGAGACATTGGTTCTCTTTTACAGAGAAAAGCTATGAAGATAGGGAAGAAAAAGGCAGGGGCTATACCAGATGTGGCCAAAGAAGAAACCTAAGAACTTTTCAAGGTATTGAATATGGTCCATGTCGTATGTACTATTAACTCTTTATAAAAAAATAGACTGAATTGAGAATTTTCGTGTGTTTGAAAGACTATATTGATGAGTGTATTGATATATTTTTATGTGATATTGGTAATTAGTTAGAACATTCACATGTCATATTTCTTCTTCTGATTTTTTTGAGGCAGACCACCCTGATCTCAAATGCTAGCTCCGCCACTGCCTGGATACTTTAATTGGAATCAAGCTGAATCCTCGGGCAGACCCAGCAAAAGGCAAGTCTCCTATAGTGTATGAAAAACCGAGTGCAGATGCAAGCAGCTCTAATGTTTCAGAGGAGAGGGGATGGTATCCCCCGGCTCAGGGGTGGATTAAGTTGAACACAGATGGCTCTTTTGTTACGACTGAGATAGCAGGAGCTGGAATGATCCTACGTGATCATTATGGAGCCGTTATTTTCTCTTCATGCAGGGCCCTGTATTCTTGTAGAGATGCCCTGGAGACCGAACTCTGTGCATGCATGGAAGGCATTTCATTGGCACTTCAACGTAGCGATCTTCCTATAGTGGTGGAGCTGGATTCACTTGAGGCTGCTACTATGATCTCATGTGAGGCCGCCGATCGCTCAATCCATGCATCCATCGTCAAGGAGATAAAGTACTTACTGTCACTTAGACAAACTTGTATTATTCATGTTGTTAGATCTCAGAATAAAGCTAACGATAGATTAGCAATGTTTGCTAGATCCCAAGGTAGGACCATTACCTGGCTTGGGGCTGGCCTGGATGAGGTGTTGAACATTGTTGCCCTCGATTGTAAGAACACTTTGATTGAGTAATACAAGTTTTGAATCCGCAAAAAAAAAAAAAAGCAAGGCAAAGCAAAACGTTCCTTGCGGTGCAAGATTTGCGGCGCTTGCTCTGCGCCATCCCGGCCCTCGTTCCGTTCATACTCGAGCTCCGACAGATCTCATCATCGCGTTCAATATAATTTGGTTTCTCCGTGCTGTTAAGCCACTACTCCTAGAGAACTACACTAAAATCTTAGCTCAGCTAGTGTGTAGGGTACTACTACTAGCAGTTTGGCACGGTGGCAGAGGGGGTCGAGATCGAGGTTCAGTTAGCCCAAGACAGGCTTGCAAGCCAAGCTTGCTAAAGTCAAGCCCAGCGCACAACGCCACCGTGTCAGTCAATCCGCCGTGCATTTCGGCCGCGTCTGCATGGCTGCATGCGGCCTGACCGGGGTGGACGGATCCGCCGTGCTCCCGAAGCCTTCCTTGGGTTGCTGTTTCTGCCGTGGATGAGAAGGCGACGCTGCTGCCTTGTTCTGTCTTTATGTTTTTTTGTTCTCCGCGGCATGCAATAGATGCCGCCTACTCCACCGGCGGATCGCACCCGCCGCACGCCTGCTGCCATTTACGCGGCCGCAAGCACGGGCGTCAAGTGAATAAGAGCATCTCCATCCGTGCCCCTCAAAAAGCTGTCCTAGGAGTTTTTTAGCGCCGACGGGCGAAAATCGGTCCAGTCGCGTCCTTATGAGTTCGTTTTTTGCCAGGTTGGGTCGAAATAACAGCCGGCGCATTCGAGACGAACCGGCGCGCTAGAAGGTGCCTGGGGGCGCCGACACAAACGAAAAGGGGCGTGGGGCCGCTCTGTCGGCGAGTTGAGAGCCTTTTTCCACCGTTTCTTCCCGCTTTCTCCCTGACTTCCCTCTCATTCCTTCCATTCCTCCCACCAATCTCCCTCCTCCTCCCCTCCTGGTCGGCCGCCATGCCGCCGAAGAAGTACGTGCTCCCCCGCGCCGCGACGGCTTCGACCGCCATCATCGCCCAGCCGAAGCAGAGGAAGCCGAGGGCGCCGCCGTCCAAGCCACCGGGCATGTTCAACACCGACTAGAGGGCGGAAGTTCAGCGTCGGGAGGCTGTCACCACCGACCGGCGGAACAGGGCCAACGCCAAGAAGGTTCGGGACAGCGCGGTGATCGCGGCTGCGGCTGCGGCGGATCAAGCGGAGCACTCGGCCGAACAAGCCGAGGCGGCTCGCATGGGGATGATGAATCCACCCGGCGGCCACGCCCAGTACGCGCCCTGGAGCCAGCAAAGTGTCGGTTCACCGGCCGGCTTCTCGTCGTCACCGCAACCCTGGGGATTCACGCCATCGCCGGGCTACGCCGACGGGGACGCGCACGGTGGGTTCAACCCCAACATCACCTTTCCCCATGGTCACCCGGCCCAGCGCACGCCCTCGCCCGCCTTCGCCGGTGTGCAGTACCCGCCATACAACTACTCACCGCCGGCCTATGCGTCCTCCCCGACGCCCCTCTCCGCCGTGGGGCGCTGCCCTTCTCCCAAGCCTCCATGTCGCACCTCGGTGACACCGACGCGACCGGACCCGACATGGGCAACATCATCACGGCAGGCTCGGCGCCGCCGCCGCGTCTCCCGGGTTCGCTACCCAGGACGAGACGATGGACCTCGACGACGACATGGACGACGAGCTCGAGTACGGCGAGGAGGAGCCGGACGAGCAGGAGGAGGAGGACGGGGAGGAGGAGGAGGAGCCGACGCCGGTTCCGGTGAGAGACGCAAGAAGAAGAAGGGGGCGGCCAGGACCGGCGAGCCGCGCATCAAGTGGGTGTCCAAGGAGCAGGAATGTCTCGCCGAAGCGTGGAAAGTCGTTTGCCTCGACCTGATCACTGGTACGAACCAGAGCATCGAGACGTATTGGGAGCGCATCAAGGCCGAGTTCGACGAGCGCAAGCTCGTCGACCCCTACTTCAAAGACGTCTACATGCAGCGCGGGTTGAAGGCAATGGCGAACCATTGGGGGCTCATCCAGCGCGCGTGCAACAAATGGCATGGGATCGTCGAGGAGATCGCGGCTCGCACGGAGAGCGACGCCAACATTGAGGATCAGGTATGGCACGCCGGTCTTCCACTCATTTTCGCCGTGTGCGCCAGCCAACTGTTTGTTCCTCGGCGCAGCTGCTGCGCATGTTCGCCATGTATAGCCAGCGACGAAGAATTCAAGTACCTCCACGTCTTCAAGCGGATCGAGAAGTGCGAGAAGTGGGCGGATGTCCGGCGCACCCTTGCCAAGGCCAAGGAGACCTACAAGCCGGACGCGCCGACGCCGGGCGCGGGCGACGGGCGCCCTGAAGGCAACAAAGGGGCTAAGACCATGTTTGTGGCGTTTTTTGTGAGCGAGAATGACCACGTTTGAATTTTCTGCGGCTTGGGGGGCGGCGCCTGGGGGCGTGGCTGGGAGCTAGGTCGCCCCCAGGGGCCAATCTAGCATCGGTTCGCCACCAGGCCGCTCTTTTTCGGTGCCCTGCGGGGTCGAACGGCTGGAGATACTCTAAGGCCAACTCCATCGCACGACCCCATCCCGTCCGGCCCCGTCCGTTTGGGGTAAAAGGGACAAACCAGACGGCCAAGCGCGCGACGGCCTGAACCCATCTGGTCCGTTTTGTGTTCGGGCCGACCCATTTCGAACGCAAACATGCGCCAGGTTTGGGTCACGGCGGACAGCAAACGGACGCGTCGCTCGTCCGCGTCGGGGCCGCGTGGCAGGCGGCCAACTACCTCCCACTGCCCGACATTAATGCACACGCGCGGTCGGCCCTACCTGTCATCCGCCCAGGCGAACGATCGTCGTCCTTCTTAAATGGGGAAGCCGTGGACCGGTCATCGTCCACGCTCCCCACTCCAACCCGCCGCCTCCTCGAAACCCGACACACCCCAAACCCTAGCCTCTCCCTGTCCTCGAACTCACCGGCCCGACGCCCCTGGAACCACGGCCGCAAGGGGAAGCATGACCGCGAGGCTGGCTCCTCGGGACGCTGCCGCGACTCCGTGAAAGAGGAGGCCGCATCACCACCGCGTCGGGCCCCCGCGCCTGCCCCATTCACCATCAGCCCTAGGGCTGGCGGCGAGCGTGACCGGTAGTACATCAGCACAGATGTATGCCGACGTTATTGGGAGACGAGGACGCCGCTCCCGTGGAGTTGATAACCCACAAGTATAGGGGATCGCAGCAGTTTTTGAGGGTAGAATATTTGAAGGTATTAGCAGTTGAGTTGTCAATTCAACCATACCTGGAGATTAATTATCTTCAGCAAGTAATCAGTAGCACAATAATATGATAGTTTTGATAATAGTGACAGCAACAACGGTAACAGTAACAGTGATATCAGTAATTTTGTAGCAAGTGTAACAGTGATGATAGCAATAGTAACTTAGCAAGAACAATATAAGGTAAATTAATAGGCATTGGATCGGTGACTTGTTGGATGATATTCATCATGTGATAGTTATAACCTAGGGCGATAAGGCACTAGCTCCAGTTCATCGATATAATGTAGGCATGTATTCCGTAAATAGTCATACATGCTTTATTAAAAGAACTTGCATGACATCTTTTGTCCTACCCTCCCGTGGCAGCGGGGTCCATATTGGAAACTAAGGGATATTAAGGCCTCCTTTTAATAGAGAACCGGAACAAAGCATTAAAACATAGTGAATACATGAACTCCTCAAACTACGGTCATCACCGAGATGGGCCCGATTGTTGTCACTCTAGGGTTGTCGGATCATAACCGTAGTAGGTGACTTTAACTTTCTAGATCGGATCTAAAACATGGATATAATGACGAATTCATAAACGGTTCAGATCCGAGTTCATGGCACCCGGGCCCAAAGTGACAAGCATTAAGCATAGCAAAGTCATAGCAACATCAATCTAAGAACATAGTGGATACTAGGGATCAGACCCTAACAAAACTAACTCGATTACATGATGAATCTCATCCAACTCCTCACCGACCAGCGAGGCTATGAAGGAATTACTCACCCCGGTGGGGAGCATCATGGAATTGGCGATGGAGATTGGTTAGTGATGACGAAGAACGAAGATCCCCCTCTCCGGAGCCCCAAACGGACTCCAAATCTGCCCTCCCGAGGAAGAACAGAGCCTGGCAGCGGCTCCGTCTCGTGGATTATGATAATTCTTTCTCCCTGATTTTTTTTCTGAAAATATGTGATTTTATAGTATTAGGGAGGGTCGTCAACGGGGCCACCAGGTGGGTACAACCCACCTGGGCGCGCCAGGAGAGGGGGGCGCGCCCTGGTGGGTTGTGCCCACCCAGGGGCCCCTCTCTGGTGGGTCTTGGCTCCAGAAATTCTTATTATTGATATAAAAATCCTCGCAAAGTTTCGTTCCATTACGAGAACTTCCATTTCTGCACAAAAACAACACCATGGTAGTTCTGCTGAGAAACGATGTCGATCCGAGTTAGTTTCATCCAAATCATGCAAATTAGAGTCCAAAACAAGAGGAAAAGCGTGAGAAAAAGTAGATACGTTGGAGACGTATCAACTCCCCCAAGCTTAAACCTTTGCTTGTCGTCAAGAAATTCAGCTGATAAACTGAAAGTGAGAAAGAAAAACGTTTAGGAACTCTTTTGATCTTGTTTGCATAAATAAGCTTAAACAACACCCAGGTTTTCAGCCAACATTATAACTAACCATGTCAAAAATAACTCTTAAAGATTATAATGACTCATATCAATGGCATAATCAGCTAGCGAGCAATAATAAGATATCTCAAACAGCAACATGTTGTCAAAACAACCATGATATAATATGACAATAGTGGTATCTCGCTAGCCCTTTCTGAGACCGCAAAACATAAATGCAGAGCACCTCCAAAGTTCAAGCAGCGACTAAACATTATAATTCATTGTAGAACAGATCCAGTCATGATGCACCCAACATTAGCTACACACAATGCATAAATCATGACAGTTGTGCTCTACTCAGTTTCTGGCGCTTGTTTTTAGAAGGTGGTGACACAACATAAAAGTAAATAGATAGTCCCTTCGCAGAGGGAAGCAG
This sequence comes from Aegilops bicornis, assembly GCA_021605145.1. Lineage (NCBI taxonomy): Eukaryota > Viridiplantae > Streptophyta > Magnoliopsida > Poales > Poaceae > Aegilops > Aegilops bicornis. The sequence continues at coordinate 586,191,577 of CM038674.1, read as the reverse complement.
TGATTTGCAGAGGTGCCAGAGCTCAATTTTTAAAACAGAGATAAATGATATTTTGAGACCCGCACCCTTCTCATTCACTTCACGACCATCACTTATCAACATCTTCCATGCTAAGCACGCTAGTGGCGGTTCCCAAGCGATAAAAGTAAAGGTTTACTCCCCTCCACCAACAATCACATTCCACGGCTTGTCCGAAACAACGGGTGCCGTCCAAACCAACAACAGTCCCGGGGGAGTTTTGTTTGATTATTTGCATTTTTTAGTTCGGGACTGGGAATCCCTATTACCGCCCATTTCCTCGTGCGATGGCGAGTGAATAAATACTCGACTTGAGGATAACCCGCTTAGCACGGAAGATATCGACCACCTCCTGTTGTTCCATGAACGATCCAGGCACACAAAAAGGATAGTTTTTTAGAAGTTTTTAGAGGTGGCACATGCAAATTTACTTAGGACGGCATGGTAATACCGCATATAGGTAGGTATGGTGGACTCATCTGGAATAACTTTGGGTTCAAGGTTTTTGATGTACAAGCAGAATTCCCACTTAGTACAGGGGAAGGCTAGCAATTAAGATTGAGAAGCAGCCAGCTAGAGAGCAACAACGATCATAACCATGCATTATGCGTTAGTAACATTGGACACTAGCAAGAGTAGGATATGAACACCATGAACATAAATATTATAGAGGCTATGTTGGTTTTGATTCAACTACATGCATGAACATGTACCAAGTCAAGCCACTCGAACATTCAGGGGAGGATACCATATCATCATACTACATCACAATCATTTAACGCTATGTTGATATCCAAGATAAATCATTATTAACTCCGAGCTACTTATGCATGGCATGAGAAACTATAATCTCTAGTTGTCATTGCAAACATGTTTAATCACAATGGGCTGAAGCCTGGATACTAGGTTAAACATATTTACACAAACAGAACAAGTCGAGTTCATACCAGTTTCTCTTTGCCACGGCCAGTTCATCTAATGTCGTCATTATTGCCTTTCACTTGCACGAACGAATGATATGAAAATAATAATAATAGTGCAAGAGTGTCGTGGACTAAGCTGGAATCTGCAACATTTTATTCAACAAGAGAAGACAAGGTAAAATGTGCTCTTTATTAGTTCATCGTGGTCTTCTCCTCGGTACAACTCGAATAAAAAGAAAAGAAATTCAGAGAAACACATTGAAATATTTTTGGCGTTTTTGGTTTTCTTCAACAAGCAAATAGAAAGCAAAAACGAGAAAAACTATTTACACGGAAAAGGTCCCAACAACCAAAAGAAGAACAAGGAAATCTTTTTTGGGTTTTCTTTTTAATACTACTACTAAGCATACATATAAAGTAAATTACTACAACTAATTTTTTGTTTTTTCTAAAGTTTTTCAAACACACCAGAAGAAAGCAAGAAAATAAATCTAAGCACGGATGGTACAATGAAAAAGTGTGAGCACCGACAGACAGAATGATATGTAAACATGAATATAATGTTGGTGAGAACACATACTCCCCCAAGCTTAGGCTTTTGGCCTAAGTTGGTAGTCAATCAGTAGCCTAGAGGGTAGTAGTCGGCGTGGTAGCTCACGGAGGCTCTCGGTGCGGATGCCTCGGCCTGCCGGGCTGCCACCACTGCTGTGTTGTGAGCTCGGGCCTCGCTCTCAAGAACAAAATATCTCCCCTTGCTGTGGCAATCAAAGAGAGCAGGCGCAGGCAAATATGTGTCCACAACATGTGATTGGTTAAACAACAAATTATAAGTAAAGTTATTAGCCCTTCCCTTGAGAATATTATGTTCCTTTAAGTCATCAAAATCTAAATCCTTTAAGTCATCAAAATCAAAATATCGAGTGGTTAGGATAGGATCAAAGGGCAAAGGTGAAACACCAAGTCCTCGTGCTAGACGAGTGGCATAAATTCCACCATAGAACCAACCACTTTTGGCGTTATGCTAAAGTCTACGTGCAACAATCTCTCCAAGATTATAATTCCTTTCACCAGAGAGAGCGATGTGAATGAGGCTCAAGTCTGGCGAGCAAAGTATGCTGCAGTCTTGCTTGTCTACTATGCATTTCCCATTAAATAATGCAAAATACTGAATTGCGGGTGAGGGAGTCCTGGACTAGGGGGTGTCCGGATAGCCGAACTATCATCTTTGGCCGGACTCCTGGACTATGAACATACAAGATTGAAGACTTCGTCCCGTGTCCGGATAGGACTTTCCTTGGCGTGGAAGGCAAGCTTGGCGATACGTATATGTAGATTTCCTACCATTGTAACCGAATTTGTGTAACCCTAACCCTATTCGGTGTCTATATAAACCGAAGGGTTTTAGTCCGTAGGACGAACAACAATCATACCATAGGCTAGCTTCTAGGGTTTAGCCTCACGATCTCGTGGTAGATCTACTCTTGTACTACCCATATTATCAATGTTAATCAAGCAGAGTAGGGTATTACCTCCATCGAGAGGGCCCAACCTGGGTAAAACATCGTGTCCCTTGTCTCCTGTTACCATCCGCCTAGACGCATACTTCGGGACCCCCTACCCGAGACCCGCCGGTTTGACACCGACATTGGTGCTTTCATTGAGAGTTCCTCTGCGTTGCCGCTGCCGTGAAGGATGCCTCATCCCGCCTTTAAAGACGATACTATCGCCAAAGGAGCCTTGGCCACCGGTCGACTCTTCGGTTAGGTGGTTTTCTTATGACCGCCAGTTCGGCCACCGCGCCGACGATGACTTCTCGGGTCATCGAAACCAATCTTCAAGTTAACTCGGAACTTGCCGAGCAGCTAGATCCGATCGAGCTCTCCTCCGTAAACGAGCTCTTGGATCGCATCGCCGCCCTGGGAGTCGCCACAGACTACGACCAGATCGGGCCTAAAACTGATCTGAGAGAGATCAACTCTCCTGTGCTACCCATCATGTTGCTGTGGTAGAGGAGCAATACGGTGATTCTTCTTCTATCTTAAGGACTAGCTACGTACAGATTCCCGATCCCTCCATGCCGGATTCCCGCAGAGGGACGGATGTCGATCAAGCCCTGAACTTAAAGTCAGGCGGCGGGTTGGATTCACTGGATAGCATTCAAAAATCCAAACTTCCAAGTTCGGAAACTTCTCGGCCCCTGAGTCTTAAATTGGACGGGGTTTCGGATCTAGTTCCACCTGCCCACCCAAACATAAGCGATCTATCCCGAATTCGACAAGAGCCCGCTAAAACAGTACATCATTACTGGGCCAGATTCCTCCTGGTTATGAACAGGATAAAGGACTGCTGAGAGGAGGACGCAATCTCACTCTTCTGCAATAATTGCACGGACAAAGGAATCCTAAACGCCATAAGTCGTCATGAAATTACACGCTTTGTCGACTTGGTGACCATAGTACAAAAGTACTGTGCGATGGAGAGTGCTTGGAAAACCGAAAGTAAATTTTGGGATAATCCGCCCGAATACAGCCCTAGTCCGAAATAAAAGGGTGCATCATCACCAAGCACCCTGGGTTAAACATCAAAAACAAAACCCCTAAAGGGCACGGAACCGTCATCGAGGGTTGGCTAAACGGACCTCGCAAAATTCATAGCACGTAGGGCGCCATCTAACTCATAGCCTTCGAGCATGTTGGATACTACGGCAGGTGGCCAAAAGTGGCGAAGAGCTTCTAGCCTCAGAATCCCAGCCCAGCAACACCAGTACGGTATTAACAGTCTTCGAGACTTTCGCATCAAATAACATGTGGAAACGAACACTCCGCAACCTTGCCGAAGTCTACCAAGTAGCAACAATAAATCCATGGAGTGACACGGCTATTACCTTTAATGCCGATTTAACCCAAATTCCGAACAGCCCGAGCACCAGCCGCATTGGTCCTCAGTCCAATAGTGGACGGCTTTCGCCTTACTAAGGTACTCATGGATGGCAGCAGCGGATTAAACCTCATCTACGAGGAAAACCTCTGAAAAATGGAAATAGACTGGAACCGCATTGAGCGAAGCAGCACAACCTTTAGAGGAATAATCCCTAGCCGGGAAGCATGCTGCACAGGAAAAATCACACTGGACGTAGTGTTCGCTCACGGACAATTACAGGTCCGAGGAAGTCACATTTCAAGTGGCCCTGCTCAGCAGCCGGATATCACGCTTTATTAGGGCGAGAGGCATTCACAATTTTTCAAGCTATACCCCATTATGGGTACATGAAGCTTAAAATGCCCGGACCTAACGGAATCATCACTCTCGCTAGTGATCCGAACATAGCACTCCGCGCCGAAAACAAGACAGCCGCACTAGCCCTCGAGGCACTATCCGAAGCCCTAGCGTCCGAGGAACTCACTACGATGCGCTCCACGATGAACATGGACGATGTGATACTTGATAAAATATCCAAGTCCACCTCTTTTAAACCAGCGGATGAAATAGTCAAATTCCAAGTCCACCCAACGGACCCTGCAAAGACGGCCTCCATTGGGGCACAATTAAACCCTGATGTAGACGCCACACTACGAGAATTTCTACGAGAAAATCGGGGCATTTTTGCTCGCACCCTTCGTACATGCCAGAATCCCACGTCGGCTGGCCGAGCACAGCCTAAATACCCTAAAAGGATTCAAGCCACCAAACATGCTCTTCGGCGCTTTTCCGAACCCAAGAGACAGGCCATGGGAGAGGAGCTAGCCAAACTTCTGGAAGCCGGATTCATCAGAGATATAAAACATCCGGACTGGCTAGCAAATCTAGTGATGGTACCAAAGAAGGATAAATCTTGGCGCCTATGTGTTGATTTCAAAGACCTTAATAAGGCTTGCCCAAAGGATCCCTTCCCCCTCCCTCGCATTGATCAAATTATCGACGCTACAACAGGACACGACTCATTGTGCTTCCTCGACGCATACTCCGGCTACCACCAAATCAAGATGGCAGAGCTGCATCAAGCCGCAACAAAGATTCATCACTCCATACGCCCATTCTCGCTTCAACACAATGCCCTTCGGCTCAAAAACGCCGCGCAACATATCAACGCATGATTCGTATATGTCCGCAAACCAGATCGGCAAAACACTTTGGAAGCATATGTAGATGACGTGGTCGTCAAATCCAAGCATGTCGAAACTCTAGTAGACGACTTGAGGCTCACATTCGACAATCTCCGAAAATATGACATTAAGCTCAATCCGGAAAATGCGTCTTGGCGTTCCACCGGAAAGCTCTTGGGCTTCATTGTGTCCGTAGAGGAATTGAAGCAAACCCAACCAAGATCCGAGCTCTGTCACAATTGGATATTCCAAAAGACCTCAAACAAATAGAAAAATGATCGATGCATAGCGGCTCTAAGCCGCTTTATTTCCGCTTGGGAGAAAAGGCGTTACCTTTACCGCCTCCTCCAAGACCGAACACTTCGAGTGGACGGATGCCGCCACGGCCGGACTCGAAGAAATAAAAGCCATATTGGCAACAAATCCGGTCCTGGCCGCGCCCAACATGGGCGAACCAATGCTATTATATATCGCCGCAACACATCAAGTTGTCAGCGCGGTGCTCGTCGTCGAACGAGAAACGGACGGACACAGGTTCCCTCTTCAAAAACCGGTTTACTATGTGTCCACTGTCCTAACTCCATGCAAGTCCCGTACCCACATTATCAAAAGATACCATACGCGGTGTTCATGGCATCCCGGAAGCTGCGACACTACTTTCAAGAGTGTTCGATAATGGTAGCCTCCGAAGTACCTCTTAACGACATTATAAACAACCGCGACGCGACGGGCTGGATTGCTAAATGGGCCATAGAGCTCCTTCCATTCGACATAATCTATAAGCCACGACAAGCTATTAAGTCGCAGGTTTTGGCTGACTTCGTGGCCGAATGGACCGAAGCCGAACTCCCTAAAGAGTACGGCGCATACTCCAATTGGATCATGCACTTTGACGGCTCCAAAATGTTGGCGGCACTGGGTCAAGCGTCGTCCTGACGTCCCCAACTGGGGACACAGTCCAATGCATCCTTCAGATAATGTATACGGACTCCAACAACACAGCCGAATACGAGGCCCTTCTGCACGGCCTCCGGATGATAGTCTCCATGGGCATTAAACGCCTAGAGGTGCGCGGGGATTCGAACCTCGCGATATCTCAAATAAACAGAGACTTTGATGCCAAAGATCCGAAAATGGCAGCGTACCGCAATGCGGTCCTAAAATGTCAAGACGGTTGAAGGGCTCAAATTTCATCATATAGCCCGGGATAACAACCAGGCGACGGACGTATTGGCACGCATCGGCGCAAAACGCGATGCCGTCCCGCCCAACATCTTCCTGGAACGGCTGTTCAAGCCATCCGTACTATGGGAAGGGGAGTCCGGAAATAACAATCCGGACCCAACCGCACTGCCTGACACCGAACACTCTGACACAATCGGAGGCTCTGCCAACGAGATAACACCCTCCGCCCACGAAATAATGGCGGTTATCGCCCCGTGGACGGAACCATTCCTAGCTTACCTAACTAGGCAGGAACTCCCCGAAGACCAAAATGAGGCTCGCTGCATAGTACGGCGATCCAAAGCCTATAAAGTCCATGAGGGAGAGCTCTATAAGAAAAGAACAACAGGAGTCCTTCAAAGGTGTATCTCCGAAGAGGAAGGGCGAAACCTCCTGGATGAAATTCATGGCGGACTGGGTGGGCACCACGCTGCAGCCCGGGCCCTTGTAGGCAAGGCCTTCCGTACAAGATTTTATTGGCCGACGGCCCGGGCAGATGTGTAGGATTTAGTCCAACGATGCGTCGGTTGCCAGCTTTTTGCTAACCAAAGCCACATGCCACCCACCGCCCTCAAAACTATACCCATCACCGGCCGTCATGTCTGGGGCTTGACATGGTTGGACCCCTTAAGGAAGGAACCCACAAGCAAAAATACCTATTGGTCATGGTGGATAAATCCACCAAATGGATAGAGGCCAATGTCGTGGTTCTAAGTCTGACAGTAGAATGGGGGGTAGGTATGGAGAGGCAAGATCCTAGCTATGGAGTAGTTGTATACGCAAGGGATTTACGAGTTCAGGCCCTTCTCGGAGGAAGTAACAGCCCCACGCCTCGGAGCCCGGAGGCGGTCGATCGGATTATATGCGTATGTGTTACGAAGTGCGAACCCTTCTACTGCAAGGTGGGGGTGGCTTATATAGAGTGCGCCAGGACCCCAGCCAACCCACGTAATAGAGGGTTTAAGGTACATTAAAGCTAGGCGTTACTGGTAACGCCTTACATAAAGTGTCATTAAGGTCATAAAGACTATTTAACTACAGACCGGTTGGACACCGAGTGGCTCTTGGACTCTTGGTGGTCGAGTGGGTCTTCATAGTCGAGTGCCTTTGAATCTACCGAGTGGAAGCCTACCAGTCGAAGAAGGCTGCTTCTCTTGTGAATGTCCTTGCGGAGGGTATCCTTGGGCAGGTCCATGACCCTACCCCAGGTACATGACTTCATCATTAGCCCCCGAATGGATCGAGGTTTGAGTGAGGAAGGAGTTGAGAATCTTTCCGACCTGTTATTCGTGTTGTGAGTGCGTCTTACTCTGGATCAACGACCTTTTGGTGATGATGTCAACCTTTCTTTCATCGCCTTGATCCATTCTTCGTGGTTTGTCGGGTGAACTTTGTGAACTCGAGGATTTTGAGCGACGGATCCGAGGAAATCTGTTATCCGGCGAAGTTGCTTTCTGCGGTTAGCGGATTTCGTGGGATCCGAATTTTGGGAAGCGCGCGAAGCGGAGAAAACCGCGGCACTCGGATGGGATAAGACGACGATGCCTCGATCCTCGCACCGCCTTTTTCGCCACGTATCGCAGACGCACTGTTGCGGGATCGTGGACGGATTGCTGAGCCTACCGTCAGCCACCTGAAGCGACCCCATATAAGGCGTTGGACCGGGCATTTTGAACAAGGCGCCTCAGATTTCTCTTCTCTCCGCCCAAAACTCTCTCGCCACGCTCTCCGTTTCGCCCAAAGACCAAGCTCGGTACCTTCCTCGTCGGCGACCATGGTGAAGGACAAGACTGCCGCCTTGGAACGGATGAAGAAGACGGCGGCGAAGGCCAGGGGGAGAGCGCCCAGTCGGGGCGGTTCTTCTTCGCGGTCCAGGCTGCCGCAGGATGGGTCCAAGGAGATCGGATCCGTCGACCATCACCGACAAAGACCTCACCGATCCGCCAACGAAGGACTGATCCCCCATGGGTCGGCGAGGCTTCCGGGCACGGAGTGGCAACCGCAGCCTGAAGAAGGTGAGTGCGTCCTCCTGGCCACCCATGTAGATAGGGGGTTTTCTCTGCCGCCAAATCTTTTTTTCCGGGGGTTTCTGAACTTTTTTGGAGCGCAACTACACCAATTAACACCAAACTCCATTGTGTATCTTGTTGCTTTGCTTTAAGCTCTGCGAGAATTTCTTGGGTTGTCGACCGCATTGGGGTCTTTTTCAAGCACATATTCACCGCCGCTCTCAGACGGTGAAGAAAACGAGTCGAATGACGAGAGGACCCAAGTAATCCAAATGTGTGGGGGACTCGGAGTCCAGATGAGGGGGAAGAGCGCCTTTCCAGCTATGACTCTCCCTGACTCGGTTAGAGGGTGGCAGTCGACCTGGTTTTATTGCCAAGACCAGCCGACGCCTGGGCAGTCGACTGGGCTCCCTCCTTTTGTCCATGAGTCGAGTTAAGAAGCCATCTTCCCTGAAGGTGTTGCCAGAGGAGAAGGCCCAAGTAAAGCTTCTGATGGAGCGTGTAGTCCAGCTTATTCGCGAAGGGGTGACCGGCATGGATCTCCTGGAGGTTTTTCTCCGACGGCGTATTCAGCCGCTCCAATACTGAGGTCATCCGATGTGGATGTACTCCGCACGGATGATACCACTCGGGTCCATCCGGAGGAGGTTGATGACGCCATACTGAGAAGTGGATGACCGCCATCACAGAAATAAAGATAACCCCATGAGCTAGGAGGATTCCACCACTCGACCAGAGTTACGAACCAGACAAGGTATCATTACTTATCTACGACTGTGATTCTGCTGCATACATCCTGTTTTGATGTCAATTTCTTCGACCGACTTTAACCTTGTTTTGTTGTCTTCTAGGTCACCACTGAGATGTACTCGATGCCCAACGGGCGCAGGAAGCAGCCAAGAAGAAGAAGGAAGTGGAGGTGAGAGTCCCGGAGGAATGGGAGTCCAACAATGAAGAGGATGAGGAGGAGGATGGCTCGATGATGAGGAGGAGGAGGAAGAAGAGGAGGAAGACGTCGACCCTCCTCGCTTGGAGGGAAGGTCCAAGTCGACGCATACGACCCGGGCGGCCGGACGTGGTAAAGCTGTTGTGCCCACCGGTCACCGACGGCGACCTAGGACAACTTCTCCTGCCGACCGAGAAGCCGCCAAGCAACCTCGAGCGACGCCGTCGAAGCCGGGCGAAGGCCCCGCCTAAGATGCGAATGGTCATCCCCACCATCTCCGGGTAACCAACAATGTAACCTTGTATTTCCTTTTCAACATGAATGAACTTTTAGTCGACTTGATGACTGATCACCCGACTCCTGAAATCTACAGCGCTGCTACCTCCGAGACTTCAGCCAAGCATGATGATCATGAAAAGGAGGATGCGGCTACTTCCAATCTTGGTAAGATCTCTGAGATTTCAGTTTTAGCCGACTGGGGCTTTTTAGTCGATTGGGCTTCTATGTTTACTTCTGGATCTCTCGTGTAGTTCCGCCTCACGTCATTGATCTTCTCGATGATGACGAGGAAGCGCCATTGAGGAAAAGGAGGAACAAGAAAGTGCCTGCTGGCAAGGCTGCTCAAGTCGCGGCGACTCACGAGACGTTGATTTACGAGGAGGCAACCCCACTCGGACTTCTGTATCTTTCACCGTGTCACCGACAAGTGCCCGCCCACTTCGCCGATCGCTGATCCACCATCTCTCTTTGCTACACACCACGCCCCGGAAGACCAAGTAAGTGCCGCTAAGGAGGCCATACGCCAGCGAGGATCATGATGGAAGCAGTGAAAGCGGCTCGAGAGGCAAGTCAAGCGGCCTATGATGCTAGTTCAGCTCTCCAGAGCAATGTCCAAGTAAGTCAGTCGTCGCTTGCTTTGAATCTGAAAACTGCTTTCTTCTGGAAATTTCCATATCTGTACACCCACTGGGTGTGTGTGTCGTTTGAACTTTTGTGGGGGCACGCTGAGTGCACCCACCGGTGTAGTCCCCGAGACTATGGTCGATCGCGTGCGATCGGCTATAGTCTTTATGTTGTGATCTTCTTCACTCGACTTGGACGGACCAAGTCGAATGGAATCGAAAAACGGTGGGGGCACGCTAAGTGCACCCACCGGTGTAGTCCCCGAGACTATGGTCGATCGCGTGCGATTGACTATAGTCTAAAGAACTGTGTTTTTTTTTTACCGCGGTGACCACCGACAATTAGCCATGTTTTTAGAATCATAGCCTCTTTGCCTCTTTTGGTCGATCGATCGAACCAAATTGGTAAACCAGTGGGGGCACGCCGAGTGCACGCTACCGGGTGTAGTCTCCAGACTACCGTCGAATGTTTTATTCGACCGTAGTCTTAGCAATGCTACTATTTTTCCTTAGTCACTTTCGGAAGTGATCTGCCTTTGATGTCTTTCGTTGGTTGACTCTTTGTAGAAATCTTGCGAGCTTGTGGCTCGCTATACCGAAGTTAGAGAAGAAGCGATTCAGCCCAACCTCGATTTGAAGCTTGCTCAGAGAGTTTGCGTATGGCAGGATGAAGCAAAAGGTATGGCTGGTGAGAATTTTTGACGATCGCCTGCTTTTTCTGCTCATTCTCAACTCTGTTCCCATTGATGCTTTGCAGATAAGCTGGAAGAGACTTTGAAGAAGAAGGACCTTGACCTTGCAGAGGCTGAAGGCGGCTTTGGAGAAAACAAAGCTCATTGAAGAGAAGCTTGCCTCATCGACAAACTTGAAGATGAAAATACCAAGCTGAAAGCCTCTCTTGACGCTGACTAACAAGGAAGTCACCGATCAAGAACGACAAGAATGTTCTATCCGACAAGGTTGGCCAATTTGGCGGGAAGCGAAATGACCTGGAGATTTATCTTGGAGGGTTCGCCAAGAAGTCGCTTTCTCATGCTTGAAGGTATCTCTTTTATCCAACCGCCTTGCTCTCACCGCTCATCATATGACCTTGATTTTGAATCTGAGTTGTGTTTTCAGAATTCTGCCAAAACTTTGAAGAAGAAACCAATGAGTGGAAACCAGTCTGGACCCCGTCAACTCTCCTGTGAAGGACGAAGCTGCTATGAATGTGCTCCGACTGGAGTCTCGTGTTGCTAGCGCAGTGGATTATCTTGCTCGACTGAAGGTTGCAGTGTCGCGGATCAACTCGACTCTCTGGCCACAACAGACTCTCCAGAATGATCTTGAATCTTTGATGACCCGACTGAATGAGATTCCAAGTCGAGTGCAAGAATGGAAGAAGTCGTCACGCGGTGTGGTGCCGATGTTGCTCTATCTCTGGTTCGTGTCCACTGCAAAGAAGCGCCAAGAGGACAAGCTGGTGTCTCTCAAGGTTGCCAATACCAGGAAGCACGACTTCAGATCTTTCATGGAGACTTTCATCGCTGCTGCTACCAGACAAGCCGGAATCGACCTCGATCAGTTTGTTGCGCCTTCTAGTCCTCCGCCGGAGGAGTAAAAAAACTTTTGAGTCCCACTTTAAATTTGCCTCGGAATGCCGAGTGGTTTCTGAAGGAAATATGCCCTAGAGGCAATAATAAAGTTATTATTTATTTCCTTATTTCATGATAAATGTTTATTATTCATGCTAGAATTGTATTAACCGGAAACATAATACATGTGTGAATACATATACAAACACAAAGGTCACTAGTATGCCTCTACTTGACTAGCTCGTTGAATCAAAGATGGTTAAGTTTCCTAGCCATAGACATGAGTTGTCATTTGATTAACGGGATCACATCATTAGGAGAATTATGTGATTGACATGACCCATTCCGTTAGCCTAGCACTTGATCGTTTAGTATGTTGCTATTGCTTTCTTCATGACTTATACATGTTCCTCGTAACTATGAGATTATGCAACTCCTGTTTACCGGAGGAACACTTTGGTGCTACCAAACGTCACAACGAATCGGGTGATTATAAAGGAGTACTACAGGTGTCTCCAAAGGTACATGTTGGGTTGGCGTATTTCGAGATTAGGTTTTGTCACTCCGATTGTCGGAGAGGTATCTCCGGCCCTCTCGGTAATGCACATCACTATAAGCCTTGCAAGCAATGTAGCTAATGAGTTAGTTACGGAATGATGCATTACGTAACGAGTAAAGAGACTTGCCGGTAACGAGATTGAACTAGGTATTGGATACCGACGATCGAATCTCGGGCAAGTAACATACCGATGACAAAGGGAACAACGTATGTTGTTATGCGGTTTGACCGATAAAGATCTTCGTAGAATATGTAGGAGCCAATATGGGCATCCAGGTCCCGCTTATTGGTTATTGACCGAGAATAGTTCTAGGTCATGTCTACATAGTTCTCGAACCCGTAGGGTCCGCACGCTTAAGGTTTCGATGACAATTATATTATGAGTTTATGAGTTTTGATGTACCGAAGGAGTTCGGAGTCCCAGATGAGATCGGGGACATGACGAGAAGTCTCGAAATGGTCGAGACGTAAAGATCGATATATTGGACGACTATATTCGGAGTTCGGAAAGGTTCCGAGTCATTCGGTATTTTTCGGAGTACCGGAGAGTTACGGGAATTCGCCGGGGAGTATATGGGCCTTATTGGGCCATACGGAATAGAGAAGAGAGGCCAAAGGAAAGAGGCCTCGCGCCTTCTGGTCCGAATTGGACAAGGGAGCAGCCCCTTTTCCTTCTCCCTCTCCTCCTCTTTCCTTCTCTCCTACTCCAACAAGGAAAGGAGGAGTCCTACTCCCGGTGGGAGTAGGACTCCCCCCTTGGTGCGCCTCCTCCTAGGCCGGCCACCCCCTCCCTTGCTCCTTTATATACGGGGGCAAGGGGGCACCCCAAGACACAAGTTGATCTACGGATCGTTCCTTAGCCGTGTGCGGTGCCCCCTTCCACCATATTCCACTTCGGTCATATCGTCATGAGCTTAGGCGAAGCCTGCGCCGGAGAAGTCATATCGTCAGCGGAGCTTAGGCGAAGCCCTGCGTTGGTGGAGCATCATCATCGCCACCACGCCGTCGGTTGACGGAACTCATCCCCGACACTTTGCTAGATCGGAGTCCGGGATCGCCATCGAGCTGAACGTGTGCAGAACTCGGAGGTGCCGTGACGTCGTTCGGTACTTGGATCGGTCGGATCGTGAAGACGCACGACTACATCAACCGCTGCCGTTATAACGCTTCCGCTTACGGTCTCACGAGGGTACGTGGACATACACTCTCTCCTCTCGTTGCTATGCCATCACCATGGTCCCGTGTGCGAGGGAATTTTTTTGAAATTACTACGCTCCCCAACAAAGGGCATCCGAGCCTGGTTTTATGCGTTGATGTCATATGCACGAGTAGAACACAAGTGAGTTGTGGGCGATATAAGTCATACCGCTTACCGACATGTCATACTTTGGTTCGGCGGTATTGTGAGATGAAGCGGCCCGGACCGACATTACGCCAGACGCTTACGCTGAGACTGGTTTCACCGCTCCGAGCACTCGTTGCTTAAAGGTGACCGCGGGTGTCTGTCTCTCTCACTTTAGTTGAACTGAGTGGCTACGCCCGGTCCTTGCGAAGGTTAAAACAGCACCAACTTGACAAACTATCGCTGTGGTTTTGATGCGTAGGTAAGAACGGTTCTTGCTCAGCCCGTAGCAGCCACGTAAAACTTGCAACAACAAAGTAGAGGACGCCTAACTTGTTTTTGCAGGGCATGTTGTGATGTGATATGGTCAAGACGTGATGCTATATTTTATTGTATGAGATGATCATGTTTTGTAACCAAGTTATCGGCAATGGCAGGAGCCATATGGTTGTCGCTTATTGTATGAAATGCAAAGCCATGTAATTGCTTTACTTTATCACTAAGCGGTAGCGATAGTCGTAGAAGCAATAGTTGGCGAGGCGACAACGATGCTACGATGGAGATCAAGGTGTCGCTACCGGTGACGATGGTGATCATGACGGTGCTTCGAGATGGAGATCACAAGCACAAGATGATGATGGCCATATCATATCACTTATATTGATTGCATGTGATGTTTATCCTTTATGCATCTTATCTTGCTTTGATTGACGGTAGCATTATAAGATGATCTCTCACTAAAATTATCAAGAAGTGTTCTCCTGAGTATGCACCGCTATGAAAGTTCTTCGTGCCGAGACACCACGTGATGATCGGGTGTGATAGGCTCTACGGTCAAATACAACGGGTGCAAAAACAGTTGCACACGCTGAGTACTCAGGTTAAACTTGACGAGCCTAGCATATAACAGATATGGCCTCGGAACACGTAGACCGAAAAGGTCGAAAGCGTGAATCATATAGTAGATATGATCGACATAGTGATGTTCACCATTGAAACTACTCCATCTCACGTGATGATCGGACATGGTTTAGTTGATTTGGATCACGTAATCACTTAGATGACTAGAGAGATGTCTATCTAAGTGGGAGTTCTTAAATAATATGATTAATTGAACTTTGATTTATCATGAACTTAGTCCCGTAGTATTTTGCAAATTATGTTGTAGATCAATAGCTCGCGTTGTTGCTTCCCTATGTTTTTATATGTGTTCCTAGAGAAAATTGTATTGAAAAATGTTAGTAGCAATGATGCGGATTGGATCCGTGATCTGAGGTTTATCCTCATTGCTGCACAAAAGAATTATGTCCTTAGATGCACCGCTAGGTGACAGACCTATTGCGGTGAGCGTATGCACGTTATGAACGTTTGGCTAGCTCAATATGATGACTACTTGATAGTTTAGTGAACCATACTTAACGGCTTAGAATCGGGACTTCAAAGACGTTTTGAACGTCATGGACCATATGAGATGTTCCAGGAGTTGAAGTTAATATTTCAAGTAAATACCCGAGTTGAGAGATATGAAGTCTCCAACAAGTTCTATAGCTAAAAGATGGAGGAGAATCGCTCAACTAGTGAGCATGTTCTCGCATTGTCCGGTACTTCAATCGCTTGAAATCAAGTGGGAGTTAATCTTCCAGATAAGATAGTGATTGACATAATTCTCTAGTCACCATCACCAAGTTAGTAGAACTTCGTGATGAACTATAATATGCAAGGTATAACAAAAGTAAATCCCAAGCTCTTCGTGATGCTGAAATCGACGAAGGTAGAAATCAAGAAAAGAGCATCAAGTGTTGATGATTGACAAGACCACTAGTTTCAAGAAAAGGGCAAAGGAAAAGAAGGGGAACTTCAAGAAGAACGGCAAGCAAGTTGTTGCTCGAGTGAAGAAGCCCAAGTCTGGACCTAAGCCCGAGACTAAGTGCTTTTGCTGCAATGGAACTGGTCACTAGAAGCGGAACTACCCCAAGTATTTGGCGGATAAGAAGGATGGCAAAGTGAACAAAGGTATATTTGATATACAGATTATTGATGTGTATTTTACTAGTGTTCGCAGCAACCCCTCGGTAATTGATACTCGTTCAGTTGCTAAGAGTAGTAACTTGAAACGGGAGTTGCAGAATGAACAGAAACTAGTTGAAGGGGAAGTGACGATGAGTGTTGGAAGTAGTTCCAAGATTGATATGATCATCATCGCACACTCCCTATACTTTCGGGATTAGTGTGGAACCTAAATAAGTGTTATTTGGTGTTGAGCATAAATATGATTTGATCATGTTTATTGCAATACGGTTATTCATTTAAGTAAGAGAATAAATTGTTGTTCGCTTACATGAATAAAACCTTATATGGTTACACACCCAATGAAAATGGTTCATTGGATCTCGATCATAGTGATACACATATTCATAATATTGAAACCAAAAGATGCAAAGTTAATAATGATAGTGCAACTTATTTGTGGCACCGCCGCTTAGGTCATATTGGTATAAAGCGCTTGAAGAAAACTCCATGCTGATGGACTTTTGGAATCACTTGATTATGAATCATTTGATGCTTGCGAACCGTGCCTTTTGGGCAAGATGACTAAAACTCCGCTTCTCCGGAACAATGGAACAAGCTACCGACTTATTGGAAATAATACATACCGATGTATGCTATTCAATGAGTGTTGATGCTCGTGGCAAGTATCGTTATTTTCTGACCTTCACAAAATGATTTGAGCGAATATGGGTATATCTACTTGATGAAAAATAAGTCTGAAATAATTGAAAAGTTCAAAGAATTTCAGAGTGAAGTGGAAAATCATCGTAACAAGAAAATAAAGTTTCGCGATCCGATCGTGGAAGATAAATATTTGAGTTACGAGTTTGGTCTTCATTTGAAACAATGTGAAATAGTTTCGCAACTCATGCCATATGGAACACCACAACATAATGGTGTGTCCGAAAGTCGTAACCGCACTTTATTGGATATGGTGCGATCTATGATGTCTCTTATCAGTTTACCACTATTGTTTTGGGGTTATGCATTAGAGGCAGCTGCATTCACGTTTAATAGGGCACCATCTAAATCCGTTGAGACGACACCATATGAACTATGGTTTAACGATGAAACCTAAGCTGTCGTTTCTTAAAAGTTTGGAGTTTTGATACTTATGTGAAAAAGTTTTCACCGATAAGCTCGAACCCAAATCGGAGAAGTGCGTCTTCATAGAATACCCAAAGGTAACTATTGGGTACACCTTCTATCACAGATCCGAAGGCAAGTTTTCGTTGCTAAGATGGATCCTTTCTAGAGAAGAAGTTTCTCTCGAAAGAAGTGAGTGGGAGGAAAGTAGAACTTGATGAGGTAATTGTACCTTCTCCCTTATTGGAAAGTAGTTCATCACAGAAATCAGTTCCAGTGATTCCTGCACCAATTAGTGAGGAAGTTAATGATGATGATCATGAAACTTCAGATCAAGTTGCTACCAAACCTCGTAGATCTTCCAGAGCAAAATCCGCACTACGCTGGTATGGTAATCGTGTTCGGAAGTCATGTTACTAGACCATGATGAACCTACGGACTATGAGGAAGCGATGATGAGCCCAGATTCCGCGAAATGGCTTGAGGCCATGAAATCTGAGATAGGATCCATGTATGAGAACAAAGTATAGACTTTGATTGACTTGCTCGATGATCAGCAAGCCATGTTAAATAAATGGATCTTCAAGAGGAAGACGGACATTGATAGTAGTGTTACTATCTACAAAGCTCGACTTGTCACAAAAGGTTTTCGACAAGTTCAAGGTGTTGACTACAATGAGATTTTCTCAAACTGTAGTGATTCTTAAGTCTGTCCGAATCATGTTAGCAATTGCCACATTTTATGAAATCGGCAAATGGATGTCAAAACTACATTCTTTAATGGATTTATTAAAGAAGAGTTGTATATGATGCAACCGTAAGGCTTTGTCAATCCTAAAGGAGCTAACAAAATGTGCAAGCTCCAATGATCCATCTATGGACTGGTGCAAGCATCTCGAGTTGGAATAAACGCTTTGATAGTGTGATCAAAGCATATGGTTTTATACTGAGACTTTTGGAGAAGCCTGTATTTACAAGAAAGTGAGTGGGAGCACTACAAAGATTTACGATAAGTATATGTGAATGACATATTGTTGATCGGAAATAATGTAGAATTATTCTACAAAGCATAAAGGAGTATTTGAAAGGAGTTTTTCAAAGAAAGACCTCGGTGAAGTTGCTTACATATTGAGCATCAAGATCTATTGAGATAGATCAAGACACTTGATAAGTTTTTTCAATAAGCGCATACCTTGACAAGATTTTGAAGTAGTTCAAAATGGAACAGTCAAAGAAAGAGTTCTTGCCTGTGTTACAAGGTGTGAGATTGAGTAAGACTCAAAACCCGACCACGGCAGAAGATAGAAAGAGAATGAAAGTCATTCCCTATGCATCAGCCATAGGTTCTATAAAGTATGTCATGCGTGTACCGGATCTATTGCATACCCTACCACTAAGCTTGGCAAGGAGTACAATAGTGATCTAGGAGTAGATCAACTCGGACATTGGTCAAAGACATCCTTAGTGAGGACTAAGGAAATATTTCTCGATTATGGAGGTGATAAAAGAGCCCGTCAGAAAGGGTTACGTCGATGCAAGTTTTAACACTAATCTAGATGACTCAATCTCAATCTGGATACATATTGAAAGTGGGAGCAATTAGCTAGAGTAGCTCCGTGCGAGCATTGTAGATATAGAAATTTGCAAAATACTCACGGCTCAATGTAATGCACCCGTTGACTAAAATTATCTCACAAGCAAAACATGATCACACCTTAGTACTCTTTGGGTGTTAATCACATAGCGATGTGAACTAGATTATCGACTCTAGTAAACCCTTTGGGTGTTGGTCACATGTCGATGTGAACTATGGGTGTTAACCACATATAGATGTGAACTATTGATGTTAAATCACATGGCGATGTGAACTAGATTATTGACTCTAGTGCAAGTGGGAGACTGAAGGAAATATGCCCTAGAGGCAATAATAAAGTTATTATTTATTTCCTTATTTCATGATAAATGTTTATTATTCATGCTAGAATTGTATTAACCGGAAACATAATACATGTGTGAATACATATACAAACACAAAGGTCACTAGTATGCCTCTACTTGACTAGCTCGTTGAATCAAAGATGGTTAAGTTTCCTAGCCATAGACATGAGTTGTCATTTCATTAACGGGATCACATCATTAGGAGAATGATGTGATTGACATGACCCATTCCGTTAGCCTAGCACTTGATCGTTTAGTATGTTGCTATTGCTTTCTTCATGACTTATACATGTTCCTGTAACTATGAGATTATGCAACTCCTGCTTACGGAGGAACACTTTGGTGCTACCAAACGTCACAACGTAATCGGGTGATTATAAAGGAGTACTACAGGTGTCTCCAAAGGTACATGTTGGGTTGGCGTATTTCGAGATTAGGTTTTGTCACTCCGATTGTCGGAGAGGTATCTCCGGCCCTCTCGGTAATGCACATCACTATAAGCCTTGCAAGCAATGTAGCTAATGAGTTAGTTACGGAATGATGCATTACGTAACGAGTAAAGAGACTTGCCGATAACGAGATTGAACTAGGTATTGGATACCGACGATCGAATCTCGGGCAAGTAACATACCGATGACAAAGGGAACAACGTATGTTGTTATGCGGTTTGACCGATAAAGATCTTCGTAGAATATGTAGGAGCCAATATGGGCATCCAGGTCCCGCTTATTGGTTATTGACCGAGAATAGTTCTAGGTCATGTCTACATAGTTCTCGAACCCGTAGGGTCCGCACGCTAAGGTTTCGATGACAATTATATTATGAGTTTATGAGTTTTGATGTACCGAAGGAGTTCGGAGTCCCAGATGAGATCGGGGACATGACGAGGAGTCTCGAAATGGTCGAGACGTAAAGATCGATATATTGGACGACTATATTCGGAGTTCGGAAAGGTTCCGAGTCATTCGGTATTTTTCGGAGTACCGAGAGTTACGGAATTCGCCGGGGAGTATATGGGCCTTATTGGGCCATACGGGAATAGAGAAGAGAGGCCAAAGGAAAGAGGCCTGCGCCCCTTCTGGTCCGAATTGGACAAGGGAGCAGCCCCTTTCCTTCTCCCTCTCCTCCTCTTTCCTTCTCTCCTACTCCAACAAGGAAAGGAGGAGTCCTACTCCGGTGGGAGTAGGACTCCCCCTTGCGCGCCTCCTCCTAGGCCGCCACCCTCCCTTGCTCCTTTATATACGGGGCAAGGGGCACCAAGACACAAGTTGATCTACGGATCGTTCCTTAGCCGTGTGCGGTGCCCCTTCCACCATATTCCACTTGGTCATATCGTCATGAGCTTAGGCGAAGCCTGCGCCGGAGAAGTCATATCGTCGTGGAGCTTAGGCGAAGCCCTGCGTCGGTGGAGCATCATCATCGCTACCACGCCCGTCGTCTTGTGGAACTCATCCCCGACACTTTGCTGGATCGAGTCCGGGATCGTCATCGAGCTGAACGTGTGCGTAACTCGGAGGTGCCGTGACGTTCGGTACTTGGATCGGTCGGATCGTGAAGACGCACGACTACATCAACCGCGTCGTTATAACGCTTCGCTTCACGGTCTCACGAGGGTGCGTGGACATACACTCTCCCTCTCGTTGCTATGCCATCACCATGGTCCCGTGTGCGTAGGATTTTTTTGAAATTACTACGTTCCCCAACAAGTGGCATCCGAGCCTGGTTTTATGCGTTGATGTCATATGCACGAGTAGAACACAAGTGAGTTGTGGGCGATATAAGTCATACCGCTTACCAAAGATGTCATACTTTGGTTCGGGCGGTATTGTGAGATGAAGCGGCCCGGACCGACATTACGCCAGACGCTTACGCGAGACTGGTTTCACCGCCTCGAGCACTTTGCGTTGCTTAAAGGTGACCGGCGGGTGTCTGTCTCTCTCACTTTAGTTGAACCGAGTGTGGCTACGCCGGTCCTTATGAAGGTTAAAACAACACCAACTTGACAAACTATCGTTGTGGTTTTGATGCGTAGGTAAGAACGGTTCTTGCTCAGCCCGTAGCAGCCACGTAAAACTTGCAACAACAAAGTAGAGGACGTCTAACTTGTTTTTGCAGGGCATGTTGTGATGTGATATGGTCAAGACGTGATGCTATATTTTATTGTATGAGATGATCATGTTTTGTAACCAAGTTATCGGCAATCGGCAGGAGCCATATGGTTGTCGCTTTATTGTATGAAATGCAAAAGCCATGTAATTGCTTTACTTTATCACTAAGCGGTAGCAATAGTCGAGAAGCAATAGTTGGTGAGACGACAACGATGCTACGATGGAGATCAAGGTGTCGCGCCCGGTGACGATGGTGATCATGGCGGTGCTTTGAGATGGAGATCACAAGCACAAGATGATGATGGCCATATCATATCACTTATATTGATTGCATGTGATGTTTATCCTTTATGCATCTTATCTTGCTTTGATTGACGGTAGCATTATAAGATGATATCTCACTAAAATTATCAAGAAGTGTTCTCCGAGTATGCACCGCTATGAAAGTTCTTCGTCTTTGAGACACCACGTGATGATCGGGTGTGATAGGCTCTACGTTCAAATACAACGGGTGCAAAACAGTTGCACACGCTGAGTACTCGAGTTAAACTTGACGAGCCTAGCATATAACAGATATGGCCTCGGAACACGTAGACCGAAGGCCGGCGTGAATCATATAGTAGATATGATCGACATAGTGATGTTCACCATTGAAACTACTCCATCTCACGTGATGATCGGACATGGTTTAGTTGATTTGGATCACGTAATCACTTAGATGACTAGAGAGATGTCTATCTAAGTGGGAGTTCTTAAATAATATGATTAATTGAACTTTGATTTATCATGAACTTAGTCCTGGTAGTATTTTGCAAATTATGTTGTAGATCAATAGCTCGCGTTGTTGCTTCCCTATGTTTTTATATGTGTTCCTAGAGAAAATTGTATTGAAAAATGTTAGTAGCAATGATGCGGATTGGATCCGTGATCCGAGGTTTATCCTCATTGCTGCACGTAAGAATTATGTCCTTAAATGCACCGCTAGGTGACAGACCTATTGCGAGAGCGTATGCACGTTATGAACGCGTTTGGCTAGCTCAATATGATGACTACTTGATAGTTTAGTGAACCATACTTAACGGCTTAGAATCGGGACTTCAAAGACGTTTTGAACGTCATGGACCATATGAGATGTTCCAGGAGTTGAAGTTAATATTTCAAGTAAATACCCGAGTTGAGAGATATGAAGTCTCCAACAAGTTCTATAGCTAAAAGATGGAGGAGAATCGCTCAACTAGTGAGCATGTTCTCAGATTGTCTGGGTACTTCAATCGGTTGAAATCAAGTGGGAGTTAATCTTCTAGATAAGATAGTGATTGACAGACTTCTCTAGTCACCATCACCAAGTTAGTAGAACTTCGTGATGAACTATAATATGCAAGGGATAACAAAAGTAAATCCCAAGCTCTTCGTGATGCTGAAATCGACGAAGGTAGAAATCAAGAAAAGAGCATCAAGTGTTGATGATTGACAAAACCACTAGTTTCAAGAAAAGGGCAAAGGGAAAGAAAGGGAACTTCAAGAAGAACGGCAAGCAAGTTGCTGCTCGAGTGAAGAAGCCCAAGTCTGGACCTAAGCCTGAGACTAAGTGCTTTTGCTGCAATGGAACTGGTCACTAGAAGCGGAACTACCCCAAGTATTTGGCGGATAAGAAGGATGGCAAAGTGAACAAAGGTATATTTGATATACAGATTATTGATGTGTATTTTACTAGTGTTCGCAGCAACCCCTCGGTATTTGATACGGTTCGGTTGCTAAGAGTAGTAACTTGAAACGGGAGTTGCAGAATGAATGTAAACTAGTTGAAGGGGAAGTGACGATGAGTGTTGGAAGTAGTTCCAAGATTGATATGATCATCATCGCACACTCCCTATACTTTCGGGATTAGTGTGGAACCTAAATAAGTGTTATTTGGTGTTGAGCATAAATATGATTTGATCATGTTTATTGCAATACGGTTATTCATTTAAGTAAGAGAATAAATTGTTGTTCTGCTTACATGAATAAAACCTTATATGGTTACACACCCAATGAAAATGGTTCATTGGATCTCGATCATAGTGATACACATATTCATAATATTGAAACCAAAAGATGCAAAGTTAATAATGATAGTGCAACTTATTTGTGGTAATCGCCGTTTAGGTCATATTGGTATAAAGCGCTTGAAGAAAACTCCATGCCGATGGACTTTTGGAATCACTTGATTATGAATCATTTGATGCTTATGAACCGTGCCTTTTGGGCAAGATGACTAAAACTCCGTTCTCCGGAACAATGGAACAAGCTCTTGACTTATTGGAAATAATACATCCCGTTGTATGCGATTCACTGAGTGTTGATGCTCGTGGCAAGTATAGTTATTTTCTGACCTTCACAAGATGATTTGAGCAGATATGGGTATATCTACTTGATGAAACATAAGTCTGAAATAATTGAAAAGTTCAAAGAATTTCAGAGTGAAGTGGAAAATCATCATAACAAGAAAATAAAGTTTCTGCGATCTGATCGTGGAAGATAAATATTTGAGTTACGAGTTTGGTCTTCATTTGAAACAATGTGAAATAGTTTCGAACTCACGCCATATGGAACACCACAACATAATGGTGTGTCCGAAAGTCGTAATCGCACTTTATTGGATATGGTGCGATCTATGATGTCTCTTATCGCTTACCACTATCGCTTTGGGGTTATGCATTAGAGACAATTTGCATTCACGCTTAATAGGGCACCATCTAAATCCGTTGAGACGACACCATATGAACTATGGTTTAACAAGAAACCTAAGTCTGTCGTTTCTTAAAAGTTTGGAGTTTTGATACTTATGTGAAAAAGTTTTCACCGATAAGCTCGAACCCAAATCGGAGAAGTGCGTCTTCATAGAATACCCAAAGGTAACTATTGGGTACACCTTCTATCACAGATCCGAAGGCAAGTTTTTCGTTGCTAAGATGGATCCTTTCTAGAGAAGAAGTTTCTCTCGAAAGAAGTGAGTGGGAGGAAAGTAGAACTTGATGAGGTAATTGTACCTTCTCCCTTATTGGAAAGTAGTTCATCACGTAAATCAGTTCCAAGTGATTCCTGCACCAATTAGTGAGGAAGTTAATGATGATGATCATGAAACTTCAGATCAAGTTGCTACCAAACCTCGTAGATCTTCCGAGCAAAATCCGCACTGGTGGTATGGTAATCGTGTTCGAAGTCATGTTACTAGACCATGATGAACCTACGGACTATGAGGAAGCGATGATGAGCCCAGATTCCGCGAAATGGCTTGAGGCCATGAAATCTGAGATAGGATCCATGTATGAGAACAAAGTATAGACTTTGATTGACTTGCTCGATGATCAGCAAGCCATGTTAAATAAATGGATCTTCAAGAGGAAGACGGACAATGATAGTAGTGTTACTATCTACAAAGCTCGACTTGTCACAAAAAGGTTTTCGACAAGTTCAAGGTGTTGACTACAATGAGATTTTCTCAACTGTAGCGATTCTTAAGTCTGTCCGAATCATGTTAGCAATTGCCACATTTTATGAAATCTGGCAAATGGATGTCAAAACTACATTCTTTAATGGATTTATTAAAGAAGAGTTGTATATGATGCAACCAGAAGGCTTTGTCAATCCTAAAGGAGCTAACAAAATGTGCAAGCTCCAACGATCCATCTATGGACTGGTGCAAGCATCTCGGAGTTGGAATAAACGCTTTGATAGTGTGATCAAAGCATATGGTTTTATATGCACTTTTGGAGAAGCCTGTATTTACAAGAAAGTGAGTGGGAGCACTACAAAGATTTACGATAAGTATATGTGAATGACATATTGTTGATCGGAAATAATGTAGAATTATTCTGCAAAGCATAAAGGAGTATTTGAAAGGAGTTTTTCAAAGGAAGACCTCGGTGAAGTTGCTTACATATTGAGCATCAAGATCTATTGAGATAGATCAAGACACTTGATAAGTTTTTTCAATAAGCGCATACCTTGACAAGATTTTGAAGTAGTTCAAAATGGAACAGTCAAAGAAAGAGTTCTTGCCTGTGTTACAAGGTGTGAGATTGAGTAAGACTCAAAACCCGACCACGGCAGAAGATAGAAAGAGAATGAAAGTCATTCCCTATGCATCGACCATAGGTTCTATAAAGTATGTCATGTCATGTACCGGATCTATTGCATACCCTACCACTAAGCTTGGCAAGGAGTACAATAGTGATCTAGGAGTAGATCATCGGACATTGGTCAAAGACATCCTTAGTGAGGACTAAGGAAATATTTCTCGATTATGGAGGTGATAAAGAGCCCGTCGTAAAGGGTTACGTCGATGCAAGTTTTAACACTAATCTAGATGACTCAATCTCAATCTGGATACATATTGAAAGTGGGAGCAATTAGCTAGAGTAGCTCCGTGCGAGCATTGTAGATATAGAAATTTGCAAAATACTCACGGCTCTGAATGTAATGAGACCCGTTGACTAAAATTATCTCACAAGCAAAACATGATCACACCTTAGTACTCTTTGGGTGTTAATCACATAGCGATGTGAACTAGATTACTGACTCTAGTAAACCCTTTGGGTGTTGGTCACATGTCAATGTGAACTATGGGTGTTAACCACATATAGATGTGAACTATTGATGTTAAATCACATGGCGATGTGAACTAGATTATTGACTCTAGTGCAAGTGGGAGACTGAAGGAAATATGCCCTAGAGGCAATAATAAAGTTATTATTTATTTCCTTATTTCATGATAAATGTTTATTATTCATGCTAGAATTGTATTAACCGAAACATAATACATGTGTGAATACATATACAAACACAAAGTGTCACTAGTATGCCTCTACTTGACTAGCTCGTTGAATCAAAGATGGTTAAGTTTCCTAGCCATAGACATGAGTTGTCATTTCATTAACGGGATCACATCATTAGGAGAATGATGTGATTGACATGACCCATTCCGTTAGCCTAGCACTTGATCGCTTAGTATGTTGCTATTGCTTTCTTCATGACTTATACATGTTCCCGTAACTATGAGATTATGCAACTCCCTGCTTACCGGAGGAACACTTTGGTGCTACCAAACGTCACAACGTAATCGGGTGATTATAAAGGAGTACTACAGGTGTCTCCAAAGGTACATGTTGGGTTGGCGATTTTGAGATTAGGTTTTGTCACTCCGATTGCCTGAGAGGTATCTCTGGGCCCTCTCGGTAATGCACATCACTATAAGCCTTGCAAGCAATGTAGCTAATGAGTTAGTTACGGAATGATGCATTACGTAACGAGTAAAGAGACTTGCGGTAACGAGATTGAACTAGGTATTGGATACCGACGATCGAATCTCGGCAAGTAACATACCGATGACAAAGGGAACAACGTATGTTGTTATGCGGTTTGACCGATAAAGATCTTCGTAGAATATGTAGGAGCCAATATGGGCATCCAGGTCCCGCTTATTGGTTATTGACCGAGAATAGTTCTAGGTCATGTCTACATAGTTCTCGAACCCGTAGGGTCCGCACGCTTAAGGTTTCGATGACAATTATATTATGAGTTTATGAGTTTTGATGTACCGAAGGAGTTCGGAGTCCCAGATGAGATCGGGGACATGACGAGGAGTCTCGAAATGGTCGAGACGTAAAGATCGATATATTGGACGACTATATTCGAGTTCGGAAAGGTTCCGAGTCATTCGGTATTTTTCGGAGTACCGGAGAGTTACGGGAATTCGCCGGGAGTATATGGGCCTTATTGGGCCATACGGGAATAGAGAAGAGAGGCCAAAGGAAAGAGGCATGCGCCCCTTCTGGTCCGAATTGGACAAGGGAGCAGCCCCTTTCCTTCTCCCTCTCCTCCTCTTTCCTTCTCTCCTACTCCAACAAGGAAAGGAGGAGTCCTACTCCCGGTGGGAGTAGGACTCCCCCTTGGTGCCTCCTCCCAGGCCGCCACCCTCCCTTGCTCCTTTATATACGGGGCAAGGGGCACCCCAAGACACAAGTTGATCTACGGATCGTTCCTTAGCCGTGTGCGGTGCCCCTTCCACCATATTCCACTTCGGTCATATCGTCATGAGCTTAGGCGAAGCCTCGCTACGGAGAAGTCATATCGTCATGAGCTTAGGCGAAGCCCTCGCCGGTGGAGCATCATCATCGCCACCACGCCGTCGTCTTGACGGAACTCATCCCCGACACTTTGCTGGATCGGAGTCCGGGATCGCCATCGAGCTGAACGTGTGCGTAACTCGGAGGTGCCGTGACGTTCGGTACTTGGATCGGTCGGATCGTGAAGACGCATTTACTACATCAACCGCGTTGTTATAACGCTCGCTTCGGTTCACGAGGGTACATGGACATACACTCTCCCCTCTCATTGCTATGCCATCACCATGGTCCTGTGTGTGCGTAGGAATTTTTTTTGAAATTACTACGTTCCCCAACAGTTTCTGTAATCGATAAACTTTAACAGGCTTAATGCCCGAGCACCTTTGGATCCGTAGGACGTTTATCCGAACTTGATTTTTCTTTTAACATGCTTTGCTTGCCTTCAAGAGAACTTTATTCTTTATCTCGGAAGATATTCCGTTGAAGCTCCGAAGGAGGAGGTAGCAGTCGACCTGCACCTCGTCAGCCTTTATGATTGGGATGGGCCGCACGTTGTACTTGTGGCGAAGCTCCGAAGGAGAAGGTAGCAGTCGACATGCACCTTATCGTCCTTGCGGATCCGGATGAATTCCTTACTTAGGCGAGCACTGGGCTGCAGCTAAGCCCCCGAGTGAGAGGTTTGCTCTCCACTCGGTAGGATTTTATTACTTAGGCGAGCACTGGGCTGCAGCTAAGCCCCCGAGTGAGAGGTTTGCTCTCCACTCGGTAGGATTTTATTACTTAGGCGCAGCACTGGCTGCAGCTAAGCCTCCCGAGTGGGAGGTTTGCTCTCCACTGTAGGATTTTTATTACTTAGGCGAGCACTGGCTGCAGCTAAGCCTCCTAGTGTGAGGTTTGCTCTCCACTCGGTAGGATTTCTATTACTTAGGCGAGCACTGGGCTGCAGCTAAGCCTCCGAGTGGGAGGTTTGCTCTCCATTCTGTAGGATTTTTATTACTTAGGCGAGCACTGGGCTGCAGCTAAGCTCCCGAGTGGGAGGTTTGAGGCGAATCCTTGGGCTGTTATAAGCCCCCGAGCGGGAGGCTGGCCCACCACTCGGTAGGGTTTGAATACTTAGGCGAGTACTTGGACTGCAGCTAAGCCTCCGAGTGGGAGGCTGGCTCGCCACTCGGTAGGATTTTGGAAACTTAGGCGAGTACTTGGACTGCAGCTAAGCCTCCGAGTGGGAGGCTGGCTCGCCACTCGGTAGGATTTTGGATACTTAGGCGAGTACTTGGACTGCAGCTAAGCCTCCGAGTTGGAAGCTGGCTCGCCACTCGGTAGGATTTTGGATACTTAGGCGAGTACTTGGACTGCAGCTAAGCCTCCGAGTGGGAAGCTGGCTCGCCACTCGGTAGGATTTTGGATACTTAGGCGAGTACTTGGACTGCAGCTAAGCCTCTGAGTGGGAGGCTGGCTCGCCACTCGGTAGGGTTTTGAATACTTAGGAGAAGCGGATTCGCAGCTAAGCCCCCGAGTGAGAGACTGGCTCGCACTCGGAAAGGATTTTTTTTACAAACTTAGGCGAATCGGATTCGCAGCTAAGCCACCCAATCGGGGAAATTCCAACAAAAAGCAATACTAATCACCGGGAGAATTATAACATTCTTGTCTTAGATAAACAAACTACAAAAGTACTTTTATTACATCTCAACCGAAAGTGAGTTTTAAGTGTAAAGGGCGGAGCAGCTCCGCGTTCAAGCTCGAGCTCGTCGATCTGGCGATCAACGTTGTAGAGATGATACGCCTCCGTTGTGGAGGACCCTCGTGACGATGAAGGACCTTCCCAAGTGGGAGCAAGCTTGTGTGGTTTCTGTTGATCCACTCGGAGGACCAAATCTCCCTCTTGGAAGGCTCGACTCTTCACATTTCTGGCATGGAATCGACGCAAGTCTTGGCTGATAGATAGTCGAGCGGATCAAGGCCATCTCTCTCCTCTTCCAAGAGGTCGATCGCATCTTGCCGGGCTTGTTCGCTTCCTCTTCTGAGTATAGCTCGACTCGAGGCGCATTGTGAAACAGGTCACTCGGCAGAACTGCTTCAGCTCCATAGACCAGGAAGAATGGAGTTCTCCCAGTCGACCGATTAGGAGTGGTCCTGAATCCCCAGAGAACTGATGGAAGTTCGTCGACCC
Source organism: Aegilops bicornis (assembly GCA_021605145.1). Lineage (NCBI taxonomy): Eukaryota > Viridiplantae > Streptophyta > Magnoliopsida > Poales > Poaceae > Aegilops > Aegilops bicornis. The sequence continues at coordinate 586,162,516 of CM038674.1, read as the reverse complement.
AAGCTCCTGCTGCGTGTTTGAGATCACGCATCAGCCGAGGTTTCAACCCTTTGAGAATGAGGCCGTTTGCACGTTCTGCTTGTCCATTCGACTGAGGATGAGCCACTGAAGCATAATCGACCCGCGTGCCTTGAGAGGCGCAGAAGGCTTTGAACTTGTCATTATCGAAGTTTGACCCATTGTCAGTGATGATGCTATGCGGAACTCCATATCTGAATATCAATTCTCTGATGAAACTGATAGCAGTGCATGCATCGAGGTTCTTGATGTGCTTGGCTTCGATCCACTTGGTGAACTTGTCGACTGCTACTAGAAAATGAGTGAAGCCGCTTCTGCCAGTTTTCAAAGGTCCAATCATGTCCAATCCCCAAACAGCGAAGAGCCAAACGAGTGGAATGGTCTTCAAGGCTGAGGCTGGCTTGTGCGACATGTTGGAATAGAACTGACATCCTTCACACTTGTCGACTATTTCTTTTGCCATTTCATTTGCCTTCGGCCAGTAAAATCCCGCTCGGTATGCTTTAGCCACAATAGTCCGAGAGGACGCATGATGGCCACAGTCCCCGAGTGGATATCCTCAAGAATTATCTCGACCTTCTTACGGCGTGATACACTTCTGGCCGACTCCAGTCGTGCTTTCTCTGTACAATTGTCCCTTGATTATTGTAAAGGCCTTGGATCGACGGACGATCTGTCGAGCCTCTTCTTCATTTTCTGGGAGCTCTTTCCAAAGGATATATGCGATGTACGGCACTGTCCAGTCGGGAGTGATGACCACAACTTCCATAATTAGGTTGACCACGGCTGGGACCTCAATTACAGTCGGATCATTGGCACTCTTTTGCTGCGGGGCTTCTTCTGTGAAAGGATCCTCCTATACTGATGGAGCATGAATGTGTTCCAAAAATACATCACTAGGAATGGCTTCCCTCTTGGACCCTATCTTCGCCAAATCATCCGCAGCTTGATTTTTCAGTCGAGGTATATGATGAAGCTCTAACCCCTCGAATTTCTTCTCCAAATTTTCTCATCAGACATTACAATAACCTGTCATAGCTGGGCTTCTGACATCCCACTCCTTCATCACTTGATTAACAACCAGATCTGAGTCACCATAAACCATAAGGCGACGGACGCCGAGTGAAATGGCCATGCGCAACCCATACAGGAGTGCTTCATATTCTGCTTCGTTGTTGGAAGAATCAAAGTGAATCTGGAGAACATACTTGAGCCTATCTCCTCGGGGGGAAACCAATACAACCCCTGCACCATAACCATTCAGCATCTTGGAACCGTCGAAAAACATAGTCCAAAGGTTCGAGTGAACTTGGGTCGGAAGCTGCTGTTCACCCACTCGGCGAGGAAATCTGCTATTGCTTGGGACTTGATGGCTTTCTTAGCCTCGAATTTGATATCAAGGGAAGGAGTTCAATTGCCCATTTTGCCACTCGACCAGTTGCATCTCTCGTTATGAAGAATTTCCGACAAAGGCGTCACCGACGATCGTAATGGAATGATCGAGAGAAATAATGAGCAACCTTCTTCGTGGTCATATAGATCCCATAAACAAGCTTCCGATAGTGAGGGTATCTTTGCTTTGATGGGGTCAAGATGCTTAAAGATAATAAACTGGGCGTTGAACTTTGAAGGCTTTTCCTTCTTCTTCCCGCCGACCGTAAGTACGGCAGTCGACGACTTGTCCGATGGCTGCAATGTAAGCAGCAAAGGCTCCTTGCTGATTGGAGCAAGAAGCACCGGCTGGGTGGAGAGCAGAGCTTTGAGCTCTGCGAACGCTGCATCGCCTTCTAGAGTCCACTCGAACTTGTCCGACTTCTTCATCAATCAGGCATGTAGGCAATGCCTTTTCACCGAGGCGAGAGATGAATCGACTTAAAGCGGCCAAGCATCCAAAGAAGTTTTCGGACATCGCGGCACACGCGACAGGCGCTTCATTCGAGTATGGTGCCAACCTTTTCGGGTTAGCATCGATTCCTCGCCGTAAACGAAAACCGAGTAACTTTCCACCGGGGACTCGAATGTACACTTTGATGGGTTAAGCTTGATATCATACCTCCCGAGATTGGCAAATGTTTCAGCAAGGTCACCAACAGGTCGGAACCCTTTTGTGACTTGACCACTATATCATCCATGTACGCTTCCACATTCCGACCGATTTGAGTGAGCAAACACTTTTGAATCATCCTCATGAATGTGGCTCCGCATTCTTGAGACCGAATGGCATGGTGACATAACAAGCACCCAAATGGAGTGATGAACGCTGTTTTAATCTCATCGGGTCCATACAGACGGATCTGATGGTACCCGGAATAGGCGTCTAAAAAAGACAACCTCTTGCATCCCGCAGTTGAGTCGACTATTTGGTCGATGCGAGGAAGAGGGAAATGATCTTTCGGGCAGGCCCGATTGATATGCTTGAAATAAATGCACATGCGCAACGACTTGTCTTTCTTGGGGACCATGACAACGTTGGCGAGCCACTCAGAGTGGTAGATCTCTCGGATGAACTCCGCAGCTAAGAGCCGAGCCACCTCCTCGCTAAAGGCCTATCTCTTCTGTATGGAGGACCTCCGAAGAAACTCTTTAACTGGTTTGAATTTTGGGTCGACTCAGTAGGCGATGCTCAGCCAGCCCACAGGAAGGCATGTCGTGAGCTTCCATGCAAAGATGTCCCAGTTCTCACGGAGGAACTGGATGAGCGCTTCTTCCTATTTTGAGTCGAGTGTTGTTGAAATGTTGGTCGGAGCAGCGTCGGGATCAGTCGGGTGAATGCGAACCTGTTTCGTCTCGCCAGACCGAATCTTGACTCCGTGGCGGGCTTCTTAGCTCGCAACAAATCACTCGGATCTGCAGTTTTACGATACTCTTGTAGCTCTACCATCGCTAACCGAGCATCGGCGATCTTAGAGCCTTTCTGGAAGCACTCTTCAGCCTTCTTCCGATTGCCCGTGACAGTGATCACGCCCTTGGGACCAGGCATCTTTAGTTTAAGATACACGTAACATGGTCGGGCCATGAAACGTGCATAAGCTGGTCTCCCTAGAATAGCGTGATAAGCGCTCTGGAAGTCCACGACCTCGAAGGTCAACCTTTCTTTCCGGAAATGCTTTGAATCACCAAAAACTACATCAAGAGCAATTTGGCCGAGTGACTCGGCCTTCTTTCCGTGAATGACCTGCGGAAGCTCATGTTATCGTAATGAGTCCGGACATCGGAATGCCCATCCCTTTCAACGCCTTCACAGATAATATATTCAAACCACTACCACCATCCATCGTGACTTTGGTCACCGAAAGTGCCTTCGACAACCGGGTCGACCACTCAATGCTTGCCTCCCACGGGTGGCAATGTGCGCCGGGTGATCGACCGGGTCGAATGTGATGGCGGTCCGGGACCATTTTCGATAATTGGGAGTCACGGAGCAACCAAGTTTACTTCCGATTGATAACCTTCAATCGACTTTTGCTTTCGACATCAGCAAAATCATCAGGATGGAATTGACACAGGGATATCCACCATCATCGTCATCTCTATCCTCAACTTTGTCTGCCTCCTTATCCTTGTCCTTGGGCTGTTTCCCTTGGAACCGCTGAATCAAGAGCCGACAACTGTCGAGTGGTATGTTTCGGGTAAATGAGTTTACCCTCTTCATCTTTCTTTGTATGAATATGACATGGTAAATCCAACACGCTGCTCCCATCCCGATCTTTCACCTTCTTAGGGTTCCAAGGACCCTTGGGTTTCCGATTGAACTTTCCCGGGTCACCGCCAAGGCCTCTCCAGGAGCCGCTGGCTCGGCTTTGCGCTTCTGCTTCCGACTGGAATTTCCTCCGCCGGTCTCATTGGCGGCAGATTTATATTTGCCACTCCGAAGTCGGTCCTCTTCTTCACCATTTGCATATTTGGTGGCAATCTCCATCATCCGACTCAGGGTCATATCTCCGGTTCGACCAAATTTCAAACTTAATTCTCTGTTCTTGACGCCTTCCTTGATGGCACAGACTGCCTGGTGATCAGACACATTCTCCATTGTGTGGTGCAAAGTGATCCACCTCTGGATATAATCTCTCAAGGTTTCACTCGACTTTTGCACGCACGACTGCAACTCTGTCAAACCCGCCGGTCGTTTGCAAGTTCCTTCAAATGTCCTGACAAACACTCGGGCAAGATCTTCCCAAGTGTAAATATCTTTGGGTGCTAATCGATTCAACCATGCCGGGCTAAACCCTCCAACATAAGAGGTAAATGCTTCATGGCTACCTCGTCGTTGCCACCGCCGATCTGAATCGCCACTCGGTAATCTTCAAGCCAGTGTCGCTTGGATTCTCCAAAGGAACTTGTCGACTCCGATCGCCAACCCGGGTTGGGGAATCACCGCAGCCCACGATGGCTCTGGTGAAACACTCGTCCCGAGACATGGACTCTACTACCGAAGGAACATCTCTATCATGGCCGTCTCGGTGAGCTCGCTCCTCGCCAACCAAACCTTGAACAATAATGGATCTCGCATCAAAGCACGGTTCCACAGGGTCGACCGGAACTTTGTCCAAAGACTGCTCGGGCGTCTATCATCCTGCTGCCGAGGAGCATATGATCCACCCCTTGGGGGAGGGGTGGGCACTCGACGTCGATCGTTGCGATTGAATCGGTGCTCATACTGCTCGCGGCCCTTGTATTGATCATCACGCCGGCCTCCACGTTCCTCACGCCTTGGGGGCGATCTTGGACTATGGGCCGACTGGACTGAATTCGCAGCAACGGATCGGCTGTGAACCCTGTTCCGCGACTGGGATACCACTGAGTTTTGATCTCCTGCCGCCCGGAGCAAATCCCTGATTTGCTGCAAACCTCTACCGCCTCCGATCGAAGGCTGAATTGATTCTGCTATACAGCGATAGCTGCTAAATTCTGAATCGGAGTTCGATATACCGGTCGGCGGTTGAAAGAGTCTGGCGTCGATCGATTCTCGAACCCTCGGTCACAGACGCTCATCCGATTACTCGCTGAAGATTCTCCGGTCGAGTGCGCTCAGCCAGGTTAATGGCTGCGCATCCTCCAAGGCGCGGCCTCGGGGTTTCTCCAACGATAGGAGTGTGAAGTGCATCCATGTTCCGACGACGAAGCTCCTCCCTCTGGAGCGAAGTGAGGGGCTCGGGCAAGTACTCTTCGTGGGCTTGCGCCGGATCGCCTCCACCGCCACCTTCATTGGTGCGGGTGAATCCAGGGGGACTGCGTGGTCCATCGACCATCAGAACCTCTGCCGCCGGGTCACTGCTATCGCATTCGGACGCGGTCTCTACGGAGCCAGTCGAACAGGCCGTAGAGAGATTCGTCGGGCTCGATCGTCGCGACTTGGGGGATGGCCGACTGGCGGGCCACCGCGTGCCTCACCCACCGCTGAAGCCTCGACCGACCGGAACGCTTGCGCCGGTGGGAGACTGGGAGTGAAGACGGCGCAGGAGCCGACCCATACTGGGTTGACGGTTGCCGCAGGAGGACACCGCGGACACACGCGCGAAAGTGCGTCGCCCCGCGGGTGGGGAGCGCGTCCACGTCGATTGGAACCTCCTGAAGCCAAGCGGAGTCGTCGGCGACGAACGTGAGCGCACCGAGACGGATCTCGTGGCCGTCGACCAGAACTCCACCTGAAACCATGATGCCGGAGATCGTGAGAATCCCAACTTCTCCAACAATTCGCTAGAACACCTGCCCCACGGTGGGCGCCAACTGTCGTGGTTCTAAGTCTGACAGTAGAATGGGGGGTAGGTATGGAGAGGCAAGATCCTAGCTATGGAGTAGTTGTATACGCAAGGGATTTATGAGTTCATGCCCTTCTCGGAGGAAGTAACAGCCCTACGTCTCGGAGCCCGGAGGCGGTCGACTGGATTATATGTGTATGTGTTACAGGTGCGAACCCTTCTACCGTGGAGGGGGTGGCTTATATAGAGTGCGCCAGACCCTAGCCAGCCCACATAGTAGAGGGTTTAAGGTACATTAAAGCTAGGCGTTACTGGTAATGCCTTACATAAAGTGTCATTAAGGTCATAAAGACTATTTAACTACAGACCATTTGGACACCGAGTGGCTCTTGGACTCTTGGTGGTCGAGTGGGTCTTCATAGTCGAGTGCCTTTGAATCTGTCGAGTGGAAGCCTACCAGGTCGACTGGAAGGCTGCTTCTCTTGTGAATGTCCTTGTGGAGGGTATCCTTGGGCAGGTCCATGACCCTACCCCAGGTACATGACTTCATGAGCCAAGCCTGTTAAAATGGCCGAATCCAGGCCGGTGATAGACTTCATATCAGGGGTAGTGCACCGTTACGGCGTCCCCCACAGTATCATCACTGATAACGGCACCAACTTCATGGCCGATGAGGTCAAATTATGGTGCAAAAACATGGGCATCAAGCTCGATTACGCCTCAGTCTATCACCCTCAAACCAACGGTCAAGTCGAGCGAGAAAATAGTCTAATCATGAGCGACATTAAACCCAGACTAGTGCGGTCCCTCAAGGAATCTAACACGCCTTTGGGTTGAGGCTTCGACTCCGTACTCACGGGGCTGCGGACCACGCTGAATAGTACTACCGGATTCACACCATTTTTTTGGTGTACGGAGCAGTTGCTGTCTTGCAGTGCGTCATAATTCATGACTCACCTCGCGTGCGCATGTATGAAGAAAGATAAGCCGAGCTCGATCGGCAGGACAGTTTGGACGCATTGGAGGAGGAGCGCGACGTGGCAAAAGCTTGTTCCGCATTTTTATCAACAACAGGCTCGAAGATATCAAAGCAGGGAAGTACGGGCCAAAGCTTACAACATTGGCGACCTAGTTCTCGCTCACGGACAAGAAAAGGACAAACTCAAGCCCAAATGGGAAGGTCCCTTCACCATCGACCAGGTCCCGACCGGCGGAGCATACCGTCTGTGAAACGCATCGGATAACCGACTCGAGCGAACCCATGGAACGCAGCCCGTCTCACGAAGATTCTACGCCTAAGCGCCCGGACTCGAGTTTGTCTCCTTCCTCCGTCCACATTTTCTATTTTTGCTGTCTTTTATTTCTCTCCTTCCTCCTCCTTCTTGAAGCCTTTAGAGGCTCGTTTAGCGCTTTGTTCAAGCACATACTTGACGCTACTGTCCGCTCATTATACCCGGGGCTTATTTAATGAAGCTTATTTATACGGGCTTCATGCCCAACACATGTGTCAAACTTCCGCATGTACCTTTTACTCACCATTATATGCATCGATATGACTTAAGTTTTGGCCAAGCTGGGTTGCTGGCTCTGTGCTTACCCCTACGTTCCCGATTGTTCGGCTAGGTGGTAAAGGGAGCACCTCTGCGATTATTACTGCCGGGTCAGCGGATGTGTACCTCGGTAGGTGAAGCCAAAAGCTAGCGTTCTTAAGGGAATATTCGGTCGGTGAACTGAAAGATGATTTTTAACTATTTATCCATTTGCCCCCAGATGATTTTCTGCTTTCTTAGCAGTTTAGACATGCACTTTAGGGCATGCCTCCCAGGGAAAGGAACCCTTAACGGAACTACTCTCCCTGGAAGATGTTTCTTACTATCCATGTAATATAACATAACTAGTTGGGCACTTGTCTGATACAGCAATAATGACCCCTACGCCTTGTCTCCATGCATGCCCCGGTTCTTACATAACCGCGAGGGTATTCGGACACACTCCGGACTATTGGGTCCCGAGGTCGAAGCGAAAAGGTCCGCTATGACAAACGATTTACAATCCGGCTAGAAGACATTTTTCATGTCATATTCAATTACATAGTCAACTCGACTAATTGTATTCCTCCTCAATGCCATCTAATAGGCAATCTAATTTACAATCTTGCTTTGGGAATACTTGGCGGCCAATTCTACTTGGCCGTACACTAAGCTTACAGGATCTCCTTCCAATCCGCCCCACAGGTCCGACCTCGGCCATGTGGTTTGGGTCAACAACCGTGTACCGCGTCTTTACCATGGCCCAGACTCCTGGCGCCTTTGACGGCAGGCCGATATCTTCCATAGTCGAAGCGCCGCCCGTGCTCCTTGAAGCCGCTCGCCAGCTCCCCAATGCCTTCGGGCAGGGAGATAGATGGCCACAAGGCACAGGCGACGCCTCTCATCACCTGCCGAACTTCGTTATCGCAGGTACACGCAGTTCGGAAGAAGATCACCCGAATAATCGGGCATCTCCTCCTCAGGACGACCTGTGAGCAAACCTACATACCTGTTTATGTTAGTCGCCTTCCTCGCCGAACTCTTTCAAAGTTCGTTTATGCTCTTCCTGAAAATGCCGCGACGTAGCCGTCGATTCTCCTTTATGAGTCGCATAACTGGGCACGAACATCCTTTAGTTCCTCACCCAGTTGGGTGTTGGCATCTTGGAGGTTATTTTTCTCCTGCCGCACCCTCGTAAGCACGCTCTCGCCGGCCTTTAGCTGGCGCAGGAGCTGTTGCTTGTCCGGATCCATCCCAACGCTATCTGCAATGTTAATGTTATATTTATGCACACGCCGCACTTTGCGAAACTACTTCTACTTTGAAGGGCATATATTACCAGAGGGAGTCTTCATGGCTTCCCCGGTCGCGGCCAGTGCGGCTCAAGTTGGGCCTTGCACTCTTCAAGCTCCTAGGACAAACGGGTATTCTTTTCGGTAAGAACCCGCATTCCAAATGATCCTTAAATCAGTTATCCTAACAATTTTAAGTCTCGGGGCTCTTGGCATATATAATCACAAAATTCCTTACCCGTATGTCTTTCACATACTGCTCCGTGGCTCGCTAGGCCATCTTGAGCAGCACGGAGGTGCGCTTCTCCCGAACTAAAGGCGTCCAACGCCTCTTGGGAGAAACATGCGTCACGTAGAATAGTCCGTGGCGCCTATGATTCATGGCGCTCTCCACCTCCGACTTGGTGGCGGACGATGCAGTCGGCATCCTCCGTTGGAGGAGCATCCGACGCACGCCTCGTGTTTGTAACCCCTTCCGGACTCGGCTTTTGAGCCTGGTTGGCGGAGGTCCGATTGGCAACTTCTCCGGACTCGATCAGCGAGTGCTCTTTTTCTGAAAACCACGGCGTCGAGCCGCCCAGAACCTCTCCTTAAAACATGATGGCACATCATACCGCTGCGGCGACGTCTCGAGTCGCATCGCACTTCTTTCCGCTTCTTTGGGCCGAGCTGCCTTGTTGGGCGGGCCGCGAGGCTCGGCTTCCCGTTCAAGGCACCCCTGCGAAACACCATCAAATACGTGGTGATTAGAAGTAAAGCACGGGTGGGTCATGGTATCCGGACTTGATCACGGTTACAGGAGGCCGGAAATAATCCAGGGTAGTCGGCCGTAATGGCAACCAAAGCATTGTCGATGCTAAGTTGGTGGAACACCCCGTCGATCAACTCCACCTTTATATCCGGGTCCTCTTCGGAGGCCGGGTCGAGGGACTGTTCTGGATCCTCGGGTTGTGGGGGCGGGCTGTGTATTTCTCCATGGCCCGGCGCAGTTCCTGCATAGAAACCATGAAATGAAATATTTAGCCACGGGAACATGGATCGGACAGGCCACAAAGATATTTGCTTACCCAACTTCGAGGATTATTCGAAGAAAACCCGTTCGATGGACTGACGCGAGAAAATCCTCCACTTCCCCTTTGTACATGGCGGACAAGGTCTTCACCAGTTCGGTGACCGATCCCGCCCTTTGCGGCCATGGCGGGTGGCATCGCCCTCCCCGTTGAAGTCCCACATGGGTGGCCCCTATATTGGGCGGCTGCACTCCTCATAATGCAGATTGCCATGACTCCAATCATGGTCAATCCGGCATGAGACAAGAATCTTATTCGGCTCATCAAGTAAAGGACGTCGGTCATTTTCCCTCCTGGGGCTCCGGGCGCCAGCTTAGGCGCTTCTTGAGGAGCGTCGCTAAACTCCTAAGGCCGATCCGAACAGGATCCGCAATGGACGTCCTCCATGTAAAACCATTCCGAGGGCCAGTCCTCGGATGCCTTCTTTGGGGTTCCGGATAAGTATCTGGTCCCGGCGATGCGCCATAGTTCGGCTCCGCCCACTTGATATATTGACCCTTCGTGAGAACGAGGCACAAGGCAGAACAATCTCTTCCACAGAGCGAAATGGGCCTCAACGCCCAGAAACAGCTCGCAAAGGGCCACAAAGCCCGCTATATGCAAAATGGAGGCAGGCGTAAGGTTGTGCAGCCGAGGTCAGAGAACTCCGAAGCCCGGAGAAACGGATGGATTGGAAATCCGAGTCCTCTCATTAGGTAAGAGATGAAGCATACCCACTCTCCCTTAGAGGGATCAGGGACGCGCTCCGCCTGCTTCCCGCCCTTATAAGTGGCGAGTCCGGAACGCACCGGAACCATGAAGGCCGGGAGAAGGAATCCCTTGGTTTGGAGCACCACCAATTCGTTGTGCGGGACTGAGGATCTCCCCCAATCTCCGGGCTGAGGGCTGGGAACGCGAGAGGAGGAGCCGCGTCGACTGTCCATGGTGGAGTGGGTTTTTTGTCAAAGGCACTCTGATGAAGGCTCGCGATGGGAGGATGGAGTGTTCCGGATCTGGATCCCGTCTCTTTATAGACGGCTCATTTGCACAACAAGGGGGTAAATGTAAAGATACCCTCACTTTTCACATTAGATTCGACACGTGGAAGATGGCCATTATTGGGCGTGGAAGCCGAGAAGCGCGATATTCACAAGAAAGCCGGACACTATTCAACATAGGATTCGGAGGGGAACCCGCCTTGCAATGCCGAAGACAATCAACACGCCGGACTTATCATCATTGAAGCCTGGTTCGGGGGCTACTGAGGGAGTCCTGGACTAGGGGGTGTCCGGATAACCGAACTATCATCTTTTGCCGGACTCCTGGACTATGAACATACAAGATTGAAGACTTCGTCCCGTGTCCGGATAGGACTTTCCTTGGTGTGGAAGGCAAGCTTGGCGATACAGATATGTAGATTTCCTACCATTGTAACCGACCCTGTGTAACCCTAACCCTATTCGGTGTCTATATAAACCGAAGGGTTTTAGTCCGTAGGACGAACAACAATCATACCATAGGCTAGCTTCTAGGGTTTAGCCTCTCTGATCTCGTGGTAGATCTACTCTTGTACTACCCATATCATCAATGTTAATCAAGCTAGAGTAGGGTATTACCTCCATCGAGAGGGCCCGAACCTGGGTAAAAACATCGTGTCCCTTGTCTCCTGTTACCATCCGCCTAGACGCACAGTTCGGGACCCCCTACCCGAGATCCGCCGGTTTTGACACCGACAGCGGGAAAGTGAATGCTCTTTATTCTTCCTTGTCTCACTCCACTATTTTCACCGTAACAAAGGCTAGTCAAGAAAGACTCATACTCAGCCTTTGGTGGCTCATCAAGCGAACCCAAAAATGGGAGTTTGCAATGGTAAGCAAAATCCTCCAGTGGGATAGTAAATGGTTCATCATAAAGCATAAAAGACACCCTAGACTCACGTGGAAAATATTTAAATCCTTTGACAAATGATTCAGTGAGAAGTTGTTGTTGTTCACACTTATCTGAAAGGTAGGGACCGAGGCCAGCATTGTGAACATATTTCTCAAATTCCTCCTTGATGCCCACACGCACCATATAGTCATCGCAAGGCCATAAGCATGTTTTGGTGGCGGCATCTCGCGTTGAACTTTCACTTGGTTCAACATAAGACCAGCGAGCAGAACTGTCACTAGAAGACGCCCCCGAGGATCGTCTCCTCGAAGAACTCCTTCCAAATAGGTTCATCATGTCCGCGTACAATTTTCAAGCAACAATCCCCCGAAACAATTTCAGAAACGGAGCTTCGAGCAAAGAAATCGAAATCCGCGGGTTTGAGCTCAAGAAGACGGGAGAGAGAGCAATGGTGATTTTTTTTAAAGGTGAGTGATGATGTGGGCTAAAGAGATAAGTGAGCGGGCCCATGATAGGTCTCCAACGTATCTATAATTTTTGATGTTCCATGCTATTATATTATCTGTTTTGGATGTTTAATGGGCTTTAATATGCTCTTTTATATTATTTTTGAGACTAACCTATTAACCGGAGTCCGAGTGCTAGTTTCTGTCTTTTTGCCTATTTTAGTGTTTCGCAGAAAAGGAATACCAAGCGGAATCCAAACGAAATGAAACCTTCGCGATGATCTTTCTTGGAACAAACGCAATCCAGAAGACTTGGAGTTGAAGTCTGGAACTCCGCGAGGCATCCACGAGGCAGGAGGGCGCGCCCAGGGGGTAGGCGCGCCCCCACCCTCATGGGCCCCACAGAGCTCCACCGACGTACTTCTTTCGCCTATATATACTCTTATACCCTAAAAACATCCAGGAGAGCCATGAAACCACTTCTCCACCGCCGCAACCTTCTGTACCCGTGAGATCCCATCTTGGGGCCTTTTCCTGCGATCTGCCGGAGGGGGAATCAATCACGGAGGGCTTATACATCAACACCATAGCCTCTCCGATGAAGCGTGAGTAGTTTACCATAGACCTTCGGGTCCATAGTTATTAGCTAGATGGCTTCTTCTCTCTCTTTGATTCTCAATACAAAGTTCACCTCGATGTTCTTGGAGATCTATTCGATGTAATACTTTTTGCGGTGTGTTTGCCGAGATCCGATGAATTGTGGATTTATGATCAAGATTATCTATGAATATTATTTGGTTCTTCTCTGAATTCTTATATGCATGATTTGATATCTTTGCAAGTCTCTTCGAATTATCGATTTAGTTTGGCCTACTAGATTGATCTTTCTTGCAATGGGAGAAGTGCTTAGCTTTGGGTTCAATCTTACAGTGTCATTTCCGAGTGATGAGGGGCAACAAAGGCACGTATTGTATTGTTGCCATCGAGGATAAAAGATGGGGTTTATATCATATTGCTTGAGTTTATCCCTCTACATCATGTCATCTTGCTTAATGCGTTACTCTGTTCTTATGAACTTAATACTCTAGATGCATGCTGGATAGCGGTCGATGTGTGGAGTAATAGTAGTAGATGCAGAATCGTTTTGATCTACTTGACACGGACGGGATGCCTATGTTCATGATCATGCCTAGATATTCTCATAACTATGCGCTTTTATATCAATTGCTCGGCAGTAATTTGTTCACCCACCGTAATATATGCTATCTTGAGAGAAGCCACTAGTGAAACCTATGGCCCCCGGGTCTATTTTACATCATATAAGTTTCCGATCTACAATTCTAGTTTCCTATTTATTTTATTTTGCAATCTTTACTTTCCAATCTATACAACAAAAATACCAAAATAATTATCTTATTATCTTTATTAGATCTCACTTTTGCGAGTGACCGTGAAGGGATTGACAACCCCTTTATCACGTCGGTTGCAAGGTTCTTGATTGTTTGTGAAGATACTAGGTGACTTGCGTGTAATCTCCTACTGGATTGAAACCTTGGTTCTCAAAAACTGAGGGAAATACTACGCTACTTTGCTGCATCACCATTTCCTCTTCAAGGGAAAATCAACACATGCTCAAGAGGTAGCAGCCCACGTGGGGACCACAACCCACCAGGGCGCGCCTGGGGGTCCTGGCGCGCCCAGGTGGGTTGTGCCCACCTGGTGCACCTCCCTCTGGTATTATTTTCACCAAAAATTCTTAAATATTCAGAAAAAAATCATATAAAATTTTCACGCCATTCTGAGAACTTTTTATTTTTGGGTCATTTTTTATTGCACGGAAAATTTAGAAAACAGACAAAACATGGCATTTTATTTTAGTTAACTAATAAAAATTGAGAATAAAATGTAGGGACAGAAGTTAGTGCTTACTAAATTCATCAACTTCATATCGTTCAAAAATGATTCATTAATAAGGTTGATCAGGTCTTATTAACAACCACTTTCTATTAGCATGAAACCGGAGAACTTTTCTAAATCACTAAGTTACCTCAATGGGGATTTGCATTTCCCCAACAATAAGCATTTCATATTTCTTTTTGACAGTATGTAAAGTGTAAGTGCATCTAGTGCCACCCCTAGTTGGTTTTGGAGTATTGACGACAAACCTGGTTGAGGGACTAATGTGTTTGTGAGAATTGCAGGATAACACAGGTAGTAGTCCCTCATTGATTCGGTTTACCTACCGGAGATGACCCCTAAAAATGTATGAAGACATTGAAGACAATGGTGGTATGTGAACATATTCACATTGAAGACTATGACAAGAGAAGACATTGCGTGAAGACTATGGAGCGCGAAGACTTAGTTGTTTTGTTGTTTCCTTTTCTTCTTTGTTGATTCATAGGAACCACCGTATTGTTAAGTGGGGTCCCGATGAACAAAGTCGAGTGGTAGTGATGCTCAACCAAAATCCTATGTCTTCGAGCGAAGACAATGAGAGCAAATCTTATCCAGAGCTGGATGAGTCAGCTTTACTTGTAGCCCAAGTCAAGCTGCCGCGTGTGTTTGAAATATGATCATTGGAACACGTGTCAGTTCCTTAGTGACCCAGGGTCATTTCGGACCAATCAGGCCGGGTTGCCTAGTGGCTATAAATAGCCCACGCCCTACACCATAAATTGTTGGCTGCTCAGAGTTAGTGCATGGCTTTTGTAGTTTGAGAGCAACCCCGAAGCTTTTGAGAGAGAGAAATCCTTGCGAGGACAAAGCCCAAACACCCAGAGCCAAAGAGTGTTAGGCATCACTGAAGTCTTTCTGTCCGCGTGACCTGAAGACTTGTTACACTTGAGGTGTGTGAATCCTCCAGTCGGTTAGGCGTCGCGTTCTCAGCATCCAAGAGTCATTATGGATCGCCGGTGAACGAAGTATGTGAAGGCTTGGAAGTCTACCTTGAAGACTTACCAGAGTGATTGGGAGAGGACTGGATGTCCTTAGCTCAAGGGGAATAAGGTGAAGACACGGTCTTCTGAGTTAAATCTCAGCCTCCCTAACCAGACGTACAGTTGTCACAGCAACTGGAACTGGTCCAACAAATCCTTGTCTTCGCCAAGTGACTGGTTCTATCGTCTCCCTCTCTTTATTTACAGTTTGTCTTCGTGAAGTCATTGCCTGTTTGCATTACCTATTTGTCTTCACTGTGTGTCTACTATCGTTGTTTGGCTTCATACCATCTTCCATCCTGATCCTTACTACCTAGCTGCTATTAGTCTTCGTGCTTTCACGTCATTGCATACTTGACTATGGCTTGCTTAGTGTAGTTTACCTTCCGCTGCATATCAATAGGTTCATTTCTATTGTTTGTCTTCGAAACTCTCATGTTTTGAAGACTTCCATAAAATTCGCCTATTCACCCCCACTCTAGTCGATAACTAGCACTTTCAATTGGTATTAGAGCAAGGTACTCCCTTGTTCCGTGTGATTCGGTTTAACCACCTGGAGTTTTAGCTATGTCGACTGCAGGGATAATCAAAGTCTCCGCTGCTTGCCCCGTCTTCGATGGAACTCAATATCCCTACTTGAAGAATAAGATGCGCATGCATCTTGAAGCCATTGATGTCGATCTCTGGTATGTCGTCAAGAATGGCGTTCCCAAGATCGGTGAAGGTGTCACCGCTGCTGATGTCAAGAAGTTCGTTCAACTGTATTCTACTGCCAAGAACATCATCTATGGTCATCTGACCAAAGGACAGTATGGCCGTGTGAGTGCTCTGGCTTCGAAGCTAGTCCGGGACTGGCTCTCCAAGGTCAATGAAGGCGTCTCTACCCAGAGAGATCAAAGGATCAGTGTTCTTCGCAACCTCTTCAACCGCTTCAAGAGAAACGACAATGAGAATGTCCAGCTCACGTTTGATCGCCTCACTGACATCACAAATGAGCTTAAATGCGCCGGGCGCCATCGAGATCACCAAGCATGAAATTGTCAAGACACTGCTGAGATCACTTGACAGCTCATTTGACACCCTTGCCCTGATGATTCAAGAATGCCCTGACTTCAAGACACTCGATCCGTCTGACATACTTGAGAGGCTCAACACACATGAGTTCCAGCTATCTGAGAAAAGAGATATCTATGGTCCCAACTATGGCCAAACTCGTGCTTTGAAGGCAAAAGTTGTTTCCTCATCTGAAGAAGAATCATTGCAGTTACGGTGATCCACGAAGACATTGGAAAGGAGCTTGCTATGCTTGTGAAGAAGTTCCAGAAGTTCACTAAGAAGAAGGGCTTCAGAAAGTCTTCACGATCTAGCTCAAGAAATGATGAAGCTACCACTCATGACTACAAGAAGAGAACATGTCACAAGTGCAAGAAACCTGGACACTATATCTCGGAATGTCCACAGTTGGAAAATGAGAACAAGAAGAAGAAGAAGAAGAGCAAGGAATATGATTCTGATGACGAGAAGAAGAAGAAATCCTCAAAATCTTCTTCCAAGTCTTCGTCCAAGTCTTCATCACACAAGAAGAGCTCATCTGGCAAGGCTCGTGCTTTTGTTGGCAAGGAGATGGATTCAGAGGAGGAGTCTGCTTCTGAGGAGGCGGAGGTGGAGTCTGAGGAGGAGTCCGACTCTGGCGTTGCAAGTTTGGCTCTAGCTACAGCCTACGTTGCCAAGTCCATCTTCAACTGAAGACAATGGCCCCGTCAACAACGCTGAAGCTAATGACAAGGACGACTCTGCTCCCACCTACTGCTTCATGGCACGTGTTGCCAAGGTAAAATCACGCGATGCTTACTTTCAATCATCAAGTGAAGATGACTCTGATTGTGAATCCAAACCCAGCTACAAAACACTTGCTAAAACTGCAACTAAACAACAGAAAGCTATGGAACATACTCAAAAACTGTTAGACAAAAGCGATGACCTTTTGGACGCTGAAATGACCCGTTCTCAGTCCTTAATTGAAGACATAAAAAATCTTCATGTCAAGTACCAGGAACTTGAAAGTCGTCATGAAACGCTCTCAACCACTCATGAAAAGCTCTCCTATGATTATCTTCAAAGGAAGCAAGAGCTTGATAAATTGAGAGCGGCTCATGAAGATCTTCAAACAGAGAATGAGTCACTTCGTGCTCAACAGATCAGTTCCGCTCAGGAAGGATTTGAACGACCATGTCTAAAATGCCTTGAGTGTGATAACATTACTTCTGTTGCTGAATGTTCTACTGCTGCTAGTGTTGCAATATCTTCAACTGCTGATGTGGTAACTAACCCCTCTGTTGAGGATACCACTACTATTGCTGATGAAAATGCTAGGTTGAAGACATTGCTTGAAACAGGGATGTACAAAAGTCTCAAAGGGCATCAGACACTGTGCGATGTCCTCAAAAAGCATATTCTGAACCGAAACCCTAGGAAAGAGGGTGTTTGGTTCAAGAGGAAAATGAATGTTGATGGCTCCTACTCGAAGCCTGAGCAGTACCCCAAAACCACATGGGTTGCTGCAAAGGGACCTTCAGTGGACCCATCCACCTTATCTGGCTTCACTTGTGCTAACCCTATTATCATTGATGAATCCTTTGATGCAAACTATAAACTGTTTAAGAATCAGAATGGTGAAGTGTTTGCCAGGTATATTGGTACTAACTGCAGGAATGGGCCACCTATGAAGAAGATCTGGGTTCCCAAAAGTTGTCTTGAGAATCTTCCTGTGAATGTCATCATGACACCACCTGGGAAGAAGACAAATCCCAGACCAAAGGCTTCATATGGTCCAAAGGCTTCATACAGACAGATGACTCACCTGAGTTACCCTAACGCCAATATTTTGCAGGGAAATCATACTCAGACTTATGAATATGAGCGTGTTTCTTCAAACTGCTATGTTCATAAAACTAAGAACTTTTCTGCTTATTCATATGAGTATCATTCATCTCCATAAGGCTATTTTCTAGGGCTCCAAAGCCGAAGTTCTCGAATGCTGCACTTAGACTCATTGCTTCTAAGCCACCCTGAAGATGTGGGTGGTTAAGAAGAATTAACTTTCTTTTGCAGGGAAAGGTCTCCAGCCGAAAATCAAAGACGTCTGATGCTATTGCTGGGGACCTAAAACATCTTGTAGGGCGCAAGATCAAATGCCCAAATGGTCTCACTATGTATTTTGTTCCTAAATCGTTTTCCAATCATCCTATCAGTCCTACTCTTGATCTGAGCTTTGATAGTCCTCTTGCCCGTCAAATGTTTATGCTTCACAATACTCTTGGTGAAGCCTATCCCCCTAACTGTACTGTAGGGTATGACACCTCATGCTTCAGAATGGATTATGGACATCGCATGCACTAATCATATGACTGGTGATCGAAGTCTTCTCATGGACTCAACCTTACGTCCATCTGACAAGAGTCACATCACATTTGCTGACACTGGTAAGAAGCCAAATGTCAGTTACTTCAGAGTATTTGTTGCTAGGTGCTGGATCAAGGATCCACACCACACTTCAAATTTTGCACCGAAAGCACATGAAGGTTTTATGCTCGGTTACGGAAAGGATTCACACTCCTATAGAGTCTTCAATCTCTTTCACTATAAAGTGGTTGAAACTGTGGATGTGCGGTTCGATGAGACTAATGGCTTGCAAAGAGAGCACCTGCCAAATGTGCTAGATGAAGTTCCACCCAGTGAATCCATCAAGCTAATGGGAACTGGAGAAATCATACTGTCTGAAGCACAACCTGAAGAGGAACTTATCATTTCTGCACCTAATCAACCTGAAGACAATGCTCAGCCCGAAGACAATCCTCCCAATGATGGCAATGATCAGCAAGAGCAAAATCTTCGTCCAGTTCATCCTCGTGTTGCAAATGAAGTACAGATTGAGAAGATAATTGATAGCATCAATGTGCCTGGTCCACTCACTCATTCGATAGCAACACAACTAGCAAATTCGTGTGGGCACTTTGCTTTTGTCTCAATATCTGAACCCAAGAAAGTTGCTGAAGCCTTCATGGAACCTGAATGGATTCAAGCTATGCAAGAAGAGCTTCAACAGTTCAAGCTGAACAATGTCTGGGAACTTGTCAAGCGTCCTGACCCCCGCAAGCACAACATAATAGGCACAAAATGGATATATCACAACAAACAAGATGAGCATGGTCAAGTTGTCAGAAACAAGGCTCGTCTCTTTGCTCAAGGATACACTCAAGTTGAAGGGTTTGAATTCGATGAAACATTTCCTCATGTGGCTAGGCTTGAAGCTATTCGCATATTGCTAGCCTATGCAAACCATCACAACATCTTGCTGTATCAAATGGATGTGAAGAGTGCATTTCTCAACGGCAAGATTGAAGAAGAAGGGTATGTTGCACAACCTCCTGGCTTTGAAGATCCAAAACATCCTGATATGGTGTACAAGCTAAACAAGGCAATCAGTATGGCCTCAAACAAGCCCCTCGGCGCTTGGTATGACACACTCAAAGACTTCCTCAAGAGCAAAGGCTTCAAAACTGGTTCCCTGGATCCCACACTCTTCACGAAGACATATGATGGTGAACTTTTTGTGTGCCAAATATATGTGGATGACATTATCTTCGGCTGCACCAACCAGAAATACAGTGATGAGTTTGGACACATGATGCAAGAGCAATATCAAATGTCCATGATGGGTGAGCTGAAGTTCTTCCTTGGTCTTCAAATTAAATCGAAGAAAGCAATGGCATCTTCATATCTCAAGAGAAATACCTCAAAGATTGCCTAAAGAAGTTTGGAATGCAAGACTGCAAAGGTTACACGATGCCAATGCCAACCAAGAGTCATCTGGGTCCTGACGCCAATGGTAAAGAGTTCGATCAAAAGGTATACCGCTTCATGATTGGTTCTTTACTTTATTTAAGTGCATCCAGGCCAGATATTATGCTTAGTGTTTGCATGTGTGCTCGATTCCAAGCTGCACCAAAGGAATCGCATCACTTAGTTGTGAAGCGAATTCTTTGGTATTTGGCTTACACCCAACATTAGGATTATGGTATCCAAAGGGCTCAGAATTTGATCTAGTTGGATTCTCGGATGCTGATTATGCTGGTGACAAGGTGGATCGCAAGTCTACATCAGGCACATGTCACTTTCTGGGACGATCACTTGTCTGTTGGTCTTCAAAGAAGCGAGCGTATCACTCTCCACCGCTGAATCTGAATACATTGCTGCTGGATCTTCTGCGCTCGGCTTCTATGGATGAAGCAAACACTCAAGGACTATGGCATCCATCTGAAACAAGTACCACTCTCATCGCGACAACGAAAGCGCCATCAAGATTGCCAACAACCCAGTTCAGCAGTCAAAGACAAATCACATTGAAATTCGTCATCACTTTCTCAGAGATCATGTCATGAAGGAAGATATTGATATCATACACGTCAACACTGAAGAGCAACTGGCAGATATCTTCACAAAGCCCTTGGATGAGAAAAGGTTTTGCAAGTTGCGGTGTGAGCTAAATATCTTGGAATCCTCAAATGTCCTGTGATCAGGCACACATCCTAACACTTATGCATGTTGATGACTTAGACGTGCAACACACGAAGTAAAGTATATCTTAAATCAATGAAGACATACATTCTAAGTGTGAATACGTTAACGCGGAATTTGACTTCGGAGCGCCACGATAATATGTGCGTCGTGTCTGGGTCTAATACTTCCTATACGATGGGTAACGCCACCACCAAATTCTTCTGTTTGAAGTGTTTTTCTCAAGGCGTTACATTTGCTTTGTCTTCGCATTTGGTTTGTATTCATTATCAACATGTCTTCATGTTTATCTTCACAATGTTGATTTGGTTTTATTCTGATATATACATATACATATATTAGTGTTCTGTCCTCTACAACATTCACTTATAGCTATGTCTTCTCGTTTGAATCTTTTGAACTAAGTGAATGTGATCAGACCCTAACCTCTCTATGCTTTCTACCTCAAACTCTATCTATCCAAATCATATGCATTCTGTGGAAACTGTCGAATATCTTCTCTGCGTCCTTGTCAGCAGAAGATACAGAGACAAACATTAAATATGTTTTAAATGCTCAATTCTTATTGCTTGAAACCCAGAGAAGCCGGAACGACCATCCGACAGTCCAGGCGGGCGTGGGAATGTGGGACAACTCCCAATGTGTTGCATGTTCGCCACATGTCCCTCAGATGTGAACCGCCAGGGGCACCTGCATAATTGCGCCATGCCGTCCCTTTCGCTATAAATACACATCCAATCACGGTCAAAATCTTTCTTCCACCTCTCCACCTCGACAAACCCTAGCGCCACCGCTAGCTCTCGACGATGCCGGCGACGAAGCGCTTAGCTGCGCGACCTCTCCGTCGCCGTCTTCATGCCGGCCGCGTACATCGTCTTCTCCGCCGCCGCCGTAGGTGTCCTCCGTCACCAAGTTAGGGCACGGAAGATCGAACTGCTCGGCCTCATCTTCTACTCCGTCTAGCAGTTCATCGTGTGGTAACTTAAAACCCTCTTTTTACCGTCTTTTTGATCCTATAGATTCATCCTTTCTACCAAAAGTGGTTTATGCCTCCACAAATTTGGATCTATCCTGTATGCATCTCATATGATGCCTAGTATATTCACTTATGCTTCACACGTAGTTAGATTCCTCACTTGTACTTATTCTTGGATTCGTACAAATCTGGAACCAACTCTCAACATATAAGTGAATGTCTTCGCGCTATGAGGTCAATGTCTTCTAAACTGATTTTCTTCAAAATCTTCTGAGAATGCATATGACCTCTTCCCCTTCCCTCTCATCTCTAATCTTTGTCACAGTACATGTCCGTGGGAGAATCCCTTGGTTCTCATAGTCTGCATTCATTTGCAGAATTCTTCTGACATCACATCAACTCTCCGAAGTCAGTTCTGTCGACCAGCAGACGGAAGCCTTTGTGATGTTGAAGCCATTCACCAACCTCATGGCAACAGAGAAGTCTGCAAGGAAGGGTGGCAGACAGCGCCGTGGGAACACATCAAGAGATTTGCCTCCTGACCTCTATGAGCTGTACAAGACAGATCCAGAGGAGGACTATAATCAGCGAAAAACCCGAATCCAATGGATTCGAAGATATTGGGCAGAACAATGGTACAAGTACAGGTTCGTGACCCAGGAATATGCTGAGAATAATGCCATCAAGCGACCCCGGGGAGATATCTTGTACAAAAATCTTCCACCCAGTCGAGCTGAAGCCATTGAACAAGGCTTCTACCCTTGCATGGTCCGTGGACCACAGCCTGCAGATGCCGACCCATCTTCATTGCTATGGTGTCATGATGACAATCTGTTCAAGCACAACTTCCAGTTTGCCAAGAACCCAGCCAAAGAAAACAAGAAGTCGTGGGGATTAGACTTCAACCCCGGTCCCTCTGCTCCTCGTGCCGATGGCACACGCGAAGCTGAACCCAATCTTGTTGGGCCCTTCTACAACCTAGAAGGTCTCATCACTCATATTATGGTTCAAGGGACAGCCGTGGATGAACCTGCAGACGGCGCTGATTCTCGACGGTTACCGCACCATCAAGCCAAAGAAGCTGCGAAACCCAAGGCTTGAAGCCTTCCATCGCACCAAAAGCTTCACGAGTGAAGCCTCATCGCCCTTGCTCCTCCTGCACCAAGTGTGCAGTCAAGATCTCTCACGCATCTCCAAGTCCGAGAAGAAGAAAAGAAGCCCATGCACACCACCTGGTCCAGCTCGACCCATGCTTGCTGTTACGAAGAATGAGAATGACGCCATTGATCCGTCAAGTGACCACGATCTTCTTGATGACGCTCTTGAGCAGCTGATAAAGAGCAAGCAAGAGGCGGAAATCTTCAATGATTTGCCTCTCTTTGACGTGGAAGTATTGAACAACTTCATTGATGAGTGGTTTGATACCCCAATCTCAGCTTTGATGATCTCCAACTTCCCGTCGGCCTAAGCGTCTCCTTCCATGGAGCCATTGCTCCTGAGCTGGCTCTTGCTTAGTAAATTGTTGAGCTGAAGCACAAGATTGATTATGAAAAGGCTCAATTCAAGAAGCACGTGGCCAAGCTCAGCGTAACAGACGTCCAGAACTTCAAGGTCATGCTGCATGAGCTCAAAGAAGCGTTTCACAAGAAACATGAAGAAGCCAAAGGTTCTCGAGAGCGCATGAAGCTTCTGGCTGCAAAGTGTGTTCAAGCTTACAGTGAAGCTGAGAAGTGCAAGGCACTTGGGCGTCTTGGCATCGACCCTAAGATGGCTGCCAAGCAGAAGAAGAAGCCTGCTGTGGACCAAGTTGAACCATCCAGGCGGGAAGAACCTCGCATTGTTTTCCCTGCTAGTATGACAGGCGTGAAGCCTAAGGTCCCCACAGTGGCTTCAGAGCTTCAGAAGACTAGGACAGCCGAAGCCAAAGCTAGAAAGCGCAAGACCAAGAACACCACTGATGATGCTTCACCCACCAAGAAGTGCAAGACCAAGAAGAGAGATCGGGCTGCTCCCACAGAGCCCCTTGTCGTCGAGCCAATTTCTGTTGCTAGTCCTGAATCTGCACAACAAGAATGCCGTTTGATAGTTCACGAGCCTGCTTCTCCAGAGGCTCCTGAAGCGGAAGACATCCCAGCTGTTGACCCAACCGCAGCTGAAGACATTGTTCATCAAGACAATGTTGAAGATGATGAAGTCCTTCCTCAGATCGAGCACAATGTGGTATCATCGCCTGTTGTTACAAACATCGAACTCATCAGCATTGGTCGTCCATTGACGCCAATTGCTCAGGATGACTCATGGGCTGATCACCCACAAGACTCCCCCCGTCAAGAAGAAACACCAGTTACTCCCCCAACTCAAGTCACCACTCCGGTGATTGAAGATGAAGAATTTGTGGCTCAACCAACTCCATCTCCACAAGCATCACCAGTGTTCCGCAGGCTTCGCAAAGGACCAAGGCCACAGGTCACTCTGTCAAGTGTTCCAGAAGGAGAAGAGCGCCAATCGGTTTCACGCCAAGTCTTTCCTGAAGCCTCTCCAACTGTGAACAACCCCGAGACTGAAGCCAACATGGCTGAAGATATTCCGGCTGCATCAGCCGATGGCCAAAAAGAACCAAGAGAAGAAGAAGAATGTGTTGCTACTTGCTACCTCTTGAGCACTGCGTTGGATTTCCTTGAAGATGAAAGGTGATGCAGCATAATAGCGTAAGTATTTCCCTCAGTTTTTGAGAACTAAGGTATCAATCCAGTAGGAGGCTACGCGCGAGTCCCTCGTACCTGCACAAAGCAAATAACTCCTCGCAACCAATGCGATAAGGGGTTGTCAATCCCTTCACGGTCACTTATGAGAGTGAGATCTGATAGATATGACATGATAATATTTTTGGTATTTTTGTGATAGAGATGCAAAGTAAAACAAAAGCAAAGTAAAAAAGAAAAGCAGATAACTAAGTGTAGGAAGATTAATATGATGAAGATAGACCCGGGGTCCATAGATTTCACTAGTGGCTTCTCTCAAGAGCATAAGTATTTTACGGTGGGTGAACGAATTACTGTTGAGCAATTGACAGAATTGAGCATAGTTATGAGAGTATCTAGGTATGATCATGTATATAGGCATCACATCCGAGACAAGTAGACCGACTCTGCTGCATCTACTACTATTACTCCACTCATCGACCGCTATCCAGCAGGCATCTAGAGTATTAAGTTCAAGAAAACAGAGTAACGCCTTAAGCAAGATGACATGATGTAGAGGGATAGATTCATGCAATATGATAAAAACCCCATCTTGTTAACCTCGATGGCAACAATACAATACGTGCCTTGCTGCCCCTACTATCACTGGGAAATGACACCGCAAGATTGAATCCAAAGCTAAGCACTTCTCGCATTGCAAGAAAGATCAATCTAGTAGGCCAAACCAAACTGATAATTCGAAGAGACTTGCAAAGATAACCAATCATACATAAAAGAATTCAGAGAAGATTCAAATATTGTTCATAGATAATCTTGATCATAAACCCACAATTCATCGGTCTCAACAAACACACCGCAAAAAGAAGATTACATCGAATAGATCTCCACGAGAGGGGAGAACATTGTATTGAGATCCAAAAAGAGAGAAGAAGCCATCTAGCTACTAACTATGGACCCGAAGGTCTGAAGTAAACTACTCACACTTCATTGGAGAGGCTATGGTGATGATGTAGAAGCCCTCCGTGATGGGTTCCCCCTCCGGCGGAGCTCCGGAACAGGCCCCGAGATGGGATCTCGTGGTGTAACATCCCAAATTTTCAATTTGGCATGTTATACATAGGTCATCCCTGCATATCATATTTTATTGCATTCTCGTTTGCCATCCTCGAAAAATCCTAAGCAACTCAAGGACCCTCGGAGAGAGTTGGGGATTTTTTCAATTTTCATATTTGAATTTTATCAAATAATGAAAGACGAGGATATTGGATTTTAATATTTTTCTCTCCGGAAAAATATTTCATTTTAAATAAATAAACGAGAGGAGATAATATGACTTCTCCAAAATAATTGAAATAACGGAGGAAAAATGTTAAAATCATTTTTGGGATTTTATTTGATTTTATTTGGAATTTTATTTTCCCTAGAAAAATTTGCACGCTTTAAAAAGTTGCATTTTAGGGGCCAAGAAAAGTTCATCTAGTTCTAAATATTTTATTTAGACGGAGAAAACTTGTTTTGGAATTTTTAGATTTTTGTTCATTTTTCTAAGAATTTTTTTCTTTCGGCGGAATGATTTAAAAAAAATGGACCCGCGCCACTCGATCGGGCCAAAGGCCCAACGAGCCAGCCGCCCGCCGCGCCGCTTTCCCGTCAGGCGCCGTGCTTAGCACGGACGCCGAGGGCGAGTCCGAGCCGGACTCCACCCCCGGGCGCCCTTCCCAAGCCGAGCCGCCCGCCCCGCCCTCTTATAAATGCCCCCGCCCCGCCGCCACCACCACCCGCCACCACCCAAGCCGCCGCCTCGCGCCGTCGCCGCCCCTCTCGCCCGAGCGCCCGCCGTCCTGCCCTCGCCCGCCCACCACAGAACCGCTTGAACGCCGCCCGCCCGACGCGCCTGCCCGGAAAGTACCCGACCCGCCGCCGGTTTTAAAAAAAAATGAAAACCCTTCGTTTTTTTATATATAAATCCTAGATTGTTTTTATATATATATAGATCGGTTTATTTCGTCGGTTTATTTACTTAGCGGACGTCCGTTCGTCCGTTCGTTCTAACGAACGCGTTCACCGTTTAGTTTCTGTTAACGATCGTTCGTTCGTTTAGCAGTTAAATCGCTTTTCTTTTATCGATTTATTCCGCGGTTATTACGATCGTGATTTCTGAACCGATTTTCAAACCTGTTTATCTTTTCGCCGTTTATCGGAATCAGGCGATTCAAGCGCTGGAGTTTCATCTCGAAACCCTCTTTCCGAATAATCAACTTAAACAAGTTTTTATCCTTGTAAAATTTGACCCTAGTTCAGATTAGACCCTATTTCTTTCGCCGTTTGAGTTTTGTTGTTCCGTTTGGTTTGATTCTTTTTGCAAACCGGAGTTCTTAAGTTGAACTCTCTGGTCAACCTCTTTCAATTGAAGTTTCGTTTGTGCATCTTTGCTTGTTTACTTATGTATGTATTGTTTGCTTGCGATAGAATTTCCGGAGTGTGAAGCGTGTTACTACGAGTCTCTAGGATTCACGGATCGTCAGCAAGGCAAGTAACACTTGATCATACTCTTTTCATACCCAGTTTTTATGCATTAGCTCAACCCTCCAACATTGCATGATTAGGATGGCATTAAATTGTGGGTTGGGAAGTAGATGATGAGGTAGGAACCTATTTCCCTGTTACTTTCAAACCCTTGGGAGTTACTTCTACGTTATGCTTATATTGCCATGCTATGCTCGTGAAGCGTGGTTTGGGTTTGAGAGATATTCACGACAGATGTGAGATTGTTAATTAATGGTTTACTTTAAGGTGGCAACTTAAATACACATCCGGGTGGATTGAGGCACACTGGGAACCCGGTGTTGTCTGCTTTCTTTTGGAAATCCGGGGTACCCGTGTGATCTTCCTATGGACCGCCACCCAGGCTCAAAGGGAACTGAGATTATTCATGCTAGAAACTTCCGTGTGCAGCCACAAGCTATTATGGGCTCTAGCATAGTTGAGTAAGTTACGTGAAGCTCTCGAAGAGGTAGGTCAGCAGGTAGTGGGTTTTATAGGTTTGGTATGATCTATCCGGAGTAGAGAGTTAATGTTTCTGAAAGACTGTGTCTCGGTCATCCGTTTCTCAAACACCATGCAGTGCGAGAAATCAACGGAGGCGATCGAGTCTTGTTGGGAAAAGAGCTAAAACCACTGCAGAGTGTAAAAACTAATCATGGTTAGCCGTGTCCCGGTTATGGACAATTCTGAGTATCTAGTACACGAGTATTCACATGTATCTCATCACTCTAAATTAATATTGTTGGGTTGTTAATCACTTTAATTGGGATTGAGTTGGGGTTATACCTTCTCAATGATGTTTCAACCATCATGATAGTTAAATTAAAATTTATTCCTTTGATGTAGGGAAAAATTGGCTTTATGCAAACTGTAACCATAGAGCTTTCCACCAGCCATATATGCATGTAGTATAGCTTATTCTTTCACTACTCTATGTGTTACATTGCCAGCATATTCCATGTGTCTTGACCCGTTCTCGGCTGCAACGTATTATGTTGCGGACTTTTCGACGAGGAGTAAGGATTGTAGGTCGTTGCCGTGCAACTCAGTTATGCCGTTGGAGTTGATGGACTCACTTTATCTTCCAAGCCTTCCGCTGTTATCGCATTAGATGTCCTTAAGCCATATTATTGTAATAAGTTCTCTTTTGAGACATTCGATGTAATAAGTGTGTGATTGCTACTCTGTTATAAATCCTTCGAGTACTGTGTGTGTCAGAATTACTGATCTAGGGATGACACAGAAGCACAGAGACTTGACCATCTGAGGTCGGGTCGCTACAAGATGGTATCAGAGCACACGCTGAGTGTAGGACACGACCACTAAGATAAACCATAGGTCACTCCTCTCTACTCATTTCTGACTTCTCTCCATTTTTCCACTCTTTAGGATGACGGAGATGAAGTACAAGTTTGCCCAACCGGATGAAGACACCCCTTTCGAATGCCACTTGAAGGAAGTCACTAGGTACCTGAATATTGGAATACCAAGCTTCACCGGGACGTACAACGCCACCTTACCGTAAGAAGAATCTTTGGAAGATTCAAGCCTTAGTTCCGGAAGGACGTTTGCACCAAGCACGGAGCCCATAGTATGTGTTTTCAATGCACCAACCTGGAGTTTGGGAAAGAGTATGGCAGCTCACATTACCATGGGACGCATTGGAGAAGTCTACAACAAGGAGCTTAAAGACACCATATACCAAATATGTGGGCGCCGAGACGAGCAATGGGAAGTAATTAGCACCAAGAAGGATAGATCCATTGCAGCTTACATCCAGGAACTAAACCAGCACATTCGACGTCATGAGAACCAGATGTGCGCAGACATGCTGGATTTGAAGAAGGCAAAAACTAAGATCATCGAGTTGGAGGAAGAACTCAAGTCTACACGCGATGGATATGAGGAAGAAATCAAGATACTACTGGAGAAGAACGGCGACCTAGTCAAGAAGATTGGAGTCTTCATGGGAGGACCAGCACCCAAGGAAGAGGAGCAAGAAGAGGAAGAAGACCCCGCTTGTCCGGACAACTACATCATCATCGACGACACCAACTCAGATCCAAGTGATGATGACTATGAAGACGAAGTCGAGCGGACATCATGGAGTCTTCCACCGATCAAAATTTCTAGATGACCACCATATAATAGTAGTATTACCCCATGTAACTAGTAGTAGTTGAGCACTTATGCGATAGTCCTAGACCGTTTTGTATGTCCTTGCTTGCTTGATTGAATGAATGTGTGTTTGCCTCATGTGCATATGGGTAGTGTTTTCTCACTAGACCTCTTTCTATTTCTAATCTCTCCCCTCTAAAGCCTCAGATGCCTCCGAGACGTGACCCCGGTTTTGCTTTCCAACCGGAGCTCACTCAGTTGATCCAACAGCAGAATGCATTGATGCAATTGCTAGTTCAGAACCAGGGCAATGCCAACAACAACAACACCAACAACAACCCGCCGCCAAAGGGACAATTTAGCCCGTTTTACGAGGTTACAACCGCCGGTGTTTTCCAAGAGCACCGAGCCAATAGTTGCGTATGACTGGTTACGCCGTATTGGAAGGAGTTAACCACCGCAGGATGCACGAATCGTGAAAGAGTGCGCTTTGCCGCACATCAATTGGATGGACCAAAGCCGCATGGTGGGAGAATTACACGACTATTTTTCCTATAGCCAATGTCACTTGGAACCAGTTCCAACAAGCTTTTCGCACGGCCCATGTTTCAACTGGAGCCATGCAGATAAAGAAGCGTGAGTTCCACAACTTGCGCCAGGGGAATCGTACTATGGCTCAGTACGTGGATGAGTTTAGCAACTTATCACGCTATGCTCCTGATGATGTGGCCACGGATGCCGCGAAGCAAGAGAAGTTTATGGAAGGACTGAATGATGAGATGAGTATGCAGCTGATGGTGGCAACTTTCAACAACTACCGTGAGTTGGTAGATAAGGCCCTAATGATTGAGGGAAAGCAGCAGCAAATTGAGAGTCGTAAGAGGAAGTATGGACAAGGGAAGTATAACTCAGGAGCTCACCAGAAACCTCGCTTAACCCCGAACTCGGGAGGACTAGTTCATAACCATGGAGGACATAACCATATCGAGGAGGATCGCATAATAGTGCGAAGAATGGGAATGGAAATGCAGCCAACAATAATCGAATCGCTCTAACCCAGCTACACCCGCTAAGAGAGACTTGAGCCAAGTTATTTGCTTTAAGTGCGGGAAGACAGGCACTATGCCAACGATCGCCTCAAGGAAAGAATGGAAACGGAAATGGGAGCGCTGGGAAGAAGCCCAATCCATTCAACAAAGGACAAGTGAACCACGTTAACGTGGAGGAAGTTGAAGAGCAGCCGAGGCGGTAATAGGTAAGTTTTTGGTTCACCATTTACCGCTATTGTTCTTTTCGATCTTGGTGCATCGCATTCATTTATATCAAGGGATTTGTGGATAAGTTTAAGTTACCAACCTGCACCCTTAGAACCCCTCTTTAGTGAGCTCGCTGGGAGCAGAGTATATGGCTAGCAGATGGTGCACCCAGATACCCCTAATCATTGGCACACATGTTTTTCCGTCTAACCTAATTATCTTGGAGTCGCAAGGATTGGATGTGATATTAGGTATGGATTGGATGTCGAAGTTTGGAGGAAGTATCGACTGTGCTAGCAAGTCAATTTATCTTACCACCCCAGAGGGAAAAAGGATTAAGTATGTATCTAGGCATGTGCTTAGGAGGAGCCAAGTGAATACCCTCACGGGAGTTGTACAAGAGGAAGTACCGGTAGTGAAGGATTATCCAGATGTTTTTCCGGAAGAGCTACCAGGCATGCCATCGGATCGAGACATCGAAGTTTACGATAGAACTAATACTGTGCATGTGGCCAATCTCAAAGAGACCTTATCGGATGCCCGCAAATGATCTGGAGGAAATTAAGAAGCAGATCAAGAAGCTATTGGAGAAAGGTTACATTCGTAGAAGTTCATCACCTTGGGGAGCACCAGTACTTTTGGTGGAGAAGAAGGATAAATCCCTAAGGATGGTTGTTGATTACCGAGCTCTGAATGAAGTAACGATAAAGAACAAGTATCCCTTACCGATGGTTAATGATCTGTTTGATCAGTTGCAAGGAGCTAAGGTGTTTTCTAAAATTGATCTACGATCAGGATACCATCAGTTGAAGATCCGAGAGAAGGATATACCAAAGACAACATTCACCACACGATATGGATTATATGAGTATACGATCATGTCGTTTGGACTGACTAACACCCCTGCCTATTTCATGATTATGATGAACAAAGTGTTCATGGAGTATTTGGACAAGTTTATTGTGGTGTTTATCGATGATATTATGGTTTACTCGAAGAATAAAGAGGAGCATGCAGAACACCTACGTTTGGTTCTTGAGAAACTCAGGGAACACCAGTTATATGCCAAATTCAGCAAGTGCGAGTTTTGGTTAAAGGAAGTTGGATTTCTTGGGCATGTTATATCGTGAGAGGGTATAGCAAGAGATCCCAAAGTAATTCAGTCGATCCTGAGTGGTTGGCACCCACTTCAGATTAGCGAGATTCGCAGCTTCCTTGACCCGTGGTATTATCGGAGATTCATTGAGAATTTTTCCAAGATTGCTAAACCAATGACAGAATCGCTAAAGAAGGATACCAAGTTCAAATGGACAGAGGATTGTGAGACAAGCTTCCAAGAGTTGAAGAAAGCGGTTGACTACAGCCCCAAAGGTTGACATTGCCAGATATACATAAGGAGTTTCAAGTGTATTGTGATGCCTCTCGCTTGGGACTTGGATGTGTTCTTATGCAGGAAGGAAAAGTTGTTTTGTATGCCTCACGACAACTGAAGCCTCATGAGTTGAACTATGCCACACATGATTTGGAGCTAGCAGCCGTAGTACATGCGTTGAAGACCTGGAGGCATTATCTCATGGGAAACCGTTGTGATGTGTACACGGATCATAAGAGTTTGAAGTACATTTTCACACAGAAGGAGCTAAACCTCAGATAGAGGAGATGCCTAGAACTTATAAAGGATTACGACATGAAGCTACACTATCATCCAGGAAAAGCCAACGTCAGAAAGCGCACGCTTTGAGTCGGAAGAGTTATGCCAATATCCTTAAAGGTAGAGGACTGCCAAAGGAGTTAGCAGAGGATGTTATGGAACTTCAGTTGGAGATTGTTCCAAGCGGTTTTCTTGCAACAATGGAGGTTCAGTCTACCTTGTTAGACAAGATTCGAGACGCTCAAAAGGAGGATAAAGAGATTGCTGAGATAAGAGAGAAGATGGGCAAAGGAAAAGCCAAAGGTTTTCGCGAGGATGAGCACGATACCTTATGGTTTGAGGATCGGATTTATGTGCCCAACAATTCGGAGATCAGGAAGTTAATACTTGAAGAGGCCCATGACTCACCATACTCGATTCACCCCGGAAATGCCAAGATGTATTTGGACTTGAAGGAACGTTTCTGGTGGACTGGTATGAAGAAGGACATTGCCGAGTATGTAGCCGTTTGTGATGTATGCCAGAGAGTGAAGGCAAAGCATCAAAAGCCGCAGGATCATGCAGCCTATGCCAATACCCGAATGGAAGTGGGACAAACTTGGCATGGATTTTATCACCGGATTACCTAGAACCAAAGCAGGATATGATTCAATATGGGTAGTAGTGGATCGGTTGACCAAAGCAGCTCACTTTATCCCAGTGAAAACAACTTATACAAGTGCCAAGTTGGCCAAGATATATATGACCAGGATCGTATGTTTGCATGGATTTCCGAGGAGTATCGTGACGATAGAGGAACACAGTTTACTTCAAAATTTTGGCATCAACTACACCAGACTTTGGGTACCAGATTGGAGTTTAGTACCGCGTTCCACCCACGCAGACGGATGGATGTAGAGAGGGTCAATCAGATTTTGGAGGACATGTTGAGAGCCTGTGCGCTAGATTATGGATCTAGTTGGATGACAATTTGCCGTACGCAGAATTCTCATACAACAACAGCTACCAGGCCAGTTTGAAGATGGCACCGTTCAAAGCTCTGTATGGACGCAGATGTAGAACACCCTTGATGTGGGACGAGGTCGGAGACCGTCGATTGTTTGGACCAGATTTGATCAAAGACTCGAGAGGAGAAGGTTAAACCGATCGAGACAAAGCTAAAGATTGCTCGGTCTAGATGTAAGAGTTACGCAGATTCAAAAACGCAAGGAAGTGACCTATGAAATCGGAGATGAGCCTATCTGCGAGTATCACCCCGAGGGGAGTGAAACGTTTTGGAGTAAAGGAAAGTTAGCCCCAAGATTTGTAGGACCGTATCGTGTTTTGGAGCGAATGGGAGAAGTTGCCTACAAACCGGAGTTACCCAAGGATCGTCGGGAGTTCACGATGTGTTTCACGATCTGGCAATCAAGAAGTGCCACGCTGAGATGGCCGACATACCGTTAAAGGATACAAAGGTGCCCGGAGGCGATACAATTGGATAATAACTTGACTTATGAGGAGAAGCCGGTAAAGATTCTCGAGTTTGATAGCCGAGTCACTCGCAACAAGGTGATCAAGTTTTGCAAAGTTCAGTGGAGTCACCATACCGAGGAGGAAGCCACCTGGGAGCGAGAAGATGATATTCGCAAGGACCATCCGCACCTATTTTCTAGCCAACCCGAATCTCGAGGACGAGATTCATCTTAAGGGGGGTAGGTTTGTAACATCCCAAATTTTCAATTTGGCATGTTATACATAGGTCATCCCTGCATATCCTATTTTATTGCATTCTCGTTTGCCATCCTCGAAAAATCCTAAGCAACTCAAGGACCCTCGGAGAGAGTTGGGATTTTTCAATTTTCATATTTGAATTTTATCAAATAATGAAAGACGAGGATATTGGATTTTAATATTTTTCTCTCCGGAAAAATATTTCATTTTAAATAAATAAACGAGAGGAGATAATATGACTTCTCCAAAATAATTGAAATAACGGAGGAAAAATGTTAAAATCATTTTTGGGATTTTATTTGATTTTATTTGCCCTAGAAAAATTTGCACGCTTTAAAAAGTTGCATTTTAGGGGCCAAGAAAAGTTAATCTAGTTCTAAATATTTTATTTAGATGGAGAAAACTTGTTTTGGAATTTTTAGATTTTTATTTATTTTTCTAGGAATTTTTTTCTTTCGGCGGAATGATTTTTGAAAAAATAAATAAAATGGACCCCTTGGCGGGCCAAAGGCCCAGCCAGGCCCGCCACTGCCGCCGCCTTCCCGTCTTGGCCGTGCTTGCACGCAGGGCGAGTCCGAGCCGAACTCCACCCGGCGCCCCTTCCCAAGCCGAGCCGCCCAGCTCCTATAAATGCCCCACGCCACACCACCACCCGTCACCACCAAGCCGCCGCCTCCGTCGCCGCCCCTCTCGCCGAGCCGCCGCCCTGCCCTCGCCGCCCCACCCCGGAACCCGCCGGAGCCGCCGCCCCGCCGGACGCGCCTCGCCGGAGGTACCCTACCCCGCCGCCGGTTTTTTTTAAAGAAAACCCTTCGGTTTTTTATATATAAACTCTAGATTGTTTATATATATATATATATAGATCGGTTTATTTCGTCGGTTTATTTACTTAGCGAACGTCTGTTCGTCCATTCGTTCTAACGAACGCGTTCACCGTTTAGTTTACATTAACGAACGTTCGCTCGCTTAGCGCTCGTCGCTTTTCTTTTATCGATTTATTCCGCGGTTATTCTGATCGAGATTTCTGAACCGATTTTCAAACCTGTTTATCTTTTCGCTCGTTTATCGGAATCAGGCGATTCAAGCGCCTGGAGTTTCATCTCGAAACCCTCTTTCCGAATAATCAACTTAAACAAGTTTTTATCCTTGTAAAATTTGACCCTAGTTCTGATTAGACCCTATTTCTTTCGCCGTTTGAGTTTTGTTGTTCCGTTTGGTTTGATTCTTTTTGCAAACCGGAGTTCTTAAGTTGAACTCTCTCATCAACCTCTTTCAATTGAAGTTTCGTTTGTGCATCTTTGCTTGTTTACTTATGTATGTATTGTTTGCTTGCGATAGAATTTCTGGAGTGCGAAGCGTGTTACTACGAGTCTCTAGGATTCACGGATCGTCAGCAAGGCAAGTAACACTTGATCATACTCTTTTCATACCCAGTTTTTATGCATTAGCTCAACCCTCCAACATTGCATGATTAGGATGGCATTAAATTGTGGGTTGGGAAGTAGATGATGAGGTAGGAACCTATTGCCCTGTTACTTTCAAACCCTTGGGAGTTACTTCTACGTTATGCTTATATTGCCATGCTATGCTCGTGAGACGTGGTTTGGGTTTGAGAGATATTCACGACAGATGTGAGATTGTTAATTAATGGTTTACTTTAAGGTGGCAACTTAAATACACATCCGGTGGATTGAGGCACTGGGGAACCCAAGTGTTGTCTGCTTTCTTTGGAAATCCCGGGTACTCGTGTGATCTTCCTATGGACCGCCACCCAGGCTCAAAGGGAATCGAGATTATTCATGCTAGAAACTTCCGTGTGCAGCCACAAGCTATTATGGGCTCTAGCATAGTTGAGTAAGTTACGTGAAGCTCTCAAGAGGTAGGTCAAAGTAGTGGGTTTTATAGGTTTGGTATGATCTATCCGGAGTATAGAGTTAATGTTTCCGAAAGACCGTGTCTCGGTCATCCGTTTCTCAAACACCATGCAGTGCGAGAAATCAACGGAGGCGATCGAGTCTTGTGGGGAAAAGTGCGCAAACCTCTGCAGAGTGTACAAACTAATCATGGTTAGCCGTGTCCCCGGTTATGGACAATTCTGAGTATCTAGTACCTGAGTATTCACATGTATCTCATCACTCTAAATTAATATTGTTGGGTTGTTAATCACTTTAATTGGGATTGAGTTGGGGTTATACCTTCTCAATGATGTTTCAACCATCATGATAGTTAAATTAAAATTTATTCCTTTGAGGTAGGGAAAATTGGCTTTATGCAAACTGTAACCATAGAGCTTTCCACCAGCCATATATGCATGTAGTATAGCTTATTCTTTCACTACTCTATGTGTTACATTGCCAGCATATTCCATGTGCTGACCCGTTCTCGGGCTGCAACGTATTATGATGCAGACTTTTCAGACGAGGAGTAAGGATTGTAGGTCGTTGACGTGCAACTCAGTTATGCTGTTGGTGTTGATGGACTCACTTTATTTTCCAAGCCTTCCACTGTTATCGCATTAGATGGCCTTAAGCCATATTATTGTAATAAGTTCTCTTTTGAGACATTCGATGTAATAAGTGTGTGATTGCTACTCTGTTATAAATCCTTCGAGTAATCGTGTGTGTCAAGACATTCTTGATCCAGGATGACACGAAGTCGAGACTTGACCATCTCGAGGTCGGGTCGCTACACGCAAGTCTGTAAGGTTGCGGCGGTGGAATTAGGTTTTGGCTCCGTGTCGATCGTTTGGGGGTACGTAGGTATATATAGGAGGAAGGAGTACGTCGGTGGAGCAACAGGGGGCCCACGAGGGTGGAGGGCGCGCCTGGGGGGTAGGCGCGCCCCCTACCTCGTGTCCTCCCCCTTGTTTCTTGACATAGGGTCCAAGTCTCCTGGATCATGTTCGGTGAGAAAATCACGTTCCCGAAGGTTTCATTCCGTTTGGACTCCGTTTGATATTCCGTTTCTTCGAAACTCTGAAATAGGCAAAAAACAGCAATTCCGGGCTGGGCCTCCGGTTAATAGGTTAATCCCAAAAATAATATAAAAGTGGATAAGAA
Organism: Aegilops bicornis; assembly: GCA_021605145.1. NCBI lineage: Eukaryota > Viridiplantae > Streptophyta > Magnoliopsida > Poales > Poaceae > Aegilops > Aegilops bicornis. Next base: position 586,126,058 of record CM038674.1, on the reverse strand, counting down.
AGACCAATAATGTCCAAAACAGTAGATAATATAGCATGGAGCAATCAAAAATTATAGATACGTTGGAGACGTATCAGGCATCCCCAAGCTTAATTCCTGCTCGTCCTCGAGTAGGTAAATGATAAAAAAGATAATTTTTATGCGGAGTGCTACTTGGCATAATTTCAATGTAATTCTTCTTAATTGTGGTATGAATATTCAGATCCGAAAGATTCAAGACAAAAGTTTAATATTGACATAAAAATAATAATACTTCAAGCATACTAACAAAGCAATCATGTCTTCTCAAAATAACATAGCCAAAGAAAGTTACCCTTACAAAATCATATAGTCTGGCTATGCTCTATCTTCACCACACAAAGTATTTAAATCATGCATAACTCCGATGACAAGCCAAGCAATTGTTTCATACTTTTGACATTCTCAAAACTTTTTCAATCTTCACGCAATACATGAGCGTGAGCCATGGATATAGCACTATATGTGGAATAGAATGGTGGTTGTGGAGAAGACAAAAAAGGGGAAGATAGTCTCACATCAACTAGGCGTATCAACGGGCTATGGAGATGCCCATTAATAGATATCAATGTGAGTGAGTAGGGATTGCCATGCAACGGATGCACTAGAGCTATAAGTATGTGAAAGCTCAAAAAAAGAAACTAAGTGGGTGTGCATCCAACTCGCTTGCTCACGAAGACCTAGGGCATTTTCAGGAAGCCCATCATTGGAATATACAAGCCAAGTTCTATAATGAAAAATTCCCACTAGTATATGAAAGTGACAAAATGAGAGACTCTCTATCATGAAGATCATGGTGCTACTTTGAAGCACAAGTGTGGTAAAAGGATAGTAACATTGTCCCTTCTCTCTTTTTCTCTCATTTTTTTATTTTTTTATTTGGGCCTTTTCTCTCTCTTTTTTATGGCCTCTTTTCTTCCTTTTTTTTCGTCCGGAGTCTCATCCCGACTTGTGGGGGAATCATAGTATCCATCATCCTTTCCTCACTTGGGACAATGCTCTAATAATGATGATCATCACACTTTTATTTTCTTACAACTCGATACTTAGAACAAAATATGACTCTATATGAATGCCTCCGGCGGTGTACCGGGATATGTAATGAATCAAGAGCGACATGTATGAAAGAATTATGAACAGTGGCTTTGCCACAAATACGATGTCAACTACATGATCATGCTAAGCAATATGACAATGATGGAGCGTGTCATAATAAACGGAACGGTGGAAAGTTGCATGGCAATATATCTCGGAATGGCTATGGAAATGCCATGATAGGTAGGTATGGTGGCTGTTTCGAGGAAGGTATATGGTGGGTGTATGATACAGGCAAAAAGTGCGCGGTATTAGAGAGGCTAGCAATGGTGGAAGGAAGAAGAGTGCGTATAATCCATGGACTCAACATTAGTCATAAAGAACTCATATACTTGTTGCAAAATCTACAAGTTATCAAAGCAAAGTATTACGCGCATGCTCCTAGGGGGATAGATTGGTAGGAAAAGACCATCGCCGTCCCCGACCGCCACTCATAAGGAAGACAATCAATAAATAAATCATGCTCCGACTTCATCACATAACAGTTCACCATACGTGCATGCTACGGGAATCACAAACTTTAACACAAGTATTTCTCAAATTCACAATTACTAAACTAGCATGACCCTAATATCACCATCTTTATATCTGAAAACAATTATCAAGCATCAAACTTTTCTTAATATTCAACACACTCATAAGGAAGTTTTACAAATCTTGAATACCAAGCATATTAGGATTATTAAAGCGGATTACCATGCTATTTAAGAATCTCAAAATAATCTAAGTGAAGCATGAGAGATCAATAGTTTCTATAAAACAAATCCACCACTGTGCTCTAAAAGATATAAGTGAAGCACTAGAGCAAAACTATATAACTCAAAAGATATAAGCGAAGCACATAGAATATTCTAACAAATTACAAATCATATATGGCTCTCTAAAAAGGTGTGTACAGCAAGGATGATTGTGGTAAACTAAAAATAAAAGACTCAAATCATACAAGACACTCCAAGCAAAACACATATCATGTGGTGAATAAAAATATAGCTCCAAGTAAAGTTACCGGTAGAAGTAGATGAAAGAGGGGATGCCTTCCAGGGCATCCCCAAGCTTTGGCTTTTTGGTGTCCTTAGATTATATTGGGGGTGCCATGGGCATCCCCAAGCTTAGGCTCTTGCCACTATTTGTTCGATAATCCATCAAAAAAATTCACCCAAAACTTGAAAACTTCACAACACAAAATTCAACAGAAATCTCGTGAGCTCCGTTAGCGAAAGAAAACAAAAGACCACTTCAAGGTACTGTAATGAACTAATTCTTTATTTATATTGGTGTTAAACCTACTGTATTCCAACTTCTCTATGGTTTATAAACTATTTTACTAGCCATATATTCATCAAAATAAGCAAACAACACACGAAAAACAGAATCTAACAAAAACAGAACAGTCTGTAGTAATCTGTAACTAACGCAAACTTATGGAACTCCAAAAGACCTAGGAAATTTGTTTATTGATCAGCATCAATTGGAATCACTATTTTATCACGTTCTGGTGATTTTTAACAATTGTTTTCGTGAACAGAAAGTTTCTGGAAATTACAGCAAGATCAAATAACTATCATCCAAGAAGATACTATAGGTTTAACTTGGCACAAACACTAATTAAAACATTAAAACACATCTAACCAGAGGCTAGAACAAAGATTTATTCCTAAACAGAAGCAAAAGCAAAAAATCTAAAAATAAAATTGGGTTGCCTCCCAACAAGCGCTATCGTTTAACGCCCCTAGCTAGGCACAAAAGCAAGGATAGATCTAGGTATTGCTATCTTTGGTAGGCAATCCATAAGTGGCTCTCATGATAGATTCATATGGTAATTTTATTTTCTTCCTAGGGAAGTGTTCCATGCCTTTCTTTAATGGAAATTGGAACCTAATATTCCCTTCCTTCATATCAATAATTGCACCAACCGTTCTAAGGAAAGGTCTACCAAGAATAATAGGACATGAAGATTGCAATCTATGTCAAGAATGATAAAATCTACGGGCACATAATTCCTATTTTCAACAATAAGAACATCATTAATTCTTCTCATAGATTTCTTAATAGTGGAATCCGCAAGGTGCAAGTTTAGAGAGCAATCATCAAAATCACGGAAATCTAGCAAATCGCACAAAGTTTTGGGAATAGTGGAGATACTAGCACCCAAATCACATAAAGCATAGAAATCATGATCCTTAATATTAATTTTAATAGTTGGTTCCCACTCATCATAAAGTTTTCTAGGGATAGAAACTTCTAACTCAAGTTTTTCTTCATAAGATTGCATCAAGGCATCAACAATATGTTTGGTAAAAGCTTTATTTTGAATATAAGCATGAGGAGAGTTTAGCACGGACTGTAACAAGGAAACACGATTAATCAAATTGAAATTTTAATAGTTAAATTCCTTGAAATCCAAAATAGTGGGTTTAGCAACATCTAGGGTTTTGATTTCTTCAATCCCACTTTTATCAATTTTAGCATCAAGATCTAAAAACTCCGAATTCTTAGAACGCCTTCTAGGTAAAGGTGGATCATATTCAGTCCCATCATTATCAAGATTCATATTGCAAAACAAAGATTTAATAGGGGACACATCAATAACTTTTAGATCTTCATCTTTATTTTCACAGGAACTAGAAGAACACGCTTTAATAAAAGCATCTTTCGTAGCACGGATCCTAGCGGTTCTTTCTTTGCACTCATCAATGGAAATTCTCATGGCTTTGAGAGACTCATTGATATCATGCTTAGGAAGAATAGATCTAAGCTTTAAAGAATCAACATCAAGAGAAATTCTATCAACGTTCCTAGCCAATTCATCAACTTTAAGCAATTTCTCTTCAAGCAAAGCATTGAAATTCTTTTGCAAATTCATAAACTCTTTAACACTAGTCTCAAATTCAGAGGGCATCTTATTAAAATTTCCATAAGAGTTGTTGTAGGAATTTCCATAATTATTAGAGGCATTACTAGGATAAGGCCTAGGATTATAGTTTCATCTATACGCGTTGTTACCCAAATTATTCCTACCAACAAAATTCACATACATAGATTCGTTATTATTCTCAATCAAAGTAGACAAAGGCATATCATTAGGATCAGAAGAAACACTCTTACTAGCAAACAATTTCATAAGTTCATCCATCTTTCCACTCAAAACATTAATTTATTCTATCGCATGCACTTTTTTATTAGTAGATCTTTTAGTGTGCCATTGAGAATAATTAACCATAATATTATCTAGGAGATTAGTAGCTTCTCCTAAAGTGATTTCCATTAAAGTGCCTCCCGCGGCCGAATCTAAAAGATTTCTTGAAGCAAAATTCAATCCGGCATAAATTTTTTGTATAATCATCCATAAATTCAGACCATGAGTAGGGCAATTATGTATCATTAATTTCATCCTCTCCCAAGCTTGTGCAACATGTTCATGATCAAGTTGCTTAAAATTCATAATATCGTTTCAAAAAGAGATGATCTTAGCGGGAGGAAAATACTTAGAGATAAAAGCATCTTTGCATTTGTTCCAAGAATCAATACTATTTTTTGGCAAAGACGAAAACCAAGCTTTAGCAAGATCTCTAAGTGAAAAAGGAAATAGCTTCAATTTAACAATATCATTATCAACATCTTTCTTCTTTTGCATATCACACAAATCGGCGAAGCTATTTAGATGAGTAGCGGCATCTTCACTAGGAAGGCCGGCTGTAGGATTGAAAGTATGTCTAGAGGGGGGGGGGGGTGAATAGACTACTTTACCAAATAAAAATCTAGCCTTTTCCCAATTTTAGTTCTTGTCAGATTTTAGCAACTTTAGAACAAGTCAAGCAATCTTAACACAATTCAAGAAAGCATGCAAAGAGTATATGAGCAGCGGAAAATAAAGCATGCAACTTGCAAGAATGTGAAGGGAAGGGTTTGGAGGATTCAAACGCAATTGGAGACACAAATGTTTTTGTCGTGGTTCCGATAGGTGGTGCTATCGTACATCCACGTTGATGGAGACTTCAACCCACGAAGAGTAACGGTTGCGCGAGTCCACGGAGGGCTCCACCCACGAAGGGTCCACGAAGAAGCAACCTTGTCTATCCCACCATGGCCGTCGCCCACGAAGGACTTGCCTCACTAGCGGTAGATCTTCACGAAGTAGGCGATCTCGTTGCCCTTACAAACTCCTTGGTTCAACTCCACAATCTTGTCGGAGGCTCCCAAGTGACACCTAGCCAATCTAGGAGACACCACTCTCCAAGAAGTAACAAATGGTGTGTTGATGATGAACTCCTTGCTCTTGTGCTTCAAATGATAGTCTCCCCAACACTCAACTCTCTCTCACAGGATTTGGATTTGGTGGAAAGAAGATTGAGTGGAAAGCAACTTGGGGAAGGCTAGAGATCAAGATTCATATGGTAGGAATGAAATATCTTGGCCTCAACACAAGTGTAGGTGGTTCTCTCTCAGAAAATGTGTATTGGAAGGGTAGGTTCGTTCTGATGGCTTTCTCCATGAATGAAGAGGAGGTGGATGGGGTATATATATAGCCTCCACACAAAATCTAACCGTTACACAGAATTTACCAATCTCGGTAGGACCGAATTGACAAACTCGGTCGGACCGATTCAGCAAATGTAGTGACCGTTAGGATTTTCGGTGGGACCGACATGCAACTCGGTAGGACCGATTTGGTTAGGGTTAGGGCATAACGTAATCTCGGTGAGACCGATTGCACAAAATCGGTGAGACTGATTATGGTAATAAGCTAACCAGAGAGTTGGCCAGGTAAACTCGGTGGGACCGATTCGCTCATTTCGGTGAGACCAAAATGTTACAAAAGGGAAACATAGAGTTTACATTGCAATCTCGGTGGGACCGATCGCTCATCTTGGTAGGACCGAAACATTATGAAGGGAAATAGAGAGATTACAATCCCATCTCGGTGAGACCGAGATCCCTATCGGTGAGACCGATTTGCCTAGGGTTTGTGGCAGTGGCTATGACATCTGAACTCGGTGGCGTCGGATAGAAATAATCGGTAGGGTCGAGTTTGACTTTGGATTTAGGTCATATGTGGAAGTGAGAAAGTAGTTGAGGGCTTTGGAGCATATCACTAAGCATTTTGAGCAAGTAAGCCATTAAGCAACACCTCATCCCTCCTTGATAGTATTGGCTTTTCCTATAGACTCAATGTGATCTTGGATCACTAAAATATAAAATGTACAGTCTTGAGCTTGAGCCAATCCCTTTGTCCTTAGCATTTTGAGGGGTCCACTTTTCTCATCCATGCCATGCCAATCATTGAGCTTTCCTGAAATATTAGTCTTGAAATAGTGTTAGCTCAATGAGCTATATGTTGTTAGGAATTACAAAAACCACCTAGCGATAGTTGCACTTTCACCGGCAAAGTGATCTTTCATGACAAGATTCAACAAAGCAGCATTGATTTCACAAGATTCAGTATTGGTAAGAGGAGCAATCAGAGTGCTAAGGAAATCATTATTGTTGGTATTGGTAAAGTCACACAATTTGGTATTATATTGAGCCATCGTGACAAGCAAGCAATCCAACACACGAGCAAACAAAAAGCAAGTGAAGAAAGAGGCGAACGGAAAAGAGAGGGCGAATAAAATGGCAAGGGTGAAGTGGGGGAGAGGAAAACGAGAGGCAAATGGCAAATAATGTAATGCGGGAGATAAGGGATTGTGATAGGTACTTGGTATGTTGACTTTTGTGTAGACTCCCCGGCAACGGCGCCAGAAATTCTTCTTTCCACCTCTTGAGCACTGCGTTGGATTTCCTTGAAGAGGAAAGGTGATGCAGACAAGATGGCGTAAGTATTTCCCTCGATTTTGAGAACCAAGGTATCAATCCAGTAGGAGGCTACGCGTGAGTCCCTCGTACCTGCACAAAGCAAATAACTCCTCGCAACCAACGCGATAAGGGGTTGTGAATCCCTTCACGGTCACTTACGAGAGTGAGATCTGATAGATATGATAGGATAATATTCTTGGTATTTTTGTGATAGAGATGCAAAGTAAAATAAAAGCAAAGTAAAAAAGCAAAGCAGATAACTAAGTGTAGGAAGATTAATATGATGACGATAGACCTGGGGGCCATAGATTTCACTAGTGGCTTCTCTCAAGAGCATAAGTATTTTACTAGAGTCGAACGAATTCATCATGAGCAATTGGATGTAATTGAGCATAGTTATGAGAGTATCTAGGTATGATCATGTATATAGGCATCACGTCCGAGACAAGTAGACCGACTCCTGCCTGCATCTACTACTATTACTCCACTCATCGACCGCTATCCAACATGCATCTAGAGTATTAAGTTCAAGAAAACAGAGTAACGCCTTAAGCAAGATGACATGATGTAGAAGCAAGATGACATGATGTAGAGGGATAGATTCATGCAATATGATAAAAACCCCATCTTGTTATCCTCGATGGCAACAATACAATACGTGCCTTGCTGCCCCTACCGTCACTGGCAAAAGACACCGCAAGATTGAACCCAAAGCTAAATACTTCTCCCATTGCAAGAAATATCAATCTAGTAGGCCAAACCAAACCGATAATTCGAAGAGACTTGCAAAGATAACCAATCATACATAAAAGAATTCAGAGAAGATTCAAATATTGTTCATAGATAATCTTGATCATAAACCCACAATTAATCGATCTCAACAAACACACCGCAAAAAGAAGATTAATCGAATTGATCTCCACGAGAGAGGGGGAGAACATTGTATTGAGATCCAAAAAGAGAGAAGAAGCCATCTAGCTACTAACTATGGACCCGAAGGTCTGAAGTAAACTACTCACACTTCATTGGAGAGGCTATGGTGATGATGTAGAAGCCCTTCGTGATGGGTGCCCCCTCCGGCGGAGGTCCGGAACAGGCCCCGAGACGGGATCTCATGGGTACAGAAGGTTGCGGCAGTGGAATTAGGTTTTTGGCTCCGTGATTCGATCGCTTGGGGTACGCAGGTATATATAGGAGGAAGGAGTACGCTTGGAGCAACAGGGGCCCATGAGGGTGGAGGGCGCCGGGGGGTAGGCGCTCCCGTGCACTCGTGGCATCCTCCCTTGTTTCTTGACGAGGGTCCAAGTCTCCGGATCATGTTCGGTGAGAAAATCACGCCCCAAGGTTTCATTCCGTTTGGACTCCGTTTGATATTCCGCTTTCTTGAAACTCAAATAGGCAAAAACAGCAATTCGGGCTGGGCCTCCAGTTAATAGGTTAGTCCCAAAAATAATATAAAAGTGGATAATAAAGCCCAATAATGTCCAAAACAGTAGATAATATAGCATGGAGCAATCAAAAATTATAGATACATTGGAGACATATCACTACTCCCCCAACCAACCAAGTTATTCTCGAGGAGAACGTGTCTGACCCTCCTACTACTCAAGTGGAGGTTAACAACATTGAGGCGACCACCAACACCAACACTGAAGCCAATGACGTTGTCATGGCTGAAGCTAATGTGGCACCTGAAGTCAATGTGGTGCCCGAAGTGATAGCACCTGAAGTCAATGCTGCACCTGATGCAAATCTGCAGCCTGAAGTCACTGCCACTGCCACTACCACTGCTCCTGTACCGCCTCCCAGGCCACATACTATTGAGAAAGCATACAACTATGGCCAGCTGGTCACAGTCAGATGGCCTATTCTGGTTCCTCCACCTGCTGCTGGTCCGCAATTTGATTATCATGTCGAGCACAGGCCTCGGGCCCAGAAGCCAAAGCCAAGATTGCCCAGGTTTCCATGTACTGCCACTTCACCAGGTTCCTTCAATGCAAATGGCTTCATTGTGCACAACACTTTCTTTGATAGCGCCAAGAACCCCTATTCCAAGCAAGGGATTTCATCAGATCGGTTCTGGAGTTATCAGCAGCGCAGTTATTATTCTTGTGTTCTTTATGATCAAGGGCGCATCTTCCCTCATATGCGTCTTGACTGTGAAGCCATTGCTAGACTGCCATGCCTTGAAGAATCCCTTGACTCCTTCCGTGATGCTGGATTACTGAATTTTGTGACTGATAAGGAGCATTGGAATGAAGAGCTTCTGCTGCAATTCTATGCCACCCTCCTCATTCGTGGCTACAACAGGGATCCGAAGACATGGGTCCTTGAGTGGATGACATGCAACGTACACCATGAAGCTAAAGCTTTTGACATTATTGAGCTCACTGGTCTGCCCACCTGTGTGAACTATATGAACCTGGTTGTCAGCTTCACCGCAATGCTTTGGAGAGCATCTTTCAGAAGCCAGAGCCCAACATGAGCCAAATGCTGAGCATGATGAAGCCTTTGCCACATGACGTTGATTACCCAAAGGAGTTCTTTGTCGAAGACCTAGAGTATCCGCCCGCACTATTTATCATATCATCGACAAACTCTATGGTCTCGTCAAAGGACATTCTTCAAAGAAGAAACTTGAAGGAGCAATGAAGACTTTGGTCTTTTATATCTTCAACTACATCAGCTTCAATGCTCAAGACTTCTTTATCGTGCAGCTATCGCATCAGCTCGATCTCTTTGGACTGAAGTTCTACGCTCCATGGGTTATGCGCCTCATCAAGCTACATTCTGCTGTCAACTATCAGCCCTCTGCTCGCAACCATCTGATCTTTCTGCCAGAGGTTGATATGTCAGTTGAAGCCATATACCAAGAGCCTGCCAAGGAGCCTATTTGTCTTCACAATGCTGATCACCAAAGCTTCACGCAACCCATTGAAGGAGTCCAGGCAGTCACTCGTGTTTATCCTTTGGCTGGCAATACATGCTTACCTCACCGTGCTCAAACTGAAGCCACTAAAAGCACTATTGCTCAAAGACCTCGGAAGCGATCTCGTGTTTTCAATGACCGAGAACTTCTCATTGCCCTTCATCAGAAACAGGATAATCATCACTACTGGCTGAAGCGGCAGATGCAAAGCCTCTTGGTGGACGTCAATCACATTCGCAATCTTGCCACCAAAAATGCGAGTCATGGAAGCCTCTTGTCACTCATGAAACCTGTCGGAGGTCATGGAAGAGTTTGACATTGCTGAGTGCTGAAGCAGATCTTCAAGACGATGGCTTCACTGAAAGATTCAAGTTTGACTCCACTCCTCCAAGGAATGCTGTCTTGCGTCGAACTCCGTCTCTTGAAGACTCTGATTATTCCTCCTCAGCTGCAACGGTGAATGCCAGAGTGATAGATGATCAAGATGATGCTACTTCACCACCTCCAACATCAGCGCCAGACGACATCGCACCAAGTTCTTCTGCACCTCCAAACCCCGACGCCGACCAAGATCTTCTCCTACTCCTTCCGGGAACGAGTAGAGGATTTATGTCTTCAAACCTTTTGGTCCTTCATTGACAAAAGGGGAGAAGCATATGAGTTGATAGTCTTCAAGCCGGTCCATATGGGCGGTTGCTTTATATATTTTTTTGCCAAGTGTTTACAACTCTCGCTTTTGATACATTTGGTTCTTTGAGTTGTAACACTTAAACTTGATGGTCGTCTGCTACTTGTTTGCTATTCTATGATGCGATGATAAATTCCGCATGTGCGATGATAAATCCCGCACGAAGTCCATTTGCATTATGCATTTCATTATCTTCGTTATTTGAAATCATGCATGATGAATTGTCTTCATAAGTTTAAGAGGATCTCCACAAGTACAACCTGCCATGTGCATTTGCATTCCAAAAGCAAATTACTTATATGCACATCTTCAGGGGGAGCCTTTTGCTACTTATGAAGACAATACCTAAATCTTTTACAATTTCACATACTTTTATCCCCGTTGAAAACTTCAACCAGTTTGTCATCAATCACCAAAAAGGGGGAGATTGTAAGTGCATCTAGTGCCACCCCTAGTTGGTTTTGGAGTATTGACGACAAACCTGGTTGAGGGACTAGTGTGTTTGTGAGAATTGCAGGATAACACGGGTAGTAGTCCCTCATTGATTCGGTTTACCTACCGGAGATGACCCCTAAAATGTATGAAGACATTGAAGACAATGGTGGTATGTGAAGATATTCACATTGAATACTATGACAAGAGAAGACATTATGCGAAGACTATGGAGCGCCAAGACTTAGTTGTTTTGTTGTTTCCTTTTATTCTTTGTTGAGTCATAGGAACCACCATACCGTTAAGTGGGGTCCCAAAGTGAACAAAGTCGAGTGATCAAGTGATGCTCAACTAAAATCCTATGTCTTCGGATCAAGACAATGAGAGCAAATCTTATCCAGAGTTGGATGAGTCAGCTTTACTTGTAGCCCAAGTCAAGCTGCCGCGTGTTTGAAATCGACCATTGGAACACGTGTCAGTTCCTTAGTGACCCAGGGTCATTTCGTACAAATCAGGTCGGGTTGCCTAGTGGCTATAAATAGCCCACCCCCTACACCATAAATTGGTGGATGCTCAGAGTTAGTGTACGACTTTTGTCGTTTGAGAGCAACCCACCTCCAAAGCTTTTGAGAGAGAGAAATCCTTGCGAGGACAAAGCCCAAACACCCAGCCAAAGAGTGTTGGGCATCATCAAGTCTTTCTCGTCTGCGTGACTCAAGACTTGTTACACTTGAGGACCTGTGGAATCCTCCAATCGGTTAGGGCGTCGCTCGAGAATCCAAGAGTCATTGTGGATCACCGTGAACGAAGTCTCATGGAAGGTTTGGAAGTCTCCCTTGAAGACTTACCAGAGTGATTGGGCGAGGACTGGGTGTCCTTAGATCAATGGAATAAGGTGAAGACACGGTCTTCTGAGTTAAATATCAGCCTCCCTAACCAGACATACATTTGTCACAGCAACTGGAACTGGTCCAACAAATCCTTGTCTTTGCCAAGTGACTGGTTCTATCGTCTCCCTCTCTTCATTTACAGTTTGTCTTCGTGAAGTCATTGCCTATTTGCATTACCTATTTGTCTTCACTGTGTGTCTACTATCGTTGTGTAGCGACCCGACCTCAGATGGTCAAGTCTCTGTGCTTCTGTGTCATCCCTGGATCGGTAATGCTGACACACACAGTACTCGAAGGATTTATAACAGAGTAGCAATCACACACTTATTACATCGAATGTCTCAAAAGAGAACTTATTACAAAAATATGGCTTAAGGCTATCTAATGCGATAACAGCGAAAGGCTTGGAATATAAAGTGAGTCCATCAACTCCAACGGCATAACTGAGCTGCACGGCAACGACCTACCAATCCTTACTCCTCGTATGAAAAGTCTGCAACATAATATGTTGCAGCCCGAGAACGGGTCAGCACATGGAATATGCTCGCAATGTAACACATAGAGAGTAATAAAAGAATAAGCTATACTACATGCATATATGGCTGGTGGAAAGCTCTATGGTTACAGTTTTGCAAAAAGCCAATTTTTCCCTATGTCAAAGGAATAAATTTTATTTTAACTATCATGGTGGTTGAAACATTATTGAGAAGGTATAACCCCAACTCAATCCCAATTAAAGTGATTAACAACCCAAAGAAGTATTAATTTAGAGTGATCGGATACATGTGAATACTCAAGTACTAGATACTCGAATTGTCCATAACCGGGGACACGGCTAACCATGATTAGATTGTACACTCTGCAGAGGTTTATGACTTTTCCCCACAAGACTCGATCGCCTCCGTTGGTTTCTCGTGACCGCATGGTGTTTGAGAAACGGATGACCGAGACACGGTCTTTCAGAAACATTAACTCTCTACTCCGGATAGATCATACCAAACCTATAAAACCCACTACCTGCTGATCTACCTCTTCGAGGGCTTTACGTAACTTACTCAACTATGCTAGAGCCCATAATAGCTTGTGGCTGCACACGGAAGTTTCTAGCATGAATAGTCTCAGTTCCCTTTGAGCCTGGGTGGCGGTCCTTAGGAAGATCACACGGATACCCCGGGATTTCCAAAATAAAACAGACAACACTGGTTTCCCCAGGTGCCTCAATCCACCCAGATGTGTATTTAAGTTGCCACCTTAAAGTAAACCGTTAATTAACAATCTCACATCTGTCGTGAATATCTCTCAAACCCAAACCACGTCTACGAGCATAGCATAGCAATATAAGCATAACGTAGAAGTAACTCCCAAGGGTTTGATAGTAACAGGGCAATAGATTCCTACCTCATCATCTACTTCCCAACCCACAATTAATGACATCCTAATCATGCAATGTTTGAGGATTGAGCTAAATGCATAAAAACTGGGTATGAAAAGGTATGATCAAGTGTTACTTGCCTTGCTGAGGATCTGTGAATCCTAGAGACTCGTAGTAACACGCTTCGCACTCCGGGAATTCTATCGCAAGCAAACAATACATACATAAGCAACAAACAAACATGCACAAACGAAACTTCAACTGAAAGAGGTTGACCGGAGAGTTCAACTTAAGAACTCCGGTTTGCAAAAAGAATCAAACCAAACGGAACAACGAAACTCAAACGGCGAGAGAAACAAGGTCCGTTTACTAATCTGAACTAGAGTCAAATTTTACCAAGACAAAAACTGGTTTAAGTTGGCTATTCGGAAAGAGGGTTTCGAGATGAAACTCCAGGCGCTTGAATCGCCTGATTCCGATAAACGAGCGAAAAGTTATACTAATTTGAACATTGTTTCATAAATCGAAATCGGAATAATCGCGGAATAAAACCGATAAAAGAAAACGATTTAACGTCTAAACTAACGAACGTTCGTTAGCGGAAGCTAAACGACGAACGGTTTGTAAAAACGAACGAACGGGTGAACGTTCTCAAAATAAATAAACCGGGAAATAAAACCGATCTAATATAAAAACGGCTAGGGTTTTTTTCTAAAAACCGGCGACGGGCTACCTCCGGCGATCGTTCGGCTGGGCGGGCGGTTGCTCCGCAGGGTCCGGAGGGGGGCGACGCTGGGAGGCGGCGGCGGCGGCCAAGGGCGGCGGCGGCGGCGGCTGCTCGGCTCGGCTCGGCCTCCGGTCCGGCGGGCGGCGGCGGCGGTGATGGCTAAGGGAGAGGGGTATATAAAGAGGGGGAGAGGTGGCTTGGAGGAGGGGGCAGGGCGGGAGGAGTCCGGCTCGGACTCCATGTCCAGCGCGGCGGCGCGCTACAGGAGGCGGCGGCGGCTTGGGCCTGCTCGGGTGGGCCTTTGGCCCACGAGGCGTGGTTCCTTTTTAAAACATTCCACTAAATTTGTAAAATCCTAGAAAAATAAATAAAATCTAAAAATGCCAAAACAAGTTTTCTTTGCCTAAATAAAATATTTAGAACAAGATGAACTTTTCTTGGCCCCTAAAATGCAATTTTAAATATATGCAAATTTTTCTCTAGGCAAATAAAATTTCCAAATAAGTAAAATAAAATCCCAAAAATGATTTAAACATTTTTCCTCCGGTATTTCAATTATTTTTGGAGAAGTCATATTATCTCTTCTCGTTATTTTTAAACATGAAATATTTTCCGGAGAGAAAACTTCTAAAATCCAAAATCCTCGTCTTTCATTATTTGATAAAATTCAAATATGAAAATCGGAAAATCCCCAACTCTCTCCGAGGGTCCTTGAGTTGCTTAGGATTTCGAGGATAGCAAATGAGAATGCAATAAAATATGATATGCATGGATGACCTGTGTATAACATACCAAATTGAAAATTTGGGATGTTACACGTTGTTTGGCTTCATACCATCTTCCATCCTAATCCTTACTACCTAGCTGCTATTAGTCTCCGTGCTTTCACGTCATTGCATACTTGACTATGGCTTGCTTAGTGTAGTTTACCTTCCGCTGCATATCAATAGGTTCATTTCTATTGTTTGTCTTCAAAACTCTCATGTTTTGAAGACTTCCATAAAAAATGCCTATTCACCCCCCTCTAGTCGATAACTAGCACTTTCATAAAGGTATTTGAAAATTTCCAATAGTGATTGTCGGAGATTTTTCAATAACATTAATACCATTCACTTGGAATTGTTTCTTCGGGAAGTGCACCGTATGCTCATTACCATTGATATGAAAAGTGACCTTGCTTTTATTGCAAGCAATAACATCCCCTGCAGTATTCAAGAAGGGTCCACCAAGGATATTCGACATGTTGTCGCCCCTGCATCTCAAGTATAACAAAGTCACCAAAATAGTAACATTAGCAACAACAACGGGCACATCTGTACCGATAGGTATGGCAGTTGATTTGTCAACCATTTGAAAAGATATTTCAGTAGGTGTGAGTTTATTCAAGTCAAGTCTTTTATATAAAGAGAAAGGCATAACACTAACACTAGCTCCTAAATCACACAAAGCAGTTTTCACATAATTCTTTTGATAGAGCAAGGTATAGTTGGTATTCCCGGATCTCCAGGTTTTTTAGGTACTCCATCTTTGAAAGTATAATTAGCAAGCATACTGGAGATTTCAGCTTCAGTATGTTTCTCTTATTTGTGATGATGTCTTTCATATACTTTGCATAAGGAGGCATTTTCAAGATGTCAGTCAAGTGAGTACGCAAAAATACTGGCCTCAGCATTTCAGCAAAGCGTTCAAATTCTTCATCATCATTCTTTTTAGTTGACTTGGGTGGAAAAGACATAGGTTTTTGAACCCACGGTTCTCTTTCTTTAGTGTTTCCTAGCCACAAAGTCTCTTTTATCATACCTTTATTCTTAGGTTGTGGGTTATCAAGATCAACAGGTGGTTCTATCTCAACATCATTATCTGGTTCTTTTTCATTTGTTGGTTGAGTATCTTCATGAACCTCATCATTATCTTTTTCATTATCACTGGGTGGGTGTTCATTACCAGCTTGGGTTTCAGCATCTGAGATAGAGTTTCATTTTCATTATCGGGAGGTTTTTCTATTTCAGGTTCACTAGAAGTGTGCAAAGTCCTATCATTTTTATTTTTTCCTTTTCTTTTTAGAAGGACTAGGTGCACTAGTGTTAGCTCTTTGTGAATCTTGTTATATTGTTTTTGGGTGTCCCTGAGGATAAAGTGGTTCCTGAGTCATTTTACCTCCTCTAGTTGCAACTCTAACAGCAAAGTCATGCATATTATGATTCATTTCATCAAGTAATTCTCTTTGTGATTTAGGAACTTGTTCTAACTGGGTTTGTACCATAGAATCATGTTTTCCAACACCTCTAACATCATTTGATATTCTAAATAACAAGTCACTCAAGCGAGCAATCATACCAGAATTGAATTTCAATTGTTTCATAACATTTGCATTGAAGTGATCTTGTTTTCTAATATAGTTTTCAAACTCATAAAGGCATTGACTAGGATGCATATTGTGAGGATTGTCATTATCATTGAACTTCATAATAGAATTTAATTCTACCACCTTAGGCAGTGGTGGTGTATTAAGCCCATGTATTTCTTCAATAGGAGGTAATTTTTTAACATCCTCAGCTTTAATAACTGATAACCCACAAGTATAGGGGATCAATTGCAGCCTCTTTCGATAAGTAAGAGTGTCGAACCCAACGAGGAGCTAAAGGTAGAACAAATATCACCTCAAGTTTTATAGACCACTGATACAACTCTACGCACGCTTGACGTTCACTTTACGTAGAACAATTATAAAACTAGAAGTACTTTGTAGGTGTAACGGGATAGGTTTGCAAGAATATAAAGAGCACGTAAATAAAAACTAGGGGCTGTTTAGATAAAGACACAATAAAATTAGTATAGCAAGTGTGGAAAAGTGGTGCTAGGAGTTGCGAAATTGTCCCTAAGCAATTGACTACTTTACTAGACCGATAGCAAGTTTTATGTGGAAGAGACCACTGCTAGCATGTCATCCCTGACTTGGAATTTTGTGCACTTATGATTGGAACTATTAGCAAGCATCCGCAACTACTAACGTTCATTAAGGTAAAACCCAACCATAGCATTAAGATATATTGGTCCCCCTTCAATCCCTTATGCATCAATTTCTATGCTAGGTTGAAGCTTCTGTCACTCTTGCCCTCCAATACATAGTCCTATCAGCATACAACTAACCCTATGGAGTGATCCATGCGCGCGCTCATATGATGGGCACCGAAGGACAGCAACATAACCACAAGCAAACTAAACCAATCATAGCAATTCACCAATTACCGATAGGACAACGAAAATCTACTCACACATCATAGGATGGCAACACAACATTGGACAATAATATGAAGCATAAAGCACCATGTTCAAGTAGAGGGTACAGCGGGTTGTGGGAGAGTGGACCGCTGTAGATAGATGGCGGAAGGTGGTGAAGATGTTGGTGAAGATGACGGAGGTGTTGGTGTAGATTATGGTGATGATGATGGCCCCGGCGGCGTTCCGGCGCCACCGGAAGAGAGGGGGAGAGGGCCCTCCTTCTTCTTCTTCTTCCTTGACCTTCTCCCTAGATGGGAGAAGGGTTTCCCCTCTGGTCCTTGGCTTCCATGGCATGGGCGGGGCGAGAGCCCATCTGATATTGGATCTGTCTCTCTGTCTCTCTCTGTTTCTGCGCTCTAATTCTTCCCTTTCACTGTTTCTTATATTCCCGGAGATCCGTAACTCCGATTGGGCTGAAATTTGGACACGCTTTTTATCCGGATATTGGCTTTCTTGCGGCGAAAGAAGGGCACCAACCGCCTTACGGGGTGGTCACGAGGGTCAGGGGCGCGCCCACCCCCCTGGGGCGCCCCCTGCCTCGTGGCCCCCTCGGGCATCATCTCGCATTGATTCTTCTTCCAAAAATTCACATATATTGCAAAAATAATATCCGTCAGTTTTTATCCCGTTTGGACTCCGTTTAATATGGATTTTCTGCGAAACAAAAAACATGCAACAAACCGAAACTGGCACTGGACACTGGATCAATATGTTAGTCCCAAAAATAGTATAAAAAGTTGCCAAAAGTATATGAAAGTTGTATAATATTGGCATGGAACAATAAAAAATTATAGATACGACGGAGACGTGACAAGATCCCCAAGCTTAATTCCTGCTCGTCCTCGAGTAGGTAAATGATAAAAAAATAATTTTTGATGTGGAATGCTACCTAGCATAATCTTGATCATGTAATCTAATCATGGCATAAATATTAAGACATGAGTGATTCAAAGCAATAGTCTATCTTTTGACATTAAGACAATAATACTTCAAGCATACTAATAAAGCAATCATGTCTTTTCAAAATAACATGGCCAAAGAAAGTTATCCCTACAAAATCATATGGTCTGGCTATGCGCCATCTTCATCACACAAAATATTCAGATCATGCACAACGCCGATGACAAGCCAAGCAATTGTTTCATACTTTTAACGTTCACAAACCTTTTCAACTTTCGCGCAATACATGAGCGTGAGCCATGAACATAGCACTATAGGTGGAATAGAATATGATGGTGGAGGTTGTGTGGAGAAGAGAAAAAGGAGAAAGTCTCACATCAACGCGGCTAATCAACGGGCTATGGAGATGCCCATCAATTGATGTCAATGTGAGGAGTAGGGATTGCCATGCAACGTATGCACTAGAGCTATAAGTGTATGAAAGCTCAAACTGGAACTAAGTGGGTGTGCATCCAACTTGCTTGCTCATGAAGACCTAGGGCATTTGAGGAAGCTGATGACCCACAAAGTATAGGGGATCTATCATAGTCCTTTCGATAAGTAAGAGTGTCGAACCCAACGAGAAGCAGAAGAAAATGACAAGCGGTTTTCAGTAAGGTATTCTCTGCAAGCACTGAAATTATCAGTAACAGATTGTTTTGTGATAAGGTAATTTGTAACGGGTAACAAGTAACAAAAGTAAACAAGGTGCATCAAGGTGGCTCAATCCTTTTTGTAGAAAAGGACAAGCCTGGACAAACTCTTATATAAAGGAAAACGCTCACGAGGACACATGGGAATCATCGTCAAGCTAGTTTTCATCACGATCATATGATTTGCGTTCGTTACTTTTATAATTTGATATGTGGGTGGACTGGTGCTTGGGTACTGCCCTTCCTTGGAAAGGCATACCACTTATGATTAACCCCTCTTGCAAGCATCCCCAACTACAAAAGAAGTATTAAGGTAAACCTAACCATAGCATGAAACATATGGATCCAAATCAGCCCCTTACGAAGCAACGCATAAACTAGGGTTTAAGCTTCTGTCACTCTAGCAACCCATCATCTACTTATTACTTCCCAATGCCTTCCTCTAGGCCCAAATAATGGTGAAGTGTCATGTAGTCAACATTCACATAACACCACTAGAGGAAAGACAACATACATCTCATCAAAATATCGAACGAATACCAAATTCACATGACTACTTATAGCAAGACTTCTCCCATGTCCTCAGGAACAAACGTAACTACTCACAAATCATATTCATGCTAATAATCATAGGGTATTAATATGCATAAAGGATATGAACATATGATCTTCCACCAAATAAACCAACTAGCATCAACTACAAGGAGGAATCAACACTACTAGCAACCCTCAGGTACCAATCTGAGGTTTTGAGACAAAGATTGGATACAAGAGATGAACTAGGGTTTGAGATGAGATGGTTCTGGTGAAGATTTTGATGGATATTGACCCCCTCCAGATGGGACGATCGATGGTGATGACGATGGCGATGATTTCCCCCTCCCGGAGGGATGTTCCCCCGGCAGAACAGCTCCGCCGGAGCCTTAGATTGGTTTCACCAGGTTCCGCCTCGAGACGGCGACACTTCATCCCGAAAGCTTCCTTCTCATCTTCTCCAGGGCGAAAGACTTCATATAGCCAAATATGGGCACCGGAGGCCTGCCAGGGGGCCCACGAGGCAGGGGGTGCGCCCAGGGGGTGGGGCGCGCCCCCACCCTCGTGGATGGTGGGTGGCCCCCTCTGGTACTTTCTTCATTCAATAATTTTTATATATTCCAAAACTGACTTCCGTGGAGTTTCAGGACTTTTGGAGTTGTGCAGAATAGGTCTCTAATATTTGCTCCTTTTCCAGCCCAGAATTCCAGCTGCCGACATTCTCCCTCTTCGTGTAAACCTTGCAAAATAATAGAGAATAGGCATAAGTATTGTGACATAATTTGTAATAACAGCCTATAATGCAATAAATATTGATATAAAAGCATGATGCAAAATGGACGTATCAACTCCCCCAAGCTTAGACCTCGCTTGTCCTCAAGCGGAAGCCGATATCGAAAAATATGTCCACATGTTTAGAGATAGAGGTGTTGATAAAATAAAATACGGACACGAGGGCATCATGATCATTCTTATGACAGCAACATAAATAGATTTTCATATGATTTCTTATGCTAAAGTAACAATCTATTCACAATGTAAAGTATGAATAAAAAACTTCATTGAAATCTAACAAACTATAATCTCAGTCATTGAAGCAATTGCAATTTATCATAACATCAGAAAGAGTCAATATAAGAGCTTTTCAGCAAGTCCACATACTCAACTATCATTTAGTATTTCACAATTGCTAACACTCACGCAATACTTATGGGTATGGAGTTTTAATCGGACACTGAGAAAGATAGGGGCTTATAGTGTTGCCTCCCAACCTTTTACCTCAAGGGTAATGTCAACAATAATAATTTATGAGAACTTACATCCAATTGGATATATATATCAGGATCTTTCCAACACAATGTGCTTGCCAAAGGATAAAATATAAAAAGGAAAAGGTGGAGATCACCATGACTCTTGTATAATGTATAAGACAACAATAAAAGATAGGCCCTTTGCAGAGGGAAGCAGAGGTTGTCATGTGCTTTTATGGTTGGATGCACAAAATCTTAACGCGAAAGAACGTCACTTTATATAGCCACTTGTGATATGGACCTTTATTATGCAGTCCGTCGCTTTTATTGCTTCCATATCAGAAGATCGTATACAGCTTATTTTCTCCACACTAATAAATCATACATATTTAGAGAGCAATTTTTATTGCAGGCAACAATGACAACTTACTTGAAGGATCTTACTCAATCCATAGGTAGATATGGTGGACTCTCATGGCAAAACTGGGTTTAAGGATATTCGGAAGCACAAGTAGTATCTCTACTTGGTGCAGAGAATTTTGCTAGCATGAGGGGGAAAGGCAAGCTCAACATGTTGGATGATCCATGACAATATACTTTATTTCGAATATAAGAAAACATAACCCATTACGTTGTCTTCCTTGTCCAACATCAACTTTTTATCATGTCATATTTTAATGAGTGCTCACAGTCATAAAAGATGTCCAAGATAGTATATTTATATGTGAAAACCTCTCTTTCTTTATTACTTCCTATTAATTGCAACGATGACCAAAACTATGTTTGTCAACTCTCAATAACTTTTATTCATCATACTCTTTATATGTGAAGTCATTACTCTCCACAAGATCAATATGATCTCTTTAATTATTTTTACTCTTTCTTTTATTCCTTCATGATCATAGCAAGATAACCAAGCCCTTGACTCAAAACTAATCTTTATTATATATAGCTCACAGACTCGATTACATAGAAGGATCAATAAAGCAAAACTCAAAACTAGATCATACTTAAACTTTATTCTACTAGATCAAGATATTACCAAAAGGATCGAACTAAGAAAAACGGTAAAGGTAGAAGTGTGATGGTGATACGATACCGGGACGCCTCCCCCAAGCTTGGCAGTTGCCAAGGGGAGTGCCCATACCCATGTGATTATGTCTCTTTCCTCGGAGGTGGTGATGATGGAGTTGTTGATGATGTAGGCTTGTCGTCCATCTTCCAAGGCATAGGCTCACCATCATAGAAGGATGATCGAGTCTCCAGGATCCTCAAATCTTCAGCCAAACTCATCCTCTTGATTCTATATTCATACTCATAGTTTTGGTTTTGCAGGTCATAGATCTGGGCTTGGAGATGCTCGATTTCTCGTGAAGCTTGAAGATGGTCTCCCCAATGTTCTTGGCATCCAGCTTGTGGTTGTTTGTGAACTCCGCGATCATCATGTGGTTGGCGTTGAGTCCGTGTTCCACCATCCCCTAGCACTTGAAAACTTGTTTCTCCATTGCTTCGAGTCTTGTCTCCACGCTTCCGGTCCTCCTTGGTCCCTCGACATCGCGGATGTGCAGCAACCCATCATGCATCTCAATTGTTTGAGGGTGTTGCAGCACCTCCGCGAGGTAGGGATTGATAACCTTCTCAAAGAACTTGTCCTTGGGGGCGCTTGAAGACGTCATGATAATCTAGATCTGTCAAAAAAAAAACAGCTCGAAACAAAAACAGAGGATATCTGCGTGGTGCGGTGGTCAAAACCTTCGGGAGATTATATAATTAATTTTTACCTACCAAAAGAAGTGTTGTGTAAGAAAACGGAGTCTAGAGGGCACACGAGGTGCCCACGAGGCAGGGGGGTGCGCCCGGGGGGGTAGGGCGCGCCATCCACCCTCGTGGATGCCTAGTGTCCTTCCCAGACTACTTCTTATTTTCCTATTTTCTTTAATATTCCAAAACGGAGAAAAATTGCTATTAGAGTCTGAAAAGCTCGGAGTCTGAAAAGTTATTTTGGAGTCGGTTTACTTACCGTACCACATACCTATTCCTTTTTGGAGTCTGAAAAGTTCTGGAAAGTGTCCCTTATGCATTCTTCCGGGGTTATGGTATCAATAACATTGGTGTCAACATTTATGGGATTACCTGAGATATAATGTTTGATTCTTTGACCGTTCACCACCTTCAGATTCGTGCCTTCGAATTTGTTGATTTTAATGGCACCGGAACGATAGACCTCCTCGATAACGTAAGGACCTTCCCATTTAGAGAGGACTTTTCCTGCAAAAAACTTAAATGAGAGTTGTATAGCAAAACATAATCACCTAAATTAAACTCACGCTTTTGTATCCTTTTGTCATGCCATCTTTTAACTTTTTCTTTAAATAGTTTGGCATTCTCATAGGCCTAGGTTCTCCACTCGTCAAGAGAGCTAATGTCAAATAGTCTCTTCTCACCGGCAAGTTTGAAATCATAGTCGAGCTCTTTAATGGCCCAATATGCCTTATGTTCTAGTTCGAGAGGTAAGTGACATGCTTTTCCATAAACCATTTTATAGAGAGACATACCCATAGGATTTTTATATGCAGTTCTATAGGCCCATAATGCATCATCAAGTTTCTTGGACCAATTCTTTCTAGATCTATTAACACTCTTTTGCAAAATTAATTTAATC
Organism: Aegilops bicornis; assembly: GCA_021605145.1. Lineage (NCBI taxonomy): Eukaryota > Viridiplantae > Streptophyta > Magnoliopsida > Poales > Poaceae > Aegilops > Aegilops bicornis. The sequence continues at coordinate 586,102,794 of CM038674.1, read as the reverse complement.
TCCCTATTACTTAGTTCCACTTGACCACTAGATTGTGGATGATATGGAGATGCAATTCTATGAATAACATCATACTTAGCAAGCATTTTATGAAAGGCACCATGAATAAAATGTGAACCACCATCAGCCATTAAGTATCTAGGGACTCCAAACCTCGGAAAAATAACTTCTTTAAGCATCTTAATAGAGGTGTTATGATCTGCACTACTAGTTGGAATAGCCTCTACCCACTTAGTAACGTAATCAACAACAACCAAAATATGTGTATACCCATTAGAGGAAGGAAACGGTCCCATATAATCAAAACCCCAAACATCAAATGGTTCAATAACAAGTGAATAATTCAAGGGCATTTCTTGACGTCTACTAATATTACCAATTCTTTGACATTCATCGCAAGACAAGACAAACTTACGGGCATCTTTGATGAGAGTAGGCCAATAAAAACCGGATTGCAATACCTTATGTGCAGTTCTATCTCCAGCGTGGTGTCCTCCATAAGCTCGGAGTGACACTTGCATAGGATCTGTTCCTGTTCATGCTCGGGTACACAACATCTAATAACACAATCTACTCCTTCTTTATAAATGTGTGGGTCATCCCAGAAGTAATGTCTTAAATCATAGAAAAACTTTTTGTTTTGCTGGTATGTGAAACTAGGTGGTATAAATTTAGCAACAATGTAATTAGCATAATCAGCATACCATGGAGCTGTACGAGAAGCATTTATGACAGCTAATTGTTCATCGGGAAAGCTATCATCAATAGGTAGTGGGTCATCAAGAACATTCTCTAACCTAGACAAGTTGTTTTCAACGGGGTTCTCAGCTCCCTTTCTATCAATAATATGCAAATCAAATTCTTGTAGTAGGAGAACCCATCTAATAAGTCTAGGTTTAGCATCTTTCTATTCCATAAGATATTTAATAGCAGCATGATTGGTGTGAACAATTACTTTAGAATCAACTATGTAAGGTCTGAACTTATCACAAGCGAATACAACTGCTAAAAATTCTTTTTCAGTAGTAGCATAATTTCTCCGGGCATTGTCTAGAGTTTTACTAGCATATTGGATAACATTTAATTTCTTATCAACTCTTTGTCCTAGAACAACACCTACAGCATAATCACTAGCATCACACATAATTCAAAGGGTAAATTCCAACCAGGAGGCTGAACAATAGATGCAGAAATCAAGGCTTTCTTAAGTATTTCAAATGCTTCTACACAATCCTCATCAAAGACAAAAGGAACATCTTTTTGTAAGAGATTAGTCAGAGGCCAAGAAATTTTTGAGAAGTCTTTAATGAGCCTCCTATAAAAACTGGCATGACCAAGGAAACTTCTTATACCTTTAATGTCCTTAGGACACGACATCTTTTCAATAGCATCAACTTTAGCTTTATCAACTTCAATACCTCTTTCAGAAATTTTATGCCCCAAGACAATACCTTCATTAACCATAAAATGGCACTTCTCCCAATTCAAGACAAGATTAGTTTCTTCACATCTCTGCAAAACTCGATCAAGGTTGCTTAAGAAATCATCAAAAGAAGTTCCATACACGGAGAAATCATCCATGAAAACCTCAACAATCTTTTCACAAAAGTGAGAGAATATAGCAGTCATACATCTTTGAAATGTAGCAGGTGCATTGCATAAACCAAAAGGCATACTTCTATAAGCAAAGGTACCGAAAGGGCAAGTAAAAGTGGTCTTTTCTTGATCCTCTTTTGACACAGGTATTTGAGAGAAACCAGAATAACCATCTAGAAAACAAAATTGTGTATGTTTGGATAATCTTTCTAGCATTTGATCAATAAAAGGTAAAGGGTAATGATCCTTTTTAGTAGCTTTATTTATTTTGCGGAAATCAATTACCATTCTATATCCGGTAACAATTTGTTGTGGGATCAATTCATCTTTATCATTAGGAACAATAGTAATACCTCCCTTCTTAGGGACACAATGGACAGGACTTACCCACTGACTATCAGCAACAGGATAAATTATACCTGCCTCCAGAAGCTTTAGTATTTCTTTTCTTACCACTTCTTTCATCTTAGGTTTTAACCATCGTTGGTGATCAACAACCGGTTTAGCGTCTTTCTCCAATTTTATTTTGTGTTGGCATAGAGTGGGACTAACGCCCTTAAGATCATCAAGAGTATATCCAATAGCAGCACGGTGCATCTTTAGAGTTTTCAATAATTTCTCTTCTTCCTGCTCTGAAAGGTTAGCACTAATAATAACATGATATATCTTCTTTTCATCAAGATAAGCATATCTAAGAGTATCGGGTAATGGTTTAAGCTCAAACACGGGATCACCCTTGGGTGGAGGAGGATCCCCTAGAATTTCAACGGGCAAGTTGTGTTTCAAAATAGGTCCCCGTTTAAAGAATACCTCATCTATTTCCCTTTTTTCATTCATAAACATATCATTTTCATGGTCTAACAAATATTTTTCTAAAGGATCATTAGGAGGCACGACAATAGAAGCAAGGCCAATAATTTCATCTTTACTAGGCAATTCTTTATCATGGGGTTGTCTATGAAATTTAGCAAAATTAAAATCATGAGACATATCCCCTAAACCAATAGTAACAACATCCTTTTTGCAATCTATCTTAGCATTAACAGTATTCAAGAAAGGTCTACCAAATATAATGGGACAAAAGTTATCTTGTGGGGAACCAAGAACAAGAAAATCAGTAGGATATTTAACTTTCCCACACAAGACTTCAACATCTCTAACAATCCCAACTGGTGAAATAGTATCTCCATTGGCAAGCTTAATTGTAACATCAATACCTTCTAACTCAGCAGGTGCAATATCATGCATAATTTCTTAATATAAAGAATGAGGTATTGCACTCGCACTAGCACCCATATCACATAAGCCGTGATAACAATGATCTCCTATTTTAACAGAAACAACAGGCATGCCTACAACAGGTCTATGTTTATTTTTAGTATTGGGTCTAGCAATTCTAGCAGCTTCATCACAGAAGTAAATAAAATGCCCATCAATATTATCAGCCAAGAGATCTTTAACCATAGCAATACTAGGTTCAACTTTAATTTGCTCAGGGGGTGTAGGTGTCCTAGTATTACTCTTACGAACCACAGTTGAAGCTTTAGCATGATCCTTTATTCTAGCAAGGAAAGGTGGTTTCTCAATATAAGTGGTAGGAACAATAGGATCAACATTATAGGTGATAGTCTTTTCTTCAACTTTAATAGGTTCAACTACTTTTACTTCAATGGGAGGATGATATTTAAACCACTTCTCCTTAGGGAGATCAACATGAGTAGCAAATGATTCATAGAAAGAAGCTACTATCTCAGGGTCAAGTCCATATTTAGTGCTAAATTCACGGAAAACATCAATATCCATAAAAGATTTAACACAATCAAACTTAGGTGTTATACCTGACTCCTTACCTTCGTCGAGTTCCCAATCTTCAGAGTTGCATTTAATTCTTTCCAATAAAATCCCATCTGAATTCAATAGTCTTCATCATAAAAGAACCAGTATAAGAAGTATCGAGCATGGAGGGTTTGTTGAGAGAAAGCCGAGCATAAATTTTTTGAATAATAATTTCTCTTGAGAGCTCATGATTGGGGCATGAATATAACATTGACTTAAGCCTCCCCCAAGCTTGAGCGATGCTTTCTCCTTCGCGAGGCCAAAAATTATATATATAATTACGATCATGATGAACCAGATGCATAGGATAAAACTTCTGATGAAATTCCAATTTCAATCGGTTGTAGTTCCATGATCCAATATCATCACATAGCCTAAACCATGTCAATGCCTTTCCCTTCAAAGATAAAGGGAAGACCTTCATCTTGATAACATCCTCGGGCATACCTGCAAGCTTAAATAATCCACAAACTTCATCCACATAGATCAGGTGCAAATCGGGATGTAATGTTCCATCTTCTGTAAAAGGATTAGCTAGCAGTTTCTATATCATACCCGAAGGAATTTCAAAGTAAACATTTTCAGTAGGTTTAGTAGATTGATTGCTCTACTGGTCGGGGTGAAGATACCCCGAACAAGCCCCTCAAAGGATTACTTTCCATAGTAACAAGTGACAGTAAATTTCAGCACACTATATAAATTTTTCCTTACCAAAGGCGCTTCACTCCTCGACAACGGTGCCAGAAAAGAGTCTTGATGACCCACAAGTATAGGTGATCTATCGTAGTCAATTCGATAAGTAAGAGTGTCGAACCCAACAACGAGCAGAAGGAAATGACAAGCGGTTTTCAGTAAGGTATTATCTGCAAGCACTGAAATTATCGGTAACAGATAGTTTTGTGATAAGGTAATTTGTAACGGGTAACAAGTAACAAAAGTAAACAAGGTGCAGCAAGGTGGCCCAATCCTTTTTGTAGCAAAGGACAAGCCTGGACATACTCTTATATAAAGGAAAATGCTCTCAAGGACACATGGGAATTATCATCAAGCTAGTTTTCATCACGATCATATGATTCGCGTTCGTTACTTTGATAATTTGATATGTGGGTGGACCGGTGCTTGGGTACTGCCCTTCCTTGGACAAGCATACCACTTATGATTAACCCCTCTTGCAAGCATCCCCAACTACAAAAGAAGTATTAAGGTAAACCTAACCATAGCATGAAACATATGGATCCAAATCAGCCACTTACGAAGCAACGCATAAACTGGGTTTAAGCTTCTGTCACTCTAGCAACCCATCATCTACTTATTACTTACCAATGCCTTCCTCTAGGCCCAAATAATGGTGAAGTGTCATGTAGTCAACATTCACATAACACCACTAGAGGAAAGACAACATACATCTCATCAAAATATCGAACAAATACCAAATTCACATGACTACTTATAGCAAGAATTCTGCCATGTCCTCGGTGAAAGGATCGATATAGTTGACTAGAGGGGGGTGAATAGGCAACTAACAATTTTTAGCTTTTCTTTACCAATTTAAACTTTGCATCGAAGTAGGTTGTCTAGATATGCAACTAGGTGAGCAACCTATATGATGCAACAACAACAAGCACACATGCAAGCAAGAGATATGAGACAAATAAGCTTGCACAAGTAAAAGCACGAGATAACCAAGAGTGGAGCCGGTGAAGACGAGGTTGGGCTTCTTTACTCTTTGAAAGCGAAGTACCGCATTGTCGGCGGTCTTGTCCAAGATGCCCATAGAAACAAACTCATCCAACACTTCATTTGATGAAAAGGTGTGGAAGTCTGGCCTTTGACGAACGACGAAGGACATGGCTTTGTGGTAGGGAATCATTGCCTTGAGGAATTTGCGCTTGATCCAATTGTCATCCGTGTCCTTACTTCCATGATCTCGGAGAGAGACCGGGAGTTTGGTTACCCTCCGATAAAGCTCATGAGGTTCTTCATCTTCTTTCATTGCAAACTCATCGGCTTCATCTTGCGCCACTTCATAGTTGGAGCGTTGAATGCTTGCGCTTCCCCGATAGAGGGAAACCACTTGATGCCAAGCATCTTTGGCCATGGAGTAGGGCCGGAGATGAGGAAGATCTTCGGGGGGGATTGCTTCTTGGATGATGAAGAGAGCATTATCATCGAATTGATTATCTACGGCTTCTATAGGAGTGAAGTTGCTTCGATCATGAGGATAGAAACCTTCTTCAATGATTCTCCAAAGGTTAGTGTTCACATGGTTTAAATTATGCTTAAAACGATAGACCCAAGAATCAAATTCCACATTCTTCTCAATCTTAGGAGCCGGGCCGGCATGATTCAAATGAGTGGAAGGAAGCGGTGCACCATAGACAGGTGGAGGTTCCACATGGGCAAAGATGTCGGTGCCATTTTTACCACTAGAAGAAGGAGCTTTCTCGCTAGAAGCTTCCCCCTTGTTGGAGGTAGCATCCGTCACCTTGTTAGTGGGATCACCCACTTTCAACGGTGCGATGGAAAGTTTAAGCCCTTCTATGAATTTATTAAACATGCTTTCGACCTCGGTCGTCATGGAGGTTTTCAATGTGTCCAACGCCACATTGAATTCCTCACGAGATCATGGTTCCCCATCTCCGTAGACGAGACCGGATTCGAACCGAGTGCTCCTCCACACTGCCTCTGACGTCAACCATACTCTTCGGACAAGAAGTCCTTAATCAAGAGACGGGGCTCTGATACCAATTGAAAGGCTCGATATAGTTGACTAGAGGGGGTGAATAGGCAACTAACAATTTTTAGCTTTTCTTTACCAATTTAAACTTTGCATCAAAGTAGGTTGTCTAGATATGCAACTAGGTGAGCAACCTATATGATGCAACAACAACAAGCACACATGCAAGCAAGAGATATAACACAAATAAGCTTGCACAAGTAAAGGCACGAAATAACCAAGAGTGGAGCCGGTGAAGACGAGGATGTGTTACCGAAGTTCCTTCCCTTAGTAGGGAAGTACGTCTCCATTGGAGCGGTGTGGAGGCACAATGCTCCCCAAGAAGCCACTAGGGCCACCGTATTCTCCTCACGCCCTCACACAATGCGAGATGCCGTGATTCCACTATTGGTGCCCTTGGTGGCGGCGACCGAACCTTTACAAACAAGGTTGGGGCAATCTCCACAACTTAATTGGAGGCTCCGAACAACACCACGAAGCTTCACCACAATGGAATATGGCTCCGCAGTGACCTCAACCGCCTAGGGTGCTCAAACACCCATGAGTAACAAGATCCACAAGGGATTAGTTGGGGGATTCAAATTTCTCTTGGTGGAAGTGATCGGGGCCTTCTCAACCAATCCCTAGAGAATCAACAAGTTTGATTGGCTAGGGAAGGAGATCGGGCGAAAATGGAGCTTGGAGCAACAATGGAGCTTAGAGGTCGAAGAGGTGGTCAACTAGAGGAAGAAGACACCCCTTATATAGTGGAAGAACAAATCCAACCGTTATCCACCAACTCAACCTGCGCAACATGGTACTACAGTAGGCGCTACTACATCATGGGGCACGCGGTACTACCGCAGGGCCCCGCGGTACTACCGCCCACGCAGCAGAGACCAGAACAGCCTAAAATGCACTAAAGCAGAGGGCGGTAGTACTGCTAGCGCGGTACTACCGCGCCCCTTGCGGTACTACCGCAAGGCAGGGGCTGTCCAGAGATGGGAAGGCACGGATATAAAAAATTACATCCATGGCTACTTTCGCAGAGTTGGAGTCGATGCAAAAAACCCGACGGGGTAGTACCGTAAGCCAGCAGCGGTACTACCGCGCGAGGCGAGGATGTAAAAAATTACATCCGCCCCTTACTGCCGCGTACTTGCGGAACTAAGCCAGATACCAAGGTACTACCGCGCCCTTACCGTGATGGGTGCCGTCCACTAGGGAGAGGATGGCAATATCTAGACTACGACCATAGTACTACCGCTTACTAGAAGCGGTACTACCATGGGCCCTTGCGGTACTACTGCGCCAGCGGGCGGTACTACCGCAAGGTCCTGCGGTACTACCGCTCTAAGAGCAGTACTACCGCACGCCCTAGTTCAGCAAGTGAGGGAGTCCTGGATTAGGGGGCGTCCGGATGGCCGGACTATGACCTATGTCCGGACTCCTGGACTATGAAGATACAAGATTGAAGACTCCGTCCCGTGTCCGGATGGGACTTTCCTTGGCGTGGAAGGCAAGCTTGGCAATACGGATATGCAGATCTCCTCCCATTTGTAACCGACTCTATGTAACCCTAACCCTCTCCGGTGTCTATATAAACCGGAGAGTTTTAGTCCGTAGGACGAACAATAATCATACCATAGGCTAGCTTCTAGGGTTTAGCGTCTCTGATCTCGTGGTAGATCTACTCTTGTACTACCCATATCATCAATATTAATCAAGCAGCAGTAGGGTTTTACCTCCATCGAGAGGGCCCGAACACAGGTAAAAACATCGTGTCCCTTGTCTCCTGTTATCATCCGCCTAGACGCATAGATTCGGGACCCCCTACACGAGATCCGCCGGTTTGACATCGACATTGGTGCTTTCATTGAGAGTTCCTCTGTATGCGTCACCTTTAGGCCCGATGGCTCCTCCGATCATCAACCATGATGCGGTCCAGGTGAGACTTTTCTCCCGGACAGATCTTCATATTCGGCGGCTTTGCCGCTGCGGGCAATTCGCTGGCCATCTGGAGCAGATCGAAAGCTATGCCCCGCCATCGTGCCAGATTTGGAAGATTTGAACTACGGCCGACGTCGCGGAGACTTGATCTTTGACGGGTTCGAGCCACAGCCAAGCGTGCCGCCTTTGTCACGATGGGCACGATCTAGCTCTGCCGCGAGCGAGTGCCACGGAGGCGCACCGATGTCCGCTCCGACCCTTAGCTCGGAGCCGACTGCGCCAATCGAGGACGGGTGGCTGGACACCGCCTCGGGGGCTGCAATCTCTACGGCGATCGAGCCGAACACCATACCTGTCCTTTGCGAAGCTCGTGACTCCAAGGTGCTGGACTCCTCTCCGGACTCCGAAACTTCTGCTCCCCTGCCAATCGAATCCGATTGGGCGCCGATCATGGAGTTCACCGCCGCGGACATCTTTCAGCACTCGCCTTTCGGCGACATTCTGAATTCACTAAAGTCTCTCTCTTTATCAGGAGAGCCCTGGCCGGACTATGGTCAACAAGGTTGGGATGCAGACGACGAAGAAATTCAATGCCCACCCACCACCCACTTCGTAGCCACTGTCGATGATTTAACCGACATGCTCGACTTCGACTCCGAAGACATCGACGGTATGGACGACGATGTAGGAGACAAACAGGAACCAGCGCCTATAGGCCACTGGACAACCACCCCATCTCACAACATATACATGGTGGATACACCTAAAGGAAACGACGACGAGGAACAAAGGGACACAACGAGGGATCGTTCCCTTGAAAAGCAATCAAAGCAACGACGTAAGCACCGCTCCAAACCCCACCTTGACAGAGAAAGCAGCCATACAGACCCAGCCATAGAGCAGGACGAACCGGCGGACGACGAACATGCCATCGAGCAACCGTCCGAACAGGGCAACTTGGATAAACAACCCGTCCCCGGCGAAGACAACAGTCCGGACTACCTCACGCCGGACAAGTTGCGGAAGCGAAGAACCTCCACAAAAGGCTCGCCGCCATCGCGTAGCCTGAAAAAGCAGAAGCGGAAGCTCAAAACAGCGGAAGATGCACTCATAATTAGATGGAGCAAAGTACTCAACACCGCAGACAAATACGGCGACAGTCGCCACACAAAGAGCTATCCGAAGCGAAATTTACTGCTGGAATTTGATGATGAGGCCTTAGAGCCTCCGCAATCAAGAAATAAGGAAGCCACCCGGTCGGGTAAACGACCCCATGGCCAACACAGTGCGGCAAAGGACACCGCACACAAGCCGGCACGCGATCCGCACAAGGATTTGCATAAAAAAGATGGCCCAGCCAGATATATCTATGGGCCAAGAAAGCAATCTCTAGTAAGCAATGCAACACATCAAATATCCGAACATCACAGTACACCCAGATATAGGGGTGCCGCACACCCCCTATGTTTCACCGATGAGGTGCTGGATCATGAATTTCCAGCGGGATTAAAGCCCGTAAACATAGAGGCATACGACGGAACAACAGACCCTGGAGTCTGGATTGAGGATTACATCCTCCACATACACATGGCTAGAGGATATGACCTCCATGCCATAAAATACTTACCCCTCAAGCTCAAAGGGCCAGCCCAGCATTGGCTTAAAAGCCTTCCCGAAAACACCATTGGAAGTTGGGAAGAGCTCGAGGATGCTTTCCGGGCAAATTTTCAAGGGACCTATGTCCGAACTCCGGATGCAGACGATTTAAGTCACATAACTCAACAACCCGGAGAGTCAGTGCGGAAATTCTGGAACAGATTCCTTACTAAAAAGAAGCAAATAGTTGACTGTCCGGACGCCGAAGCCTTAGCAGCTTTCAAACACAACGTCCGAGACGAATGGCTCGCCAGACACCTCGGCCAAGAAAAGACAAGAACAATGGCCACATTAACAAGCCTCATGACCCGCTTTTGTGCAGGAGAGGGTAGCTGGTTAGCAAGATGCAGTACCAGCAACCCAAGTACATCCGGGTTAGGGATGGAAGCGGAAACCGCGACGCAGAAGGACCATCGCCGGACCAAGGAAACAGCTCAAGAGCACGCGGCGGTCAATGCCGGATTCAAAAGCTCTCGGCAGAATCGTAAAAAGCTGCCCCTCAAGGATAACAAGGACGAGCTATCTAACCTAAACAACATCTTGGACAAGACATGTCAAATCCACGATGGTCCCGGGAAGCACGCAAACCATACCCACAGAGATTGTTGGGTCTTCAAGCAATCCGCAAACTCAACACCGAACACAAGGGGCTCGACACACCAAGCGAGGACGATGACGAACCCCACAAGCAGAGCACCGAAAAACAAAAGAATTTCCCACAAGAAGTCAAAACAGTAAATTCACTTCACGTGACAAAAGGGAAGAACAGAGTGGTGCCCATAGAGATATGCGCCATACGGCCTATCCCAGAGGAGTCCCGCCACTGGTTGTTAAAAGCAATCATCTTCGACCATCAGGATTACTCTAGAAGTATCCGGAATGCAGGCTGGACTGCCTTGGTATTAGATCCGATAATTGACGGACTCCACTTTACAGTCCTAATGGGCGGCGGCAGTGATTTAAACCTGTTATATCAGGACACAATCTGCAAAATGGGGATAGACCCAACAACAATTCGCCATAGCAACACTTACTTTCAAGGGGTAACGCCAGGCCCAGATGCCCATTGTACGGGCTCTCTCCTGCTAGAAGTTATGTTCGGTTCACCCGACAACTTCCGCCCTTGAAAAGCTAACCTTCCACATCGCCCCATTTACAAGTAGCTATCAAGCACTCTTTGGGACGCGAAGCTTTCGCCCGCTTTAATGCAATACCGCATTATGCATCTCTTATACTTAAAATGCCCGGTCCGCGAGGCATCATCTCATTAAAGGGAAATATTGAGTGTTCCTCGAGCGCGGAAGATTGTGCGGCTGCCTGGACAGCCACACACTAAGCCGGCTTCACTAATCAAAGCACCTAAACAGGCCGTTCAGACCCCGGACATGGCTAGACGAGGCTGGCGTAAACATACAAGGGCTTACTAGCCGCATACCCCGTTCAAGGGGCTCCGCACATGTAAAACAAGAGACAATAAAGCTCAATTTTATTCATTTCTTATTTGTACTCTGTTTATTTAATATAACGTACATTTTTGCACGATCTTTTTCAACTAAGTTCCTCTCTTTTACAGATGAACACCGTGCTACACCCGTCCGAGGATCACGGCTGCTTGGAGACACATGCGCAGAGCGTGCGATAGGGACCCGTTCAAGGATTCTTTTCAGATTAAGACCCTCGTAAACCTTTTTACTGTCTCTTGTTGATACACATCCCCGGTTTCTTCAGTAACCGAGGTGGAGGTCTGGCGTCTTGGCATTAGCCACGTCGAGGATTATCGCGTACACAGACACGAGGGCTTATTCCTAAGGCGTTGTTCAGCCCGTTTTCATAAAGACCGAATACCTTAGGGAGTGTTCGGCGTCATGAGTTGGCCTTATATGCATCAGCTCCGAATCATGTCTTTGGTCAAATGTTGGGTTTGCCCGGCTCCTGTGTTTTGCTGCCTTACGTTCCATTCTATCGGCTAAGGCGGCACCAGGAGAACTACTGCGATTGTGCCCCGGTTCGGCCAGGCGAGCACCTCAGTAGATGTAACATCCCAAATTTTCAATTTGGAATGTTATACATTAGGTCATCATGCATATCATATTTTCTCACATTTTTCCGATCCTAGAAAATTTCACGCAACTCAAGGACCCTCGGAGAGAGTTGGAAGTTTCATTATTTTCATATTTGGGATTTCTCAAATTTTGAAAATAGGATCATTGGATTTATTTAATTATCTTCATAAAATTTTCCTATAAAAAAACTTAAGAGAGGGAATAATATGACTTTCCCAATATTTAGGAAAAATGAAGATATTATAAATAAATCAAAATTTGGTTTTGGAAGATTTATTTTGCTTAGGCAAAAATGAGCATTAAAAAAAATATGCATGTTTGCCGTTTTTAAAGTTCATTTTGTTCGACTCATTTTTAGGAGTCGGGGAAAATTAATTTTATTTAATTTGGAGTTCGTTTGGTTTTATTTTTATTTCGTTTAGTTTTTTTTTAAAAAAAATCTGCGCCGCCCTCTGGGCGAGGCCCGGCCCGGCCAACCGGCCAGCCCGCCTCCCCCTCCCTCGCGCGGACTCCCGCCGCCCGCCTCCGCCCGCCGCCGCCGTGTCGCTCGGGACCGCTTCCCCAGCTTGCCCCTCCCCAAGGGACCGAGACCCCCCTCCTCCTTTATAACCCCGCCCCCCTCTCCCTCATCCCGCCGCCGCCCTCAACCCGAGCCGCCCGTGTCGCCGCCCTTTGCCGTCGCCGCCGCCCACGTCGCCACCCGCCGACCTCCCTTGACCTCGCGGACCCCGCCGCCCACCGAGCCGGAGCCCAGCGGCGACCACGAGGTAGCGCCGCCACAACCCCCGATCCGTTTTTTTTAGAAAAACCCGATCCGGTTTTTCTCGAGATGTTCGTTTTTTTTAAAAACCCTAGATGGTTTTTTTTATTTTTTTTCGGTTTTCTTATTTAAAGAACGTTCACCGACCCGTTCGTTTCAATGAACGTGTTCGTTGGATTAGTTCTGTTAACGAACGTCCGTTATTTAATCCGTTCGTCATTTTCTTTTAATCAGATTTAATCCGATATTTTCTGATTTCGATTTATGATTCGATTTTCAAATCTGTTTAATTTCTCGCTCGTTTATCTAATCAGGTGATTCAAGCGCTGGAGTTTCGTTCTGAAACCGCCGTTCGACTAACCTACTTAAACAGAGTTTTGCTACTGTAAAATTTTGACCTAGTTTCAGATTGCTAAACCGAGTCGTTCTCTCACGAGTTTCGACCTTCGATGCGTTATTTGATTCGATTCTTTTGCAACCGTGGTTCTTAAGTTGAACTATCTGGTTAGATCTTTATTCGAGATTTCCCGTGCATTAGATGAGTACTTATTGTATGCTTGTTGTTTGTCTGCGTTAGATCACCCGGAGTGCGCCGCTTGTTACTTGAATCTCTAGGTCTCATGGATCATCGCTAAGGCAAGTAACACTTGATCATACCTTTTCTACTACCCAGTTTTATTGCATTAGATCAAGCCCTCAAACACTTGCATGTTTAGGATCTAATTAAATTGTGGGTTTGGGAAGTAGATTGAGGTAGTACCTATTACTGTTTTACTTATGAAACCTTGGGAGTTACTTCTACGTTTGCTTATTATGCCATGCTATGCTAGTAGACGTGGATTGGGTGAGTGAATATCCATGACAGATGTGAGATTGCTAATTAATGGTTTATCTAAGGCGGCAACCTAAACACACATCTGGGTGGATTGAGGCACCTGGTTTCTATCAGGACTTGCATGTATTTCTTCGGACCGCCACCCAGGCTCAAAGGGATCATAAGATTATTCATACTAGTAACTTACGTGTGCAGCCACAAGCCATTATGGGCTCGCATAGTTGACTAAGTCGTGCGAACTCTTATAGTGGTGGACTAGCAGATGTAGGGGATGTAGGTGTACCGGTCCACCCATCGTAAGGTGCTAAGCGCTTACGAAGATCGCGTCTCGATCATCCGCCTCTCAAACACCATGTAGTGCGAGAACCACACGGAGGAGATCGAGTCTTTTGGTGAATAGTGCGCAAACCTCTGCAGAGTGTATAAACTAATCATGATTAGCCGTGTCCCCGGTTATGGACATTTTGAGTATCTAGTGCTTGAATATCATGTGAATCTCAACATTTTTACTTCTAATAAATGTTATTGGGTTTTAATGAGTACTTTTAATTGGGATTGAGGATGCTGTCAACCATTCTCAATGTTTAACAACCACCATGATAGTTAAATAAAATTATTCCTTTGATGTAGGGAAAAACTAGCTTTATGCAAATGTAACCGTAGAGCCTTACCACCAGCCATATATGCATGTAGTATAGGCTTATTCCTTCATTGCTCTCTATGTGTTACATTGCCAGCATATTCCATGTGCTGACCCGTTTTCGGGCTGCAACTTTCACGTTGCAGACTTTTCAGATGACGAGTAAGGTGTTAGGTCGTGGTTCTATACTCAGTGATGCCGATGGAGTTGATGGTACTATTCTTCCAAGTCTTCCGCTGTTATTATTAGATGGCCTTAAGCCATATTATTGTATTAAGTTCCTTTGTGGACAACGATGTAATAAGTGTGTGATTGCTACTCTGCTATAAATCCTTCAAGTAATCGTGGTGGTGTCGACATTCTGATCCGAGGATGACACTGAGCATAGAGACTTGATCCATTCGGGTCTGGTCGACCTCAAGGACACTATCTACCAGATTTGCGGACGCCGAGATGACAAATGGGACGTCGTCAGCACCAAGAAGGATAGATCCATTGCAGCGTTCATCCAGGAGTTAAACCAGCACATTCGGCGCCAGAGAACCAAATGTGCAATGATATGTTGGAGTTGCGAGAATGCAAAGGGAAGGATCATCGAACTTGAAGAAGAACTAAAGACAACACGCAAGGACTACATGGACGAGATCGTAGCTACGGCAAGACACAATAACGATCTTAAGTATGAGATTGAAGAACTCAAGAAGAAGTTGGCGCTCGAGAATGAAGACCGGTATGTCGATTGTCCAAGCGACTACATCAACATCGACGACACCAATTCGGATCCAAGTGAACCCGACTTTGAAGACGGTCGAGCGGACATCATGGAGTCTTCCACGGTTCAAATTAGTAGAAGTCTCCCACATATTAGTAGTATTCCTCCATGTAAATATTATAGTACATGCACTTTTGCGATAGTTAGATCGTTGTAAGCCCTTGTTTGATTGAATGAAGTGATTTTTGTGTGCATTTGCTCATGTGCATTTGGGTAGTGATTCCCCTTAGACCTCATTCTATTCTAAATTTCTCTTCTTTTCTAAACCCATCGGATGCCTCCGAGACGCGACCCCGGATTCGTTTTCCCGCCAGAGATCACCCAACTGATCCAGCAGCAGAATACCCTGATTCAAACATTGGTGCAGAACCAGGGCAACACCAACAACAACCCACCCCCACCACCACTGCGGATCATCCGACTCGTTTCCTTAGACTAAACCGGCTGGTGTATTCCGGTAGCACCGAGCCGATTGTAGCGAGATGACCTGGCTCCATAAGATAGGAAGGAGATGACCACCGAGGATGCACAGATGGAGAAAGAGTGAAGTTTGCAGCACATCAGCTTGAAGGACCCGCAGCATGGTGGGAGAATTTCACAGCCACTTACCCCAGACACCTTGTCATGTGGGATCAATTTCAGCAAGCTTTCCGCATGCCCATGTTTCGCAGGAGCTATGGCCATGAAGAAGCGTGAGTTTCGCAACTTACGCCAAGGAGGAAGGACTGTTGGCGATGCGTGGATGACTTTAGTAAATTAGCACGTTATGCCCCGGATGACGTTGCTACCGATGCAGCTAAACAGGAGAAGTTTCTAGAAGGACTGAATGATGAGTTCAAGCATGCCGTTGATGGTAGCTAGTTTCAATAACTACCGTGAGTTGGTAGACCGAGCCCTCATGATTGAAGGAAAGCGGCAGAATTGAGAACTGCAAGCGGAAGTATGGGCAAGGGAAGTATAACTCTGGAGCTCGTAAACCTCGTTATACCCCTAAATCAGGAATTCAGTTTCAGCATACCCATGGAGGAGGTAATTCGCATAACCATAACAGCACCAAGAATGGGAACGGGACTGGAGGAAGCAGCGATGTAATCGCACCAACCCGTCAACACCATCCAAAGTAGACCTGAGTCATATTACTTGCTTTAAGTGCCGCATAAGACTGGGCATTATGCCAATGACTGCCGAAGGCGAATGGAAATGGCAATGGAAGCTCGAAAGAAGCCCAACCCTTTCAACAGGGGACGGTGAATCACATTGATGTGGAGGAGGTTGAAGATCAGCCCGATGCAAGATGTCGGTAAGTTTTTGGTTAAGTCATTTACTGCACTAGTTCTTTTCGATACCGGTGCATCGCATTCATACATATCAAGGGATTTGTAGAGAAGTATAGCCTACCTACTCGGATTCTTAAAACCCCTTTGCTAGTAAGCTCACCAGAGGCGGAGTATATGGCGGAACAAGGATGTTTTCAAGTGCCATTAAGTATAGGAAGGCATGTATTTCCGACGGATTTGATCATTACGGAATCTCAAGGATTTGATGTAATTCTCGGTATGGATTGGCTGTCGATGTATGGAGGAAACATCGATTGCGCCAAGTAAGACGATTTTTCTCACAACACCGTAAGGAAGAAGGATTAAGTATGTATCACGGCATCACCGAGGAGAGCTCATGTAAATTGCCTATCGTGAGTGGTGCGGGAAGAAGTACCGGTGGTGAAGGATTTTCCCGATGTATTTCCGGAAGAGTTGCGGGAATGCCACCGGATAGAGACATTGAGTTTTGATAGAACTTTTGCGAGAACGGGCCCAATATCGAAGTGACCATACGGGATGCCCGCATGTGATTTAGCGGAAATCAAGAAATGATTAAGGAACTATTGGATAAAGGTTTATACGCCCAAGTTCTTCACCTTGGGGATCACCCGTTTTGTTAGTAGAGAAGAAGGATGGATCTCTAAGAATGGTTGTTGATTATCGTGGATTGAATGAAGTAACAATCAAGAACAAGTACCCACTACCAATGATAAATGATCTGTTCGATCGTTTGCAAGGAGCTAAAGTGTTCTCCAAGATCGATTTGCGATCAGGGTACCATCAGTTGAAGATTCGGGAGCAGGACATACCCAAGACAACATTCACCACGAGATATGGACTATATGAGTATACCGTTATGTCATTTGGACTGACTAACGCACTAAACCCTATTTCATGAACCTGATGAACAAAGTGTTTATGGAGTTTTTGAATAAGTTCGTCGTGGTGTTCATTGATGACATTTTGATTTTTCAAAGAATGAAGAGGAACACAAGGAACATTTGCGATTGGTTTTGGAGAAACCGAGGGAACACCAGGTTGTATGCCAAGTTCAGCAAATGTGAGTTTTGGCTAAAGGAAGTTGGATTTCTCGGACATGTTATATCCGGAGAAGGGATAGAGTTAACCCCACAAAAGTTGAGACCGTAACCAAATGGGAAGCACCAACGACAGTTGGAGAGATTCGGAGTTTCCTTGGACTCGCAGGATACTACCGAAGATTCATTGAGAATTTCTCAAAGATTGCCAAGCCTATGACAGAATTGTTGAAGAAGGATAACAAATTCATATGGACCGAGGACTGTGAGGCAAGTTTTCAGAGTTGAAGAAAAGATTGGTCACCTCACCAGTTTTGATATTGCCGCACTGGACCAAGGATTATGAGGTGTATTGCGGCGCTTCACGTCGAGGACTTGGAGCAGTGCTTATGCAAGAAGGAAGAGTTGTTTCAGTATGCCTCCACGACAACTTAAGCCCCATGAGTTAAATTATGCCACACATGATTTGGAGTTAGCAGCCGTTGTGCATGCCTTGAAGACGTGGAGACATTTTCTCATTGGAAATCATTGTGAAGTATATACGGATCACAAGAGTTTGAAGTACATCTTCACACAGAAGGAATTAAATCTCGACGGAGGAGATGGTTAGAACTTATCAAGGATTATGACATGAGATTGCATTATCACCTGGAAAGGCTAATGTCGTGGTGGCCTTGAGCCGTAAGAGCCACGTCAATACCCTAATGATGGGAGGGATACCCAATGAGTTAGCCGAGGACCTTCGAGAACTATGCTTGGAAATAGTTCCGAGAGGCTATGTAGCAACATTGGAGATTCAATCGACACTAATGGACAAAATCGAGAAGCCCAAAAGGCGGATAAGGAAGTTGCCTCTATAAAGGAGAAAATGAGCAAAGGAAAAGCTAAAGGATTTCGTGAGGACGAGCACGATACCCTATGGTTTGAAGACCGTGTTTATGTGCCCAATGACCCGGAGATCGAAGTTGATTTTACAAGAAGCTCATGATTCACCCTATTCGATTCACCCGAAATACCAAGATGTATTTGGATTTGAAGAATACTTTCTGGTGGACGGAATGAAGAAAGATATTATGGAGTATGTAGCGATCTGCGATGTATGTCGAAAGTAAAGGCGAGCATCGAAGCCGGCCAGGATTGTTACAACCATTGCCGATACCGAATGGAAGTGGGATAAACTAGGCATGGATTTCATCACAGGTTTGCCAAAGACTTCGTTCGAGTTATGACTCGATTTGGGTTATAGTCGACCGTTTAACAAAGGTAGCTCATTTCATTCCGGTCAAGACTACCTATAGCGGTGCTAAGTTGGCAAAGATATACATGACCAGAATTGTGTGCTTACACGGAGTTCCGAGGAGCATCGTATCGGATAGAGGAACCCGGTTTACCTCGAAATTTTGGAACCGGTTACCGCGAAACATTGGGAACCAGATCGAATTCAAAGATGCCTTTCCACCACAGACCGATGGACGGACTAAGAGAGTCAATCAGATTTTGGAGGACATCTTTGAGAGCTTGTGCCCTAGATTATGGATCTAGCTGGGATGATAATTTGCCGTATGCAGAATTTTCCTACAACAACAGTTACCAAACCAGCTTGAAGATGGCACCTTCGAGGCTCTGTATGGAAGAAGGTGCAGGACACCGTTGTCATGGGGCCGAACCGAGATCGTTAGTTGTTTGGACCAGATTTGGTTAAGGAGTCTGAGCGAGAAAGTTAAGTTGATTCGCGATAGGCTCAAGGTAGCCCAGTCGGAACCGAAAAAGCTATGCCGATTCAAAGCGCCAGCGATTGAGTATGAAGTTGGAGACAGTATATCTCGAGTATCCCCGCTTGAGGAGTTAAGCGTTTTGGAGTTAAAGGAAAGTTAGCACCACGTTTCGTTGGACCGTATAAGATTTTGCAACGCATGGGAGAAGTTGCTTATAAGTTGGAATTGCGGAAGGACTGTCGGGAGTTCATGATGTATTCCACGTTTCTCGATTGAAGAAATGTCACCCGAGATAGCAGAGGTACCGTTAAGAGACACAAGCCACCGGAAGCAATTCAGTTGAAGGATGACTTAACATATGAGGAAAAACCGGTTAAGATTCTCGATTATGCGCAGAGTTACCCGCAGCAAGGTTATCAAGTTTTGCAAAGTTCGGTGGAGCCACCACACTTGAGGATGAAGCCACACAGGAAAGAGGAAGTTTTGCTCAAGGACCACCCTCACCTATTTTCTAGCCAACCCGAATCTCGAGGGCGAGATTCATCTTAAAGAGGTAGGTTTGTAACATCCCAAATTTTCAATTTGGAATGTTATACATTAGGTCATCATGCATATCATATTTTCTCACATTTTTCCGATCCTAGAAAATTTCACGCAACTCAAGGACCCTCGGAGAGAGTTGGAAGTTTCATTATTTTCATATTTGGGATTTCTCAAATTTTGAAAATAGGATCATTGGATTTATTTAATTATCTTCATAAAATTTTCCTATAAAAAAATTAAGAGAGGGAATAATATGACTTTCCCAATATTTAGGAAAAATGAAGATATTATAAATAAATCAAAATTTGGTTTTGGAAGATTTATTTTTCTTAGGCAAAAATGAGCATTAAAAAAAATATGCATGTTTGCCGTTTTTAAAGTTCATTTTGTTCGACTCATTTTTAGGAGTCGGGGAAAATTAATTTTATTTAATTTGGAGTTCGTTTGGTTTTATTTTTATTTCGTTTAGTTTTGTTTAAAAAAAAACTGCGCCGCCCGCCTGGGCCAAGGCCCAGCCGGCCCAGCCAGCCGCCCCGGCCCACCTCCCTCTCCCCTCGCGCGCGCGGACTCCCGCCGCCGCACGCCGCCCGCCGCCGCCGTGTCCGGCTCGGACACGCCGCCGCCCGCCCCAACACCCGCTCTCCCAAGGGACCGAGACCCCCTCCTCCTTTATAACCCCCTCTCCCTCATCCCGCCCGCCGCCGCCCTCAACCCGAGCCGCCGCCGCCACGCCGCCGACGTCGCCACCCGCCACCCGCCGACCCCGCCCGACCCGCGGACCCCCGCCGCCCACCGGAGCCCGAGCCCGCCCGGCGACCACGAGGTAGCCGCCGCCACAACCCCGATCCGGATTTTTTAGAAAACCCGATCCGGTTTTCTCGAGATGTTCGTTTTTAAAAACCCTAGATGGTTTTTTATTTTTTCGGTTTTCTTATTTAAAGAACGTTCACCGACCCGTTCGTTTCAATGAACGTGTTCGTTGGATTAGTTCTGTTAATCTAACGTCCGTTATTTAATCCGTTCGTCATTTTCTTTTAATCGGATTTAATACGTTATTTTTCGATTTCGATTTACGATTCGATTTTCAAATCTGTTTAATTTCTCGCTCGTTTATCGGAATCAGTGATTCAAGCGCTCGAGTTTCGCTTCTGAAACCGCCGTTCGACTAACCTACTTAAACAGTGTTTTGCTACTGTAAAATTTTGACCTAGTTTCAGATTGCTAAACCGAGTCGTTCTCTCTCGAGTTTCGACCTTCGATGCTTTATTTGATTCGATTCTTTTGCAACCAGGGTTCTTAAGTTGAACTATCTGGTTAGATCTTTATTCGAGATTTCCTCGTGCATTAGATGAGTACTTATTGTATGCTTGTTGTTTGTCTGCGTTAGATCACCGGTGCGCCGCTTGTTACTTGAATCTCTAGGTCTCATGGATCATCGGCAAGGCAAGTAACACTTGATCATACCTTTTCTACTACCCAGTTTTATTGAATTAGATCAAGCCCTCATACACTTGCATGTTTAGGATCTAATTAAATTGTGGGTTTGGGAAGTAGATTGAGGTAGTACCTATTACCTGTTTACTTATGAAACCTTGGGAGTTACTTCTACGTTTGCTTATTATGCCATGCTATGCCAGTAGACGTGGATTGGGTGAGTGAATATCCATGACAGATGTGAGATTGTTAATTAATGGTTTATCTAAGGTGGCAACCTAAACACACATCCGGGTGGATTGAGGCACTGGTTTCTATCAGACTTACTGTATTTCTTGGACCGCCACCCAGGCTCAAAGGGATCATAAGATTATTCATACTAGTAACTTACGTGTGCAGCCACAAGCCATTATGGGCTCTGGCATAGTTGACTAAGTCGTGCGAACTCTTATAGTGGTGGACTAGCAGATGTAGGGGATGTAGGTGTACCGGTCCACCCATCGTAAGGTGCTAGCGCTTCTGAAAGACTGCGTCTCGATCATCCGTCTCTCAAACACCATGTAGTGCGAGAACCAAAAGGAGGCGATCGAGTCTTGTGGGGAAAAGTGCGCAAACCTCTGCAGAGTGTATAAACTAATCATGATTAGCCGTGTCCCCGGTTATGGACATTTTGAGTATCTAGTGCTTGAATATCATGTGAATCTCAACATGTTACTTCTAATAAATGTTATTGGGTTTTAATGAGTACTTTTAATTGGGATTGAGGATGCTGTCAACCATTCTCAATGTTTAACAACCACCATGATAGTTAAATAAAATTATTCCTTTGATGTAGGGAAAAACTAGCTTTATGCAAATGTAACCGTAGAGCCTTACCACCAGCCATATATGCATGTATCATAGGCTTATTCCTTCATTGCTCTTTATGTGTTACATTGCCAGCATATTCCATGTGCTGACCCGTTTTCGGCCTGCAACTTTCACGTTGCAGACTTTTCGCATTTACGCAGTAAGGTGTTAGGTCGTGGTTCTATACTCAGTGATGCCGATGGAGTTGATGGTCTCACTATTCTTCCAAGTCTTCCGTTGTTATTATTAGATGGCCTTAAGCCATATTATTGTATTAAGTTCCTTTGTGGACAACGATGTAATAAGTGTGTGATTGCTACTCTGCTATAAATCCTTCAAGTCTTTGTGTGGTGTCGATTCTTGATCCAGGATGACACGAGCACGTAGACTTGATCCATTCGGGTCTGCTTCGCTCTGAGAGAAAGCCGAAAACCGATCGGCTGTCATGATATAGCGTGAGACTGGTCAACCACTTTCGATGACCCACTGGAATCTTTAGGATTCATCCGCATTAACGAAGGGCCGTTTCGGTCGGGCACACACGCCCGAATTGGCGAAGCGCGGTGCCCCTAGGGGCTATATAGTAGCCCCTTTGTCAAACTCCTATGGCTAAGTGAAAGTGATAAAGCATTATAGTCCGGTTGCCTAGTTAAGCTGCGCTATCACCTCCTTTATAGGACCAAGACGTTGGATTAAGTGTGAAAATGCGCCTTCTGCGAACACCCCCGCATTATATGCATGGGGGCTGAAGCCGAAGACTGCCATCTTTCAGGTTATATACACATATACATTAACGGCCGCGCATGAGGTATTTTAATTCTTGCATGCATAAGTATAAAAGGCTTTTATATTCCATCGAAACATTGTTTTACAATAATACATGTTATTCGAACATGATATCCTTCGAGCACTGCGTCTCTATTAAACGAGCGCCTGCGAACTTCACGAAAATAGTGCTCGGCAGTACTGGCTCCGTCCGAATCTTGGGATGCAACGTCAGTGGCCTTCATCTCCGCCCAGTATGTCTTGACACGGGCAAGAGCCATCCGTGCACCCTCTATGCATGCTGACCTCTTCATTGCATCGCTATGCGGCACCGCACCAAGGGACTGTTGCACCAAACTAAAATAACTCTTTGGCTCGGGCCTTTCGGCCACAGATGACTCACGACATCCTTCATGGCGAGTCTGGATAACCTATTCAGCTCAGCCCATTGGCCAAACGCTCGGTTAATGGAAGTGGGCGCTCTGGATTGTGGAACTGCGACCAAAAAAGCTTTTCCACTTCGTGATCCTGTTGATCTCGGAAGTGTTCGGCTGTCCGCTGTACTTGCCGCCAAGTCCGGATAAGTATCCGCCGCACTCCACGGCCGGTCCAAGCGAGCATGTTTAGGATCCCCGAACTTCATCCGCGACATAAAGGGCTTTCCGGCGCGATATCTCCGGCCGACGTAGCTCACCTTCATGGCTCTCATTGCGGAAGCGAGCATCCTTGGCCTCGGTAGTGGCCTTCTCCAGGTCCTCCTGCTCCGCCTGATCTTCTTTCTCAAGAAGCTTGCAGCGGTCGGCAGCGTCCTTCAACTTCACAGCCATCTCGGCCATTTCCTTCCTGCTTTGGCAGTGAGCAGCCTGTTCAGCTTTCAGCTCTTCGGTCGCCTTTAAGGCAGCCGCATCACTTTTTCTGGCATGCTCCTTGGCTCTGGCGAGTTCCGCCCGAAGGTTCTCCATGGCAGCAGCACCATCTGCATCAAGCATACATGTTGTAAGGCACGGGCATCAAGCCCCCTTACCAGGTGTCCGCGGAGAAATTGCATACCTTGTGACTCGTCAAGCCGCTTGTTGACAAGCGCGATATCGGCATCCGCCACGTCAAGTTGCCGCTTTAGCTCGGCAAATTCATCAGTCCGGCTAGAAACCGGACACTTAGCCACCTACATAGGAAGAGCGACATATTATACCTGGGATTACGATCCTCGGCGCGCTGTCATTTTTTGACAATGCACCGAGTCTCAGGGGCTACTATCCATACAGGGCGCATCTTTCATATGCGGAACTGTCAAAAGGTACATCATTTAGCGTACCTCAAAACCTGTGAGTAAACTCCTGACGGCCTCGTGCAACCCGCTCTCCGCGGATGAAATCCTTTCAATCACCGTGCCCATCAATGCACGGTGTTCTTCTGAGATAGACGCCGCCCGGCAGATCCTTGACTCCTCCGACTGCACACTGACGGTGACAGATTCGTCCGATGGCCTTTTTCAAGGCCGGACATGGAAGGGCTTTGAGGGAGCCATACGGCTGCTTTCGCCCTGCGGATTTGGAGAAACCCTCCGTGGCGACACCTCAGGTCGCCCGCCTGCAAGGCGGATGCAGGGGCGTTCCGCTCTCCATCATCTCCGGACGAAGATCCCCTGAAGATGAGCTCTGCTGAGAAGGGCTGAGATCCGAACTACAAGGTAAAAAAAGTCAGTTATCTTTCTCAGGAATAGAATAGGGATGTCTCTTATTTTAAAACTCCCCTCTCTACTTACGGCTCGCTAGAGGGCTGATCCCTTGAGGGCACAGTGCGGCCGAGGCACCTCCCGGCGCAGGACCCTCTGACGAAGATTTCTTCCCCCGCTTTGAGTCCATGGTCTCCGGGTCTTCAGAGGCGGTCCTCTTCTTTCCCTGGATGGAGGGATTCTCGATTCCTCCTTTCCTGACAGCCTCCTTCGAGGAGACGGTAGCTTCCTTGTTCCCCCCCTTCGCCTTCTTCCAAAGGCGCAACCTCCAGCATCCTGGTTAACACGGGATCCTGCGTGGTCTCGGGGAGGGGGCCCGGACACCTGATTAGCTTTGCTTTCACTATCCACTCATGTTTAAGGGACAGCTCTTTTAAAGGGCAATCTTATGATAAATATGTGGATAGCGTGTCCGGGTACAGGGCTACTTACTTGAGTATCCGGGCGATTGCAGCTCAGATCTGCGTCCTCGGTCGAGTCCGGACACATTGCTTGTGATCCGAAGAACAAATTTGTACATCTCCATGGGCGTTGCGCCCGTAAAGTGTTGGAGAGCTCGTGGTCCCTCCGGATTAAACTCCCACAGGCGGAGGGGGCGGCGTTTGCAGGGCAAAGTGCGGCGAATCAACATGACTGCGTCCTCTGGCCAGGTTGATGTCTCTTTCCAAGAGATCTTGAATGCGGCCCTGCAACAAGGGCACGTCCTTGGGCGGCCCCAGTCAAGCCCTTTATTGACCCATGGCGCCCGGCCGTGGGGAGAACCCAGCGAAAAGGCGGGGCGTCACCCACTTGGTGCCCACAGGAGCTGTGATATAAAACCACTCTCGTTGCCATAAGCTGAACTCCTCTTGAAAAGAGCCCTCGGGCCATGGAGCGTCGGCATTCTTGCTTATAACAGCCCTCTCAGACTCCGCTTGCTGCCCCTTGATCATCTTGGCTCCACTTTGAAGGTCTTAAGCCACAATCCGAAGTGAGGGGTAATGTGGAGGAAGGCTTCGCACACGACAATGAGCGATGAGATGTGGAGGATGGACTCGGATCCAAGTCGTGAAATTCTAACCCATAATAAAACATGAGCCCCCCTCACGAAGGGGTCCGTCGGGAAGCCTAACCCCCGAAGGAAGTGAGACGCGAACACCATGCTCTCACCAGGCTTGGGAGTGGGAATAACCTGCCCTTGAGCAGGCAGCCTATGCAAAATTTCGCCGGTTAAATACCTGGCATCTCTTAGCTTTAACACGTCCTCTTCCGTAACGAAGGAAGGCATCCACCGGCCTTGAAGGTCGGAGTCAGACATCATTGAAGGTCCGAAGCGCCTGAATTTGGAGCTTTGGGTGTTGGAACTCGAGGCGAGGGGCGGATTCGATTGAGATTGAAAGAAAGGAGTAGAGCCTTGGTCTCTTTATAAAGAGGTTGAATACCAAGAGCCTTCCCCGTGACCGTTTGGGACTCGCCTTCGATAGAGGAGGCATGCCCACGGGCACGATTGGGTTACCCACGCCCGCATTGATGTGAATCCCAGAATAAGGGGACACGATCTCTGCTTTGACAAAACGTGCCAAGGAAACCGCCTCACTAAACGCGCTGAGGTGGGACAGTAAAAATGATTCGAATAAAGGCTTGGCCGTGGTGTGATGTCACGCTGCGAGATACGTCAGCAGATTGGATTTGTGTAAATATTATTCTCTCTACGGTGGTATGTGGAAATTATTTTGTAGAGCCGGACACTATCCTTGTGTTCAAAATTTTCTATGAAGTATTCGGAGGAGGAACCCGCCTTGCAATGCCGAAGACAATCTGCGCGCCGGACTCGTCGTCCTTGAAGCCTGGTTCAGGGGCTCTTTGAGGAGTCTGGATTAGGGGTGTCCGGATGGCGGACTATGACCTATGGCGGACTCTGGACTATGAAGATACAAGATTGAAGACTCCGTCCGTGTCGGATGGGACTTTCCTTGGCGTGGAAGGCAAGCTTGGCGTCTGGATATGCAGATCTCCTCCTATTTGTAACCGACTCTATGTAACTCTAACCCTCTCTGGTGTCTATATAAACCGGAGGGTTTTAGTCCGTAGAACGAACAACAATCATACCATAGGCTAGCTTCTAGGGTTTAGCCTCTCTGATCTCGTGGTAGATCTACTCTTGTACTACCCATATCATCAATATTAATAAAGCAGGAGTAGGGTTTTACCTCCATCGAGAGGGCCCAAACACAGGTAAAAACATCGTGTCCCTTGTCTCCTGTTACCATCCGCCTAGACGCACAGTTCGGGACCCCCTACCCGAGATCCGCCGGTTTTGACACCGACAGCAAGCAAGAGCAATATTTGCATAGACAAGGAAAACATAGGATGCTCTAAAGGCTAGAGGAAAGGAGGTGCAAAGGAAGAAGTGTACGTGATGAATCCACCCAACCTTTCCAACGCGGACCCCCTCTTAATAGTACGGCTTCCCTACGACTCAATACCACAGAAAAGAAACGAAGGGAAACGTCGTCTTCCATAGCCTTCGAGGGGAACCAAATCATCTTGTGCCTAGTCAATATATCTGAAATATTCGATGCACATGATTAGTCCGCAAAAGTATAGTCATCAATCACCAAAACCAACTAAGGGACAAAAATGCCCTTACACTCAGGAACAAACGTAACTACTCACAAATCATATTCATGTTCATAATCAGAGGGGTATTAATATGCCTAATGGATCTGAACATATGATCTTCCACCAAATAAACCAACTAGCATCAACTACAAGGAGTAATCAACACTACTAGCAACCCTCAGGTACCAATCTGAGGTTTTGAGACAAAGATTGGATACAAGAAATGAACTAGGGTTTGAGATGAGATGGTGCTAGTGAATATGTTGATGGAGATTGACCCCCTCCCAATGAGAGGATCGATGGTGATTACGATGGTGATGACGATGGTGATGATTTCCCCCTCCCGGAGGGATGTTTCCCCGGCAGAACAGCTTCGCCGGAGCCCTAGATTGGTTTCGCCAGGTTCCGCCTCGAGACGGCGGCGCTACCTCCCGAAAGCTTCCTTCTCATTTTTTCCAGGGCGAAAGACTTCATATAGCCAAAGATGGGCACCAGAGGCATGCCAGGGGGCCCACGAGGCAGGAGGGCGCGCCCAGGGGGGTAGGGCGCGCCCCCGCCCTCGTGGATGATGGGTGGGCCCCCTCTGGTACTTTCTTGGCCCAATATTTTTTATATATTCCAAAAATGACTTTCGTGGAGTTTCAGGACTTTTGGAGTTGTGCAGAATAGGTCTCTAATATTTGCCCCTTTTCCAAATTGAGAATTCCAAATTGGCATTCTCCCTCTTCGTGTAAACCTTGTAAAATAAGAGAGAATATGCATAAGTATTGTGACATAATGTGTAATAACAGCCTATAACTCAATAAATATTGATATAAAAGCATGATGCAAAATGGACGTATCAGAAGCCCATCGTTGGAATATACAAGCCAAGTTCTATAATGAAAATTCCCACTAGTATATGAAAGTGATAACTCAAGAGACTCTAAGAACATGGTGCTACTCTGAAGCACAAGTGTGGTAAAAGGATAGTAACATTGTCCCTTCTCTCTTTTTCTCTCGTTTTTTTGTATTTTTTTGGTGGGCTTCTTTAGCCTGTTTTATTTTTTGTGGGCTTCTTTGGCCTCTTTTATTTTTTTTTGTAAAGTCCAGAGACTCATCCCAACTTGTGAGGGAATCATAGCTTCCATCATCCTTTCCTCACATGGGACAATGCTCTAATAATGATGATCATCACACTTTTATTTACTTACAACTCAATATTACAACTCGATGTCTAGAACAAAGTATGACTCTATATGAATGCCTCCGGCAGTGTACCGGGATGTGCAATGATCTAGCATAGCAATGGCATAAAAAGACGGACAAGCCATGAAAACACCATGCTAGCTATCTTACGATCATGCAAAGCAATATGACAATAAATGCTCAAGTCATTTATATGATGATGATGGAAGTTGCGTGGCAATATATCTCGGAATGGCTATGGAAATGCCATGATAGGTAGGTATGGTGGCTGTTTCGAGGAAGATATAAGGAGGCTTATGCGTGATAGAGCATATCGTATCACGGGGTTTGGATGCACCGGCGAAGTTTGCACCAACTCTCGAGGTGAGAAAGGGCAATGCACGGTACCGAAGGGGCTAGCAATGATGGAAGGGTGAGAGTGCGTATAATCCATGGACTCAACATTAGTCATAAAGAACTCACATACTTATTGCAAAAATATATTAGTCATCGAAACAAAGTACTACACGCATGCTCCTAGGGGTATAGATTGGTAGGAAAAGACCATCGCTTGTCCCCGACCGCCACACATAAGGAAGACAATCAATAAATAAATCATGCTCCGACTTCATCACATAACGGTTCACCATACGTGCATGCTACGAGAATCACAAACTTCAACACAAGTATTTCTACAATCCACAACTACCCACTAGCATGACTCTAATATCACCATCTTTATATCGCAAAACTATTGCAAGGAATCAAACATATCATATTCAGTGATCTACAAGTTTTATGTAGGATTTTATGACTAACCATGTGAATGACCAATTCCGTCATCTCTCTAAATAGATATAAGTGAAGCAAGAGAGTTTAATTCTTTCTACAAAAGATATGCCCACGCTCTAACAAACATAAGTGAAGCAAAAGAGCATTCTACAAATGGCGGTTTTCTATGTGAAGAGAAACGGGAAATCCAAACTTCAAATGATATAAGTGAAGCACATGAAGCATTCTATAAATCCATACTCAAAAGATATAAGTGAAGTGCAATGAGCATTCTATAAATCAACCATGGACTATCTCATTCCAGCATGGTGCATAAAAGAAAAGTGAAAACTAAATGCAAAAGACGCTCCAAGATTTGCACATATCACATGAATGAAACGAATCCGAAAACATACCGATACTTGTTGAAGAAAGATGGGATGCCTTCCGGGGCATCCCCAAGATTAGATGCTTGAGTCTCCTTGAATATTTACTTGGGGTGCCTTGGGCATCCCCAAGCTTGAGCTCTTACCTCTCCTCCTTATCCTCATATTGAGACATCCTCGATCTTCGAACACTTCATCCACACAAAATTCAACAGAAAGTTCGGTAAGATCCGTTAGTATAATAAAGCAAATCACTACTCTAAGTATTGTTGCAAACCAATTCATATTTTGTTTTTGCATTGTAGCTACTGTAATATAAATTTTCCATGGCTTAATCCACTGATAGAAATGGATAGTTTCATCAAAACAAGCAAACTATGCATCAAAGACAGAATCCGTCTTAAACAGGACAGTCTGTAGTAATCTGAACATTCACCATACCTCTGGTACCCCAAAAATTCTGAAACAATTAGGAAAAATAACAATTTGTATAGAAATAAAAAGTTTCAGAACCGTTTGACGTTCCTGTAAAAAATGTAAAATCGCGCACTACAGCCAAAGTTTCTGTTTCACTCCACACAAACCAACAAGCAATGTAAACATCCTAAAGGCAAATCTTGGCACATTATTTTTATTTTTAAACTTTATAAAAGCACACAACAGAAATAAATGACTCTATAAAACTTCCAGGTTCTCTCCCTCGCAGCGCTTTCTTTAAAGCCATTAAGCTAGGCATATAGTGCTCAAGTAATGAGTCCACCCGGATCCCAAGGTATATCAAAGCCAATTTTAATTAACAATGATTTTTGATTTAGTAGTGAGCACAAAGTAACATATATCATGCAACAACGAAGTCTAACTCTCTTCCTATGCATCGGCATGTCATAAAAGAATAATTCATGCACACATAGTAAAGGCCAATGCATAGTATAAACAGTTTCTTGCAATTTTATCTTATTGGAAACATGGAGAGGCGGAGATGTAGTTCCTCTCTCATAATAATTGCAAGTACGAGCAGCAAGAACATGCATATTATATCTATCAAAATCATCATGTGTAGTAGTAAAAGGCAACCCATCAATATAATCCTTAATAAGGGCAAACTTCTCCGATATAGTGTAGTCGGGAGAATTCAAAAAGATAATAGGAATATCGTGCGTGGGTGCAACAACAAAAATTTCATGTTTAACATAAGGAACTATAGCAAGTTCATCTCCATAAGCATAATTCATATTGGCATCTTGGCCACAAGCATAGCAAGCATCATCAAAAAGGGGTATTTCAAAAGAATCAATGGGATCATAACAATCATCATAGAAATCATCCTTCGGTAAGCACGAAGGGAAATTAAACAATGTATGAGTTGAAGATTTACTCTCATTATAAGGTGTGCACGGTAGCTAATCCGCTCTTCCTCCTTTTGTTCTTCGCTCTTCTCATCATCTTTTTCATCCAATGAGCCCACAGTTTAATCAATTCCTTCTTCCATAGACTCCTGCAAAATATTAGTCTCTTCTTGGACAGCGGGGGAGTCCTCGGTATATGGTTTAACATAGGCATTAGACGCATAATTATCATAACAATATTTAAGTATGGCAAAATTTTCACATTGGTAAAGAGTAGCATCATATGTTTCAATCAAAGAAGCAATTTCATAAGCACCCTTAAAAGCAACAAATTCTTCAATTTGTTGAACATCATAATAATTATAAACACCCTTAGCATACGAAGATACGATTCTATTATCACTAAACTCACATTGGTAGGAAAGGTGTTTCTTAGGGTCTTCAGAACAACAAGTAAAATCATATATTTCACATAAATTCCAAGCATAGCATTACGAACGATGAATTTGAGCCAGTAAAAGTTTCCCTTTTTGAGATAAGCGGTGTCGCACATAGCAAGCATGCTCATCTAAAGATTTGCCCTCAACTAAGCTAGTTGGGTTTTCAGCACGAGCACAAAGGGATCGAAGATGATTAAAGTAAAAAGCTTCAGGAGTGTGATAGATTTTGAGTGGTTCTTCAACCATTGGTGTAGTAGGTACAACTATTTTTTTGGTATTTTGCGTTTCCTAACCATAACTAAAGATAGAAAACAAGAGCACAAAATAAAAACTACTTAGTGATAAAGAAAACAAGCACACACGAGAATATTCACCCCACGCTATAATTCCCCAGCAGCGGCGCCAGAAAAATATCTTGATAACCCACAAGTATAGGGGATCAATTGTAGCCTATTTCGATAAGTAAGAGTGTTGAACCCAATGAGGAGCTAAAGGTAGAACAAATATTCCCTCAAGTTTTATCGACCATCGATATAACTCTACGCACGCTTGACGTTCACTTTACCTAGAACAAGTATAAAACTAGAAGTACTTTGTAGGTGTAACGGGATAGGTTTACAAGAATATAAAGAGCACGTAAATAAAAACTAGGGGCTGTTTAGATAAAGACACAATAAAGTTAGTATAGCGAGTGTGGAAAAGTGGTGGTAGGAGTTGCGAAATTGTCCCTAAGCAATTGACTACTTTACTAGACCGATAGCAAGTTTTATGTGGGAGAGGCCACTGCTAGCATGTCATCCCTGACTTGGAATTCTGTGCACTTATGATTGGAACTATTAGCAAGCATCCGCAACTACTAATGTTCATTAAGGTAAAACCCAACCATAGCATTAAGATATATTGGTCCCCCTTCAATCCCGTATGCATCAATTTCTATGCTAGGTTGAAGCTTATGTCACTCTTGCCCTCCAATACATAGTCCTATCAACATACAACTAGCCATATGGTGTGATCCACGCGCGCGCTCATATGATGGGCACCAAAGGACAACAACATAACCACAAGCGAATTAAACCAATCATAGCAATTCACCAATTACCGATAGGACAACGAAAATCTACTCAGACATCATAGGATGGCAATACATCATTGGATAATAATATGAAGCATAAAGCACCATGTTCAAGTAGAGGGTACAACGGGTTGCAGGAGAGTGGACCGATGTAGATAGATGGGGGAAGGTGATGAAGATGTTGCTGAAGATGACGGAGGTGTTGGTGTAGATTGCGGTGATGATGATGGCTCTGGCGGTGTTCCGGCGCCACCGGAAGATAGGGGGAGAGGGCCCCCTTCTTCTTATTATTCCTTGACCTTCTCCCTAGATGGGAGAAGGGTTTCCCCTCTGTTCCTTGGCTTCCCTGGCATGGGAGGGGCGAGAGCCCCTCCGAGATTGGATTTGTCTCTCTCTGTTTCTGCGCTCTGATTCTGCCCTTTCACTGTTCCTTATATTCCCGGAGATTCGCAACTCCGGTTGGGCTGAAATTTGGACATGATTTTTATCCTTATATTGGGTTTCTTGCGGCGAAAGAAGGGCACCAACCGCCTTACGGGGTGGCCACGAGGGTCAGAGGCACGCCCCCTACCTCGTGGCCCCCTCGGCCATCGTCTCGTGTTGATTCTTCTTCCAAAAATTCACATATATTACAAAAATAATCTCCGTCAGTTTTTATCCCGTTTGGACTCCGTTTGATATGGATTTTCTGCGGAAAAAAACATGCCACAAACAGGCGGCACTGAGCCTTTGGATCAATATGTTAGTCCCAAAAATAGTATAAAAAGTTGCCAAAAGTATATGAAAGTTGTATAATATTGGCATGGAACAATAAAAAATTATAGATACGACGGAGACGTATCAATACCTTTTTCCTTCATTGATTTCTTTGCCTCTTGCATATCTTCAGGACTAAGATATAATGTACCCCTCTTCTTCGGAGTGGGTTTAGCCGGTGGTTCAGGAATAGTCCAATCATCATAATTTTTCAATATGTTATTCAATAATTCTTCAGCTTGTCCAACAATTCATTCCCTGAAAACACAACCAGCACAACTATCTAGGAAGTCCCTAGAAGCATCGGTTAGTCCATTATAGAAGATATCAAGTATTTCCTTTTTCTTAAGAGGGTGATCAGGCAAAGCATTAAGTAACTGACAAACCCTCCCCCCAAGCTTGTGGGAGACTCTCTTCTTTAATTTGCACAAAGTTAAATATTTCCTGTAAGGCAGCTTGTTTCTTATAAGCAGGGAAATATTTTTCAGAGAAGTAATAAATCATCATGAGCAAAAAGGGTGGCTATATCATTCAACTTAGTAGGATGTGCCACAACAATTTTAGTTTCATAACCATGGAAAGGATAAGATTTAACCAAAGTAATTAACTCTGGGTCGACAGAGAATTCATAATCCTTATCATCAATAAAGATAGGTGAAGTAGCAAACTTAGGATCACATTTCATTCTAGCATTCAGAGATTTTTCTTTATACTTGCATAGTAATTTCTCTAGATCATCTCTATCATTGCAAGCAAGAATATCTCTGGTTGCTTCTTCACTCATAACATAACCTTCCGGTACCTTAGGCAATTCATTTCTAGGAAGACTAGTTCTAGCAGGTGTTTCAGGAGTTTCAGTTTCAAGCTCACCATCACATTCAACAACATCATGTTGTATAACTCTAGCAATTTGTTTATCAAGAAAATCACCAAGTGGCACATCATCATTATCAAGCAAGGTACTAGCACCATCATAAGCATCATTCATAGTAGAAGTAGCATCATCAATAACTTGTGACATATCAGAATTAGTAGCATGTGGTGGTGTTGCAAGTTTACTCATAACAAAAGGTGAATCTAAAGCAGAACTAGATCGCAGTTCCTTACCTCCCCTCGTCTTTGAGGGAAATATCTTAGACTTTGGATCCTTCCGATTCTTCATAGTGATAATATGATAATAATCCCAAGTGACTCAACAAATATAGCTATGCTCCCGACATGGCGCTTGAAATATGTCTTGATAACCCACAAGTATAGGGGGTCGCAACAGTTTTCGAGGGTAGAGTATTCAACCCAAATTTATAGAACTGACACAAGGGGATCCAAAGAATATTTGAAGGTATTAGCATCTGAGTTGTCAAGTCAACCACACCTAGAGATTAATTATCTGCAGCAAGTAATCAGTAGCACAGTAATATGATAGTTCTGATAGTAGTGACAGCAACAACGGTAACGGTAACAGTTATAGTAGTAATTTTGTAGCAAGTGTAACAGTGATGATAGCAATAGTAACTTAGCAAGAACAATATAAGGTAAATTCATAGGCATTGGATGGTGACTTGTTGGATGATATTCATCATGTGACAGTTATAACCTAGGGAGATATGGCACTAGCTCCAGTTCATCGATATAATGTAGGCATGTATTTCGTAAATAGTCATCCGTGCTTTATTAAAAGAACTTGCATGACATCTTTTGTCCTACCCTCCCATGGCAGCGGGGTCCATATTGGAAACTAAGGGATATTAAGGCCTCCTTTTAATAGAGAACCGGACCAATGCATTAACACATAGTCAATACATGATCTCCTCAAACTACGGTCATCACCGAGAGTGGGCCCGGTTGTTGTCACTCCGGGGTTGTCGGATCATAACCGTAGTAGGTGACTATAACTTGCAAGACCGGATCTAAAACATGGATATAATGATGAATTCATAAACGGTTCAGATCCGAGTTCATGGCACCCAGGCCAAAAGTGACAAGCATTAAGCATAGCAAAGTCATAGCAACATCAATCTAAGAACATAGTGGATACTAGGGATCAGGCCCTAACAAAATTAACTCGATTACATGATGAATCTCATCCAACTCCTCACCGACTAGTGAGCCTACAAAGGAATTACTCACCCCGGTGGGGAGCATCATGGAATTGGCGATGAAGATTGGTTGGTGATGACAAAGAACGAAGATCCCCCTCTCCGGAGCCCCAAATGGACTCCAGATCTGTCCTCCCGAGGAAGAACAGGGCCTGGCAGCGGCTCCGTCTTGTGGATCGCGATAATTCTTTCTCCGTGATTTTTTTTAGAAATATGTGATTTTGTAGTAGCAAGGGGGTCGTCAGCGGGGCCAGGCGCGCCCTGGTGGGTTGTGCCCACCCAGGGGCCCCTCTCTGGTGGGTCTTGGCTCCAGAAATTCTTATTATTGATATAAAAAAATCCTTGCAAATTTTCGTTCCATTATGAGAACTTTCATTTCTGCACAAAAATAACACCATGGTAGTTCTCCTGAAAACAGCGTCAGTCCGGGGTTAGTTTCATCCAAATCATGCAAATTAGAGTCCAAAACAAGAGGAAAAGTGTGAGAAAAAGTAGATACGTTGGAGACATATAAGGAGCGACGTCCACCTCCCCAATAAATGGCATCTCTCCGTCGACCGGGTCCCAATCCCGCCCGTCCCGACGAGCAGCCGTGCGCACCGCGAGGAGATCGAGCGCCGCCGCTGCCTCCTCCCCGACGACCCGTACTACGACTCCAAGTACGCTCCCGACTCCGTGCTCTGGGACACGTGGCTAAGGGACGAGCACGACGTGTGGCGCGCCTCTTCCTTCGTCGGCACGTCGTCTGGGCCGCGGCGACCATGTCGAGAGCGCGCAGCGCCTGCTCCCCAAGTGCGCGGGCATACGCGGGTGCGCGGCCACATGCCCATGCCATCGCCTTCACCGTCTCCGTCGCCACCACCACCTCCTTGCCTGACAGCGGAGGAGGAGGCCCGGCTCATGCAACGTTTCATGGACGACTCCATGAACACGCACGATGAGCGCCAATGGCCGGTCCTCGAGGATACGATGGCCCTCTCGGCGGCCGGTGACGTCGCCAT
The DNA here is from genome assembly GCA_021605145.1 of Aegilops bicornis. Lineage (NCBI taxonomy): Eukaryota > Viridiplantae > Streptophyta > Magnoliopsida > Poales > Poaceae > Aegilops > Aegilops bicornis. The sequence continues at coordinate 586,066,937 of CM038674.1, read as the reverse complement.
CCCTGAGCTGGAGATGGTGAGGGCGGACGAGGTGATGGAGGAGGAGTCGGTGGCCGCGTTCCACGCGGGCCTGGTGGGCCAGGGGTGGAGCTGGTCGTGCACGGCTCCGGGGATGGCCGGCGCCGTGGGGGGCATGAACTGGTGCCCCACGCTGCCGCGGTCACGGAGCGGGAGGCCTCGCCACGGGAGGAGGTGGTGCAAGCACCTCCCGCCTTCCAGCCCGCCCCCGTGTACCACTGACCGCTGTCCCACCTCTGGACGCCGTCGGACTACGTCGACCTCGCCATCGACGACGACGACACCGGCGGCCACTGAAGACGGCCACGACCACGGCATCGACGGGCACGGCAGGAGCGCGCGGGTGTTTTTTTAATGTTAATTATGGCAATGTGAACCATGGAACTGGGCCGTTTTGTGGCCGTGATGGTTAATTTATGTTTTTATGTTTTTTTATTTGCGTTTATTTATTTTTTCGGCATTTTATTTTAGTTTTTCTATTTTTTAATCACGTTCACCCCAGACAAGATTTGGGGTGCGGCCGCGCGTTGGGCACACCCACGACCCAACGGACAGAAGCAGACATGGGTGAACCTATTATCGCTCCAAAGGGACGAAATCTAGCCAAACCGGACGTCCATTTGAGGGTTTTTTTTTAAAGGCAGACCTTTATTTAGCTCATAATGTTTTCGGGAATACAAATAATATCTGGCCAATCAAGTAACCACATATGCCGGCCACGAGCTAAAGTAGTCGTTGCCTTTGCGAGTGAGTGAGCTTCGACATTCATCCTCCTGCTTTCATGGACCACCTGAACAGATGCAAACATCTGGGAACGCCTCCTTAGCTCATGAATGATAGAAGCCGAGGGTCCCAAATAAGCCTCCTTAAAATGTTTAACTGTGGTTGAACAGTTCGTCGCTATGGCTACATTACTGCATGCAAGATCCAGTGCCTGCGATAGTCCTTCATTGGTTGCCATCGCCTCCAAAACTTCAGGTTTAGTGATATCCTGGACTGAAACTGCAGAAGCACCTAAATATTTCCCTGATCAATCCCTGCATACAGCAGCAGCAACCCCTCCATCCTCATGGCGCCCAATAGCAGCATCAACGTAAATCTTGACAGCTCCTGGAGGAGGAGCTTTCCACTTTGGACCTTCTTGAGATGGTTGTGCCCGTCCTAGTTGGGGCTTTCTTCCTGATTCAGTTATGTCCTCCAAATAACTCATGAGGAAAGAGTATGTCGTCAATGGTGATTGGAATCTCTCCTCATGTATAGCCTTTCTACGCACCCACCAGATCGACCATCATGTCGAACTTTAACAAACTCTTCCTTGATTACTGAATTCTACAGCTCAATTAACCACAGTCTAGCATCATCTTGTTTACAGGCGATCAAGTGTTCTACCAGCTCCTCATAAACAAGTGACCATACACTCTTGGCCATAGTGCAGTCGATCAACACATGTCTCCAAGTGTCCGCGACAGAATTGCACACCGGACAGGCTTCCTTATCAGACATCTTACGATGGTGGCACAGAGTTTCAGTAGGTATTGAATTTTTGGCTAGTCTCCAAGCAAAATTCTTGATTTTTTCTGGGATCTTCATCTTCCACAAACGTCTCCACTGACTCTTATATTCTACCAGATTTGAGTTCTCCGCTCTACCCGTCAACCAGCCTTCTCTTCTTCTTCTAGTTTCAGTTAATAGCCGGTAAGCAGACCTCACAATAAACTGACCTGTCCTCTCATAATGCCATGCCCAAATGTCTTCAAAATTAACAGAGCTGAGTGGAATGTTCAGAATTACACGAACATCAGGCTCCTGCATATGTTGTCGCAACGCAGAGCTGTCCCACCGCAGTTCCTCTCTGATGATTAAGTCGCTCACCAGGAAAGGGGGGTCGATGACTCTGGATGGAGAGCTCGTAACATGTGGTCACGCGGGATCCAATTCTGGTTCCATATATTAGTTGTCTGCCCGTTTCCGATCCTCTTCACAATTCCTTGCTTCAAGACATCAGTGCCTGCACAAATAGCCCGCCATACTTGTGATGGGTGAGACCCCAATTCTTCTTCAAGAACATTACAGTCTGGGTAGTACACAGCTTTCAACAGTCTTGCACTCAGCGACTCCGGATCCTTTAGTAAACGCCATGACTGCTTTGCTAACATACACACGTTAAACAACTCAGTATCCCAGAAGCCCAGATCCTAAATATTTCGGCATTGTAAGCGTGTCCCATGACACCCATGCTGCCTTTCTGTCCCCTTTCTTGCTTCCCCAGAAAAACTTCTTAAGCATTGCATCAATATGTTGGCATAAACCCCTTGGCAGCAAAAAACATAACATTGAGAACGTCGGAATTGCCTGTGCCACGGATTTGATCAGGACTTCCTTCCCCGCAGCAGCCATACACCTCTCTACCCATCCTTGCACTTTTGCCCAAACTCTATCTTTTATGTATTTGAATGCTCCGTTTTTCGATATTCCAACATCAGACGGTAAACCTAAGTACCATTCAGCCAAAGATTTATTTGGGACCTCGAGAGTGTCTTTGATTACCGTTCTCATCACATCAGGGCAACCTTTCCCAAAGAAAATACCTGACTTTGCAAGATTTACCTTTTGTCCGGAAGAAGGACAATACTCATGAATGGTGTCTCTTATCTTTTGTGCCCCATCAGCTTTGCTTTGAAAATCAACAAGCAATCATCCGCAAAAAAGGAGATGATTTACCGGTGGCGCCAAAGGAGCCACGACCACACCTCGGATATTAACATCATCACTCCTCACCTTCAATAGGCAAGAGAGACCTTCTACCGCTAAAAGAAACAGGTATGGTGAATTGGGGTCACCCTGCCGGATGCCTCTTGTTAGCTTGAAATCCTCTGTTTTCACTCCATTAACAAGCACAGAAAAAGTAACAGTGGACACATATCTCATAACTCTCTTAACCCAGCCATGATCGAAGCCCAGTTTTAGCATCACAACCTCTAGATAGTTCCATTCTACCCTATCATACGCCTTCATCATATCAAGCTTCAGTGCACAATGAGAATTATCTTTGCTTCTAGACCTCTTCATAAAATGCAGACATTCATAAGCGGCAATTATGTTGTCTGTGATAAGCCTTCCAGGTACAAAAGCAGATTGTTCATGTGAAATTATCTCCGGCAGCAGCTTCATCAACCGGTTAGAATGCACCTTTGATATAATCTTAAAGATTACATTGCACAAACTAATAGGTCAAAATTGCGTAAGTGAGGTTGGATTCAATACTGTAGGATCTTGAGAAGAGGTGTCTAGAGGGGGTGATTAGACACTAAGTACCAAAGTTGCAATTTTTTACTTCTTTAGGTTTAAGTGGAGTTTAGGCACAAGTTTAACATTCACAATACATAACAAGCAAGCATGCAAAGAGTATGTGAGCAGCGGAAAGTAAAGCATGCAACTTGCAAGAATGTAAAGGGAAGGGTTTGGAGGATTCAAACGCAATTGAAGACACGGATGTTTTTGTCGTGGTTCCGATAGGTGGTGCTATCGTACATCCACGTTGATGGAGACTTCAACCCACGAAGGGTAACAGTTGTGCGAGTCCACGGAGGGCTCCACCCATGAAGGGTCCACGAAGAAGCAACCTTGTCTATCCCACCATGGCCGTCGCCCACGAAGGACTTGCCTCACTAGCGGTAGATCTTCACGAATTAGGCGATCTCCTTGCCCTTACAAACTCCTTGATTCAACTCCACAATCTTGTCGGAGGCTCCCAAGTGACACCTAGCCAATCTAGGAGACACCACTCTCCAAGAAGTAACAAATGGTGTGTTGATGATGAACTCCTTGCTCTTGTGCTTCAAATGATAGTCTCCCCAACACTCAACTCTCTCACACAGGATTTGGATTTGGTGGAAAGAAGATTTGAGTGGAAAGCAACTTGGGGAAGGCTAGAGATCAAGATTTATGTGGTTGGAATGGAAATCTTGGTCTCAACACATGAGTAGGTGGTTCTCTCTCAGAACTGGTAAGTTGGAAGTGTAGGTTTGTTCTGATGGCTCTATCTACGAATGGAGAGGAGGTGGAGGGGTATATATAGCCTCCACACAAAATCTAACCGTTACACACAATTTACCAAACTCGGTGGGACCAAATCAACAAACTCGGTCGGACCGATTTAATAAACCTAGTGACCGTTAGGGTTTTCGGTGGGACCGATGTGCAACTCGGTAGGACCGATATGGTTAGGGTTAGGGCATAACATAATCTCGGTGAGACCGATTACACAAACTCAGTGAGATCGATTTTGGTAATTAGCTAACCAGAGAGTTGGTCAAGCAAACTCGGTGAGACCGATTACTCAAACTCGGTGGGACCGATTTTGGTAATAAGTTAACCAGAGAGTTTGCATTGTAATCTCGGTAGTACCGATTGCACAAACTCGGTGAGACCGATTTTGGTAATGGACATACACAGAGAGATTACAATCCCATCTCGGTGAGACCGGGATCCTTGTCGGTGAACCCGATTTGCCTAGGGTTTGTGACAGTGACTATGACATATGAACTCAGTGGCGCCGGATAGAAAGAATCGGTAGGGCCGAGTTTGACTTTGGGTTTAGGTCATATGTGTGGAAGTGGGAAAGTAGTTGAGGGTTTTGGAGCATATCACTAAGCACATGAAGCAAGAGGCTCATTAGGCAACACCTCATCCCTCCTTGATAGTATTGGCTTTTCCTATAGACTCAATGTGATCTTGGATCACTAAAATGTAAAATGAAGAGTCTTGAGCTTGAAGCTTGAGCCAATCCTTTGTCCTTAGCATCTTGAAGGAGTTCCCACATCGTTTAGTCCATGCCACTCCATTGTTGAACTTATCTGAAATATACTAGATAAAAGTGTTAGTCCAACAAGAGATATGTTGACATTAATTACCAAAACCACCTAGGGAGCACTTGTGCTTTCAATCTCCCCGTTTTTGGTAATTGATGACAACACACATCAAAAGCTTTAGATAAAGATATAAAGAATAGCAAGTAAAGCTTCAGAAAGACATGTAACAAGCATAGGCTCCCCCTATATGTATGCAATCATGTGAATATGGAATATAGAAGCATGTGAGAGCATAACCATGATAGAGTAGGCAATGTGTTACATGTATCTTGGCCATATGCATCAGAGCAAAGAATATTAAAGAAAATACCTTCGTGCTCATGAGTCCTTCTTGCAAACAGTATGTACATCAGCAAGAATTCCTCATACACATGAGTGTGATGCATATACTTACCTTGTAGTCTTGAGTTAGCTTAGGATGGAATGAACCTGCATAAACAAGATTAGATAACACAGGTACATCTACTAGTCAGAGCAAACAGAAGAAACCACAAGAATACCAAGACTGGGATGACATGTAGATAGTGAGTACTAAGTACCACATTGGATTAGACATGTCCCCAAAAGTAAAGATATGAAATGAATTTAAATGATTCCTTTCCCTTAGATGTCTTGCTCCCCCTGAATCTAGCATGGGATACTAGGAGAAGATAGGGAACAGAAAATCAGGGCTGAAAGATATAAAGAACAGAGCAAATGCAACTAAGCACATATGAACATGTCTTTCCCCCAAGAAGACATGTGGCATATCTCCTCTTGAACACCAAGCATCTGGGATCCGTGAGAAATACTTTCTACTTGAGTATTCTCCCCCTGTGGAAGTATTACTCTCTCCCTTTTGGAAGTTATAAGCTTGGATGTGATCTCTCTCTCCCCCGTTGACATCAATTTCCAAGAAGGGTCTTCTGGAATTTGTTGTGAATGGGTTTGGTCCTTGAGTAACAACACAAAGCACGGGATAAAATTGTGTTGCTTGTAGAAGACAAGATTCTGTGAGTGGAGCTGGATCAGAAGAAACACAGAATAAGTGGCAAACTGTTTTTCCTGTTGTGAAATCGGTGGCACTGAGTGGTATGCTTCGGTTGTACCGAAAGGATTCGGTTGGACCGAAAACAACAAATCAGTGAAACCGATTTCATCACACAGAAGAAACTTGTCACCTCAGCTCACTAGACTAGTAAGATCTCACAAAGATTTGCAAGGAATTTACTGAATGATATGCAGTGAATTGGATGCAGGAAATGCAAGAGCAAATGTAAAAGAAAAGAAAGAAATCTAGATGAAGTTTTTTTTGAAAGGGGAAACAAATATGCATGAGAAAAATGCAAAAACACAGAAGATAACACGAGAGAACTTCATCTAGAGATGGTCGGCGATAAAGTCACCTATTTTAGAGTATATTGACTTAGGAGTCAAGTGAGATCACTTGATCATAGGTCATACTCATCGTTTAAGCTCAAAATGGGGTTACCATTTTTTGTTTAAGCATCTTGATGTATTCACATCTTGCCGAGTTGCTTTAGCTCATGACTCGGAGTAAAGCTTCTCTAAGATGGAATAACATACCTTGGTTGGTGTGTTGACTATGTAGTTGAACTTGTGTGGGTTGCTCAAGGTTGATGTAGCTCATCAAGAGTTGAGAGCACCACTTGGAATTTGAGTCCATCTACCTACATGGATTAGTTCTTGCAAGGAGTAGCACTTGTGTATCCAAAAATAATAATCATGAAGCTCAACATAGAGTTTGTGGATATGTTTGAATGATTCCGGGCTTCCTTGTCTTCAACCACCGTAGTGTAGAGACTTGGTGATGTAGAGATTGCTCAAGATGTGAGTAGATTACAATCTCGTGGAATTTGTTTCAACCAAGTACCTACATGGGTTAGATAACATGCAAGATGGAAATATATCCAGGATATAATATTTTCATCATAAGAGAGATATCATGGATTAGTCATAAGCTCATGTCTTGCATGTATCCAATGGAGTTTCTACTCCAAGTTTGAAGCATCAATGATGTTCAATTCTCCTCTCAACCTGCAAAACACTTTCTCATCAAGGGGTTTAGTGAATATATCTGCTAATTGCTTTTCGGTGCGAACATGCTTAAGATTAATGTCACCCTTAGCAACATGATCTCGAATGAAATGATGACAAACTTCAATATGCTTAGTTCGAGAATGTTGTACGGGATTATGACAAATTTTGATAGCACTTTCATTGTCACAAAGCAATGGAACATGTTTCACATATATCCCATAATCTTTAAGAGTTTGGGTCATCCAAAGTAATTGAGCACAACATGAACCAGCGGCAATGTACTCCGCTTGGCGGTAGATAAGGATACCGAGTTTTGTTTCTTGGAGGACCAAGACACAAGAGATCTACCAAGAAATTGACAAGTACCCGAAGTGGACTTTCTATCAACCTTGTCTCCGGCATAGTCCGAGTCGGAGTAGCCAACAAGATCGAAAGAGGCCCTCTTAGGATACCAAATGCCAAAATTTGGAGTATGAATTAAGTATCTCACTATCCTTTTTACGGCCTTAAGATGACATTCTTTAGGAGCAGCTTGATATCTTGCACACATGCACACACTTAGCATAATATCGGGACGTGAAGCACATAGGTATAACAATGAACCAATCATAGAGCGATAAACCTTTTGGTCAACTGGTTTACCATCTTTGGTCAAATCAAGATGTCCACTAGTAGGCATGGGTGTAGACATACCTTTGCACTCTTGCATATTGAACTTCCTGAATAAGTCCTTAGTGTACTTCATTTGAGAAACAGAAGTACCTTCCTTAGTTTGCTTGATTTGCAACCCAAGAAAGAATTTGAGTTCACTCATCATTGACATCTCAAACTTCTCCGACATTAGCTTTCCAAACTTTTCACTAAAATGAGGGTTAGTTGAACCAAATATAATATCATCAACATAAATTTGGCATACAAATAATTCTCCATTAACCCTTTTAGTAAAAAGTTTGGAATCAATTTTCCCAATTTCAAAGCCTTTTTCAATAAGGAACTTGGTCAAGCATTTATACCATGCTCTAGGAGCTTGTTTAAGACCATAAAGGGCTTTGTGAAGTTTGTAAACATTATTTGGTTTCTTAGGATTGACAAAGCCGGGAGGTTGTTTAACATAAACTTCCTCCTCTATTTCACCATTTAGAAAAGCACTTTTAATGTCCATTTGGTACAAGGTGATATCATGGTGATTAGCATAGGCAAGTAAGATGGAATGGACTCAAGTCTAGCAACGGGAGCATAAGTCTCACCATAGTCCATACCTTCCACTTGTGTGTAGCCTTGGGCGACGAGATGTGCTTTGTTGCGAACTACTTGTCCATCTTCATCTTGCTTGTTGCAAAACACCCATTTTGTACTGATGATGTTGTGGTTGTTGTCGGGCTTCTCAACCAATGTCCAAACTTGGTTTCTCTCAAAGTTGTGTAGCTCTTCATGCATAGGATTTATCCAATCCGGATCTTCCAATGCTTCTTCGACCTTCATAGGTTCAATGCTAGAGATGAAAGAATAGTTTTCACAAAAGTTAGCTAAACGAGTTTTAGAGCGAGTGATTCTCCCGGATTGAATATCATTGTAGATTTGCTCCAAGGGATGGTCTTTAGCAATTCTTGCTCGAACTCGTGAAAGCTTTTGCTTGGGTTTTGGTTGAACATCTTCTTCATCTTGTTCTTCTTCTTCTTCTTGATCTTCTTCATTGTTGGCATTGTCGTTTTCTTGTCGTGGTGGAGAAGGAGGTTGTTGACGTTCGTGATGTTTTCCTTGTTTTCTTCATCTTGACGTGTTCCACTTGTGGATGCTTCCGTACCAACTCTTGGTTCACCTTGTCGTGAAGTAGAAGCTTCCACTTGGACTGACGAGGTACTCTCCTTCACCTTCGTTGGACGGACCTTGCCAATAGACAAGTCTTGGATTGCTTCCGAAGGGTCTTTATCTCCTACATCAATTGGCAATTGCTCTACTTGCGAGCCGTTAGATTCATCAAACTTCACATCTACCATCTCTTCAACCTATCGGTGAAATTGTTGTAGACACGGTAAGTGTGAGAGTTTGAGCCATAACCTAGTAGGAAACCTTCATGTGATTTAGGAGCAAATTTTGCACGACGATGCTTATCAAGAATGTAGCACTTTGAGCCGAATACTCGAAAGTATCCAACTTGGGGTTTGTTACCGGTGAGGAGCTTGTATGCCGTCTTGCCGAGTAGCTTGTGAAGATACAAGCGATTTGTTGCATGACAAGCTATCTCAACCGCCTTTGCCCAAAAGTGCTTTGGCGTCTTGTACTCACCAAGCATCGTTCTTGCCATTTCGATGAGCGTCTGGTTCTTCCTCTCAACAACTCCATTTTGTTGAGATGTATACGTAGCCGAGAACTCGTGTGAAATCCCTTCTTCATCAAGAAAGGTGTCCACATTTGCGTTCTTGAACTCCGTTCCGTTGTCGTTGCGAACCTTCTTGATCTTCACTTCAAATTGATTTTGGGCCTTCCTAGTGAAGTTTTTGAAGATCTTTTGGACCTGCGATTTATCACCGAGAAAGAACACCCATGTAAACCTTGAAAAATCATCAACAATAACTAGACCAAAAGAATTTCCACCGAGACTTTTGTAAGCGTTGGGACCAAAGAGATCCATATGAAGAAGCTCGAGTGGCCTCCTTGTGGTCATGATGTTCTTCACGGATGCCTTCCTCCAACCTGTTTACTGCTCGACAAGCACTGCATACTATCCTTATCAAATATGACATTGTTAACTCCAAGGATATGATTTCCTTTAATAAGCTTGTCAAGGTTTCTCATGCGAACGTGACCTAGTCGTCTATGCCATAACCAACCTTTTGAGGATTTAGCAATGAAGCAAGTTTTAGGTTGTGCCTTTTTAGAGTAATCAACAATGTAAAGATCACCTCTACGTATACCGGTAAAGACCATTTTATGATTGTCTCTACGAAACACTTGGAAATCTACTTCAGTAAATAGGACAATGAAACCGAAATCAGCAAGTCTAGATACTGAAATTAAGTTGTAGCCAAGAGATTCAACGAGCATAACATTCTGAATGGAGCTATCATGTGAGATGGCCACCTTACCGAGGCCAACCACCTTACCCTTTGAGTTGTCACCGAAAGTGACATACTTTCGAGGACTATCATTTTCAACAAGCTCACGAAACATGTCTTTATCTCCGGTCATGTGATCGGTACATCCACCGTCAAGAACCCATTACTTTCCTCGACACATATCCTCAAGATTTGCCATAAGACCAAAATGTCTCATTGCATCATCAAGATCAAGTCACTATCATCATCCTCGTCATAGTATCCATGTTCAACATCGTCATGTGGTGGATTAAGTCCTAGAGAGGGTAATTCGTTAGATTGAGTTTGACAATGATCTTGCTTATGAATTCTTATAGCTTCGGAAATAATATCACCAATAATTCCAACGTCTCCTTTGGCACGCATAAGGTTTGTAAGTTCAAACAGACGATCACCAAACAAAGGATCACTAGTATTCATCTTACTCAAGGCAATAGACTTATAGAGAATCTCATCTAGATTTTTCAAGGAATAATTTGGAAAGCGTTCCTCAAGGAATTTCCATATAGTGTAGGCACACTCAAGAGTAGGCAAGATTCTAATTAAGTTTCTAGGCAAGCCTCTAGTGATGAGATTAACAGTTCTAAGATTTCTAGTCATGTCAATTGATTCATCAAGGGTAGGATGCATAGGATCAACATGAGGTGCACAAGGGCTAGCAATGTACTTGTTCAAATGATATTGATTGAAAATTACAAGCATCTCATTTTTCCACTCATGAAAATACTCTCCATCAAGAATAGGCACTCTATGTCTAAGACTCCCCAAAGTAGACTCATCCATCTTCCTCCAATGGTGATTAAACCAAGGCAATGGAGACCAATGCTCTAATACCACTTGTAGGATCTTGAGAAGAGGTGTCTAGAGGAGGGGTGATTAGACACTAAGTACCAAAGTTGCAATTTTTAACTTCTTTAGGTTTAAGTGGAGTTTAGGCACAAGTTTAACATTCACAATACATAACAAGCAAGCATGCAAAGAGTATGTGAGCAGCGGAAAGTAAAGCATGCAACTTGCAAGAATGTAAAGGGAAGGGTTTGGAGGATTCAAACGCAATTGTAGACACAGATGCTTTTGTCGTGGTTCCGATAGGTGGTGCTATCGTACATCCACGTTGATGGAGACTTCAACCCACGAAGGGTAATGGTTGCGCGAGTCCACGGAGGGCTCCACCCACGAAGGGTCCACGAAGAAGCAACCTTGTCTATCCCACCATGGTCGTCTCCCACGAAGGACTTGCCTCACTAGCGGTAGATCTTCACGAAGTCGGCGATCTCCTTGCCCTTACAAACTCCTTGGTTCAACTCCACAATCTTATCGGAGGCTCCCAAGTGACACCTAGCCAATCTAGGAGACACCACTCTCCAAGAAGTAACAAATGGTGTGTTGATGATGAACTCCTTGCTCTTGTGCTTCAAATGATAGTCTCCCCAACACTCAACTCTCTCTCACAGGATTTGGATTTGGTGGAAAGAAGATTTGAGTGGAAAGAAACTTGGGGAAGGCTAGAGATCAAGATTTATGTGGTTGGAATGGAATATCTTGGTCTCAACACATGAGTAGGTGGTTCTCTCTCAGAACTGGTAAGTTGGAAGTGTAGGTTTGTTCTGATGGCTCTATCTACGAATGGAGAGGAGGTGGAGGGGTATATATAGCCTCCACACAAAATCTAACTGCTACACACAATTTACCAAACTCGGTGGGACCAAATCAACAAACTCGGTCGGACCGATTTAATAAACCTAGTGACCGTTAGGGTTTTCGGTGGGACCGATGTGCAACTCGGTAGGACCGATATGGTTAGGGTTAGGGCATAACGTAATCTCGGTGAGACCGATTACACAAACTCAGTGAGACCGATTTTGGTAATTAGCTAACCAGAGAGTTGGTCAGGCAAACTCGGTGAGACCGATTACTCAAACTCGGTGGGACCGATTTTGGTAATAAGTTAACGGAGAGTTTGCATTGTAATCTCGATAGTACTGATTGCACAAACTCGGTGAGACCGATTTTGGTAATGGACATACACAGAGAGATTACAATCCCATCTCGGTGAGACCGAGATCCCTATCGGTGAAACTGATTTGCCTAGGGTTTGTGGCAGTGACTATGACATATGAACTCGGTGGCGCCGGATAGAAAGAATCGGTAGGGCTGAGTTTGACTTTGGGTTTAGGTCATATGTGTGGAAGTGGGAAAGTAGTTGAGGGTTTTGGAGCATATCACTAAGCACATGAAGCAAGAGGCTCATTAGGCAACACCTCATCCCTCCTTGATAGTATTGGCTTTTCCTATAGACTCAATGTGATCTTGGATCACTAAAATGTAAAATGAAGAGTCTTGAGCTTGAAGCTTGAGCCAATCCTTTGTCCTTAGCATCTTGAAGGAGTTCACATCCTTTAGTCCATGCCACTCCATTGTTGAACTTATCTGAAATATACTAGATAAAAGTGTTAGTCCAACAAGAGATATGTTGACATTAATTACCAAAACCACCTAGGGAGAACTTGTGCTTTCAAATACCTTAGGGATCAAAACTGTGAAAGTCTTGTTAATCACCTGCGGAGACTCTTCCCCATTCAGCACTCGCAAGACCACCTTCGTGACTTCATCACCACAGACACCCCAGTTCCACTGGAAGAAATGAGCAGGGAAACCATCCGGACCTGGGGCCTTGGTAGGATACATTTGAAAGAGTGCCTATTTTACCTCCTTCTCAGTGTAAACCGCAGTAAGCATCGCATTCATACTATCATCAACTTTTTTAGGGATATGTGAGAGAACCTCTTCCATTCCTACAGTAGGCTCAGAGTCATACAGATTTTTGTAAAAAGCAGTGGCCATGATCCCAATTTCTTCCTCGTTTATGCACATAGTCCCATCATCACGTCTCAGTTCAGTTATCCTAATTCTTCTTCGCCTACCATTTGCTTTTAAGTGAAAAAACTTTGTATTTCCATCCCCTTCAGCAAGCCACTTAATTCTGGATCTTTGGCGCCACATAATCTCCTCCCTAATATTAAGCTCGATGATCCGATCTTCTACAGTCTTTTCTTCCTCTGTTGGGCCCACTCGGCCAGCCTTGGACCGAAGCTCAACCTACCTAGCTTTTAGTTGCCTGAGCTCGTTCCTTACATGTCCGAACTTCTTCGGCCCCCAGTCAGCAAGTGATCGTGACAAGGCCTCAAGCTTCCTGTGGAACTACTCCACACTCCCCGTTGTACCAGCAACTCGCCATGTCTCTTCCATCATAGGAAATAATTTTTCATGTTGCTCCTCATACCGGAAAAGTTTCTTTGTGCCCATCCTTCTATTCTCATTTGCCATCTCAGTCATCAAAACAATCGGGGAATGGTCCGATTTTGCTGCAACAAGATGACGTACAAAGGCAAAAGGGAACATCATACTCCATTCTGCTGTAGCAAGTGCTCTATCCAATCTGACTCTACAATATTTTCCCCCCGTCGCTTTCTTCTCGAATGTCCAATCAAGTCCAATATACCCCAAGTCATTTAGACCACATATGTCCACTGCTTCTCGGAATCCAGCCATCTGTGCTGAATCCCTCTTGTCCGGGCCCATTTGTTCCTCTTTGCGCAGGATCTCATTAAAGTCTCCTATGCATAACCAAGGTAAAGTTGACTCGCCTCTTAACCTGGTCATAGTGTCCCATGTGTTTTGTCTCGAGCTCCTGTTCGCCTCCCCGTAGAAACAAGTGATCCTCCAATCTTCCTTTCCTGCCTCAGACACCCATGCATCAATATGATATCGTGAAAAGTTCTTCACTCGCAAGTTTAAACCCCAACAAGGTCGTGAGCCTCCAGAACAGTCCAATTCCTCCACTCCTTCCCGTGCTCCCCACTGCAAAACCACCTTCAAACCCCAACAAGGTCGTGAGGCCTTCAACGTGTTGCTTTGACAACTGAGTCTCTACAATGCATACCACTGATGGCGCACTCTCCACGATGAGCTCCCGGAGCTCACGAACCGTCGAGGGGTCGCCTATCCCTCGACAGTTCCAACACAGAGCTCTCATTGGGTTTGGCGGCCATCCACTTGGATGCCACCTCAGTCATTGGATATTCTTCATCTCCGTCTTCTCCATCCCCGTGGCGCCTTCTCTTTACAATTGGGTTTTTGCCCCGCATACTAGTGGCAACATCATGGGTTGAAGGAGCTGCCTCAATCTGCAAAACCTTCCCTACCACCGTCCCCGGCGAGATCTGCACTCCCAACTGTCCACGGATATTAACATTCCCATCTTGACTGACTAACCTCTTCCTTACTTCCTTCGGCACCAGCTCACTGCCAGACCGAACATCTTGTGTGAAGTATTCTGCATCTGAATGTTCACTACTATCATGGTTCATAATGCTGTTGGGGAACGTAGTAATTTCAAAAAAATTCCTATGCACACGCAAGATCATGGTGATGGCATAGCAACGAGAGGGAAGAGTATTGTCCATGTACCCTCGTAGACCGTAAGCGGAAGCGTTATGACAACGCGGTTGATGTAGTCGTACGTCTTCACGATCCGACCGATCCAAGTACCGAACGTACGGCACCTCCGAGTTCAGCACACGTTCAGCTCGATGACGATCCCCGGACCCCGATCCAGCAAAGTGTCGGGGATGAGTTCCGTCAGCACGACGGCGTGGTGACGATGATGATGTTCTACCGGCGCAGGGCTTCGCCTAAACTCCACGACGATATGACCGAGGTGGAATATGGTGGAGGGGGGCACCGCACACGGCTAAGGAACGATCACGAAGATCAACTTGTGTGTCATGGGGTGCCCCCCTGCCCCCGTATATAAAGGAGCAAGGGGGGAGGCCGGCCCTAGGAGGCACGCCAAGTGTGGAGTCCTACTAGGACTCCCTAGTCCTAGTAGGATTCCACCTCCCTTGTTGGAGTAGGAGGAAGGGGAAAGAGGGGAGAGGAATAAGGAAAGGGGCTGCCCCTTGTCCACCCGGACCAGAGGGGGCAGGCCTCCTTCCTTTGGCCTCTCTCCTCTATTCCCGTATGGCCCAATAAGGCCCATATACTCCCCGGCGAATTCCGTAACTCTCCTACTCAAAAAATACCGAATCACTCGGAACCTTTCCGAACTCCAAATATAGTCGTCCAATATATCGATCTTTATGTCTCAACCATTTCGAGACTCCTCGTCATGTCCCCGATCTCATCCGGGACTCCGAACTCCTTCGGTACATCAAAACTCATAAACTCATAATATAACTGTCATCGAAACCTTAAGCGTGCGGACCCTACGGGTTCGAGAACTATGTAGACATGACCTAGAACTATTATTGGTCAATAAACAATAGCGGAACCTAGATGCTCATATTGGCTCCTACATATTCTACGAAGATCTTTATCGGTCAAACCGCATAACAACATACGTTGCTCCCTTTGTCATCGGTATGTTACTTGCCCGAGATTTGATTGTCGGTATCCAATACCTAGTTCAATCTCACATCGGCAAGTCTCTTTACTCGTTACGTAATGCATCATTCCGTAACTAACTCATTAGCTACATTGCTTGCAAGGCTTATAGTGATGTGCATTACCGAGTGGGCCCAGAGATACCTCTCCGACAATCGGAATGACAAATCCTAATCTCGAAATACGCCAACCCAACATGCACCTTTGGAGACACCTGTAGTACTCCTTTATAATCACCCAGTTACGTTGTGACGTTTGGTAGCACCCAAAGCGTTCCTCCGGTAAACGGGAGTTGCATAATCTCATAGTTACAGGAACATGTATAAGTCATGAAGAAAGCAATAGCAATATACTAAACGATCAAGTGCTAGGCTAACGGAATGGGTCAAGTCAATCACATCATTCTCCTAATGATGTGATCCCATTAATCAAATAACAACACATGTCTATGGTTAGGAAACATAACCATCTTTGATTAATGAGCTAGTCAAGTAGAGGCATACTAGTGACTATATGTTTGTCTATGTATTCACACATGTATCATGTTTCCGGTTAATACAATTCTAGCATGAATAATAAACATTTATCATGAAATAAGGAAATAAATAATAACTTTATTATTGCCTCTAGGGCATATTTCCTTCAGACTCCCACTTGCACTAGAGTCAATAATCTAGTTCACATCATCATGTGATTCAACACTAATATTCACATCTGTATGTGATTAACACCCATAGTTCACATCGTCATGTGACCAACACCCAAAGGGTTTACTAGAGTCAATAATCTAGTTCACATCGCTATGTGATTAACACCCAAAGAGTACTAAGGTATAATCATGTTTTTCTCGTGAGAGAAGATTAGTCAACGGGTCTGTCACATTCAGAGCCGTATGTATTTTGCAAATATTCTATGTCTACAATGCTCTGCACGGAGCTACTCTAGCTAATTGCTCCCACTTTCAATATGTATCCAGATTGAGACGTAGAGTCATCTGGATCAGTGTAAAAAGCTTGCATCGATGTAACTCTTTACGACGGGCTCTTTTATCACCTCCATAATCGAGAAATATTTCCTTAGTCCTCACTAAGGATGTTCTTGACCAATGTCGAGTGATCTACTCCTAGATCACTATTGTACTCCCTTGTCAAATTCAGAGCAAGGTATACAATAGGTCTGGTACATAGCATAGCATACTTTATAGAACCTATGACTGAGGCATAGGGAATGACTTTCATTCTCTTTTCTATTTTCTCGTCGTGGTCGGGATTTGAGTCTTACTCAATTTCACACGCTTGCAACACAAAAGAACTTGTCTTTGACTATTCCATTTTGAACTACTTCAAAATCTTGACAAGGTATGTACTTATTGAAAAACTTATCAAGCGTCTTGATCTATCTCAATAGATCTTGATGCTCAATATGTAAGTAGCTTTACTGAGGTCTTTCTTTTAAAGAACTCCTTTCAAATACTCCTTTATGCTTTCGAGAAAAATTATACGTCATTTCTGATCAACAATATGTTACTCACATATATTTATTAAAAAGGCGGTAGTGCTCCCACTCACTTTATTGTAAATACAGGCTTCACCGCAAGTCTGTATAAAACTATATGCTTTGATCAACTTATCAAAGCGTGTATTCCAACTCTGAGATGCTTGCACCAGTCCATAGATGGATCACTGGAGCTTGCACATTTTGTTAGCTCCTTTAGGATTGACAAAACTTTCTGGTTGCATCATATACAACTCTTCTTTTAATAAATCCATTAAAGAATGTAGTTTTGACATCCATTTGCCAGATTTCATAAAATGTGGCAATTGCTAACATGATTCGGACAGACTTAAGCATCGCTACAGCTTGAGAAAATCTCATTGTAGTCAACACCTTGAACTTGTCGAAAACCTTTTGTGACAAGTCGAGCTTTGTAGATAGTAACACTACTATCGGTGTCCGTCTTCCTCTTGAAGATCCATTTATTTAACATGGCTTGCTGATCATCGAGCAAGTCAATCAAAGTCCATACTTTGTTCTCATACATGGATCCTATCTCAGATTTCATGGCCTCAAGCCATTTCGCGGAATCTGGGCTCATCATCGCTTCCTCATAGTTCGTAGGTTCATCATGGTCTAGTAACATGACTTCCAAAACAGGATTACTGTACCACTCTGGTGCGGATCGTACTCTGGAAGACCTACGAGGTTTGGTAGTAACTTGATCCAAGCTTCATGATCATCATCATTAGCTTCCTCACCGATTGGTGTAGGAATCACAGGAACTGATTTACGTGATGAACTACTTTCCAATTCGGGAGAAGGTACAATTACCTTATCAAGCTCTACTTTCCTCCCACTCACTTCTTTCGAGAGAAAACTCCTTCTCTAGAAAGGATCCATCTTAGCAACGAATAACTTGCCTTCGGATCTGTGATAGAAGGTGTACTCAATAGTTACCTTTGGGTATTCTATGAAGACGCACTTTTCCGATTTGGGTTCGAGCTTATCAGGTTGAAACCTTTTCATATAAGCATCGCAACTCCAAACTTTAAGAAACAACAGCTTAGGTTTACTGCTAAACCATAGTTCATACGGTGTCATCTCAACGGATTTAGATGGTGCCCTATTAAACGTGAATGCAGCTGTCTCTAATGCATAACCCCAAAACGATAGTGGTAAACCGATAAGAGATATCATAGATCGCGCCATATCTAGTAAAGTACGATTACGACGTTCGGACACACCATAACGCTATAGTGTTCCAGGTGGTGTGAACTGTGAAACTATTCCACATTGTTTTATATGAAGGCCAAATTCGTAACTCAAATATTCTACTCCACGATCAGATCGTAGAAACTTTATTTTCTTGTTACGATGATTCTCCACTTCACTCTAAAATCCTTTGAACTTTCCAAATATTTCAGACTTGTGTTTCATTAAGTAGATATACCCATATTTGCTCAAATCATCTGTGAAGGTCAGAAAATAACGATACTTGCCACGAGCATCAACACTCATTGGATCGCATACATCGGTATGTGAAACGAGCTACTAGCTTATTGGAAATAATACATCGGTATGTATTATTTCCAATAAGCCAGTAGCTCGTTTCATAGTTCCGAAGAACAGAGTTTTAGTCATCTTGCCCAAAAGGCACGGTTCGCAAGCATCAAATGTTTCATAACCAAGTGATTCCGAAAATCCATCTTTATGGAGTTTCTTCATGCGCTTTACACCGATATGACCCAAACGGCAAAGGCCACAAATAAGTTGCACTATCATTATTAACTTTGCATATTTTGGCATCAATATTATGAATATGTGTATCACTACGATCGAGATCCAATAAACTATTTTCATTGGGTGTATGACCATTGAAGGTTTTATTCATGTAAGCGAACAACAATTATTCTCGACTTTAAATGAATAACCGTATTGCAATAAATATGATCAAATCATATTCATGCTCAACGCAAAAGCTAAATAACATTTATTTAGGTTTAACACTAATCCCGAAAGTATAGGAGTGTGTGATGATGATCATATCAATCTTGGAACTACTTCCAACACTCATCGAAACTTCCCCTTCAACTAGTTTCATTTTATTCTCAGAACTCTGCTTTGAGTTACTAATCTTAGCAACTGAACAAGTATCAAATACTCAGGGCTACTATAAACACTAGTCAGGCACACATCAATAACCTGTATATCAAATATACCCTTGTTCACTTTGCCATCCTTCTTATCCAACTAATATTCAGGGTATTTCTGCTTCCAGTGATCATTTCCTTTGCAATGTAAGCACTCAGTTTCAGGCTTTGGTCCAGCTTTGGTCTTCTTCACGGGAGTGACAACTTGTTTGCCATTCTACTTGAAGTTTCACTTTCTTTCCCTTTGCCCTTTTCTTGAAACTAGTGGTCTTGTCAATCATCAACATTTTGATGCTCTTTCTTGATTTCTACCTTCGTCGATTTCTGTTGGAAATATGCCCTAGAGGCAATAATAAAAGCATTATTATTATATTTCCTTGTTCATAATAATTGTCTTTTATTCATGCTATAACTATATTATCCGGAAATCGTAATACACGTGTGAATACATAGACCACAATACGTCCCTAGTGAGCCTCTAGTTGACTAGCTCGTTGGTCAACAGATAGTCATGGTTTCGACTATGGACATCGATGTCATTGACAATGGGATCACGTCATTAGGAGAATGACGTGATGGACAAGACCCAATCCTAAGCATAGCACAAAGATTGTGTAGTTCGTTTTGCTAGAGCTTTTCCAATGTCAAGTATCTCTTCCTTAGACCGTGAGATCGTGTAACTCCCGGATACCGTAGGGAATGCTTTGGTGTACCAAACGTCACAACGTAATCGGGTGACTATAAAGGTGCATTACAGGTATCTCCGAAAGTGTCTTGGGTTGACACGGATCGAGACAGATTTGTCACTCCGTATGACGGAGAGGTATCACTGGGCCCACTCGGTAATGCATCATCATCATGAGCTCAAAGTGATCAAGTGTCCGGTCACGGGATCATGCATTACGGTACGAGTAAAGTGACTTGCCGTAACGTGAGACTAAACGAGGTATTGGGATATCGACGATCGAGTCTCGGGCAAGTAACATACCGTCGACAAAGGGAATAGCATACGGGTTGCTTGAACCCTCGACATCGTGGTTCATCCGATGACAACATTGAGGAGTGTGTGGGAACCAACATGGGTATCCAGATCCCGCTGTTGGTTATTGACCGGAGAGCGTCTCGGTCATGTTCTGCATGTCTCCGAACTGTAGGGTCTACACACTTAAGGTTCGGTGGCGCTAGGGTTAATAGGAAGACTTGTATGTGATTACCGAATGTTGTTGAGTCCCGGATGAGATCCCGGACGTCACGAGGAGTTCCGGAATGGTCCGGAGGTAAAGATTTATATATGGGAAGTCGCCAAGCGGACACCGGAAAAGTTTGGTCATATCGGTATTATGGAGGATCCACGGAAAGGTTCCGGAGGACCACCGAGGGGCCACCCTTTGGGGGCCACTTGGGCTGCGTGGGAGGCAGCCAGCCCCTAGTGGGCTGGGCGCACCCCTCCCTTGGCCCATGCGCCTAGGGGTTGAGGGGGAACCCTAAGGGCCCCCCCCTTGCTTGGGGGGCAAGCCCCTCCCTTGGCGCCCCCCCTCTAGATGCATCTAGAGGGGCCGCCCCTCCTCCCTTCCCTATAAATAGAGGAGTGAGGGAGGGCTGCAAACACCATTGAAGGCGCAGCCCTCCCTCCCAACACCTCTCCTCCTCCGCATAAGCTTGGTGAAGCCTGGGAGAACAGCCACTCCATCCGCATCACGCCGTCGTGCTGCCATTGGAGTTGTCTTCCTCAACCTCTCCTTCCTCCTTGCTGGATCAAGACGAAGGAGACGCCATCGTCTCCGTCACGTGTGTTGAACGCGGAGGTTACATCTGCTCAAGCACTTGGTCATCGGTGATCGGAATCACGTTGGGAGAACGTCTTCATCATCACCACTTCCTCGAACGCTTCCGCACTTTCGATCTACAAGTGGTATGTAGATGAAAACTCTCTCTCTTGACTCGTTGCTTAGTAGAACTCATAGATGGATCTTGGTGAAACCGTAGGGAAAAATTTTAATTTTCTGCAACGTTCCCCAACAAAGGGTATCGAGCCAGGTCTATGCGTAGTTCTCTATTGCACGAGTAGAACACAATTTAGTTGTGGGAGTGGATCTTGTAATTTTACTTGTCGCTAATTGTTTTATTTTGCTTCCGCGGCATTGTGGGTTGAAGTGGCCGGACCAACCTTACACGTGCGCTTACGTGAGACCGGTTCCACCGACTAACATGCACTAGTTGCATAAGGTGGCTGGCGGGTGTCCGTCTCTCCTACTTTAGTTGGAGCGGATTCGATGAAAAGGGTCCTTATGAAGGGTAAATAGAAGTTGACAAGATCACGTTGTGGTTATTCGTAGGTAAGAAAACGTTCTTGCTAGAACCCAATTGCAGCCACGTAAAAGATGCAACAACAATTAGAGGACGTCTAACTTGTTTTTGCAGCAATTGTCATGTGATGTGATATGGCCAAGTTGTGATGAATGATGAATGACACATTGTGATGTATGAGATCATGTTCTTGTAATAGGAATCACGACTTGCATGTCGATGAGTATGACAACCGGCGAGAGCCATAGGAGTTGTCTTTATTTTGTATGACCTGCGTGTCATTGAAGAACGCCATGTAACTTACTTTACTTTATTGCTAAACGCGTTAGCCATAGAAGTAGAAGTAGTCGTTGGCGTGACAACTTCATGGAGGCACAATGATGGAGATCATGATGATGGAGATCATGGTGTCATGCCGGTGACAAGATGATCATGGAGCCTCGAAGATGGAGATCAATGGAGCTTTATGATATTGGCCATATCATGTCACTACTATATATAATTGCATGTGATGTTTATTATGTTTATACATCTTGTTTACTTAGAACGACGGTAGTAAATAAGATGATCCTTACAACAATTTCAAGAAGTGTTCTCCCCTAAGCGTGCACCGTTGCTAAAGTTCGTCGCTTCTAAGCACCACGTGATGATCGGGTGTGATGGATTCTTACGTTCACATACAACGGGTGTAAGACAGAT
The DNA here is from genome assembly GCA_021605145.1 of Aegilops bicornis. NCBI lineage: Eukaryota > Viridiplantae > Streptophyta > Magnoliopsida > Poales > Poaceae > Aegilops > Aegilops bicornis. Next base: position 586,044,815 of record CM038674.1, on the reverse strand, counting down.
TTACACACGAAAACACTTAGGGTTTACTTGACGAGCCTAGCATGTACAGACATGGCCTCGGAACATGGAGACCGAAAGGTCGAACACGAGTCGTATAGAAGATACGATCAACATGAGAATGTTCACCGATGATGACTAGTCCGTCTCACGTGATGATCGGACACGGCCTAGTCGACTCGGATCGTGTAACACTTAGATGACTAGAGGGATGTCTAATCTGAGTGGGAGTTCATTGAAATAATTTGATTAGATGAACTTAATTATCATGAACTTAGTCTAAAACTTTTGCATAATATGTCTTGTAGATCAAATGGCCAACGCTCAAGTCAACTTGAACTTCAACGCGATCCTAGAAAACCAAGCTGAAAGATGACGGCAGCAACTATACGGACTGGGTCCTAACCCGAGGATCATCCTCATAGCTGCCGGAAACAATATGTCTTAGAAGGACCGCTAGGTGACGCCTCCGTCCTGCAGAACCAAGACATTATGAATGCTTGGCAAACTCGCTACCGATGATTACTCCCTCGTTCAAGCGGCATGCTTTACGACTTAGAACCGGGCTCCAAAAGCGTTTTGAGCATCACGGAGCATATGAGATGTTCGAGGAGCTGAAACTTGTTTTCCAAGCTCACGCCGGTCAAGAGATATGACATCTCCGACAAGTTCTATAGTTGTAAGATGGAGGAAAACAGTTCACAAGGTGAGCACATATCAAGATGTCCGGGTTGCACAACCGTATGACCCAAATGAATATTAACCTCCCCGATGAGGCGGTCATTGACAGAATCCTCCACGCTCCCACCAAGCTACAAGAGCTTTGTGATGAACTACAACATGCAGGGATGGTAAAGACCATTCCTGAAGTGTTCTCTATCTTTGAAGTCACCGAGGTTGAAATCAAGAAAGAACATCAAGTGTTGATGGTCAATAAGACCACTAAGTTCAAGAAGGGCAAGGGTAAGAAGAACTTCAAGAAGGACGGCAAGGAGGTTGTCGCGCCTGTAAGCAAGTTGCCGGAAGAAGTCAAAGAATGGACCCAAACCCGAGATCGAGTGCTTTTATTGCAAGGGAAGGGTCATCGAAGCGGAACTGCCCCAAATACTTAGCGGATAAGAAGGCCGGCAGCACCAAAGGTATATTTGATATACATGTAATTGATGTGTACCTTACCAAGACTCGTAGTAACTCCCGGTATTTGATACCGTGCCGTTGCTCATATTTGTAACTCACAGCAGGAGCTGCGGAATAAGCGGAGATCATGGCGAAGGACGAGGTGACGATCTTGGCGTCGGGAATGGTTCCAGAGTCGATGTGATCGCCACGTCACGCTACCTCTTCATTTACCTACGGGATTAGTTTTGAACCTTAATAATTGTTATTTGGTGCCAAGTTTGAGCATGAACATTGTATCTGGATCTCGTTTAATGCGAGATGGCTACTCATTTAAATCCGAGAATAATGGTTGTTCTATTTATATGAGAGACATGTTTTATGGTCATGCTCCGATGGTCAATGGTTTATTCTTAATGAATCTCGGCGTAATGTTACACATATTCATAGCGTGAATACCAAAAGATGTAAAGTTGATAACGATAGTCCCACATACTTGTGGCACTTCCGCCTTGGTCACATTGGTGTCAAGCGCATGAAGAAGCTCCATGCTGATGGACTTTTGGAGTCTTTAGATTATGAATCATTTGATACATGTGAACCATGCCTCATGGGCAAGATGACCAAGACTCCGTTCTCCTAACAATGGAGCGAGCAACCAACTTGTTGGAAATCATACATACCGATGTGTGCGGTCCAATGAGCGTTGAGGCTCATGGAGGATATCGTTATGTTCTCACTCTCACAGATGACTTGAGTAGATATGGGTATGTCTACTTGATGAAACACAAGTCTGAGACCTTTGAAAAGTTCAAGGAATTTCAGAATGAAGTAGAGAATCAATGTGACCGAGAGATAAAATTCTTACGATCAGATCGTGGAGGAGAATATTTAAGTCACGAATTTGGTACACACTTAAGAAAATGTGGAATCGTTTCACAACTAACGCCGCCTGGAACACCTCAGCGTAATGGTGTGTCCGAACGTCAGAATCGCACTCTATTGGATATGGTGCGGTCTATGATGTCTCTTACCGATTTATCGCTATCATTTTGGGGATACGCTCTAGAGACAGCTACATTCACTTTAAACAGGGCACCGTCTAAGTCCGTTGAGACGACACCGTATGAATTATGGTTTGGGAAGAAACCTAAGCTGTCGTTTCTAAAAGTTTGGGGATGCGATGCTTATGTCAAGAAACTTCAACCTGAAAAGCTCGAACCCAAGTCGGAAAAATGTGTCTTCATAGGATACCCTAAAGAAACCATTGGGTATACCTTCTAATTAAGATCCGAGGGCAAGATTTTTGTTGCCAAGAACGGAACCTTCGGAAAAAGAGTTTCTCTCGAAAGAAGTAAGTGGGAGGAAAGTAGAACTCGATGAAGTACTACCTCTTGAACAGGATAGTAGTGCAGCTCAGGAAAGTGTTCTGTGATGCCTACACCAACTCAAGAGGAAATCAATGATGATGATCAAGGTACTTGGATCAAGTTGCTAATGAACCTCGTAGGTCCACAAGGACACGTTCCGCACTGCAGTGGTACGGCAACCCTGTCACGGAAATCATGTTGTTAGACAACGGTGAACCTTGAACTATGAAGAAGCGATGGCGGGCCCAGATTCCAACAAATGGCTAGAAGCCATGAAGTCCGAGATAGAATCCATGTATGAAAACAAAGTGTGGACTTTGACTGACTTGCCCGATGATCGGTGAGCGATAGAAAACAAATGGATTTTTAAGAAGAAGACGGACGCGGATGGTAATGTCACCATCTATAAAGCTCGACTTGTTGCTAAGGGTTATCGGCAAGTTCAAGGGATTGACTACGATGAGACTTTCTCTCCGTGAGCGAAGCTTAAGTCCGTCCGAATCATGTTAGCAATTGCCGCATACTATGATTATGAGATATGGCAGATGGACGTCAAAACAGCGTTCCTTAACGGATATCTTAAGGAAGAAGCTGTATATGATGCAGCCGGAAGGTTTTGTCGATCCTAAGAATGCTAACAAAGTATGCAAGCTCCAGCGATCCATTTATGGGCTGGTGCAAGCATCTCGGAGTTGGAACATTCGCTTTGATGAGATGATCAAAGCGTTTGGGTTTATCTTGAGACTTATGGAGAAGCCTGCGTTTACAAGAAAGTGAGTGGGAGCTCAGTAGCATTTCTCATATTATATGTAGATGACATACTTTTGATGGGAAATGATATAGAATTCTTGGACAGCATTAAGGCCTACTTGAATAAGTGTTTTTCAATGAAGGACCTTGGAGAAGCTGCTTATATATTAGGCATCAAGATCTATAGGGATAGATCGAGACGCCTCATAGGTCTTCCACAAAGCACATACCTTGATAAGATTTTGAAGAAGTTCAAAATGGATCAGTCCAAGAAGGGTTCTTGCTGTGTTGCAAGGTGTGAGATTGAGCTCAGCTCAATGCCCGACCACGGCAAAAGATAAAGAAGAGATGAGTGTCATCCCTATGCCTCAGCCATAGGATCTATTATGTATGCCATGTTGTGTACCGGACCTGATGTAAACCTTGCCGTAAGTTTGGTAGGAAGGTACCAAAGTAATCCCGCAAGGAACACTGGACAGCGGTCAAGAATATCCTGAAGTACCGAAAAGGACAAAGGACATGTTTCTCGTTTATGGAGGTGACGAAGAGCTCGCCAGAAGGGTTACGTCGACGCTTAGCTTCGACACGCATCCGATGACTCTAAGTCACAAACCGGATACGTGTATATGTTGAATGGTGGAGCGATGGCTGGTGCAGTTGCAAGCAAAGCGTCGTGGCGGGATCTACATGTGAAGCGGAATACATGGCAGCCTCGGAGGCAGCGCATGAAGCAATTTCGGTGAAGGAGTTCATCACCGACCTAGGAGTCATACCCAATGCGTCGGGGCCGATCAAACTCTTCTGTGAAAACACTGGAGCTATTGCCCTTGCCAAGGAGCCCAGGTTTCACAAGAAGACCAGGCACATCAAGCGTCGCTTCAACTCCATCCGTGAAAATGTTCAAGATGGAGACATAGAAATTTGTAAAGTGCACACGGATCAGAATGTCGCAGATCCATTGACTAAACCTCTCTCAAGGGCAAAACATGATCAACACCGTAACTCTATGGGTGTTCGATTCATCACAATGTAAACTAGATTATTGACTCTAGTGCAAGTGGGAGACTGTTGGAAATATGCCCTAGAGGCAATAATAAAAGCATTATTATTATATTTCCTTGTTCATAATAATTGTCTTTTATTCATGCTATAACTGTATTATCCGGAAATCGTAATACACGTGTGAATACATAGACCACAATACGTCCCTAGTGAGCCTCTAGTTGACTAGCTCGTTGGTCGACAGATAGTCATGGTTTCGACTATGGACATTAGATGTCATTGACAAGCGGGATCACGTCATTAGGAGAATGACGTGATGGACAAGACCCAATCCTAAGCATAGCACAAAGATCATGTAGTTCGTTTTGCTAGAGCTTTTCCAATGTCAAGTATCTCTTCCTTAGACCGTGAGATCGTGTAACTCCCGGATACCGTAGGAATGCTTTGGGTGTACCAAACGTCACAACGTAATCGGGTGACTATAAAGGTGCATTACAGGTATCTCCGAAAGTGTCTGTTGGGTTGACACGGATCGAGACAGATTTGTCACTCCGTATGACGGAGAGGTATCATCGGGCCCACTCGATAATGCATCATCATCATGAGCTCAAAGTGATCAAGTGTCTGGTCACGGGATCATGCATTACGGCACGAGTAAAGTGACTTGCCGTAACGAGACTAAACGAGGTATTGGGATACCGACGATCGAGTCTCGGGCAAGTAACATACCGTCTGACAAAGGGAATAGCATACGGGGTTGCTTGAACCCTCGACATCGTGGTTCATCCGATGACAACATTGAGGAGCGTGTGGGAACCAACATGGGTATCCAGATCCCGCTGTTGGTTATTGACCGGAGAGCGTCTCGGTCATGTCTGCATGTCTCCCGAACCCGTAGGGTCTACACACTTAAGGTTCGGTGACGCTTAGGTTAATAGGAAGACTTGTATGTGATTACCGAATGTTGTTCGAGTCCCGGATGAGATCCCGGACGTCACGAGGAGTTCCGGAATGGTCCGGAGGTAAAGATTTATATATGGGAAGTCGTCAAACGGACACCGGAAAAGTTTCGGGTCATATCGGTATTATGGAGGAACCACCGGAAAGGTTATGGAGGACCACCGGGAGGGGCCACCCCTTTTGGGGGGCCACTTGGGCTGCGTGGGAGGCAGCCAGCCCCTAGTGGGCTGGGCGCACCCCCTCCCCTTGGCCCATGCGCCTAGGGTTGAGGGGGAACCCTAAGGGAGGCGCCCCTGGCTTGGGGGCAAGCCCCCCACCCCTTGGCCGCCGCCCCCCCCTCTAGATGCATCTAGAGGGGGCCGGCCCCCTCCTCCCTTCCCCTATAAATAGAGGGGTGAGGGGAGGGCTGCAAACACCATTGAAGGCGCAGCCCCACCCCACCCCAACACCACACCACCACCGCAAAAGCTTGGCGAAGCCCAGCCGGAGAACAGCCACTCCATATGCATCACGCCCGTCGTGCTGCCATTGGAGTTGTCTTCCTCAACCTCTCCTTCCTCCTTGCTGGATCAAGACGAAGGAGACGCCATCTACTCAGACGCGTGTGTTGAACGCGGAGGTGCTGTCCGTTCAGCACTTGGTCATCGGTGATCGGAATCACGTTGGGAACGTCTTCATCATCACCACTTCCTCGAACGCTTCCGTACTCGATCTACAAGTGGTATGTAGATGCAAACTCTCTCTCTTGACTCGTTGGTTAGTAGAACTCATAGATGGATCTTGGTGAAACCGTAGGAAAAATTTTAATTTTCTGCAACGTTCCCCAACAATTTCAACATCACGAAGAGCTCGGGAATCGTTTTCTTCATCCCTTGCATACTATAGTTCATCATGAAGTTCTAGTAACTTAGTGATGGTAACTAGAGAATTCTGTCAATCACTATCTTATCTGGAAGATTAACTCCCACTTGATTCAAGCTATTGAAGTACCTGCATAATCTGAGCACATGCTCACTAGTTGAGCGATTCTCCTCCATCTTTTAGCTATAGAACTTGTTGGAGACTTCATATCTCTCAACTCGGGTATTTGCTTGAAATATTAACTTCAATTCCTGGAACATCTCATATGGTCCATGACGTTCAAAACGTCTGTGAAGTCCCGATTCTAATCCGTTAAGTATGGTGCACTAAACTATCAAGTAGTCATCATATTGAGCTAGCCAAACGTTCATAACGCCTGCATTTGCTCCTGTAATAGGTCTGTCAACTAGCGGTGCATTAAGGACATAATTCTTCTGTGCAGCAATGAGGATAAACCTCAGATCACGGATCCAATCCGCATCATTGCTACTAACATTTTTCAATACAATTTTCTCTAGGAACACATATAAAAACATATGGAAGCAAAAACATAGGGAAGCAACAACGCGAGCTATTGATCTGCAACATAATTTGCAAAATACTACGGGACAAAGTTCATGATAAATTAAAGTTCAATTAATCATATTACTTAAGAACTCCCACTTAGATAGACATCCCTCTAATCTTCTAAGTGATTACGTGATCCATATCAACTACACCATGTCTGATCGTCACGTGAGATGGGGTAGTTTCAACGGTGAACATCAATATGTTGATCATATCTACTATATGATTCACGCTCGACCTTTCGGTCTCCGTGATCCGAGGCCATATCTGTATATGCTAGGCTCGTCAAGTTTAACCTGAGTATTCCGCGTGTGCAACTGTTTTGCACCCGTTGTATTTGAACGTAGAGCCTATCACACCCGTTCATCACGTGGTGTCTCAGCACGAAGAACTTTCGCAACGGTGCATACTCAGGGAGAACACTTCTTGATAATTAGTGAGAGATCATCTTAAAATGCTATCGTCAATCAAAGCAAGAATAAGATGTATAAAAGATAAACATCACATGCAATCAATATAAGTGATATGATATGGCCATCATCATCTTGTGCTTGTGATCTCCATCTCCGAAGCACCGTCGTGATCACCATTGTCACCGGCGCGACACCTTGATCTCCATCGTAGCATCGTTGTCGTCTCGCCAATCTTATGCTTCTACGACTATCGCTACAGCTTAGTGATAAAGTAAAGCATTACAGTATGCGTTGCATTTCATACAATAAAGCGACAACCATATGGCTCCTGCCAGTTGCCGATAACTTCGGTTACAAAACATGATCATCTCATACAATAAAATATAGCATCATCACGTCTTGACCATATCACATCACAACATGCCCTGCAAAAACAAGTTAGACGTCCTCTACTTTGTTGTTGCAAGTTTTACGTGGCTGCTACGGGCTGAGCAAGAACCGTTCTTACCTACGCATTAAAACCACAACGATAGTTCGTCAAGTTAGTGTTGTTTTAACCTTCGCAAGGACCGGGCGTAGCCATACTCGGTTCAACTAAAGTGAGAGAGATGACACCCGCCAGTCACCTTTAAGCACGAGTGCTCGCATAGCGGTGAAACCAGTCTCGCGTAAGCGTCTGGCGTAATGTCGGTCCGGGCCGCTTCATCTCACAATACCGCCAACCAAAGTATGACATGTCGGTAAGCAAGATGACTTGTATCGCCCACAACTCACTTGTGTTCTACTCGTGCAAATAACATCAACGCATAAAACCAGGCTCTGATACCACTGTTGGGGAACGTAATAATTTCAAAAAAAATCCTATGCACACGCAAGATCATGGTGATGGCATAGCAACGAGAGAGGAGAGTATTGTCCACGTACCCTCGTAGACCATAAGCGAAAGCGTTATGACAACGCGGTTGATGTAGTCGTACGTCTTCACGATCCGACCGATCCAAGTACCGAACGTGGCACCTCTGAGTTCAGCACACGTTCAGCTCGATGGCGATCCCGGACTCCGATACGGCAAAGTGTCGGGAATGAGTTCCGTCGGCCTGACGGCGTGGTAGCGATGATGATGTTCTATCGGTAGCGAGGCTTCGCCTAAACTCCGCGACGATATGACCGAGATGGAATATGGTGGAGGGGGCACCGACACGGCTAAGGAATGATCACGAAGATCAACTTGTGTGTCATGGGGTGCCCCCGCCTGTATATATAAAGGAGCAAGGGGAGGAGGTCGGCCCTAGGAGGGGCGCCAAGTGTGGAGTCCTACTAGGACTCCCTAGTCCTAGTAGGATTCCACCTCCCTTGTTGGAGTAGGAGAAGGGAAAGAGGGGAGAGGAATAAGGAAAGGGGCTGCGCCCTTGTCCAATTCAGACCAGGGGGGCGCAGGCCTCCTTCCTTTGGCCTCTCTCCTCTATTCCCGTATGGCCCAATAAGGCCCATATACTCCCGCGAATTCCGTAACTCTCGGTACTCCGAAAAATATCCGAATCACTCGGAACCTTTCCGAACTCCGAATATAGTCGTCCAATATATCGATCTTTACGTCTCGACCATTTCGAGACTCCTCGTCATGTCCCCGATCTCATCAGGGACTCCGAACTCCTTCGGTGCATCAAAACTCATAAACTCATAATATAAGCATCGCCGAAACCTTAAGCGTGCGGACCCTACGGGTTCGAGAACTATGTAGACATGACCTATAAATATTCTTGGTCAATAACCAATAGCGGAACCTGGATGCTCATAGTGGCTCCTACATATTGTACGAAGATCTTTATCGGTCAAACCGCATAACAACATACGTTGTTCCCTTTGTCATCGGTATGTTACTTGCCCGAGATTTGATCGTCGGTATCCAATACCTAGTTCAATATCGTTACTGGCAAGTCTCTTTACTCGTTACGTAATGCATCATTCCGTAACTAACTCATTAGCTACATTGCTTGCAAGGCTTATAGTGATGTGCATTACCGAGTGGGCCCAGAGATACCTCTCCGATAATCGAAGTGACAAATTCTAATCTCAAAATACGCCAACCCAACATGCACCTTTGGAGACACCTGTAGTACTCCTTTATAATCACCCGATTCACGTTGTGACGTTTGGTAGCACCAAAGTGTTCCTCCGTAAACGGAGTTGCATAATCTCATAGTTACAGGAACATGTATAAGTCATGAAGAAAGCAATAGCAATATACTAAGCGATCAAGTGCTAGGCTAACGGAATGGGTCAAGTCAATCACATCATTCTCCTAATGATGTGATCCCATTAATCAAATAACAACACATGTCTATGGTTAGGAAACATAACCATCTTTGATTAATGAGCTAGTCAAGTAGAGGCATACTAGTGACTATATGTTTGTCTATGTATTCACACATGTATCATGTTTCCGGTTAATACAATTCTAGCATGAATAATAAACATTTATCATGAAATAAGGAAATAGATAATAACTTTATTATTGCCTCTAGGGCATATTTCCTTCAAATGCCTCGGCCAAAGCCTCCCCTACCCCCTCTTCCTTCCCTACCCCCTGGATCATGTCCTTCTCTGTCCCCACCGTTTCTTCCTCCTCCTCTCCCCCTGGCTCACTTCCTTATCTCTCCCCAGCACCTCTTCCTCCTCCTCTACCCAAATTCTGCCTTGGCACAGAGTTGTCAAAGTTCCACATTAACCACTCCCCTCATTCACAATCTGCCGGGTAATGTACCCCGTCACCACATTCCTCCACAAGGTGTCCCATCTGTCCACAAAAATAACAGTAATTTGGAAGCTTCTCGTAAAACACAGGATACTTCTTCCTCTCTTTTAGAGTGATAGGCACGAACCTAACCAAAGGGACATGAACATCTAAGAAGATTCTTGCCCTTAGGTACTCGGATGTATTAATAATCCCCTCATTGACCACTACCGTAATTGGCGGTTCTCCCACCTTGCGAGCCACCTTCTCTGCCAGCTCCCTCTTCCTCATCAAGCCGTCCGGAATTCCCTCAATCCTTGCCCAGACTGGTATTTTGTCCCAACTTATAACCGTTCACGTTACTGAAGCCGTCATACTCTTGTATTATGACGGTCGCATTGCGAAACAGCCATGGACCACCATCCATTACTCTCCTCGAGTCCCCCAGGCAACTGAATTGCGCTATGAAGATGTTTGCGCCTTTTGCTTTGAAAAATACTTGCTGGACAGCCGACCACGTCGTGCACATAGCGTTGAACAACACTGAATGACTAAACTGATGGGTCGTATTTGAATATTGCCAGCCATCTTATCTCCTGAACTAGTTCATCAAGCTCATCACTGAAATCTAGATCGATCTCCTCCTGCCCACACAGATGCAGACCCTCAAATCTGTCCTCAAGACTCGGGATTGGTCCCCAGGCATGGCCCTCTCCCTCAGCTTCCTCCTGGCTTCTACTTCCACCCCCTCTTTCTTCGTCGTCAACCTTGCCCCCGCCCACCACCGTTCCTTCCCGACGAACTACTGATTCATCCACCGCCGCCGCCTCATCTCAATCTACCTTCTTCCCCCCGCCCCTATGTCCCAATACAGGGGGCTCCGCGATGCTAGTGCTCAGAGGTACCCCGAAGCTCTGTCTAGACTCGCGTTCCTCCGGCGACGACCCCGAACGAAGCGCGGGGATTTGTGGACTCCGGCAATAATCACCAGAGGATTGGAAACCCTGCCACGTCCATTTGAGGTCGTGTGGTGGAGTTGGCCTAAGCGATGGATGGGCCTTGGGCCATCCCATCCGATCCGGAGCAGGGGGCGCACGGGCTGCCGCGCCGTGTGCCGTGGGTCACTCCTCTCCTCTCCCCACGATTAAAAATGAACTGCAAGTGCAACTAACACTTTGTTTAGACACTTTTATTACTCCGGGAACTTGTTTGGGTACATACATTGATCGATGGTGAGAATGATCCAAACGGGGCCTGGTTGCGCTGCACGGAGACAAAGGCCGTTGGGTCGGTTTCCTGTCAGTAACGCACGCTTTTCCTTTTTGTTCGTTCTCCCGCCATCGTAATAATTAAGAAAAAAAATCAGATGGACCACCGTGATTAACTAGGACGAACAAGGAGCCAACGAAAAAGAATTGGATTTACCTGATGTTCGTGCGTGCATGCATGTTAGCTGGTCGTGGCCCTGCTGGCAGATCGGCAGCGCTTTCTGCTGATTCGTGCGCGTGTGCGTGCCCTCTGCCTGCCCACAACGGCATATAGTAATCACTAATCGATGCGGCATACGTGTCCACTTGTTCGTTACGTGTCACGCTTATTTTGCAAAAATAATCCAAATCTATTATTAAAGTTCACCGGAAGTACAAAACATCTCAAACATAATAAAAATTACATCGAGATTCCGAGATTGCCGAACGACCACTACCGTAGTTAAAACGAGCCAGTGCCGCGCCGCTTTCGCCACTCCCCCAAAAGAGCTGGCTTGACCTTGTCGATGCCAGTCAGGAAGTCTTTGTGCACGTGCCCCTAAGGACAACCGCTCTGAAGCTGCAGTTGTTGTTGTTGAACTCTTAAAGAGATTCGAAACACTGGAGACCAAATATCGCCATACAAGGAGAAACTCTACCCTCACCGCCCCAAGTGGACATCAGGAATCTATGCCAGAGCTCCGTCGACCACACCTGCGAGGACTTAAAAATCCTAACCTAAAGTACTAACCGCAGAGGAGGGCAGGAATTCCCCTCCTCGCCACCGCCCGCCGGAGCGGCAGGCAGAGGGGAGACAAATCCACAGGCTCGTTGGTGAAGCCTTTATTTTCTCGAATACGTACGAGTGTGCGTACCATATATTAAAGAAGAAAAACCAAGACGGCTAATACAACGCCTTACAGCAGCATGCTACCCCTAGAGGTCGTCGGCCAAGCCTAAATGGGAGAGTTTATCCTAACCGCCAAGGATATGGGAGGAAAAGAGAAACCCTAGATTGAAAACATATTTTCTTCATGCTACGGGCAGGACACCGTCGGCGGGGCGTCTTCTTGGCTCGACGCGTATCACAGCTCACGAGACATCTTTACCGGGATGGAAACAGGTGCAAATGTTGTGCGCGTCGTGCCGAAAGCAAAGCAAAGCGTTCCTTGCAGTGCAAGGTTCGGCGCTTGCGGACCTATGCCCGGCCCTCGTTCGTGTTAGAAGTATATTTACATTTGAGATAGAGATAAAAGATAGAAATATGATAGGTTTGAATCATGTGTAACGAGAGTGAAGCGGACGATTACGACTACGCCAGGTTACGAGCAACATACTTCTTCGACACGACAGGGCGTCGACACTTCGTCGCCATGGAGGGACACCTTCAAGTGACGCATCATCGTTGACATGCCACTGCAACGCCATCGCCGACACTTCATCGTTAAGGTCTTCATCAACGTGGTCTTCATCATCATCATCGTCATCATCATCATCAACACACCGCCGACACCTCGTCCACAAGATGGACACCTAGCGTCCTTTGACAGACTTTTCTGCAAGACTCGACCTCAACGACGGCAATGACCGCGTCATGACGACGGTATCGACCGCGTCATCCGTGACGGCAAGACTGTATCGACACGGCATCACTATAGTGACGGCCGTATACGGCCACATGGTTCTGGCAAAACCGATGTGTGCTCGATGGGCTTCCTCCGGTCTTGGCAAAACCGGTGAACTCATCGCCGACGACACCCTCTAACATCCGCAAGGTGCATCGTCCACGTCTGCAGCTCTGTCATAGTGCATTTTTTTTGCACCTCCGGCTTTGTGCGGCTCCATCATCTACGACGACCACACCCTCGACCACGGCTACATCAACATGATCGGCTAGCACGACATTAATGGCTATGTCTACAGCAACTCATCGGCAACAACTTCAGTCAATAGCGTCCGCCTCGTCACTTGCGTCCACGACACTTCCGCTTGGCTGCGGGAGGGAATAGAGGAGAAGACAGGGAAGACACCAGAAGGGGACGCAATCACCGCCCTAGGTGCCGACCCATCAGAGACACAGTTAATGATAGCGCAGCGGAGAAGACGACGGAAGCGCAAGACTTCAAATTCAGTCGTAATCATCCGCTTCACTCCCGCTACGACTGAGGGGGAATGTTAGAAGTATATTTACATTTGAGATAGAGATAAAATATAGAGATATGATAGGTTTGAACCATGTGTAACTTATCCTCTACTCCAAGTCTTTCTCCATCCATTATACCTCTATATATACCCCATACATGGATCAGATCAATACAACAATCAATATCGTACATTTGAACTAAAACCACGACGAATAATTTAGAACAGAGAGAATAGGTTCTATAATTTTCTACAGTTCGATTCAGACGAGTCCCGACAGATCTCATCGTCGCACTCGCTCAATATAATTTGACTCCTAGTACAACCACAATAAAATTTTAGCTCGGTTAGCCGGGTAGGGTACCACTATTACTCTATTAGCACGGTGGCAGAGGGGATCGAGATCGAGTTCAGTTAGAGCATCTCCACTAGGCTCCCCAAGAACACCCCCATCACCACTTTTTAGCCCCGGTGTTAAAAAAACGCTCCACTCATGCCCCCGAAACCTTGTTTTCGCCGGATTTAAGTAAATTTAGCCCCGGCGGTCTCACTCCGAACCCAGCCCCCCGGGGGGTAGCTGGGACGCCGGCGCCACTTTTTCCCCTCGTGTGGCCCACCTGGAGCCACAACCCCCCCCCCCCACTCTCTCTCTCCCTCGTTGCTTTCTCCTCGAGCCCCCACCTTCTCTCTCCCCATCCGCTTCTCTCTCCCCGCCCGCGTCCCGGCCGCAACTCCGGCCCGCAGCGCCCGGCCTCCGCGCGCCCGCCCTTGACCCCTCTGCGGCCAGCGCCCGCGTCGGACCGCCCGCGCCCGGCCTCCCGCACTGTCGCCCGCCAAACGGAGAGCTCGCGGGCTTGGCGAGGCTGCGCTCGAGCTTGTGCGCGTTCCTCGTGGCGCTCCTGCGCGTGGTCCGCTCTGCTCCAGCCCCATTCCCGGCGCCCTTCGAGGTCCGCGAGCGCTCGAGCTGAGGTGGCTTGGCGTTGTCCAGGAGGAGGCCGCAGTCGACGGCGAGGAGGAGGCGCTCTGCCCCATCTGCCTCAACGCCATGGAGCCAGACCGCGCCGTGTGCGTCCTCCCCAGCTGCAACCGCGCTTTCCACCAGGACTGCGTCGATCGGTGGATGGCCATCTCGCCTGGGTGGCCGCCCTGCTCACCCGCTCGGGCCGCACGGTCGAGCATGTCCGGCCGGACAGCGCCATGTCCGCCTCCTGCAGGACCATGGTGCGCGCGCTCTCACGCTTGCCTGTGCATGGCCAAGGAGGACGGCGGCGAGTTCGCGTGCAAGTCCATCCCCAAGCGCAAGCTGCTGGCGCGAGTTGGTGCTACCGCGCGCGCTGCTCTGCTGCTGCCGGTGCTCATCAAGGCGGGCGATCGACGGGGCACGGCGAGTCGCGCGAGATGGCGAGGACTGCGGCGGGATCATCGTGGTGTCTTCCTCGCCTCGCCGTCGAGCTAGTGAGGGGCACAACGAGTGGGTAATTTTGGCCCCTAAGCCAAAATATTTCGCCGGCATCCCCATAGGCGGCGAAAAATATGCCTCCTGGGAAGGCCAACGGTAAGGGTGCAGAGCGGGGCCCGAACCCGGCCCGCTTGATATACAAAATGGAAAATTTTAGTTATAGCTTTGATTCCAGTACGCTAGTACAATTTGTGCTAGCTTAGCACATTGGCGAGCCTTGGCGGGATGCCGCCCTGCACCCCTAGCCAACGGCTGGAGATGCTCTTAGCCCAAGGCAGGCTTGCAAGCCAAGCTCGCTAAAGTCAAGCTCAGCACAGCGCCACCATGTCGTCAGTCCTCCGTGCATTTCGACCGCGTCCGCATGGCTGCATGCATGCAGCCTGACCGAATCGACGGATCCGCCGTGCTCCCGAAGCCCGCCTTCCTTGGGGTGCCGCTGTTGCTGCCTTGGAGGAGAAGGCGACGCTGCTGCCTATTCTCTCTTTCTGTTTTTGTTCTCCGCGGCATGCAATACATGCCGCCTACTCCACCGGCGGATCGCACCCACCGCACGCATGCTGCCATTTACGCGGCCGCAAGCACGGGCGCCAAGTGAAGTGAAGGATGGGCCTTGGGCCATCCCATCCGATCCGGAGCGGAGCAGAGAGCAGGGGGCGCACGGGCTGCCGCGCCGTGCGCCGTGGGTCACTCCTCTCCTCACCTCTCCAGTTCTCCCCGCGATTAAAAACCGGCACCGCCAGTACGTGACAGCGTCACGTGGCCGGCCGCGCGCGATGCGCCGGCCCCCTCGTGTCGAGTTTCTACAGCAAAAAGGAAGCGCGACGCGACGCCACCCGCGCGCGCGCGCGTCCAGGCTGCCGCCCATGTCTGGCCCGCGCAAGCCGACCACGGCATTGGCATGGCAGCGGCACGCCACCAGGGGATGGGGGTGGGAGGACCATCAACAATTCCTCTCCACGGCACTGGACCAGGGCACGACCGTTCGTTCGGGCCGGCAACTGTTGCACGTGCCGTTTGTTTCGTTCCTCCCGTTCTCTTCTCCTCCTCCCTCGTCGGTCTCGGCGTCACTGCTCACCGCGGAGCCGAGCAAAGGAGCTCTACGTGGCATCTTATTCAATGGCGCCACGTCCTTTACACCTACTAAGCCGCTCCGTGTGCCTGCCTCGCTCAGCACCATCTGGGAGTGGGAGTGGGAGTGGGTGGCGGTGCATTGGCCCTTAACCCCTCGTCGCCTTCTTCGCTGAGCGCACGCCTATCTTTCTTTAAAGCTCGCGACGGCGGGTCGATGGCTGTCCGTCCGTCGCGTCGCGTTTTATAAGATTGGTTGAAGTAGTGGGAGTACGTACGAACGTTTGTGCCATGCTCGCCTTCTTCGGTCAAGCTGGGCGAATTGCTCGCCTTCATGTCATTCATGCGATTTCCACGGTTCTACTACGTACTGCCATCTATGGTGGCGAAATGGGAGACGCTCGTTCATTGTACTCCTACATTGTAACCTGCTATTCTCAAGCAGGCAGGAGCGGCATTACTCGGTTCAGTTCAACCACTGGTACGGTGTAAAATGTTGGCGCAACCACTGGCCGCTCCCGCCCTTTTATTATGGCTTTTATTTACCAGATCGGTACGAGTGCTTCAACCTTGAGGAAAGTGGGTGCAGTACACGTACCTGATGAGACCGAGCCTTCGCCTTCGCCGCCAGCCAACCAAACCACGTCTCGTTTCCCAGTCAATGCAGCAGACGGCCAAGCCAGTACTACAAAATTGTAAACAGCCGACCCAATTCGTGAACCAAACGAGCCAGTGAGCTGCCGTACCAACCATCCCAATCTTGTTGATCCTCTCTCACACACACAAAAAGATACCATCAGAAGCGAGCTGACCAGGACGACAACGAACCGCGCAAAAACCAGTGGCGTATTTTCCTCACTGGTCTGGCTTACCGGCCTGTATATATCAAAATAAAGACTTGGGAATGGGACGAGCCACCAGCCAAGAAAAGCATGGGAAGCAAGAGAAGCAATGACTACTTGATTCAGCCGGAAGCGAGCTCCTCTTCCAAGTAACGCAGCATGACAAGACGAAGCCGAAATGCCAGTGCCCAAGCAGAAAAGATTGGGAACTAAAGCTCAAACAATGTCAGTAGCCGGCAGCCACCTTATGCACCCAGCAGACAAATGTGAAAACGAGGGAGCAGATGGGAACATATATCATTGATAAATTGCAGTAGTAACTGGTGACGAGGGTGTATTGGACTTTTCGGTGGGGCTGAGGCAAAAATATGAGCTTCTCTTCTCCTCAATAATTTAATTTAATTTTGGAAAAAAAATGAAACCATGGTTATCAATTAACCACTATCGCTTTCATGATGATGACTCCTGCTGGACACCGCTCCAGCTTATGCTGATGTGACGCCCACTTACCCTCAGCCTTCTTTGGTGAAGCTCTCTCACACCCAGGAGCCCTCGGAAGGTCTGGGTGCATAAACTCAGGCTTCGGCCGGTGCCGGGCTGGTGTTCAACCCAAAAAAAGTGACCCCAGTCAGGGCCACCAGACAGCCGCATCTTGTTCTCCATTAGGCCTTCAGATCATCAGACATGGCCGACGGTATGCAGTGCGTTGTCAGAATGTCCTCGGTAGCAGCCTTGGCGGTTTTTCTCTCCAGGACAACAATCTGTCAAATCATATAAATTGGTTACTTGATTACATCCCGCATTAACACAGGGACCTTGCTATCATTGATTTTGCAAGAAAAGAAGAGCTATCATGCCTTGTCATCACTAATTATTTTCGTTATTATTGTTATTATGTCACGACAATACCACCCCCGCATCATCAATTAGAAGAGACCAAGGGATTTTAACACAGAAAAAGTCAGCTACACATATTCTTAAAAGAGGGTATTAGCTCAAGTAAAAGCTGCAAAGATACATAAACTACTAGAAATCAACATCCAGTATGAGGCTACTTGTCAACACTATCTTGCTTGATCTTAGTAGCGTTACTGAGAAACTCTGACTAATCACGACGAACTACTGGTAGAATTTCAGAAAAAACTGACCATTAATCTGCGTTTACCCAGGAACTTAGTTAACATGGGGTGTGACAGATGTTTACAACAGAAATACCAAAATAAAGAAATCAGGGCTTACCTGGTCATACTCCAAATCAAACTTCAAGAATTCATCCTTGCAATTTTCCACTGTTGTCACTAAGTCCTTCAAATTTTTCACAGGATGACCATTAACGGCAAGGACCTATCAACAAGATGACAATAAAGGGTTTTAGTCACCCCTCACCAAACAAAAGCAGAGAAGTCATAGCCTACATGCAGTGTTAATCATTAGGTTTCAGAATCAACTGTTGAAAAAAAAGAGGAACTGTGATGACAACATAGCACTGAGAACGCCTATCTGACAAATATATCTAACAATTTTTTCACAGGCTGACCATTAACGTCAAGGACCTATCAACAAGATGACAATAAAGGGTTTTAGTCACCCCTCACCAAACTAAAGCAGAGAAGTCATAGCCTACATGCAGCGTTAATCATTAGGTTTCAGAATCAACTGTCGAAAAAAAAGAGGAACTGTGATGACAACATAGCACTGAGAACGCCTATCTGACAAATATATTAGACTTCAAGCTTCACTACAGAAATATATATTTAAAGGTAATAACACCGCATCAATATATTATATATGCATGGGTAAAGAGTAGGAGGCTGGCAGAATTCCAGTGCATCAGTATATATACTTCAGCAGCAAAAAATGCAAGATGTCTGGAGGGAACTGCTAGAATCAACAAAAGTAACACATGCAAATGGATCCCAGAACTTTTCTGTTACCTGCGTATTGACAATATCTTCATAACCGATATTGATATCTGCCACAAGCACCTGCAAGGGTTCAATCCATACAGTCACGTTAGGAGATTAAAGAAACTATAGTTCTTTATGGAGCTATAAATGAATACTTCACTCGTATCAGAACAGAGATTTCACGAACACGGGAAGAACTTATAACCTGTGATACCACCACCAGCTGTTCATCAGGTGATTCCGCCATTGAATGCAAATGCTTGACCAACAACTTGACAGGTGCATCATATTCGTAGTCTTTCCCATACTGAAAAATAAGTAGATCAAGTACGCTTAATGAAGTATCTTTTTTTGTCCATATAGCATTCTCTTTAAATAGAATTGAGTTCACAGAGATGAAAGCAGTTGCATAAGAGTGCAAAAGGTAGAATTTGATAAAAGTTGTGTATGGTGTTTCCTAGTGAGGTTTTCTAAGAAAAGTTGCACGAAAAATGATAAGCCCTAGTTCTGCTTTATAATATCAAGACCAGAATAGAAATCAAGCAACTTCTTTGCATGGTAACTATCAGAGGTTATACCTATATAGACAGTAGCTGAAACACAGCTTAATTTGTTACAGGTGCTCTAATTTTAAATTCTTAATTACATCTAAGAAACAAAATTAGCTGCCTAAAGCACCCTTCACTACTAAGAGCTCTATGCACGTGAATTTCGAATATCAAAGAGGTTATCGTTAGCTGGTGCTACACAATTTGACAACATTAACACCACAGTAGTATAAGCGCTGAAACATTGCAGGTGAACGATTTTCATCGAAACCCTATTGATAGCAGTGTACAGGACCTCTATTCGTTACCAACTCCCTTTAACTCTTTAAGATCAAGAAAATCAGGATCCAAACAAATCATACTGAAATTCAAGATACTGACAGCCTAGGAGTACAAGGATTACGCTCTTGCTTGTTGATTATTCAATGCATTGGGAACAGGATGCAAAAGGAAGATAGATACAAACCTCAGAACGGAGATATGGAACAGAGACAGCTGCAAAAACAAAGCCAGCAACAATGTAATATGATGGTGGCCTGCCCTTGACATGAGCTGCAATGAGTCGCTTGTGGGTCGCTAGCTTTATTTTAAATTCATGAACTTTTGAGTTGCGCAGGACTTTGATAAGGGCTTTGTCACCGGTATATTTCTGAGAAACAAGGTAACTAAAGCCAATTCGCTCGCCATGCCTGAAAGGAACTAGTGACAAAAAAAGGGGGGGGGGGGTGTAAGTAAATAAAAATAAGTGATCTTCTTGTTTTAACTGAGAATGTTTGATTTTCTCAGGAATTAAGTTTAATTAAGATGCTAGAGGGTTAATACAGAGAAAGAAAGGTTCGCCAATATAAACCACCGCAAGAATATTTTAGAACCACGTAAGAAATTTGACAACATCCATGTATATACGAGATTCAAATGGAAACAAAAATCATCAATCAGGTTGGCCAGCTGCAAGCATGCTACATGTATAAAAATCAGAAATTGTAGCGTTACAAGCTATGTGAATTATGATTTCAGTCAGAACCGTCATTTGACACCAGAGAGAAAGAATTTCTATTAACAAAATAACAAAGACTTAACGAATCCAATAAGAGATAAAAGTGGGGCACCTAGAGCAATAGAAGACCGTGGAACTGATAATAAGTACTTACTAACTAAAGCAATTGGTATCCTACAGGTATATTACCATGTAGAGCAAAATATAGGCATTGAGTTAACAAGTTCCAATACACTAACCTGTACCATCATTAGCAATGTCAACTCCATCAAAGCTAAGAATAATATCTGACGGTTGCAGACATCCAGACTCGGGAGCAGTAGGCTCCACTCTCCTAACACGAACACCCTTTTGATCAGGTTTCATTCCCATTGCTTTTCGGAGATCGGGATTTTCCATTTTCTGCCATTCTATCCCAATTATAGGGAAGCCTGACATAATATCGCAAAAGATAAAAATCAAATCACATAGCAAATCATAAGATCAAAGAGATAGAAATGGCGACATATATTAAGCATTAGACTCTGGGTTGACATGAAGGCAAATATTAAACAGACTTTTTCTTAATATAGGATCATTATTTTCATCTGCATGATACACCAAACAATACGTAAAAGAGACGACAATCAAAATAATGCACCTACAGTGCAGAATACTGGTTAGTGCATTGAGCGAACTGAAAGAGAATGACTAGGCAAATAATTGAAAGATCTGCAGAAACTGATAATAAGAGGAAAACACTGAACAAAACACTATCACTATATATTGGCTTTAAACTTCATTAATGTCATCATAACCAACCCAAACGAATACGATTGCACAAGCAATATCAATCATCTGACCACAGGACATGAAAATAAGAAGAGAGAAACACTCATGCGAGACCAAATGGTAATAAATAGTAATAAACAGTTGCAAAGTCATAAGGAACAGTCAGATCGTACCCTGGTAAAAACTATGCCTATAACATCATCCAACAAGTTCGAATAAACCAGCTAAATGGTTCAAAAGAATGCCATAACAAAGTTCAGAGTACTCAAGACTAGCAATAGAATGAAAACACTGATCATAACAAGATAAGCAAACGTATCTTCATACAATTATGGAATATGACTGTTTACCTGTATATGCTCCAGATTTTTCATAGTCTTGAATAAAATGCTTGATAACTGGGGTGGGTATCACATAACCTATATTCTCTACATCCTCATGTTTGAGAGACTGAAAAGCTATACCAACACATATGCCCCTATCATTAAAAGCTGGGCCACCTGAATTTCCTGAATTAATAGCCGCATCTATCTGTCCACAGGAAAAGGTCCAAATTTAAAAGGTATTAATAATAGGCTAATAAATAAATTATGATTCCTCAAAAGGTTAAGTTCTATCATATAAGTCAACTGAAGGGAAGAGAAGATATGGGAAGAAAACATACCTGCAACCCTAAAAGTTCGGTAGAACCATGCACATAGGACAGTATCTCTATCCTAGAGACCACACCACTTGTCACTGATATTGTATCTCCTCCAATTGGATAACCAACAACAGTGACTGCATCCTGAAGTGCTGGCAACGACCCAAACTCAACTGGTGTAACTCCCTCCCAGAACTCATCATCACTGACAGTTAACAGGGCTGAGATGGATAGAACAGTTCAAGTTAGCCCGTGTAAGATATCGACAAGAAAATCTACACCTATCAGGTCTGAGCACTTAAATATGTAATCTATTCCCCGAGCTAGAATACCAAAATAAGCAAACATAAAATTTCTGCTGCATTGACATTTAAAAGTTCAAAGATTTAACATTGTGATATTTTCAAGAGCTGATGCTAAGACAAAACAATTAAGCAAACATAGAAGTTCGTTTTAAATTCTAACAGAACATATGGTCAAAGTCACTGAGTCTGTACATGCTTCTGCATTTTCAAATCCATACGTTCAACTTCCTTCAGAATACCTTAAATTTGAGTCCATAAGAAACAATTTTGCCGCCAATTGTGGTCGCATCTAATGTCAGGTCTCACTCTCACACGATAATTAATACAACTACTCCACAACATGAAAGTTCAAACGAAGCACCTACATGCTGAAATTACCAACTTCCTACACTACATGTGCCATGCTATCGTAGTAACCGGGGGAGGGGGAGGGGGGTGCATTGGAGAAGTATGCGCAATGATGCATCTGACTTCACATATATACTGGACAAGCTATGTGATGCAATTAACCTTAAATACAATAAACAAAGGAAGAAGGCGGTGCTAGGGAAAGGGAGAGCGTGCGCACCAATGTCACACTCGGTGCCTATGGCGAGGACGGTGGCGAGGTACTTGGTGTCGGACCCGCGCTTCTTAAGCTTGACCTGGGTGAAGTGCTCGACGGAGTGGGCGTTGGTGAGGACGCGGCGGCCGCCGATGATGAAGCCGCTGCTGCTGGAGCTGTACTGCCGCTTCCGCTGCCACGGCAGCGAGAAGTTGGGCTCGGTGTGCACGCAGAACACCTTGACGACCGCGTCCATGGAGGGCACCACCCTGACGACCTCCTCCCAGCCCGCGGGGCCCAGCTCCGCCATCGCCGCGTCCCCTCCGTTCACCAGATGCTTCGTGTCCCCGCGCCGTGGCGTGGTGGAGGCGTCCGCGGCAGCCGGGGCCTCGACCTCGACGCGTCGCGGCTTGCGCCCGCGGCGGCCGGCGGCGCCGGGGGCGGGGTTCTCGGCGACCGCGGCGGCGGGGGCATCGGGGGACGGCGAGGGGTGGTCCGCTGCCGCCTTGCTCTTGCGGCCGCGCTTGCGCTTGCCCTTGGAGGCGGAGCCGTCCATGGTGGGGGCGGGCTAGGGTTTCGCGTCGCCGCGAGGAGGGGGGCGAGCCGGGGAGGACGATGCGGAGGAGGCCGGCTGGCTGGCTCGGTCGGATTATTATGGATGGCCGTCCGGTTCGACCCCGGGAGCGGGACGCATACGGCACTGGTTGGGTCCTCGAAAATGAGGAAAACAAGTTTTTCTAGAGGATCGGACGGGCTGGCGCTGGCTAGTGGGCTTGGGAAGCTGGTTCGCACGTATGGGCTCATGGGCCTACGCAGCTACTTTTGGCCCACTTGCCGTAGCAGCAATCGCTCACTCTCACTTCATTATTTGGCCGATTCTCCAAAAAAAACTTCATTATTTGGCCGGATTTGCACTGCCTCCTTCTTCCACTCCCCCCTCCGCTCTGGCCATCCCGAACTCCCCCCCCCCTCCACCACCACCATCTGTTTGACAGCCCCAAGTCCCCCCCACCTATTTGTAGGGGTGGAAACGGATCAGATTTGAATCGGATAGTGATCTTACCATTTCCGTTTTCATATTTTCAAAACGAATACGAATGCGAATACGGATGTTATCGGATATGGATGCGGCTTGGATGGTATTCAAATACGGATACGTATCGGATGTTTTCTTGATTCGAAATGGATACAAATAATATCGACATATTGCTTAAGTATATTAGTCAATAGCTATGTGACATACAATAAGTCAATGATAAATAGATTTATGAATAAATACTATTGTAATGCATAATAATTTCTAAGTTTAATCATACAAAGAGTAATTTTTGACAACTTATTTGGCTTTTATGTTGGATAATTGGAATATTGGGGCTAGAAATTTGTAAATTACCTCCCACAATCTTATTCAGATACGGATATATCCACTTCCATATCCATATTTGTGTCAAAAGCTCATACCATATTTTATTTTTATTTGTTAAATAAATTCGGATACGGATAATTTTCATTTCCATTTTGGTTCGGATGCAGATGTTTCGGATACGAATAGGCATTTTCTTGAATACGAATATAAGATATTTCGGATTATCCGCTACCACTTTCCACCCCTACCTGTTTGACACCGGTTCTTTGCATGGACAAAAAAACAATTAAGATGGCCTCACATGGAAAAGTGACCAATATGAAAGAAATGCATATGGTCAAAATGAAACCTTGATGTTTGAGTCATCACCATCCAATCTCATCTCAGGGGCCGAAGATGTGTTTGGGGTGCTGAGATTTGGCATTCGGAGTACTGTTCGGCCAATTACAACCCCAAGACGACCTCAAATAAAAAGGTTTTCTACATTTGTCTCCGTCTCGTCGAGGAGATCGATTTTCATATTTAAATCATCTCAATCCAAAGTCGTGTGCAAAAGTTACAATCAAACTTGCACCCTGCTGCAGTGAATGGTTGAACGAAAGGCCTGGACGTTCGGGCTATTGTCCGGGCAGGCAACAGAAGCTTCAAAACTGAAGCCGGACGATCCGGTATGGATCCAGACAATCCGGGCAAACGTCCGGTTTGGAGTACGAACATCCGGGCAATGATTCACGTTTTCACTGCTGGAGAACATAGAAAACAGGCGAAAAACCCCCTCAAGATGACCTTGAGTCGAGAAACGTTCAACATGAAAGTTGTTAATATCGTTGAAACAGATATATTTTCTTTCAGAAATGTCTCCTTCCGTGGTCATATGCGGCCTGTGGGTACAAAAACCGAACTGTTGTCTCATACCGACCTAAATATGTGTTCGATTAATTTTGGAAGAATTTGGATGAGATTTGGAGTCATTTTCTTGCACGGGGAGTCCATTTGTCTCATATATAGATGAGAGGTGACGGGCGATTGAACAACAGACAATGGTACAACCCATCTACTTTTATTTTAGTTTTACATCTCCCCCTTGTTTTTTCTCTCTCATTATTCGTGTTGGAGGGTAGCAATCCTGGAGCCTAGGGGCGAGCGAATCGACCTAGGGCAGCCCATAGCCGCCGCACGTCTAGACGGGGCCTCCCAGGTGCGTGGAGTTTCGGGTCTACAAAAGCGTCCGCCAGATTGCTTGTGCAACGCGCTGCCGGTCGGGTTTCGTTCGACGAGCTACAGTGCATCACCCCCAGCGTCGAGGGTGCATGGTGACGTGTTCGTGTGTGAACACCACCTCACCTTACCTCCCTGCAAGCAGCGAGTTCCTCTCATCATCGCGTTTCTGGGGACTATGTCGGGGATGCAAATTCTTTCCGCCGTAAGGAGGCAGAGGAGATCAGCGGCGAGCATCGCTGGTGACCAGATACGAGGAGTGGGAGGAGGATGGAGCCCATGCTAGGATGGTACTCCATTCTACAATGGCTTGCTCTGTGTACATACAAGTGAGGTGAAAGAAGGTATGGAAGGTTCACTCTACTGCTTTGTCTAGCACACCAGGGGCGGTAATCATGGATGTTCTTTGCTCCATTCTTATCTTTTCGGGCTCTGGAGCCGATGGTTCTTCCGTCGAGTCATCGTGCCTGCTAGCTAAGCCACGGGCTGGGCTCTAACAATGATCATGAGGGGCATCCCTCACACCTATACGACGTGTCCAGTCTTGTGGCCCAACTGCGTCCTCCAGTCAGGTAAGGTCATCATCATCATCATAAGCCATATGTTTCCACTGCATGATCATGGAGGAAATGTCTAGCATCTGTTAAATTGCAGGAGAGGGCTGTCGAGGTTCTACAATGGCAAGTCACAGACGTTCAGGTAGCTGGGTAGTGTGAAAGCAATGGAGAATCAGACAGAACAGGAATCCTAAGAAGAAGAAGAAGAAGAAGAAGAAGAAGAAGAAGAAGAAGAAGAAGAAGAAGAAGAAGAGTGCTGCATATTTAATGACTGGATCTTTAAAAGAATTGTTCCAAGCCTTATAGTTGCAGAAAGAGATTCAAGGAAGAGCTCAAGTGGTTGGTTCACAGAGCAAAGAGGAAAGCATACCACAACATGGAGGGCTGGGTTCAGTCCTTTGCCTAACCCCTGTATTTTATTTACTTGTTGTTGTTGTATCGTTCTTTTATTCTTTTCTTTCGGCTTGTTAGGTTTTCTCCTTCTTTTGTATAGTTTTTTTCTACCTTTGAGACCTTTGTATTATGTTTACAAAAAATAATAAAAATACGTAGCAGAGTCCTGCTGTTTCCCTTAAAAAACAGGAAGAGTCGACACCCTTCACATACGCATACTTAATCTTTTGTCAGATTCAGGGTGAATAAAATAGTTAAACTGAATTTGAAATACTATCCAGAAATAACTTATGACTAAATTGTTCGTGGTATGTGTACAATTTTCCATGTGTAACAGTGAGGAAATATGTGCACTTGTGATGAAGTGATGATCATGTCAAAAGATGTGTAGAACAACATATTCTCGTATTTTTCAAAAATCGGGCATTCATCTTCCTGTTACATTCCGCCTTTCGGGTTTTTGGCTCTTTCCAATGGAAATTCGAAAAACACAGGTTTGCATCAAGAGGAACAAAATACAGAATTAAGAAGTATGAATCATGCATTAACATAGCAGCGAAAACATCAGCTGTGACATTGATGATTATGTCAAAAGATGTAGTACATAGCAGCATTTTCTCTTCTATCTTTGTTTTTAAAATAGCAACTTTGCATCAAGAGGAGCAAAAGACAGGAATAAGGGGCATGAATCATGCATAAACATAACAGTGGAAACATCAGTTGTGACATTCTCATAACAGCATGTTTGAACCATGTCCAAGATTGCACACCTCCTACTTATCACATCCACGACATAACAATCCATAGAAACTACTAGTTTCTCTCCAAGTGAAAGCCATAGATAAGTGAGTAAAAGTAGAGAGATTTGAGGGGATATTTGAGAGTTGGAGTAAAAATTTTACTCCACTAAACCAGATAAGGGATCGGCTAGGTGCGCCGCAAGGAAGTATACCTGAACTTTGACTCCCTTATGGCTTCTTAGGGGATTGGTTAGAAATGCCCTAAGGCACTAACTTTTTTTTAAAAGAAAGTTCACGACGGTCGGTATACTTTTTCCACTATGATGACTCTAAGGAAAAACTAGTTAAATGCAAGAAGTTGACAAACCCCTCATCCAAACACACCGCACGATCTCCGTTCTCTTGTGAGGCGCTCATACATCCCATAAAATAGGACACGTCTAACCGGCGGCCGGCTGCCCACTAGCCCTCCATGGCCAGCTAAAAAAGGTAAGTTTTTGTCTCCCTAACTCATATTAGGAAAAGTATAAAGGTGCGGACATATGTGAAGAGGATAAATAATTGCAAATCATACATGTGAATGAATATGAACGCACTTAATTCGTGTTTTCAGTTTTTTTAAAAACCATAACTTTCAAACTGCGCATCGAAATTAAGATCCGTTTTCACTGTTGGAACCCTCGCGGCGTGCTCTTCAAAAGTAGATCCCGCATGGGGATGTTTTGACGAACTAGTCTTCTTGCCAACAAAACATCATTGTCTGTGCAACTAGACTACATTGCCGCGCCAACTGAGCATATGTGTGTGCCATCTAAACATCAATATGTGTGCAACTAGACTATATTGCCGCGCCAACTGAGCATGTGTGTGCCAATAGTCCTGCAAACTAAATATCAATGTGTGTGCAACTAGACTACATTGTCGCGTCAATTACGCATATGTGTGTGCAATTAGTGCCGTGTCAACTAAACATCAATGTGTGTGCAACTAGACTATATTACAAGCCAACTAAGCATATGTGTGTGCAACTAGTCTTCCTGCTAACTAAACATCAATGTGTGTGCAACTAGACTACGTTACAAACCAACTAAACATCAATGTGTGTGCAACTAGACTACATTACAAGCTATGACAATTCATATGCAACTATCTGGACCAGATTGTGCAAGTCTGTGGCCATGCATATGACAACTAGGACTACTATGTGTGCAACTATAACTACTGTGGATGCAGCTCCAAAAAACTGGGTTTAAAAAAAATTGCACCATGCAGTACTAAAGTTGCACAAAGCAGTACTGAAGTTGCAAAATATAGCGTCAAAGTTGGCATAAAAAAAATTTCGTCGAAACATACCCATGCGTGATCTAGTTTTAAAGATCTTGTCGCAAAGAATTCAACAGTGAAGACAGATCTGAATTCCGACGCGCGGTTTGAAAGATATGGCTTTTTAAAAATTTGGAAAACCAAAATAATTATATGTAAAGTTATTTCTTTCAAATCGGACTAACCAGTGTGAACACATTAAATACTGATAACAACACGACGGCAGAATAAAAAACAATGCATGGCTAGGAAGCCCGACCGCTCGTTATCTCCAAATAGTGCGTATGCACTTTTTAGATTTTAGGCATAAAATATGGACCGACGTCGGGCACGGAACCTAGCTAGCACAACCCTTTTTCCTAAGAACTCGAAGGAGGTTTGCGATGTTATATACTAAAAGAGAAAGAGTACACTACAATCATTCCCGCCCACCACTCCAGCGAGGCAACTCGGGTATTACTCAATGCGACCTCCACCTACAAGTTTCCACTCCTTCAAAACTGTATCATACATTAAAGCGTACAAATAATCAGCGAGTTTCGCTCCTGTATGAAGATTAGCCGAGATCGTTTGATGGTTAGTAGACCGCCAACTCAGCAAAGAGCGACGTTGGAGCAAGCCTAACAACATCGGGGAAGGCTATCCTAAGACAAGCCACCGAGTCCACGTAGTAATTTATTTTTTCTCTCCTCCCTGAGAGGCGCGTTGGAAATATGAGTGTTAAGTCTGTATTTTGTGTTGCATGTATATTGAAGTTGTGGCCCACTTTCTAATCATGTATAATTGAGGTAGAGGCCTACCCTGTAATTATATATACATGCATCAGCACCCCATCAATATAACGTCTATTTGTATTGCAAACTATCCCGTCTACATGGTATCATCTTTCACTGTCCAACCTTAGGGTCTGCCCCCGCCGCCGCAAGCCCACCGCTGCACCCCGCTGCCGTCGCGCCCTCCCTCCTACCTCGCCGCCAGAAGCCCACCGTGCACCCAGCGCGCCCTCCTCCCTCCTACCCCGCGCCGTGCAACCGCTTCCTCCTGCCCCCCTCGCACGCCCCTTGCAGCCGCCGTTGCGCCTCTACATCTGCGTCGCCACCGATCCTTGCCGCGCCACTTCCTGCCGCGCCGCTGCTCCTCCCATCCAGCCGTCGCGCCCTCCTCCCACCACACCGCCACCGCACCCCCCTGCCGCCGTGGTTCCCCTCTTCCTCCCTCTACAAAAAAAAACCTAACCCTAGCCACACCGCCATGTCTTCCTCGGGCTCCTCCACAACCCGCTCGTCGAACCCCTTCGCCGGCCCCGAGCCCTCCGCCACCGCCATCCGTGACCTCAACATTGAGACCCGGGTCCCTATCCATCTCGACAGCTCCAACACATCGTACTACGCATGGAAGACCTACTTCAACCTTATCTTCCGCGAGTACTATCTCATCGAGCACATTGATACGTCTCCGTCATATCTACTTTTCCGAACACTTTTGCCCTTGTTTTGGACTCTAACTTGCATGATCTGAATGGAACTAACCCGGACTGACGCTGTTTTCAGCAGAATTTCCATGGTGTTATCTTTGTGCAGAAACAAACGTTCTCGGATTGACCTGAAACTCCACGGAGATTATTTCTGGAAAATATAAAAAATACTGGCAAAAGAATCAAGGCCAGGGGCCCACACCCTGTCCACGAGGGTGGGAGGCGCGCCTACCCCCCTGGGTGTGCCCTCCTGCCTCATGGGCCCCCTGGTGCTCCACCGACCTCAACTCCAACTCCATATATTCGTGTTCGGGGAGAAAAAAAATCAGAGAGAAGGATTCCTCGCGTTTTACGATACGGAGCCGCCGCCAAGCCCTAAACTCTCTTGGGAGGGCTGGTCTGGAGTCCGTTCAGGGCTACGGAGAGGGGTATCTGTCGCCGCCGTCATCATCAACCATCCTCCATCACCAATTTCATGATGCTCACCGTCGTGCGTGAGTAATTCCATCGTAGGCTTGCTGGACGGTGATGGGTTGGATGAGATCTATCATGTAATTGAGTTAGTTTTGTTAGGGTTTGATCCCTAGTATCCATTACGTTCTGAGATTGATGTTGCTATGACTTTGCTATGCTTAATGCTTATCACTAGGGCTCGAGTGCCATGATTTCAGATCTGAACCTATTATGTTTTCATGAATATATGTGAGTTCTTGATCCTATCTTGCGAGTCTATAGTCACCTACTATGTGTTATGATCCGGCAACCCTGACGTGACAATAATCGGGACCACTCCCGGTGATGACCGTAATTTGAGGAGTTCATGTATTCACTATGTGTTAATGCTTTGTTCCGGTACTCTATTAAAAGGAGGCCTTAATTCCCTTAGTTTCCAATAGGACCCCGCTGCCACGGGAGGGTAGGACAAAAGATGTCATGCAAGTTCTTTTCCATAAGCATGTATGACTATATTCGGAATACATGCCTACATTACATTGATGAATTGGAGCTAGTTCTGTGTCACCCTATGTTATAGCTGTTACATGATGAACCGCATCCGACATAATTATCCATCACCGATCCAATGCCTACGAGCTTTTCTTATATTGTTGTTTGCTTATTTACTTTTCTGTTGCTACTGTTACAATCACTACAAAACCCAAAAATATTACTTTTGCTACCGTTACCGTTACTTCCATATTACTTTGCTACTAAATACTTTGCTGCAGATATTAAGTTATCCAGGTGTGGTTGAATTGACAACTCAACTGCGAATACTTGAGAATATTCTTTGGCTCCCCTTGTGTCGAATCAATAAATTTGGGTTGAATACTCTACCCTCGAAAACTGTTGCGATCCCCTATACTTGTGGGTTATCACACATTGACGGTTCCGGGGACAACGAGTACATGTGCGGCGATCCGAAGTGGTCCGCCATTGAGGCCACGACCATCCGATGGTTCTACCAGACGGTCTCGAAGGACATCTTCCACACGGTTGTCGCCGAGGATGACGACACCTGCGGCGTGTGGGCTAAGATCAACGCGCTCTTCACCGACAACAAACTTCAGCACCTTGTTTCTTGCAGCAGGAGTTCTTCGGTTGTCACCAAGACAACTCCACCATCGATGAGTACTGCATGAGGCTCAAGATGCTCGCCGACGAGCTTCGCGACATCAGTGCTAAGGTCTCTGACGACTTCCTGCTGAGCACCCTCACCGCCGGACTTAACGAGGACTTCGGCAACATGGCGTCCAACCTCACCCTGCTGCCGCAGCCCACTTTCCAGCGCGTCGTCGCATACCTCAAACTTGAGGAGCGCCGGATGATGAAGTCAAGGCGGGTCCAAAGACACCGCCTCGCCACCGGGCACCACCCGTGGCGGCCTGCTCCGGCCGCCCCATCCGCCCGCCGCCCACTAGCTACTACCACGCTGCCGCCGCCGCCCGCCCACGCCCTAAGTCAAGGCGTGGGCCACAAGAACCAGCGAGGCGACGGAGCCGTCACCAAAGAAGAACGCCAAGATGGCAAAGCGTAGGGCGAGGGGGCACCCTGCTACCAGCAGCCGCCCCCGCCGTGGGCCGCCGGGCAGAACCCATGGACGGGCGTCATCCACGCCTATCACATGCCCATCCCGCGGGCCCCTGCATCGGGTCTCCTTGGTCCCCGCTGACGGTGTCCTGGACTAGGGGGTACTCATCACTTCGTCTCCCGATCAGTTGGATTGGGCCGAGGACCCCCATGGCCGTATACTCATGGGCCAGTTTGGACAGCTGCCGCAGACAAGGAAGATTCCACAGGACTTGGTGATCAAGACAAGGACTCCTCCCCACCGGCGTATTCGGCTAGGACTCTTGTTATCCTAGGCCTCTGGTGCATTATATAAACCGAGGCCAGACTAGTCGATAGAGATACACAATCATAATCATAGGCTAGCTTCTAGGGTTTAGCCTCTACGATCTCGTGGTAGATCAACTCTTGTAATACTCATATCATCAAGATCAATCAAGCAGGAAGTAGGGTATTACCTCCATCGAGAGGGCCCGAACCTGGGTAAACATCATGTCCCCCTCCTCCTGTTACCATTAGTCTTAGACGCACAGTTCGGGACCCCCTACCCGAGATCCGCCGGTTTTGACACCGACATTGGTGCTTTCATTGAGAGTTCCACTGTGCCGTCACCATAAGGCTTGATGGCTCCTTTGATCATCAACAACGATGCAATCTAGGGTGAGGTTTTTCTCCCCAGACAGATCTTCGTATTCGGCGGCTTCGTACTGCGGGCCAACTCGCTTGGCCATCTAGAGCAGATCGAGAGCTACGCCCCTGGCCGTCAGGTCAGGTTCAGAAATTTGTATAGAATCTGGACGAGTTTAGGGCGTGGTGTCCAGCTTCTAGCTCGGACGTACTTTGGAGGATCCAACCGTTGATCGGCTGCGGAATTCCTATATCTACCACCCCTCAAAATTTCAGCTCGATCCGACCGTACAAACTCTGGGAACCTTCCAAGTAGTGCATCACTTTTCGGATCTGTTTTCTGCGCGAGAACGAATCTGACCCGAATTCATCTTTTTTATGAACGGGATTTCGGACATCCTTTTTGAATGAAGTTTTGTATGGGGTATTGTGTTTTGTTCCCAAACACATGCCGCTATTTTTGAAGTCTTTTCCAATATGATCTTCACCATCGCGCTGGTGTCAAACCAGCCCGACAACGTTGCTCTACGGTTGTCGAACTGCGCTAGACACATTGTCACTTCATTGAGCCGAGCTCAACTTCTTCGGATCATCATCTCGGCAAGCCGAACAAGAGTTCGGCATCGCGAAGGATAAATCATCACCAACATCGCCGCCCCACGGATTACACGGAGCGGGCACACCAGCATCGTCGCACAGTCACTTCATCAAGTCGACATTAACCACGTCACGTCCGGCATCGACAGGGCCGCACTGTTGCTTCTTCAAACTGATGTCCATCATGCCGACCTACTTCGACTCATCGGCTGACATCGAGGCTTCGACATCTCGGCTGGACCGGGGGCTTCACCATCTCTTCATCAACCTACTCCGGAGACTTCAGCGTCACTAGCCGACCAGTTTCGTCACGTTAGCTAGACCGAGGGCTTTGCCTCGTCAAGCCAACCTTTGCCAGCATCACTGTGCCATCATTTTATCGCCCATCAGGCAATGGGTGTGCGGATCGAGTCCCAATTTTGGGAGTCACCTTTCTTCGGATTGCTACAAGAAATAAACCAGGTGCTATTAATCCTAGTAATTTTTGCTTGTTTGGGTTTATTTTTCCCAAGAAATTATTACTCTGGTTTGTTCCATCATCTGTACACAGGTCTATCGAATGATGGCCGCACTAACGATGGTCCCATGGTGGTTCGGTCAGGTTCCGTACATAGTCCGGCGCACGCCGCATCCGGAACTCATACCGACCTGTGAATTCAGGCTTTGCCACGCCTTTACCGCATCACGCCGACGCCCTGCATCGACATTCACTTGGCCAAGAGCCATATTTTCTTTTATTACTCACTTTGCATAAATTATTTATTATGCAACAATTTTTTATTATTATTACTATTATCTCCGGTTTGCACTATTTTTTGTGCACAGGAAAATGATCTGGGTCGGGCAGTATCATCAACTCGGTGTACTAACATACCACGTCACCTCGACTGGATGGGGGGCTTCATCAACACTTCATTACCCCACGCCTGGGACTTCGGCATCACTCTGCCGGCCTGCATTGGCCGTGCTATGTCACCACTTCGGAGTGCCGAGCTCTTCGCTCCACCACCTCGGGACCGGCTTGGGGGATGGAACCCTGTCCCGCATCAAGCTCGGACCGCGTCATCAATGCCGAACACATTAACCAGCTAAGTTGCCTTCATGCTCAAAGTTTTAAATTTTTAACTTGTGTTCGGTTCGACCTAGCATTATACCTTTTTGGCAAAAAGTTGTTTGTGAAAAAAATTCCTTGTCATAACCTCGTTTGTGACACACAAATTCAAATACCCAGTTCACTTTGGGGATTCCTTCGTGAAGCCTTTCCTCTTGCATATGATTATACTTGTACGGCTTTGTTCCTTGTGCGTGTATTACGCCACAATATGCACCATATTGACTTAAGCGATTTCCAATCTGGGTTGCCTCGCTCCTGTGTTTACCCCTACGTTCTCAATTGTTCGGCTAGGGAGTAAAGGGAGCACCTCTGCGATTGTCACGATCGGGTCATCCAAGCTCGGACCTCAGACTGGTTGAAGCCGAAAGCTAGCGCTCTTATTGTTTTCAATTATGGTCGGCACACAATGGAACTCATGAGTACAAAACAACTATTGCACAAGTCTCATAGTAACAATGAGCAACCGAAGAAAGGTATCGGTGGGGGTACTATTTTCTTTGAAGATGCTTCTTACATTTCGTCAGTAATATAGCATAAGTTCACTGAGCGCGCTTTATCTGTTATAGCCTTATGGCCTGATTGCCTGGTTATCGGAAACATCGTCGATATTTTCGACAGGTGGAGTACATAACACTTTTCGGTCCTTGACCGAAGAGGGAGAAGCCGACGGTCGGTTAAGACGGTTTAAAGTTCGGCTGAACAAAGATATGATATTATTACTTCGGTACATACAATCATTATACATAAAATTCTTTTACCCAAGTCACTTGAGGGATCTTAAATGAGCCGTTTTATAATAAGTGTTCTTCTTCTTAGTCGTTGCAATTTTTTATTATTTATTATTATTTATCACTCCTTTCTCGATGCAAGTGTGTGGTCAATAGCCGGATAGCCTTGCTTCTCTCTAAAGCCGCTCGAACTTAGTTTGCTAAACTAGCCTCGGAGAAGCACTCCGCCTTCGGGATAAGGAGGTTGAAGCTGTAGGCTGACCCGCTTGAAGTCTTGAGATAGGATGTGTCATTGTAAAGCATGACAGCAACACAATTTTATTTTTCTAAGACCAATTTTTGATTTGGCACCGAACACTTGATCTAGTTCGGGCATCCAGCTTTTACTGAACTTTTTGGTTTTCCAAGCCTATGGCACTTTTAAGCTATTTGTGTGTTTCCAGCATTAGTCTCATAGTGCGGCGCCGGACACCTTTAGGGATTCGGCAAAAACATTCTCGGACATTGATGTATATGCATCGGTTTTGAATTGCGTCTTTGGTCAATAGTTGGGTTGCCCGGCTCCTATGCTTACCTCCTTCGTTCCACTTTGTTCAGCTAGGTGCGCAACGGGAGAACCACTGTGATTGCTTCCAGCTAGCATGGTTAAGCGCCTCAGTGGAGAAAGCCCAAAACTGACTTTCACAATAAGCGTAAACTGGTCAGCGATTCGATGACTGTGTTGAATGACGGGTCGTTCATAATATTGGCCTAAGTGTTTATGGCTTGACCTCGACTGTCGCTGAACACTAACCGGAGGCTAGTAACTGGCCTTCCAACTTTAAGCTCCTATGACTAAGTGAAAGTTATAAAGCCCGCATATCTGATTGCCTCATTTCTACTAACACAACCGCCTCCGGGGCACCGAGACGTCGGCTAAGGATTGTTTTGTTAGTGCGGAAGCACCCTGCTAGTATCTACCAAGGGGTAGAAGCCGACGATGGGCCACTTTCAACTGATAAACGGTCGCAATGGGGTGAAAATAATGATGTAAAGTACTTGGACACATAGAATCATTACACATAATCTGTGATTTTACTCTGGATATCAATCCTTAATTCGGCCACCCGTGCCCACATTAAGTCTCGGGGCCTACCGGGCTTCGTGCTCATTATTTATAAATATTAAAGGGGCACATCGATCCCCTGATTTGGTGTTGCCACCCGACCAGTGTCTGGGCTCTTGCATTGCTTATTCAATGCGAGAGAATTCAAAGTGCTCGATGTTCGGCTTGGCCAGAACTATGCGCCTCTGGCGTCTTCGGACAATAATAGGTACCATATGGACCTATCCGGCATCAAGCTAGTATATCGCGGCGACTTCTCACGACCCTCTCTCAGGGGCCCGTTCGCCGATCACTATTATCTCTAATATATTACACTGTGTTTTTATTCCTATGTATGCAGCGGAGCTAGGAGTTGATCCTCAGTCCGATTTCACGACCTGAGTCTCAGAAGCTACTAGGATCAGCGGTTTCATATTTTCCTTCAGGTGCATCTTGGATTTTAGACCGACACACACCTTGAGGGCTACTGGATATACATATACTGGCTATATATCCCGACAGAGAATAAATTGCATCAATCAAAAATATTCACAAAAAATCAGCCCGCTGTCGGGTGGTGCACCACCTCGGAAGCAGTCCGGCATAAAGCTCGGGTGCCAGTGGCTGGCTCCATAGAGGGCATTTCCGGCATTGAGCTCGGCTAAACTCCTTCAACTTTTTAGAACCAACGTGATCTATGACACCTCGGATACAGTCCGACATTGGAGCTCGGACATAGTCCGGCGTTGGAGCTTGGATACAGCCCGGCATTGGAGCTTGGATATAGTCTGACGTTGGAGCTCAGATACAGCCCGACGTTGGTACCCGGCTGAAAAAGATACCTCAAATACAGTCCGACATTGGGGCTTGGACGCAAGAGGACACTGCCACATGGGGACAACTTCAAACCCGAGGTGTGGCATAAAAATAACAAGGCATTGATAAAGGCCAGAAACTTAAAGGGGCTCCTCGGATACCCGATGTGTAAACTCGTCGGATGCACTTCGACGATCCTCAAGATTGAAGATGAGAAGATTTGTTGAACCAGTTTTCAAGACCGACAACCGAAGATGAAGAACAGTTCGGAAGAATCGAGGAGTGTCCCCAACTTGAAGACCGGTTCAGGGGGCTACTGACGGTGTCCTGGACTAGGGGGTACTCATCACGTCGTCTCCCGATCAGTTGGATTGGGCCGAGGACCCCCATGGCCATATACTCATGGGCCAATTCGGACAGCTGCCGCATACAAGGAAGATTCCACAGGACTTGGTGATCAAGACAAGAACTCCTCCCCACCGGCGTATTCGGCTAGGACTCTTGTTATCCTAGGCCTCTGGTGCATTATATAAACGAGGCCAGACTAGTCGATAGAGATACACAATCATAATCATAGGCTAGCTTCTAGGGTTTAGCCTCTACGATCTCGTGGTAGATCAACTCTTGTAATACTCATATAATCAAGATTAATCAAGCATGAAGTAGGGTATTACCTCCATCGAGAGGGCCCGAACCTGGGTAAACATCATGCCCCCCGCCTCCTGTTACCATTAGCCTTAGACGCACAGTTCGGGACCCCCTACCCGAGATCCGCCGGTTTTGACACCGACACCCGCCCCGCGGGCCACCAGACGTTCATCGGCGCCCCTACCAACCCTACGGTGCTCCGCTCGCGCCGCCACCCCTCGGTGACTACAGCGTGCCCACCCAGGCGCCGCCCTATGGAGGCCATCCGCCGCCACCGGTACCTGCACAGTGGGAACCCGCCCTCCTGGCCCCCCTACACTCGGCGCCGTCGCCGACTAACTATGGCGGTGAAGGCGACTGGTACATGGACTCAGGTGCTAGTGCGCACATGATAGATCATCCCGGTAACCTCTCCTCTTCCACTCTAGTTAACACACCCACTCGTATCACCATTGGCAACGGTTCTTCTTTACCTGTCACTCATGTCGGTAGCACTAGTTTTCCGTCTAGTTCCACACCTATCACTATGTCTAATGTCCTTGTCTCACCGGACTTAGTCACTAGTTTAGTTTCTGTTCGTCGTCTTACTCGTGAGAATCCACTTACTGTTGAATTTGACGGTGTTGGTTTTTCTGTGAAGGACGCCCGTACCCGGATGGTGCTTCACCGATGTGATAGCCCTGATGAGATTTATCCCGTGCACGCCAGCGCCTCCACCTCCACACCCGTCGCCTCATTGCCGGTGTTGACCTTTGGCATGCTCGCTTGGGCCACCCCAACCCCGCCGTTTTGCGTCAGATTCTTAGGAGTTTTTCTTTCTCATGTAATAAGCTCGACGAGCATACTTGGGAGGCTTGTCGTTTGGGCAAGCACGTTCATCTTCCCTTTAGTCCGTCTACTTCAGTTTCCACTTTCCTTTTCAATTACTTCATAGTGATGTTTGGACGTCTCCCATTGCGAGTAACACGGGCTATCTATACTACTTGGTGATTTTAGATGATTATTCTCATTATGTGTGGACTTTTCCTCTTCGTCATAAATCCGATGCTTTAGCCACACTCACCGCCTTTTATTCCTATGTCACCACCCAGTTCGGTTGCC
Source organism: Aegilops bicornis (assembly GCA_021605145.1). Taxonomy (NCBI): domain Eukaryota; kingdom Viridiplantae; phylum Streptophyta; class Magnoliopsida; order Poales; family Poaceae; genus Aegilops; species Aegilops bicornis. The sequence goes on along the minus strand of CM038674.1, from coordinate 586,006,719 downwards.
CCACACTCGCACTCCATACTGATAACGGAAAAAGAGTTTGACAACGTCGCTCTCCGCACACTTCTCGCCTCTCACGGCACCACCTTTCGTCTGACTTGTCCTTACACTTCACATCAAAACGGGCGCGCTGAGCGCATTCTCCGCACTCTTAATGACTGTGTTTGCATGTTACTCTTTCACTCTAACGTGCCCGCTCGGTTTTGGCCCGATGCTCTCGCCACCGCCACTCTTGTAGTTAACATTAGTTCATGTCGTCCTTGGTGGAACTACGCTCCTCACCACCTTCTCTTTGGTACACCACCATCCTATGACGGTCTCCACATCTTTGGGTGTCTCTGTTATCCTAGCACCGCATCCACCACGCCACACAAACTTGCACCATATTCCGTCCCATGCGTCTTCCTTGTCTACCCTCCTAACACCAAAGGATACCGGTGCTATGACCCTGTCACTCATCGTGTGTACACCTCGAGGCACGTGTACTTTGTCGAGACGGTGTTCCCTTTTTCAGGTTCCTCGGTTTCAGCTCCTTGGCGCCGACCCTGCGCTTCTTCCCGGCAGCCCTGAGGCCTCCTGCACGGGCGCCTTCTGCTGCCACTGCCCTGTTTTTCGTCTCCCTCCCCAGAGGTTGAGTTTGACTGGGCCCCCGGGTTCCTGTCTCCCTCCTATGACGTTGAGCCGGCGGGTACCTGTCGGGGAACGTAGCGTGCAATTTCAAAAAAATCCTAAGATCACGCAAGATCTATCTAGGAGATGCATAGCAATGAGAGGGGGAGAGTGTGTCCATGTACCCTCGTAGACCAAAAGCGGAAGCGTTAGTTTAACGCGGTTGATGTAGTCAAACGTCTTCACGATCCAATCGATCAAGTACCAAACGTACATCACCTCCGAGTTCAGCACACATTCCGCTCGATGACATCCCTCGAACTCCTGATCCAGCAAAGTGTCGAGGGAGAGTTTTGTCAGCACGACAGCGTGGTGATGGGGATGGTGATGTGATCCGTGCAGGGCTTCGCCTAAGCACTACGACAATATGACCGGAGGAGTAAACGGTGGAGGGGGGCATCGCACACGGCTAAGAAACAATTGATGTGCTTTGGGATGCCCCCGTATATAAAAGAGGGAGAGGGAGGAGGCCGGCCTAGGTGCGCCCCAAGGGGGGAGTCCTACTAGGAGTCCAAGTCCAATTCGCCCCCTTCCTTCTTACGGAGGGGGAAAGGGGGAAGGAGAGGGAGAGGGAGAAGGAAGGGGGGGCGCACCCCTCCCCTTGTCCAATTAGGAGTGCCCATGGGGGGGGGGGCGCCACCCCTTGTGGGCTGCCCTCTCTCTCCCCTATGGCCCATATTGGCCCATTACTTTCCCCGGGGAGTTCCGGTAACCCCTCGGTACTCCGATAAATATCGAAACACTCCGAAACCATTCCGGTGTCCGAATACTATCATCCAATATATCAATCTTTACCTCTCGACCATTCCAAGACTCCCCGCCATGTCCGTGATCTCATCCGGGACCTCGAACAATCTTCAGTCACCAAAACACATAACTCATAATACAAATCATCATCAAATGTTAAGCGTGCGGACCCTACGAGTTTGAGAACTATGTAGACATGACCGAGACACATCTCCGGTCAATAACCAACATCAGAACCTGGATGCTCATATTGGTTCCTACATATTCTACGAATATCTTTATAGTCAAACCGCAATGACAACATACGTCATTCCCTTTGTCATCGGTATGTTACTTGCCCGAGATTCGATCGTCGGTACCCTCATACCTAGTTCAATCTCGTTACCAGCAAGTATCTTTACTCATTCCGTAATGCATCACCCCACAACTAACTCATTAGTCACATTGCTTGCAAGGCTTATCATGATGTGCATTACCGAGAGGGCCCAAAGATACCCTCCGATACTCGAAGTGACAAATCCTAATCTCGATCTATGACAACCCAACAAACACCTTCGGAGACACCTGTAGAGCATCTTTATAATCACCTAGTTATGTTATGACGTTTGATGGCACACAAGGTGTTCCTCCAGTATTCGGGAGTTGCATAATCTCATAGTCAAAGGAATATGTATAAGTAATGAAGAAAGCAATAGCAATAAAACTTAACTATCATTATGCTAAGCTAACGGATGGGTCTTGTCCATCACATCATTCTCCTAATGATGTGACCCTGTTCATCAAATGACAACACATGTCTATGGTCAGGAAACTTAACCATCTTTGATTAACGAGCTAGTCAAGTAGAGGCATACTAGGGACACTTTGTTTTGTCTATGTATTCACACATGTATCAAGTTTCCGGTTAATACAATTCTAGCATGAATAATAAACATTTATCATGATATAAGGAAATATAAATAAAAACTTTATTATTGCCTCTAGGGAATATTTCCTTGATCTCCCACTTGCACCAGAGTCAATAATCTAGATTACATTGTAATGATTCTAACACCCATGGAGTCTTGGTGTTGATCATGTTTTGCTCGTGGAAGAGGCTTAGTCAACGGGTCTCCAACATTCAGATCTGTATGTATTTTGCAAATCTCTATGTCTCCCTCCTTGACTTGATCGCAAATGGAATTGAGGCGTCTCTTGATGTGTTTGGTTCTCTTGTGAAATCTGAATTCCTTCACTAAGGCAATTGCTCCAGTATTGTCACAAAAGATTTTCATTGGACCCGATGCACTAGGTATTACACCTAGATTGGGTACGAACTCCTTCATCCAGACTCCTTCATTTGCTGCTTCCGAAGTAGCTATGTACTCCACTTCACACGTAGATCCCGCCATGACGCACTCCTTGGAACTGCACCAACTGACAGCTCCACCATTCAATACAAATACGTATCCGGTTTGCGACTTAGAGTCATCTGGATCAGTGTCAAAGCTAGCATCGACATAACCATTTACGACAAGCTCTTTGTCACCTCCATAAATGAGAAACATATCCTTAGTGCTTTTCAGGTATTTCAGGATGTTCTTGACCGCTGTCCGTTGATCCACTCGATTACTTTGGTACCGCCCTTCTAAACTTATAGCAAGGCACACATCAGGTCTGGTACACAACATTGCATACATGATAGAACCTATGGCCGAGGCATAGGGAATGACTTTCATTTTCTCTCTATCTTCTAAAGTGGCCGGGCATTGAGTCTGGCTCAACTTCACACCTTGTAACACAGGCAAGAACCCTTTCTTTGACTGATCCATTTTGAACTTTTTCAAAACTTTATCAAGCTATGTGCTTTGTGAAAGTCCAATTAAACGTCTTGATCTATCTCTATAGATCTTGATGCCCAATATATAAGCAGCTTCACCAAGGTCTTTCACTGAAAAATTCTTATTCAAGTATCCTTTTATGCTATCCAGAAATTCTATATCATTTCCAATCAACAATATGTCATCCACATATAATATTAGAAATGCTACAGAGCTCCCACTCACTTTCTTGTAAATACAGGCTTCTCCAAAAGTATATATAAAACCATATGCTTTGATCACACTATCAAAGCATATATTCCAACTCCGAGAGGCTTGCACAAGTCCATAAATGGATCGCTGGAGCTTGCACACTTTGTTAGCACCTTTTGGATCGACAAAATCTCCTGGTTTCATCATGTACAACTCTTCTTTAAGAAATCCATTAAGGAATGCAGTTTTGACATCCATTTGCCAAATTTCATAATCATAAAATGAGGCAATTGCTAACATGATTCGGACAGACTTAAGCATCGCTACAGGTGAGAAGGTCTCATCGTAGTCAACTCCTTGAACTTGTCGAAAACCTTTCGCAACAAGTCAAGCTTTTTAGACAGTAACATTAGCGTCAGTGTCAGTCTTCTTCTTGAAGATCCATTTATTTTCTATCGCTTGCCGATCATCGGGCAAGTCAACCAAAGTCCATACTTTGTTCTCATACATGGATCCCATCTCAGATTTCATGGCCTCAAGCCATTTCATGGAATCTGGGCTCATCATCGCTTCCTCGTAGTTTGTAGGTTCGTCATGGTGTAGTAACTTGACTTCCATAATAGGATTACCCTACCACTCCGGTGCGGAATGTACTTTGGTTGACCTATGAGGTTCAGTAGTAACTTGATCTGAAGTTTCATGATCATCATCTTTAACTTCCTCACTAATTGGTGTAGGCATCACTGGAGCTGATTTCTGTGATGAACTACTTTCCAATTCGAGAGAAGGTACAACTACCTCATCAAGTTCTACTTTCCTCCCACTCACTTCTTTCGAGAGAAACTCTTTCTCTAGAAAGGATCCATTCTTAGCAACAAATATCTTGCCTTCGAATCTGTGATAGAAGGTGTACCCAACAGTTTATTTTGGGTATCCTATGAAGACGCACTTCTCCGATTTGGGTTCGAGCTTATCAGGCTGAAACTTTTTCACATAAGCATCGCAACCCAAACTTTAAGAAACGACAACTTAGGTTTCTTGCCAAACCACAGTTCATATGGTGTCATCTCAACGGATTTAGATGGTGCCCTATTTAACATGAATGCAGCCATCTCTAATGCATAACCACAAAACGATAGTGGTAAATCAGTAAGAGACATCATAGATCGCACCATATCTAATAAAGTACGGTTACAACGTTCAACACCCCATTACGCTGTGGTGTTCCAGGTGGCGTGAGTTGCGAAACTATTCCACGTGTTTTAAATGAAGACCAAACTCGTAACTCAAATATTCGCCTCCACGATCAGATCGTAGAAACTTTATTTTCTTGTTACAATGATTTTCCACTTCACTCTGAAATTCTTTGAACTTTTCAAATGTTTCAGACTTGTGTTTCATTAAGTAGACATACCCATATCTGCTCAAATCATCTGTGAAGGTCAGAAAATAACGACCCGCCGCGAGCCTCAACACTCAGCGGACCGCATACATCAGTATGTATTATTTCCAATAAGTCAGTGGCTCGCTCCATTGTTTTGGAGAACGGAGTTTTAGTCATCTTGCCCATGAGGCATGGTTCGCAAGCATCAAGTGATTCATAATCAAGTGATCCCAAAAGCCCATCTGCATGGAGTTTCTTCATGCGCTTTACACCAATATGACCTAAACGGCAGTGCCACAAATATGTTGCACTATCATTATTAACTTTGCATCTTTTGGCATCAATATTATGAATATGTGTATCACCACAATCGAGATTCAACAAAAATAGACCACTCATCAAGGGTGCATGACCATAAAAGATATTACTCATATAAATAGAACAACCATTATTCTCCGATTTAAATGAATATCCATCTCGCATCAAACAAGATCCAGATATAACGTTCATGCTCAACGCTGGCACCAAATAACAATTATTCAGGTCTAAAACTAATCTCGAAAGTAGATGTAGAGGTAGCGTGCCTACGGCGATCACATCGACCTTGGAACCATTGCCGACGCGCATCATCACCTCATCCTTAGCCAATATTTGTTTAATCCGTAGCCCCTGTTTCGAGTTGCAAATATGAGGAACAGAACCAGTATCAAATACCCAGGCGGTACTATGAGCATTAGTAAGGTACACATCAATAACATGTATATCAAATATACATTTCACTTTGCCATCCTTCTTATCCACCAAATACTTAGGGCAGTTCCGCTTCCAATGACCAGTCCCTTTGCAGTGGAATCACTCAGTTTCAGGCTTAGGTCCAGGCTTGGGCTTCTTCCCTAGAGCAGCAAATTGCTTGCTATTCTTCTTGAAGTTCCCCATCTTTCCTTTGCCCTTTTTCTTGAAACTAGTGGTCTTGTTAACCATCAACACTTGATGCTCCTTCTTGATTTCTACCTCCGCAACCTTGAGCATTGCGAAGAGCTCGGGAATTGTCTTTTCCATCCCTTGCATATTATAGTTCATCACGAAGCCCTTATAGCTTGGTGGCAGTGATTGAAGAAATCTGTCAATGACACTATCATCCAAAATATTAACTCCCAGCTGAGTCAAGTGGTTATGGTACCGAGACATTCTGAGTATGTGTTCACTGACAGAACTGTTCTCCTCCATCTTGCAGCTATAGAACTTGTTGGAGACTTCATATGTCTCAACTCGGGCATTTGCTTGAAATATTAACTTCAACTCCTGGAACATCTCATATGCTCCATGTGACGATGACATGTACCTAGGGTAGGGTAATAGGCCTGACCTAGATACCCTTCCCAAGGATACTACCCTAGAGTTAAAGGCATTCCAAGTACAGCAGCATCTACCAAGTGAAATCACCTGAGAGTGCAACCCACTCGACCAACTACTCCACTTGGATAACTCGATTCCATTCGACCAGGATGAAGACACTCGACCATATCAGAAACCACTCAAAATACCGAAGGCCTAAAGTCACTCAGGATGGCAATGGTCAGGCATTCACTCTGTAGTCTTAAAGATCATTTATACCTCTTTATTATTGGCATTACCAGTAACGCCCTACCTTAATGTACATTGAACCTTTTGTAACGTGGGCTGGATGGGGTCCTGGTGCACTCTATATAAGCCACCCCCCTCCACAGACACAAGGGTTTGCACCCCCTGTAACTCTCATGCATAATCAAGTCGACCAAGCCTCCGGGCACCGAGACATAGGGCTGTTACTTCCTCCGAGAAGGGCCTGAACTCGTAAACCTTGCATGTACAATCTCACCATAGCTAGGGCCTTGCCTCCTCCTATGTACCCCCTATTCTTACTGTCAGACTTACTCCCACGACAGTTGGCGCCCACCGTGGGGCAGGCGTCGACTTCCGGTGAGGTTGCATTTTTTTTCCGATCTCCATCAACATGGTTTCTGGTGGTGGTTTGGCTTTGGGCCACGAGATCCGACTCGACGCGCTCGTCTTCATCGCCGATGACTCCGCCTGGCTCCAGGAGGGCCCCCTCGACGTCGAGGCCCTTCCCGTCCACAGGGAGGTGCACTTTTGCACGAGTGCCTGTGGCGTCCTCCTGCGACAGCCGTCGACCCAATATCGGTCGGCTCCTTCATCATCCTCTCTCCCCGCTGTACGCCGCCGCAAGCAATCCGGTTGCTCTCGGCTTCAGCGGTGGGTGAAACATGCGGTGGCCCGTCAGTCGGCCACCCCACAAGTCGCGGCAATCGAGCCCGACGAATCCCTCTACGGTCTAGTCGACTGGCTCCACGGACACTCTTTCCGAGTGCGGGAGCAGCGACCCCGCGGTTGAGGTCCTTATGGTCGACTCTCATCGCAGCCAGCCTGGGTGTCGCCGCAGCGGTGGCGGTGGCGGTGGAGATGGTCCATCGTACATTCATGATGAGTATGAACCCCAAGCCCTCACGTCGGAGCAAAGGGATGAGCTGCATCGCCGCAACATGGAGGCACTCTAGACCCCCATCGTGGGGGAGACTTCCAAGGCTCAGGGCCCTGGAGGCCGCACGCTTGGCCACTTTGGCGAGCGCATGCATCTGGAAAACCTTCAGCATTCACTCGACAAGCGTGCCCGTTGATTGGTCCCCGAATCCAGTCGGCGACAGCGACAGTTGTTTCCTCCTGAGCCCCAGGTATACTGCACTCTAATTTAGAATCTTACAGCTGCAGCCCGCATAGCAGAGTCGATTCAGCCGTCCCAATCAGAGGCCCGAAGAGGTTTGATGCAGATCCGAGCGCTGCTAAGGGCAGCTGGTGAGCAGAACACAACAGTTTCTCAGTCGCGCAACAAGATCCATAGCAGGTCCATGGTGGCGGACACAGTCCAGTCGGCTCACAGCCCAAGATCGCCTTCGTAGCATGAAGGTCGGGGGCACCGTCAAGAGCAGTATCTAGGTCGGAATCATGAGCAATATGATCACCGACTCGGTCGTGATGACCGCTGTTGAGTGCCTACACCACCCCCGAGGGGCGGATCATATGCGCCTGGGCAATACGATGACAGGCGTCCATATGGTGACGAGCGAAGACTTCTAGTCGACCCCAGAGAACCCAGATTTGAAGCAAGGTCAATTTTGGTGTAAGGTCTGGTCGACAGGAACCGAGCACACAAAGAAGGGTGATACGTCTCCAATGTATCTATAATTTATGAAGTATTCATGCTATTATATTATCCATCTTGGATGTTTAATGGGCTTTACTATGCACTTTTATATTATTTTTGGGACTAACCTATTAACCCAGAGCCCAAAGGTGCCGTTTACATTTTTTCCTTGTTTCAGTGTTTCGAACAAAAGGAATATCAAACGGAGTCCAAACTTAATGAAACCTTCGGGAGAGTTATTTTTGGAACGGAAGCAATCCAGAAGACTTGGAGTGTACGTAAGGGAAGCAACGAGGAAGGCACGAGGCAAGGGGGCGCGCCCACCCCCCTGGGCGCGCCCTCCACCCTCGTGGGCCCCTCGTGGCTTCCCCGAATGACTTCTTTGACCTATATATATCCATATACCCTAAAACCATCGGGGTACAGAATAGATCGGGAGTTCCATCGCCGCAAGCCTCTGTAGCCACCAAAAACCAGTCGGGACCCTATTTCAACACCATGCTGGAGGGGGGATCCCTCACCGGTGGCCATCTTCATCATCCCGACGCTCTCCATGACGAGGAGGGAGTAGTTCACCCTCGGGGCTGAGGGTATGTACCAGTAGTTATGTGTTTGATCTCTCTCTCTCTCTCATGTTCTTGAGGTGATACGATCTTGATGTATCGCGAGCTTTGCTATTATAGTTGGATCTTATGATGTTTCTCCCCCTCTACTCTCTTGTAATGGATTGAGTTTTCCCTTTGAAGTTATCTTATCGGATTGAGTCCTTAAGGATTTGAGAACACTTGATGTATGTCTTGCCGTGCTTATCTGTGGTGACAATGGGATATCACGTGATCCACTTGATGTATGTTTTGGTGATCAACTTGCGGGTTCCGCCCATGAACCTATGCATAGGGGTTGGCACACGTTTTAAATCTCGACTCTCCGGTAGAAACTTTGGGGCACTCTTTGAAGTACTTTGTGTTGGTTTGAATAGATGAATCTGAGATTGTGTGATGCATATCGTATAATCATACCCACGGATACTTGAGGTGACATTGGAGTATCTAGGTGACATTAGGGTTTTGGTTGATATGTGTCTTAAGGTGTTATTCTAGTACGAACTCTTTAATAGATCGATCCGAAAGAATAACTTTGAGGTGGTTTCATAGCCTACCATAATCTCTTCGATTGTTCTCCGCTATTAGTGACTTTGGAGTGACTCTTTGTTGCATGTTGAGGGATAGTTATGTGATCCAATTATGTTATTATTGTTGAGAGAACTTGCGCTAGTGAAAGTATGAACCCTAGGCCTTGTTTCAACACATTGCAATACCGTTTGTGCTCACTTTTACCACTTGTTACCTTGCTGTTTTTATATTTTCAGATTACAAAAACCCATATCTACCATCCATATGGCACTTGTATCACCATCTCTTCGCCGAACTAGTGCACCTATACAATTTACCATTGTATTGGGTGTGTTGGGGACACAAGAAACTCTTTGTTATTTGGTTGCAGGGTTGTTTGAGAGAGACCATCTTCATCCTACGCCTCCCACGGATTGATAAGCCTTAGGTCATCCACTTGATGGAAATTTTCTACTTTCCTACAAACCTCTGCACTTGGAGGCCCAACAACGTCTACAAGAAGAAGGTTGCGTAGTAGGCATCAAGCTCTTTTCTGGCGCCGTTGCCTGGGAGGTGAGTGCTTGAAGGTATATCTTTAGATCTTGCAATCGAATCTTTTAGTTTCTTGTTTTATCATTAGTTTAGTTTATAGAAGAAAACTACAAAAAAATGGAATTAAGGGTGCCTCATATGCTTCATCTTTTTAATGTCTTTCGTGAAAATAAGGATTACGATAATTGTGCTCAAGTGCTAAAAGAAGAATGCATTAGAATGTTTGGCACTAAATATTTGAACGATGAGCATGATTGCAATGTTGTTAGTATGGATTCTTTGAATACCCATGATGTTAATGATATGCAAAGCCACAAGCTTGGGGATGCTATGTTTGATGAAGATGATATGTTTAGTCCCCCAAGTTTTGATGAGCAAATTTATTATGATGAAAGCATGCCTCCTATTTATGATGATTATTGTGATGACACGTATGCTATAAAGAATAAAGATAACCATGAAACTTGTCATCATGATTTTAATTTCCAATTGGATTATGCCTCACATGATAGTTATCTTGTTGAGTTTTCTCCCACTACTATTCCGAATGAGAAGAATTTTGCTTATGTAGAGAGTAGTAAATTTTCTATGCTTGTAGATCATGAAAATAATGCTGTAGGTGATGGTTATATGGTTGAATTCATTCACGATGCTACTGAAAATCATTATGAGGGAGGAACATATGCTTGTAGGAATTGCAATAATATCAAGTTTCCTCTCTATGTGCTTAAAGTTTTGAAGTTATGCTTGTTTTGCCTTCCTATGCAAGTTGATTCTTGTTCCCATAAGTTGTTTGCTCAAAAAATACCTATGCATAGGAAGTGGTTAGACTTAAATATGCTAGTCATATTCTTCATGATGCTCTTTTTATGTTTCAATTCTTATCTTTTATGCGAGCATCATTGAAATCATCATGCCTAGCTAGGGGCGTTAAACGTTAGCGCTTGTTGGGAGGCAACCCAATTTTATTTTTGTTCCTTGCTTTTTGGTTCTGTTTAGTAATAAATATTTGATCTAACCTCTGGTTAGATGTGGTTTTTTGTGTTAATTAGTGTTTGTGCCAAGTAAGACCTGTAGTATCTTCTTGGATGATAGTTATTTGATCTTGCTGAAAATTCCAGAAACTTTCTGGTCATGAAAACAATTGTTGAAAATCACCAGACGTGATAAAATATTGATTCCAATTGCATCAGATCAATAATCAAATTATCTAGGTCGTCCTATTTTGGTAGAATTTTTTGAGTTCCAGAAGTTTGTGTTAGTTACAGATTACTACAGACTGTTCTGTTTTTGACAGATTCTGTTTTTCGTGTGTTGTTTGCTTATTTTGATGAATCTATGACTAGTAAAATAGTTTACAAACCATATAGAAGTTGTAATACAGTAGATTTAACACCAATACAAATAAAAAATGAGTTCATTACAGTACCTTGAAGTGGTGTTTTGTTTTCTTTCGCTAATGGAGCTCACGAGATTTTCTGTTAAGTTTTGTGTTGTGAAGTTTTCAAGTTTTGGGTAAAGATTCGATGGACTACGGAATAAGGAGTGGAAAGCGCTTAAGCTTGGGGATTACCAAGGCACCCCAAGTTAATATTCAAGGAAAACCAAGAGCCTAAGCTTGGGGATGTCCCGGATGGCATCCCCTCTTTCGTCTTCGTTCATCGGTAACTCTACTTGGAGCTATATTTTTATTCACCACATGATATGTGTTTTGCTTGGAGCGCCATTTTATTTTGTTATTATTTGCTTGATGTTATTTAGAATAATGTTTTGCATCTCTATTTTCAATTAAAATGTCAAGGATAGCCTTTACCATGCTTATTTTGCAAGTATACATGTTGCTGTTCCAAAACAGAAAGTTTACTGCTGTTGCAAAAATTCCCTAGAAAAGCCAAAATGTGATAAAATGTTGAAACCTTTTGCATAATAAGCTCTGATAAATTTAATACAGTGGGAATTTTCTTTGATAATTTTTGGAGCTAGGGAATTATGGATCTTGCTGCATTCTTTACAGACTGTACTGTTTTGGCAGATTGCTGTTATGTTTGCATTGTTTGCATATGTTTGCTTGTTTAATAATTCTATTTGAGGATAGGAGTATTAAATATGTAGAGGCATTTAGTATGCAATGTTGAATAATAATTTTAGTGATTTGTTATAGTAGAAAATGATAAGGTTTTTGCATTGGTTTATACTAACTTATCTCACGAGTTCTTGTTGAGTTTGGTGTGGATGAAGCTTTCGAGATTTAGGAAACCGTGATATAAAAGGAATTAAGGAGACACAAAAGTTCAAGCTTGGGGATGCCCAAGGCACCCCAAGATAATATTTCAAGAAGTCTCAAGCATCTAAGCTTGGGGATGCCTCGGTAGGCATCCCACCTTTCTTCTTCAACAATTATCGGTTAGTATCGGTTGAGCCTAAGTTTTTGCTTCTTCGCATGATGAGTGTTATCCTTGAAATGTCGTTTTATTTTGTTTTGCTTGCTGTTTGAATAATATCCCAAGATCTGAAATTCTTAAATGAGAGAGAGTCTTCACAAAGCTACATAATTATTTAACTACTCATTGATCTTCACTTATATATTTTTGGAGTAGTTGGTCATTTACTCGTATGCTTCACTTATATCCTATGAGTAAATGGTTGAATGATTTGAATGTCATAAATCTGAAATTATATATGTTTCATATGCTTTTCCCATGGGGAGTAATGCCTTTACATATAAGAAGTAGAGGTGGTAAATTTATTGAAGGTTAACAAAGGTAGTATTGGTCACTTGAACAATTCATGAAAGAATATTGAAGGAAGAGAGATTTCACATATAAATATACTATCTTGGACATCTTCTATGATTGTGAGCCCCATTAATTATTTTCAAACCTTAGCAAATTAGTTGAAGTTGGACAAGGAACACAACATAATGAGTTATGCTTGGGTATATTTGTATAGAAGTTATATTTTTATGGATCCTCTAACATGTGGTGCTTGCTATTTAGAATCTTTTGCTAGCCAAAATATCTGTACTAAGCGGGAATACTGCTTGTGCATCCAAATTCCTTGAACCAAGTTTCTTCCATGAGTGTCCACCATATCTACCTATATGTGGTATTTACCGCTGCCCAAGTAAATCTGCATGTGCCAAACTCTAAACCTTCAAATAATAATCTGTTTTGTATGCCCGAATCGCTCATGTAGCGATTAGGGCTGTCAGTATCTTCCATGCTAGGTGGGTTATTCTCACAATGAGTGGACTCCGCTCATCATTCACGAGAAAATGGCTGGTAACTGGGATGCCCAGTCCTATGATCAAAAGATCAAAAACAAATTCACAAATAATTTAAACAAAACCCCCCCAGGAATGTTGACAGTTGGACGGCACCCGTTGTTTCAGGCAAGCCGTAGAGTGTGAATGTTGGTATGGGAGTAAAACTTACCTTTCTGCGTGGGAACCGCCTATAATGTATCTAGTATGGAAGATATTGGGAACTCTTGGTCGTTATGTTGACAATGAAAGCATACCTCTCAAAATTATTTTCATCTTTGTTTTTGCTTCGAGCTCCGGCACCTCTGCAAATCCCTGCTTCCCTCTGCGAAGGGCCTATCTTTTACTTTTTATGCAAGAGTCAAGAGTATTCCTTCTCATTCCAACCTACTTTTTAGTTGGCAAGCATCATGTGGTGGAGAAAGATCTAAGCATATATGGCCATTCAAATATATTTGATCATGAATTATTATTGTTAACAATTATCTATATGATAAATAAGTTGGGAGGCGAAACATTAAGCCCCTATCTTTCTCTGTGTTCGATGGATGCTATTTGTTCTAAAAATATGCTTTGAGTGGTAGCAATCATGGAAGACTATATGATAGCTGAGTATGTGGGATTTGCTAAATCAAAACTCTTACATAGACCCTTCCTGAAAATAAGATGAATTGCAATTGTTTGATGACTGAGAACGTGGTTTGTTAGTTTTCAAGAAAGTTTATGATCTATACTTTGACATGTGAATAGCTTGTTACTTGATCATGAGAAGCTTTATGATATAAGCTACTGTTATGACATATAATGATGCTAGAAAAGGTGATTGAAATTATCATTGATCAAACTTGTGCACCTGCTAGCATTCACACTTCATAAATTCTTTCTTTTATCATTTACCTACTCGATTTGAAAGCGGGAATTAAGCTCGAGGATGCTGATACGTCTCCAGCGTATCTATAATTTATGAAGTAATCATGCTATTATATTATCCATCTTGGATGTTTAATGGGCTTTACTATGCACTTTTATATTATTTTTGGGACTAACCTATTAACGCAGAGCCCAGTGCCAGTTTCTGTTTTTTCCCCTTGTTTCAGTGTTTCGAAGAAAAGGAATATCAAACGGAGTCCAAATGGAATGAAACCTTCGGGGAGTTATTTTTGGAACGGAAGCAATCCAGAAGACTTGGAGTGTATGTAAGGGAAGCAACGAGGAAGGCACGAGGCAGGGGGGCGCGCCCACCCCCCCTGGGCGAGCCCTCCACCCTCGTGGGCCCCTCATGGCTTCCCTGACTGACTTCTTTCGCCTATATATATATATCCATATACCCTAAAACCATCGGGGAACATAATAGATCGGGAGTTCCGCCGCCGCAAGCCTATGTAGCCACCAAAAACCAATCGGGACCCTGTTCAAGACCACTGCCGAGGGGGATCCTCACCAAAGTGGCCATCTTCATCACCCCGACGCTCTCCATGACGAGGAGGGAGTTGTTCACCCTAGGGGCTGAGGGTATGTACCAGTAGCTATGTGTTTGATCTCTCTCTCTCTCTCTCTCTCGTGTTCTTGAGGTGATACAATCTTGATGTATTGCGAGCTTTGCTATTATAGTTGGATCTTATGATGTTCCTCCCCCTCTACTCTCTTGTAATGGATTGAGTTTTCCCTTTGAAGTTTTCTTATCGGATTGAGTCTTTAAGGATTTGAGAACACTTGATGTATGTCTTGCCGTGCTTATCTGTGGTGACAATGGGATATCACGTGATCAACTTGATGTATGTTTTGGTGATCAACTTGTGGGTTCCGCCCATGAACCTATGCATAGGGGTTGGCACACATTTTCGTCTCGACTCACCGGTAGAAACTTTGGGGCACTCTTTGAAGTACTTTGTGTTGGTTTGAATAGATGAATCTGAGATTGTGTGATGCATATCGTATAATCATACACACGGATACTTGAGGTGACATTGGAGTATCTAGGTGACATTAGGGTTTTGGTTGATATGTGTCTTAAGGTGTTATTCTAGTACGAACTCTTTAATAGATCGATCCGAAAGAATAACTTTGAGGTGGTTTCGTACCCTACCATAATCTCTTCGTTTTTCTCCGCTATTAGTGACTCTTTGTTGCATGTTGAGGGATAGTTATGTGATGCAATTATGTTATAATTGTTGAGAGAACTTGCACTAGTGAAAGTATGAACCCTAGGCCTTGTTTCAACACATTGCAATACCGTTTGTGCTCACTTTTACCACTTGTTACCTTGCTGTTTTTATATTTTTAGATTATAAAAACCCATATCTACCATCCATATTGC
Organism: Aegilops bicornis; assembly: GCA_021605145.1. Lineage (NCBI taxonomy): Eukaryota > Viridiplantae > Streptophyta > Magnoliopsida > Poales > Poaceae > Aegilops > Aegilops bicornis. Next base: position 585,991,468 of record CM038674.1, on the reverse strand, counting down.
ACTTGTATCACCTTCTCTTCGCCAAACTAGTGCACCTATACAATTTACCATTGTATTGGGTGTGTTGGGGACACAAGAGACTCTTTGTTATTTGGTTACAGGATTGTTTGAGAGAGACCATCTTCATCCTACGCCTCCCACAGATTGATAAACCTTAGGTCATCCACTTGAGGGAAATTTGCTACTGTCCGACAAACCTCTGCACTTGGAGGCCCAACAACGTCTACAAGAAGAAGGTTGCATAGTAGACATCAAAGGGCAGGACAGAGATCGTCCAACTAGCAACAGAGTGCATGTTTCCGGGCCTGAATGTTTCAGCAGGGCCATCAGAGCTGCTGAGATCCCTTCCAACATCAGGTTGGCGACTGGAGAAAGTAAGTTCACCGGTGAGTCAAAGCCCAACACTTGGCTGGAGGACTACCGAGTGGCAGTGCAGATCGGTGGCGGTGATGATGATGTAGCCATGAAGCACCTCCCTCTGATGCTTGAAGGATCGGCTAGAGCTTGGCTGAATCAGTTAGCCCCTGGCAGTATCTTCAGTTGGGAAGAATTGGCTCGAGTGTTTGTCAGAACGTTTGAGGGCACTTGCAAACGGCCTGCAGGGCTGACTGAATTACAGCATTGTGTGCAGAAACCGAATGAAACTTTGAGGGATTACATCCAGAGGTGGACTACCCTTCATCATACAATGGAAAATGTATCACAACACCAAGTAGTTTGCGCCTTCAAGGAGGGTGTTCGGTACAGAGAGCTTAACCTGAAATTCGGTCGGACAGGAGATATGACCCTGCCCCGAATGATGGAAATAGCCACTCGGTACGCTAACGGAGAGGAAGAGGACCGACTCTGCAGTGGCAAGAACAAACCAGTCACCCAGGACACCGGAGGAGGGAATTCGGTCGAAGCGAATTCGTCGAACCCGCGAGGTCTGGTGAGGCTGCAGTTGTGACCCAAGGAAAATTCAAAGGAAAGCCTAAGGGGCCATGGATCCACAAGAAGGTGAAAGATCAAGCAGGAAATGATGTGCTAGATTTGCCGTGTCATATACACACCAAGAAGGATGAAGAGGGAAACCTGATTTATCCCAAGCATACCACTCGACAGTGTCGACTCCTAATTCAGAGCTTCCGAGAGGGCCATCCCAGTGAGAAAGAAAAGGAATCTGATAAGGATGAGGACATAGAGGAAGATGATGGTTACCCCAATGTCAATGCCACTTTAGTGATTTTTGCTGACATTGAGAGCAAAATTCGACTGAAAGTCATCAACAGGGAAGTAAACATGGTTGCTCCGGCAACGCCAACATATTTGAAGTGGTCAAAGACTCCCGTTACATTTGACCAGTCCGACCATCCAGCGCATGTTGCTACCCCCGGGCGGCAAGCGTTGGTGGTCGACTCAGTCGTTGGGGGCACTCGACTGACCAAGGTTTTGATGGACGGTGGCAGTGGCTTAAACATTTTGTATGCTGAGACCCTCCGAGGGATGGGCATTCCGATGTCCAAGCTCAGCGAAAGCAATATACGATTCCATGATGTCATCCCTCAGAAGAAAGCCGATTCACTCGGTCAGATCACTCTTGATGTGGTTTTCGGTGATTCGAAGAATTACCACAAGGAAAAGTTGACATTTGAAGTTGTGGATTTTCACAGTGCCTATCATGCTATTCTGGGCAGACCCGCATATGCCCGTTTCATGGCTCGAACGTGTTTCGTGTACCTCAAGCTGAAGATGCCTGGTCCCAGAGGCGTGATCACAGTCACTGGTAATCGGCAAAGAGTAGAAGAGTGCCTCCAGAAGGGCTCAAAGATTGCCGATGAACAAATGGCAGTAGTGGAAATGCAAGAATACCAGAAGAATGCAGATCCGAGTGATTTGTTACGTGCTAAGAAGCCTTCTTCAGAGTCCGCATTTCAGTCGTTTGGTGAAACGAAACCAGTTCACATTCACCCGACCGATCCCAATGCTGCTCCAACTCAAATATCGACAACACTCGACAGCAAATAGGAAGAAGCGCCCATCCAGTTCCTTCGTGAGAACTGGGACATCTTTGCATGGAAGCCATTTGACATGCCGGGTGTACCCAGGGGACTGACTGAGCACCGTTTGCGATTCGACCCAAAAGCAAAACCTGTTAAAGAGCATCTCCGTCGGTCCGTTGTGGAGAAGATGAAGGCAATTGGTGAGGAGGTCGCTCGGCTCCTGGCAGCTAAGTTCATCCGAGAGATATAGCACTCCGAGTGGCTCGCCAATGTTGTAATGGTCCCCAAGAAGGAGGATTCACTTCGTGTGTGCATCGATTTCAAGCATATCAATCGGGCCTGCCCGAAAGATCAGTTCCCTCTCCCCCGCATCGACCAAATTGCCGACTCAACTGTGGGATGAGCGTTTGTCCTTTTTGGACGCATATTTCAGGTACCATCAGATCCGACTGTATGGGCCCGACGAAATAAAGACTGCTTTCATCACCCCATTTGGGTGTTTCTGCTATGTTACGATGCCTTTTGGTCTCAAGAATGTTGGCGCCACATTCATGCGCATGATTCAGAAGTGCCTGCTCACTCAAATCACCGTAATGTGGAAGCATACATGGATGACATCGTGGTCAAGTCGCGTAAAGGTTCCGACCCTCTTGGTGACCTCACTGAAACCTTTGCCAATTTGAGAAGATATGATATCAAGCTTAACCCGTCAAAGTGCACATTCGGAGTCCCAGGTGGAAAGTTACTCGGTTTTCTCGTTTCCGAACGAGGAATCGACGCAAACCCAGAGAAGGTTGGAGCAATCTTTCGAATGAAACGCCCCGTGCGTGTGCATGACGTTCAAAAGCTTACTGGTTGTTCTCGTCTCAGTGAAAAGGCATTGCCTCTTTACCAACTGATGAAAAAGTCTGACAAGTTCGATTGTACTCCTGAAGCTGAAGCAGCGTTTGTAGAGCTCAAAGCCCTGCTTTCCACCCAGCCGGTGCTTGCTGCTCCAATCAGCAAAGAGCCTCTACTATTGTACATTGCAGCCACTGGACAGGTTGTCAGCATAATGCTCACGGTCGAGCGGGAAGAAGAAGGCAAAGCCTACAAAGTTCAATGCCCTGTGTATTACATTTCTGAAGTCTTGACTCCATCCAAGCAGAGATATCCACATTATCAGAAGCTTGTCTATGGGATCTATATGACCACGAAGAAAGTTGCACACTACTTCTCAGACCACTCAGTTTCATTCGTCAGCGACGCCCCATTATCAGAAATTCTGAACAATCGGGATGCAACTGGTCGAGTGGCCAAGTGGGTGATTGAACTCCTTCCTTTGGATATCAAGTTCGAGGAAAAGAAAGCAATCAAGTCTCAAGCAATAGCAGATTTCCTCGCCAGTGGATTGAGCAGTAACAACCGACTCAAGTGCACTCGAAACATTGGGTTATGTTCTTTGATGGGTCCAAAATGTTGAATGGTTCCTATGCTGGCGTGGTCCTGGTATCTCCAAGAGGCGACAAGCTCAGTTATGTCCTTCAAATCCACTTCAACTACTCAAACAATGAAGCTGAGTATGAAGCACTGTTATATGGGTTGCGTATGGCCATCTCACTCGGCGTCCATCGCCTGATGGTCTACGGCGACTCAGATTTGGTGGTTAGTCAGGTAATGAAGGAGTGGGATATCAGGAGTCCTGCCATGACTGGTTATTGCAATGCAGTAAGGAAGTTGGAGAAGAAATTTGAAGGGTTGGAGCTCCATCACATACCCTGACTCAAGAATCAAGCAGCTGATGACCTGGCGAAGATAGCTTCCAAACGGGAGCCTATTCCCAGTAATGTGTTCTTGGAGCATCTCCACACCCCGTCAGTTCAAGAAGATCCCTTCACGGAAGATCCCCCACAACCGATAAGTTCAACCAATCCGACTGAGATTGAAGTCCCAGCTGTAGTAAACTTGATCATGGAGGTCCTAGTGATCACCCCCGACTGGACGGTGCCATATATCGCATACCTGCTCAGGCAGGAACTTCCAGAAGATGAAGATGAGGCTCGCCAGATTGTTCATCAATCCAAAGCCTTCACCGTGATAAGTGTGCAGCTTTACAGGGAAAGTGTCACAGGAGTTGCCCAGCGTTGCATCTCCCCAGAACAAGGCCGAATGATTCTAGATGAGAACCACTCGGGGACCTGTGGTCACCATGCGTCCTCTCGGACCACTGTTGCCAAAGCATACTGAGCAGGGTTTTACTGGCCACGTGCAAATGAGATGGCAAAAGATATAGTTGACAAGTGTGAAGGTTGTCAGTTTTACTCAAACATGTCTCACAAGCCCGCATCTGCCCTGAAGACCATTCCGCTTGTCTGGCCATTTGTTGTTTGGGGTTTGGATATGGTTGGACCTCTGAGGACTGGCAGGAGTGGCTTCACCCATCTGCTTGTAGCAGTCGACAAGTTCACTAAATGGATTGAAGCCAAACCCATCAAAAACCTCTACTCAAGTACCGTCGTCAGCTTCATCAGAGAGTTAACATTCAGATATGGAGTTCCACACAACATCATCATGGACAATGGTTCAAACTTTGATTCAGATGAGTTCAAAGCTTTCTGTGCTTCCCAAGGCACTCGGGTCGACTATGCTTCAGTCGCCCACCCGCAGTTGAATGGGCAAGCCGAAAGAGCAAACGGTTTGATCCTCCAAGGGCTGAAACCCTGATTGATGCGTGACCTCAAACATGCAACATGTGCTTGGGTAGATGAGTTACATCAGTCCTTTGGGGATTGAGAACGACACCCAATTGGTCGACTGGTCGGACTCCCTTCTTCATGGTCTATGGGGCTGAAGCCGTACTACCGAGTGATTTGCTTCACAATGCACACCGAGTAGAACTTTTCTCATAAGCTGAAGCAGAACAAGCTCGACAAGACACTTTTGATCTTCTGGAAGAAGAAATAGAGATGGCCTTGATCCGCTCAACCATTTATCAGCAAGACCTTCGTCGATTCCACGCCAGAAATGTGAGAGGTCGAGTATTTCAGGAACGAGACCTTGTGCTCCAAGTGGATCAACAACGGCCTCACAAGCTTGCTCCCGCTTGGGAAGGCCCCTTCATCATCACCAAGGTGCTCCACAACAGAGCATATCACCTCTACAATGCGAGTCAGAAGAAAGATGAGCCACGCGCTTGGAACGCAGAAATGCTCCGTGATGACCCACAAGTGTAGGGGATCTATCGTAGTCCTTTCAATAAGTAAGAGTGTCGAACCCAACGAGGAGCAGAAGGAAATGACAAGCGGTTTTCAGTAAGGTATTCTCTGCAAGCACTGAAATTATCGGTAACAGATAGTTCTGTGATAAGGTAATTTGTAACCGGTAACAAGTAACAAGAGTAGATAAAGTGCAGGAAGGTGGCCCAATCCTTTTTGTAGCAAAGGACAAGCCTGGACAAACTCTTATATAGAGGAAAACGCTCCCGTGGACACATGGGAATTAACATCAAGCTAGTTTTCATCACGCTCATATGATTCACGTTCGTTACTTTGATAATTTGATATGTGGGTGGACCGGTGCTTGGGTGCTGCCGTTCCTTGGACAAGCACCCCACTTATGATTAACCCCTATTGCAAGCATCCGCAACTACAAAAGAATTATTAAGGTAAACCTAACCATAGCATGAAACATATGGATCCAAATCAGCCCCTTACGAAGCAACACATAAACTAGGGTTTAAGCTTCTGTCACTCTAGCAACCCATCATCTACTCATTACTTCCCAATGCCTTCCTCTAGGCCCAAACAATGGTGAAGTGTCATGTAGTCAATGTTCACATAACACCACTAGAGGAAAGACCACATACATCTCATCAAAATATCGAACGAATACCAAATTCACATGACTACTTATAGCAAGACTTCTCCCATGTCCTCAGGAACAAACGTAACTACTCACAAATCATATTCATGTTCATAATCAGAGGGGTATTAATATGCATAAAGGATCTGAACATATGATCTTCCACCGAATAAACCAACTAGCATAAACTACAAGGAGTAATCAACACTACTAGCAACCTACAGGTACCAATCTGAGGTTTTGGGACAAAGATTGGATACAAGAGATGAACTAGGGTTCGAGAGGGGATGGTGCTGGTGAAGATGTTGATGGAGATTGACCCCCTCCCGACGAGAGGATCGATGGCGATGATGATGGTGATGATTTCCCCCTCCCGGAGGGATGTTTCCCCGGCAGAACAACTCCGCCGGAGCCCTAGATTGGTTCCGCCAAGGTTCCGCCTCGTGGCGGCGGTGTTTCGTCCTGAAATCTTCTTTCTTATTTTTCCAGGATAAAAGACTTCATATATCAGAAGATGGGCATCGAAGGCCTGCCAGGGGGCCCACGAGATAGGGGGGCGCGCCCAGGGGGGTAGGGCGCGCCCCCACCCTCATGGCCAGGGTGTGGCCCCCCTCTGGTTAATTCTTTTGCCAGCATTTTATATATATTCCAAAACGTTCCTCCGTGAAGTTTCAGGACTTTTGGAGTTGTGCAGAATAGGTCTCTAATATTTTCTCCTTTTCCATTGATTTCCAATTTAGCATTCTCCTCTTCATGTAAACCTTGTAAAATAAGAGTGTGATACATCTCCATCGTATCTACTTTTCCAAACACTTTTGCCCTTGTTTTGGACTCTAACTTGCATGATTTGAATGGAACTAACCCGGACTGACGCTGTTTTCAGCAGACTTTCCATGGTGTTTTTTATGTGCAGAAACAAAAGTTCTCGGAATGATCTGAAACTCCATGGAACATATTTTTGGAAAATATTAAAAATACTGGAAGAAGAATCCACGCTAGGGGGGCCTCCACGTGTCCACGAGGGTGGAGGGCGCGCCCCCATGCCTTGTGGGCCCCCTGTTGCTCCACCGACCTCAACTCCAACTCCATATATTCATGTTCGGGGAGAAAAAAATAGGAGAGAAGGATTCATCGCATTTTATGATACGGAGCCGCCGCCAAGCCCTAAAACCTCTCGGGAGGGCTGATCTGGAGTCCGTTCGGGGCTCCGAAGAGGGGAATCCGTTGCCGTCGTCATCATCAACTTTCCTCCATCACCAATTTCATGATGCTCACCGCCGTGCGTGAGTAATTCCATCGTAGGCTTGCTAGACGGTGATGGGTTGGATGAGATTTATCATGTAATCGAGTTAGTTTTGTTAGGGTTTGATCCCTAGTATCCACTATGTTCTGAGACTGATGTTGCTATGACTTTGCTATGCTTAATGCTTGTCACTAGGGCCCGAGTGCCATGATTTTAGATCTGAACCAATTATGTTTTCTTGAATATATGTGAGTTCTTGATCCTATCTTGCAAGTCTATAGTCACCTAGTATGTGTTATGATCCGGCAACCCCGAAGTGACAATAATCGGGACCACTCCCGATGATGACCATAGTTTGAGGAGTTCATGTATTCACTATGTGTTAATGCTTTGGTTCGGTACTCTATTAAAAGGAGGCCTTAATATCCCTTAGTTTCCGTTAGGACCCCGCTGCCACGGGAGGGTAGGACAAAAGATGTCATGCAAGTACTTTTCCATAAGCACGTATGACTATATTCGGAATACATGCCTACATTACATTCATGAATTGGAGCTAGTTCTGTGTCACCCTATGTTGTGATTGTTACATGATGAACCGCATCCAGCATAATTCTCCATCACCGATCCAATGCCTATGAGCTTTTCACATATTGTTCTCCGCTTATTTACTTTTCCGTTGTTATCATACAATCACTACAAAACCCAAAAATATTACTTTTGCTACCGTTATCACACTTCCATATTACTTTGCTACTAAATACTTTGCTGCAGATATTAAGTTATCTAGGTGTCGTTGAATTGAAAACTCAACTGCGAATACTTGAGAATATTCTTTGGCTCCCCTTGTGTCGAATTAATAAATTTGGGTTGAATACTCTACCCTCGAAAACTGTTGCGATCCCCTATACTTGTGGGTTATCAAGACTATTTTCTGGTGCCTTTGCCGGGGAGCATAGCTCTATTCTTTGAGTCACTTGGGATTTATATCTGCTGGTCACTATGAAGAACTTGAAAGACGTGAAAACAAAAATTTATCCCTCAACTACGAGGGGAGGTAAGGAGCTGCCATCTAGCTCTGCACTTGATTCACCTTCTATTTTGAGTAAGCTTGCGACACCTAAACCTGCTTCTGCTATTAATTCTGATATGTCACATATTATTGATGATGCCACTTCTGCTATGCATGATACTTACGATGAAACTACTTCTATGCTTGATACTACTGTGCCACTTGGTGAATTTCTTGATGAACAACTTGCTAGGGCTAGAGAGAATGAAATTATTGAAACCGATGATATTGATGAGAGTGATGATGAAGACTCTCCCCCTAATAAATATGAATTACCTGTTGTTCCTGAGGGTTATGTTATGGATGAAGAAGCTGTTAGAGCTATTTTAGCTTGCAATGATAGATATGATCTTAAGAAGTTATTAGCTAAATGGAACCAGCAATCTCTTAATGCTAGAATGAAACCCGACCCTCCTTGTGCTACTTCACCTATCTGTGTTACTGATAAGGATTATGAATTCTCCGTTGATCCTGATATAATTACTTTGGTTGAGTCTGATCCTTTCTATGGTTATGAATCTGAAACTGTTGTGGCACATCTTACTAAATTAAATGATATAGCCACCCTGTTCACTAATGATGAGAGAACTCGCTACTTTTATATCCTTAAAATATTTCCGTTCTCATTAAAGGGTGATGCTAAGATTTGGTTTAATTCTCTTGATCCTGGTTGTGTGCGTAGTCCCCAGGATATGATTTACTACTTCTCTGCTAAATATTTCCCTGCTCATAAGGAACAAGCTGCTTTAAGGGATATATATAATTTTGTGCAAACTGAAGAAGAGAGTCCCCCACAAGCTTGGGGGAGGCTTCTCCAATTACTTAATGCTTTGCCTGATCATCCTCTTAATAAAAATGAAATACTTGATATCTTTTATAATGGACTAACCGATGCTTCCAGAGATTACCTGGATAGTTGTGCTGGTTCTGTTTTCAGGGAAAGAACACCGTATGAAGCTGAGATTCTATTGAATAATATGTTGACAAATGGAAATAATTGGACGCTTCCTGAGCCGCTTCCTGAGCCTATTGCTAAACCAACTCCGAAGAAGAGGGGTGTTTTGTTTCTCAGTCCCGAAGATATGCAAGAGGCAAAGAAATCTATGAAAGAAAAAGGTATTAAAGCTGAAGATGTTAAGAATTTACCTCCTATTGAAGAAATACATGGTCTTAATTTACCGCCTGTTGAAGAAATACACGGTCTTAATTCATCACCTATTGAAGAAACTCATGGTCTTGATAACCTGACACAGGTAGTAAAGGTAAATTCTCTTTATAGATTTGATGAAGGTGATATCCCCCAATATAAGTCTGCTAGACAATGCTTAGATGAGTTTGACAACTTTATTGTTAAACAAGAAAACTTCAATGCTTATATTGGTAGACAGTTGAAATATAATTCCGATACGCTTGAACACTTGGGTGATTATATGTCTAGAGTTAACGTTGAACTTAAACTCATTAGTAAACATGCTTCTATGGTTACCACTCAAGTAGAACAAGTACTTAAAGCTCAAAAGGATTTGCTCAATGAATTAAATAGTAAGAATTATGATTATGCTGTTAGAGTGGCTACTAGGACTGGTAAAATGACTCAGGAACCTTTGTATCCTAAAGGCCATCCTAAGAGAATTGAGCAAGATTCTCAGAGAAATAATATTGATGCACCTAGTCCTTCTAAAAAGAAGAAAAAGAAAAATGATAGGACTTTGCATACTTCTAGTGAACCTATTGCGGAACCACCTGAGAATCCCAATAATATTTCTATTTCTGATGCTGAAACACAATCTGGTAATGAACATGAACCTAGCGATAATGTTAATGATAATGTTCATGATGATGCTCAACCTAGTAATGATAATGATGTAGAAACTGAACCTGCTATTGATCTCGATAACCCACAATCAAAGAATCAACGTTGTGATAAGAGAGACTTTGTTGCTAGGAAGCACGGTAAGGAAAGATAACCTTGGGTTCAAAAACCCATGCCTTTTCCTCCTAAACCATCCAAGAAAAAGGATGATGAGGATTTTGAGCGCTTTGCTGAAATGATTAGAGCTATCTTTTTGCGTATGCGATTAACTGATATGCTCAAAATGAATCCTTATGCTAAGTATATGAAAGAAAATGTTACTGAAAGGATCGATATAGTAGACTAGAGGGGGGGGGGTGAATAGGCAACTAACAATTTTTAGCTTTTCTTTACCAAATTAAACTTTGCATCAAAGTAGGTTGTCTAGAAATGCAACTAGGTGAGCAACCTATATGATGCAACAACAACAAGCACACAAGCAAGCAAAGGATATAACACAAATAAGCATGCACAAGTAAAGGCACGAGATAACCAAGAGTGGAGCCGGTGGAGACGAGGATGTGTTACTGAAGTTCCTTCCTTTTGAGGGGAAATGCGTCTCGTTAGAGCGGTGTGGAGGCACAATGCTCCCCAAGAAGCCACTAGGGCCACCGTATTCTCCTCACGCCCTCGCACAATGCAAGATGCCGTGAATCCACTATTGGTGCCCTTGAAGGCGGCGACCGAACCTTTACAAACAAGGTTGGGGCAATCTCCACAACTTAATTGGAGGCTCCCAACAACACCATGAAGCTTCACCATAATGGACTATGGCTTCACGGTGACCTCAACTATCTAGGGTGCTCAAACACCCAAGAGTAACAAGATCTGCTAGGGATTAGTGGGGGGAATCAAATTTCTCTTGGTGGAAGTGTAGATCAGGGCCTTGTCAACCAATCCCGAGCAAATCAACAAGTTTGATTGGCTAGGGAGAGAGATCGGGTGAAAATGGAGCTTGGAGCAACAATGGAGCTTTTGGGGGAAGAGGTAGGTCAACTTTGGAGAAGAAGACCCACTTATATAGTGGGGGGGGGGGGGACAATCCAACCGTTGCCCCCTTACCTCAGCAGAGAGCGGTACTACCGCTAGGCCAGTACTACCGCTTAACAACCTAAGCGGTACTACCGCTCCTACCATGATTACTACCGAGAGCGGTACTATTTCTCTCAACGGCTGGTACCGTAAAGTCCGACATTTAAAAACGAGCCCTCGAATCGAGGCGGCACTAGCCTGAAACCGCATCGGTACTACTACGGGCTACAAGCGGTACTACCTGCTAGGAGCGGTATCGCCGCTTATAGCACCCAAGCGGTACTACCGCTTGACCCATGTACTACCGCTCGCACTGAAGAAGGCACAATGAGGACAAGAACGAGCTCTCCATTGAAGTGGAAAGGCTCGGAGGGCGTGCAAGGGATGTGTACGTGATGATTCCACCCTAGCCTTTCCAAAGCGGACCCCCTCTTGATAGTACGGTGATCTCTACGAAACTAGTCCACCAAACTGAATCGAAAAGACTACACCGTCTTGATGTCTACTACACAACCTTCTTCTTGTAGACGTTGTTGGGCCTCCAAGTGCAGAGGTTTGTAGGACAGTAGCAAATTTCCCTCAAGTGGATGACCTAAGGTTTATCAAACCGTGGGAGGCTAGGATGAAGATGGTCTCTCTCAAGCAACCCTGCAACCAAATAACAAAGAGTCTCTTGTGTCCCCAACACACCCAATACAATGGTAAATTGTAAAGGTGCACTAGTTCGGCGAAGAGATGGTGATACAAGTGCAATATGGATGGTAGATATAGGTTTTTGTAATCTGAAAATATAAAAACAGCAAGGTAAATGGTAAAAGTGAGCGTAAACGGTATTGGAATGATAGGAAACAAGGCCTAGGGTTCATACTTTCACTAGTGCAAGTTCTCTCGACAATAATAACATAGATAGATCATATAACAATCCCTCAACATGCAACAAAGAGTCACTCCAAAGCCACTAATAGCGGAGAACAAACGTAGAGATTATGGTAGGGTACGAAACCACCTCAAAGTTATTCTTTCCAATCAATCCATTGGGCTATTCCTATAAGTGTCACAAACAGCCCTAGAGTTCGTACTAGAATAACACCTTAAGACACAAATCAACCAACACCCGAATGTCACCTAGATACTCCATTGTCAGCTCAAGTATCCGTGGGCATGATTATACGATATGCATCACACAATCTCAGATTTATCCAACCAACATAAAAGTACTTCAAAGAGTGCCCCAAAGTTTCTACCGGAGAATCAAGAACGTGTGCCAACCCCTATGCATAGTTTCATGGGCGGAACTCGCAAGTTGGTCACCAAAACATACATCAAGTGGCACATGATATCCCATTGTCACCACGGATAAGCACGGCAAGACATACATCAAGTGTTCTCATAAAAGACTCAATCCGATAAGATAACTTCAAAGGGAAACTCAATTCATCACAAGAGAGCAGAGGGTGAGAAACATCATAAGATCCAACTACAATAGCAAAGCTCGGGATACATCAAGATCGTGCCATAGAGGGAACACGAGAGAGAACACGAGAGAGAGAGAGAGAGAGAGAGAGAGAGAGAGAGAGAGAGAGAGAGATCAAACACATAGCTCCGGGTACATACCCTCAGCCCCGAGGGTGAACTACTCCCTCCTCGTCATGGATAGCGCCGGATGATGAAGATGGCCACAGTGATGGGTTCCCCCCTCCGTGAGTCTTGAACGGGCTCCGAGAGGTTTTGGTGGCTCTGAGAGGCTTGTGGCGGCGGAACTCCCGATCTATATTCTGTTCTGGAAGTTTCAGGGTACTTAGGTATATATGGGTGAAAGGAGTACGTCGGTGGACCGAAGGGGGGGCCACGAGGCAGGGGGGCACGCTCCTGGGGGGTGGGCGCGCCCCCCACCCTCGTGAGCACCTTCCTTCTTTCCTGACGTGCACTCCAAGTCCATCGGGTGGCTTTCCTTCCAAAAATAACTTCTCCAGTTGATTTCGTTCCGTTTTGACTCCGTCTGATATTCCTTTTCTTGAAACACCGAAATAGGCATAAAACAACAAATGCAGGCTGGGCCTCCGGTTAATAGGTTAGTCCCAAAAGTAATATAAAAGTGGAAAATAAAGCCCAATATTGCCTAAAACAGTAGATAATATAGCATGGAGCAATCAAAAATTATAGATACGTTGGAGACGTATCAAGCATCCCCAAGCTTAATTCCTGCTCGTCCTCGGTAGGTAAATGATAAAATTGATAATTTTTGATGCGGAGTGCTACTTGGCATAATTTCAATGTAATTCTTCTTACTTGTGATATGAATATTCAGATCCGAAAGATTCAAGACAAAAGTTCATATTGACATAAAAATAATAATACTTCAAGCATACTAGCAAAGTAATCATGTCTTCTCAAAATAGCATGGCAAAAGAAAGTTCATCCCTACATAATCATATAGTTAGGCTATGCTTCATTTTTGTCACATAAAGATATTCCCAACTTCTATACCCCCGATGACAAGCCAAGCAATTGTTTCATACTTAAATAATCTCACACCTTTTCAACCTTCACGCAATACATGAGCGTGAGCCATGGATATAGCACTATGGGTGGAATAGAATATGATGATGGGGATTGTGTGGAGAAGACAAAAAAGGAGAAAGTCTCACATTGACGAGGATAATCAATGGGCTATGAAGATGCCCATCAATTGATGTCAACATGAGGAGTAGGGATTGCCATGCAACGGATGCACTAGAGCTATAAATGCTCAACAAAAGAAAACTAGTGGGTGTGCATCCAACTTGCTTGCTCCACGAAGACCTAGGGCATTTGAGGAAGCCCATCGTAGGAATATACAAGCCAAGTTCTATAATGAAAAATTCCCACAAGTATGAAAAAGACAACTTATGAGACTCACTATATGAAAAACATGGTGCTACTTTGAAGCACAATATATGAGACTCACTACATGAAGAACAAGGTGCTACTTTGAACCACAAGTGTGGAAAAAGAGATAGTAACATTGCCCTTTTTATTTATTTTCTCTTTTTTTTCTTTTTTTCTTTTTCTTTTTTGGGCCTTTCTTTTTTTCTTTTTGGCCTTTCTTCCTCTTTTTTTTTTCTTTTTATTCTTTCTGGGCAATGCTCTAATAATGATGATCATCACACTTCTATTGATTACAACATAAGGATTACAACTCGAAACTAGAACAAGATATGACTCTATATGAATGCCTCCGTGATGTCGGGATGGTGCAATGAATCAAGAGTGACATGTATAAAAATTATGCATGGTGGCTTTGCCACAAATACGATGTCAACTACATGATCATGCAATGGCAATATGACAAAAGTAATGTATGTCATGATGATGAACAGAACGGTGGAAAGTTGCATGGCAATATATCTCGGAATGGCTATGGAAATGCCATAATAGGTAGGTATGGTGGCTGTTTTGAGGAAGATATAGGGAGGTTTATGTGTGATAGAGCGTATCGTATCACGGGGTTTGGATGCACCGGCGATGTTTGCACCAACTCTCAAGGTGAGAAAGGGCAATGCACGATATCGAAGAGGCTAGCAAAGGCGGAAAGGTAAAAGTGCGTATAATCCATGGACTCAACATTAGTCAAAAGAACTCATATACTTATTGCAAAAATTTAGAAGTCATCAAAAACCAAGTACTACGCGCATGCTCCTAGGGGAATAGATTGGTAGGAAAAGACCATCGCCGTCCCCGACCGCCACTCATAAGGATGCACAAGCTGTACACTTCATGTTTCAAATTAGATACACAACTTTAACCATACGTGCATGCTGCAGGACTTGCTAACTTCAACACAAGCATTCTTTAAATTCATAATCACCCAACTAGCATGACTTTGATATCACTACCTCCATATCTCAAAACAATTATCAAGTATCAAACTTTTCTTAGTATTCAACGCACTCAAAAGAAAGTTTCACATATCTTGAATACCAAGTATATTAATTTTAAGCAAATTACCATGCTATTAACGACTCTCAAAATAATCTAAGTGAAGCATGAGAGTTCATCTATTTCTTCAAAATAAAACTACCACCATGCTCTAAAAGATATAAGTGATGCACTAGAGCAAAAATTATCACGCTCAAAAGATATAAGTGAAGCACAAAGAGTATTCTATCAAATTCCAATTTATGTATGGCTCTCTCAATTAAGAATTTCATATCTTGGTATTGTATCCAAACAGCAAGCAAAACAAAATAAAATGACAATGCAAGGATAGCACAAGTCATGTGAAGAAGCAAAAACTTAGGCTCAACCGATACTAACCGATAGTTGTTGAAGAAGAAAGGTGGGATGCCTACCAGGGCATACCCAAGCTTAGATGCTTGAGACTTCTTGAAATAATATCTTGGGGTGCCTTGGGCATCCCCAAGCTTGAACTTTTGTGACTCCTTAATTCCTATCATATCATGGTTTCTCTATTTCTCAAAAGCTTCATCCACACCAAACTCAACAAGAACTCGTGAGATAGGTTAGTATAAACCAATGCAAAACCTTATCACTTTCTACTGAAACAAATCACTAAGATTATTATTCAACATTGCATGCTAAATGCCTCTGCATATTTAATACTGCTATCCTCAAATTGAATAATTAAACAAGCAACCATATGCAAACAATGCAACCATAACAGCAATCTGCCAAAACAGTACAGTCTGTAAAGAATGCAAGAGTATCAATACTTCCCTAACTCCAAAAATTATGAAATAAAATTCCCACTGTAATAAATTTATTAGAGCTCAATATGCAAAAAGATTCAACATTATACCACTCTCTGAATTTTCTAGGGAATTTTTGCAACAGCGGTAAACTTTCTGTTTTCAAACAGCAACAAGTATAGTAGCAAAATAAGCATGGCAAAGGCTATCCTTGACTTTTTTATTGAAACTAAAGATGCAAAACATTATTCTAACTAACAGAAAGCAAATACTAACAAAATAAAATGACGCTCCAAGCAAAACACATATCATGTGGCGAATAAAAATATAGCTCCAAGTAAAGTTACCGATGAACGAAGACGAAAGAGGGGATGCCTTCCGGGGCATCCCCAAGCTTAGGCTCTTGGTTATCCTTGAATATTACCTTGGGGTGCCTTGGGAATACCCAAGCTTAGGCTCTTGCCACCCCTTATTCCGTAGTCCATCAAATCTTTACCCAAAACTTGAAAACTTCACAACACAAAACTTAACAGAAAACTCGTGAGCTCCGTTAGCGAAAGAAAACAAAACACCACTTCAAGGTACTGTAATGAACTCATTATTTTTATATTTGTGTTAAACCTACTGTATTCCAACTTCTCTATGGTTTATAAACTATTTTACTAGCCATAGATTCATCAAAATAAGCAAACAACACACGAAAAACAGAATCTGTCAAAAACAGAACAGTCTGTAGTAATCTGTAACTAAAGCAAACTTCTGGAACTCCAAAAATTCTAAAATAAATTGTTGGACCTGAGGAATTTGTCTAGTAATCATTTTCAAAAAGAATCAACTAAATAGGACTTTACAGTAAAAAGTTCTAGCTAATCTCGTGAGTGCTAAAGTTTCTCTTTATTACAGCATGATCATAAATACTTCACCCAAGTCTTCCCAAAGGTTCTACTTGGCACAAACACTAATTAAAGCATAAAACCACATCTAAACAGAAGCTAGATGGATTATTTATTCCTAAACAGAACCAAAAAGCAAGAAACTAAAATAAAATTGGTTGCCTCCCAACAAGCGCTAACGTTTAACGCCCCTAGGTAGGCATTATGATTTCAATGATGCTCACATAAAAGATCAGAATTGAAACATATAGAGAGCATCATGAAGAATATGAATAGCACACTTGAGTCTAACCCACTTCCTATGCATAGGGATTTTGCGAACAAACAACTTATGGGAACAAGAATCATCTTGCATAGGAAGGTAAAACAAGCATAACTTCAAAACTTTAAGCACATAGAGAGGAAACTTGATATTATTGCAATTCCTACAAGCATATGTTCCTCCCTCATAATAATTTTCAGTAGCATCATGAATGAATTCAACAATATAACCAGCACCTAAAGCATTCTTTTCATGATCTACAAGCATAGAAATTTTATTACTCTCCACATAAGCAAATTTCTTCTCATGAACAATAGTGGGAGCAAACTCAACGAAATAACTATCATGTGATTGAACATTAAGATCAAGATGACAAGTTTCATGGTTATCATTATTCTTTAAAGCATACGCGTCATCACAATAATCATCATAGATAGGAGGCATGCTTTCATCATAGTAAATTTTCTCATCAAAGTTTGGGGGACAAAAACTATCATCTTCATCAAACATAGCTTCCCCAAGATTGTGGCTTTGCATATCATTAGCATCATGGATATTCAAGGAATTCATACTAACAACATTGCAATCATGCTCATCATTCATATATTTCATGCCAAGCATTTGTTGGGGAACGTAGCAGAAATTCAAAATTTTCCTACGTGTCACCAAGATCTATCTATGGAGAAACCAGCAACGAGGGGAAGGAGAGTACATCTACATACCCTTGTAGATCACTAAGCGGAAGCGTTCAAGAGAACGGGGTTGAAGGAGTCGTACTCGTCGTGATCCAAATCACCGGAGATCCTAGTGCGAGCAGACGGCACCTCCGCGTTCAACACACGTACAGCCCGGTGACGTCTCCCACGCCTTGATCCAGCAAGGAGAGAGGGAGAGGTTGAGGAAGACTCCGTCCAGGAGCAGCACAACAGCGTGGTGGTGGTGGAGGAGCGCGATACTCCAGCAGGGCTTCGCTAAGCACTACGAGAGACGAGGAGGGAGAGAGGTAGGGCTGCGCCAAGAGGGAGATGTTCTCGTGTGTTAGGCAGCCCCAAAACCTCCACTATATATAGGGGGAAAGGGGAGGGGAGGCGCCCTAGGGTTTCCCCTAGGGGTGGCGGCGGCCAGGGTAGATGGGATCTCCCCCTTGGGTGACTTGGCCCCCAAGCCAGGAGGTGGGAACCCTAGATGGGGCGCCCCAAACCCCCTGGTCACGTGGGAATAGGTGAGGGGGCGCACAACCCCTTAGTGGGCTGGTTTGCCCCCTTCCCTTGGCCCATGAAGCCCCCCAACACTTGCCGGGGCTCCCGAAACACCTTTCGGTCATGCCTGGTCATCACCGGTACCTCTGGAACACTTCCGACTCCAAAACCCTTCGTCCAATATATCAATCTTTACCTCCGGACCATTCCGGAACTCCTCGTGACGTCCGGGATCTCATCCAGACTCGAACAACATTCGGTAACCACGTATATCTATTCCCTATAACCCTAGCGTCACCGAACCTTAAGTGTGTAGACCCTACGGGTTCGGGAACCATGCAGACATGACCGAGACGATCTCTGGTCAATAACCAACAGCGGGATCTGGATACCCATGTTGGCTCCCACATGTTCCCCAATGATCTCATCGGATGAACCACGATGTCGAGGATTCAATCAATCCCGTATTCAATTCCCTTTGTCTAGCGGTATTGTACTTGCCCGAGATTCGATCGGCGGTATCCCGATACCTTGTTCAATCTCGTTACTGGCAAGTCTCTTTACTCGTTCCGTAACACATCATCCCGTGATCAACCCCTTGGCACATTGTGCACATTATGATGATGTCCTACCGAGTGGGCCCAGAGATACCTCTCCGTTAACCGGAGTGACAAATCCCAGTCTCGATTCGTACCAACCCAACAGACAGTTTCGGAGATACTTGTAGTGCACCTTTATAGCCACCCAGTTACGTTGTGACGTTTGGTACACCCAAAGCATTCCTACGGTATCCGGGAGTTGCACAATCTCATGGTCTAAGGAAAAGATACTTGACATTAGAAAAGCTTTAGCATACGAACTACACGATCTTTGTGCTAGGCTTAGGATTGGATCTTGTCCATCACATCATTCTGCTAATGATGTGATCCCGTTATCAACGACATCCAATGTCCATGGTCGTGAAGCTGTAACCATCTATTGATCAACAAGCTAGTCAACTAGAGGCTTACTAGGGACATGGTGTTGTCTATGTATCCACACATGTATCTGAGTTTCCTATCAATACAATTATAGCATGGATAATAAATGATTATCATGAACAAGAAAATATAATAATAACTAATTTATTATTGCCTCTAGGGCATATTTCCTATAGTCTCCCACTTGCACTAGAGTCAATAATCTAGTTCACATCGCCATGTGATTAACACTCACAGGTCACATTGCCATGTGACCAACATCCAAAGACTTTACTAGTGTCACTAAACTAGTTCACATCATCATGTGATTAAGACTCAATGAGTTCGGGTTTGATCATGTTTTGCTTGTGAGAGAGGTTTTAGTCAACGGGTCTGCAACATTCAGATCCGTATGCACTTTGCAAATCTCTAGGTCATATTGTAAATGCTGCTTCCACGCTCCACTTGAAGCTATTCCAAATGGTTGCTCCACTATACGTATTCGGTTTGCTACTCAGAGTCACTCGGATAGGTGTTAAAGCTTGCATCGGCGTAACCCTTTACGCCGAACTCTTTATCACCTCCATAATCGAGAAACATGTCCTTATTTACTCCAAGGACAATTTTGATCACTGTCCAATGATCCATTCTGGATCATTCTTGTACCCTCGACCGACTCATGGCAAGGCACACTTCCTGCGGTACACAACATAGCATACTATAGAGCCTACGTCTAAAGCATAGGGGGCGACCTTCGTCCTTTCTCTCTCTTCTGCCGTGGTCGAGCTTTAACTCTTAACTTCATACCTTACAACTCGTGAAAGAACTCCTTCTTTGGTGATCCATCTTGAACACCTTCAAGATCATGTCAAGGTATGTGCTCATTTGAAAGTACCATTTAGCGGTTTTTGATCTATCCTCATAGATCTTGATGCTCAATGTTTAAGCAGCTTAATCCAGGTTTTCTATTGAAAAACACTTTTCAAATAACCCTATATGCTTTCCAGAAATCCTACATCATTTCTGATCAACAATATGTCAACATATACTCATCAGAAATTCTATAGTGCTCCCACTCACTTCTTTGGAAATACAAGTTTCTCATAAACTTTGTATAAACCCAAAATCTTTGATCATCTCATCAAAGCGTACATTCCAATTCCGAGATGCTTACTCTAGTCCTTAGAAGGATTGCTGGAGCTTTGCATACTTGTTAGCGTCTTTCAGGATTTGTCAAAACCTTCTAGTTGTATTACATACAACCTTTCCTCAAGAAAATCGTCGAGGAAACAATGGTTTTTGACATCCTATCTGCAAGATTTCATAAATAATGCAGTAACTGCTAATCCAATTCCAACAGACTCTTAGCATCACTACGAATGAGAAAGTCTCATCGCAGTCAACTCCTTGAACTTGTCGGAAAACATCTTAACGACAAGTCGAGCTTTCTTAATGGTGACACTTTATCATCATTGTCCGTCTTCTTCCAAAATCCATTTGTACCCAACAGCCTCTACGACCATCAAGTAGTTCTTCCAAAGTCTACACTTTGTTTTCATACATGGATCCTCTCTCGGATTTTATGGCCTCAAGCCATTTGTCGGAATCCGGGCCCACCATCGCTTCTCCATAGCTCGTAGGTTCATTGTTGTCTAGCAACATGACCTTCAAGACAGGATCACCGTACTACTCTGAAGCAGTACCTGTCCTTGTCGTCCTACGTGGTTTTGTAGTGACTTTTATCCGAAGCATTATGATCACTATCATCAGCTTCCACTTCAATTGGTGTAGGTGCCACAGGAACAACTTCCTGTGCCCTGCTACACACTAGTTGAAGTGATGGTTCAACAACCTCATCAAGTCTCCACCATCCTCCCACTCAATTCTTTCGAGAGAAACTTTAGCCTCGAGAAAGGACCCGTTTCTAGAAACAATTACTTTTGCTTCCGGATCTGAGATAGGAGGTATACCCAACCATTTTGGGTATCCTATGAAGATGTATTTATCCGTTTTGGGTTCGAGCTTATCACGATGAAACTCTTTCACATAAGCGTCGCAGCCCCAAACTTTTAAGAAACGACAACTTAGGTTTCTCCAAACCATAGTTCAAACGGTGTCATCTCAACGGAATTACGTGGTGCCCTTATTAAAGTGAGTGTGGTTGTCTCTAATGCCTAACCCATGAGCGATAGTGGTAATTCGATAAGAGACATCATGGTACGCACCATATCCAATAGGGTGCAACTATGATGTTCGGACACACCATCACACTATGGTGTTCCAGCGGTATTAATTGTGAAACAATTTCCACAATGTCTTAATTGTGTGCCAAAGCTCGTAACTCGGATACTCATCTATATGATCATATCATAGACATTTTATCCTTTTGTCACGATGATCTTCAACTTCACTCTGAAATTACTTGAACCATTCAATAATTCAGACTTGTGTTTCATCAAGTAAATATACTCAACATCTACTCAAATCATCTGTGAAGTAAGAACATAACGATATTCATCAGCATGCCTCAAAGCACTCATTGGACTGCACACATCAAAATGTGTTACTTCCAACAAGTTGCTATCTTGTTCCATCTAACTGAAAAACGAGGCTTTTCAGTCATCTTGCCCATGTGGTGTGATTTGCATATCTCAAGTGATTTAAAATCAAGTGAGTCCAAACGGTCCATCTGCATGGAGTTTCTTCATGCGTATACACCAATAGACATGGTTCGCATGTCTCAAACTTTTCAAAAACGAGTGAGTCCAAAGATCCATCAACATGGAGCTTCTTCATGCGTTTTACACCAATATGACTTACACGGCGATTGCCACAAGTAAGTGGTACTATCATTACAATCTTATATCTTTTGGCATGAAAATGTGTATCACTACGATCGAGATTTCAATAAACCATTCATTTTAGGTGCAAGACCATTGAAGGTATTATTCAAATAAACAGAGTAACCATTATTCTCCTTAAATGAATAACCGTCTTTGCGATAGACATAATCCAATCATGTCTATGCTCAACGCAAACACCAAATATCGATGGTAGAGGGAGCGTGTGATGCTTGATCACATCAACCTTGGAAACACTTCCAACACATATCGTTAGCTCACCTTTAGCTAGTCTCCGTTTATTCCGTAGCTTTTATTTCAAGTTACTAACACTTAGCAACCGAACCGGTATCTAATACCCTGGTGCTACTAGGAGTACTAGCAAAGTACACATTAACGTAATGTATATCCAATATACTTCTATTGACCTTGCCTGCCTTCTTATGTACCAAGTATCTAGGGTGGTTCTGCTTCAGTATCCGTTCCTCTCATCACAGAAGCACTTAGTCTCGGGTTTGGGTTCAACCTTGGGTTTCTTCACTGGAGAAGCAACTAATTTGCCGTTTCAGGAAGTACCCCTTCTTGCCCTTGCCCTTCTTGAAACTAGTGGTTTCATTAACCATCAACAATTGATGCTCCTTCTTGATTTCTACATTCATGTGTCAAACATCGCGAATACCTCAAGGATCATCATATCTATCCTTGATATGTTATAGTTCATCACGAAGCTCTAGCAGCTTGGTGGCAATGTCTTTGGGGAAACATCACTATCTCGTCTGGAAGATCAACTCCCACTTGATTCAAGTGATTGTTGTACCCAGACAATCTGAGTACAAGCTCAACGATTGAGATCTTCTCCCTTAGTTTGTTGGCTAGAAAACTCGTCGGAGGTCTCATACCTCTTGACGTGGGCACGAGCCTGAAATCCCAATTTCAGCCCTCGAAACATCTCATATGTTCCGCGATATTTCAAAAATGTCTTCGGTGCCTCAATTCTAAACCATTTAACATTACCGAACTATCATGTAGTCATCAAAACGTGTATGTCAGATGTTCGCAACATCCACAGACGACGTTCGAAGTTTCAAAGACACCGAAGCGGTGCATTAAGGACATAAGCCTTGTACTGTCCGCATAATTGCTACTGTCAACTTTCAACTATATTTTCTCTAGGAACATATCTAAAAACAGTAGAACTAAAGCGCGAGCTATGCTATAATTTGCAAAGACCTTTTGACTATGTTCAGGATAATTAAGTTCATCTAATGAACTCCCACTCAGATAGACATCCCTCTGGTCATCTAAGTGATTACATGATCCGAGTCAACTAGGCCGTGTCCAATCATCACGTGAGACGGACTAGTCATCATCGGTGAACATCTTCATGTTGATTGTATCCTCCATACGACTCATGCTCGACCTTTCGGTCTCTTGTGTTCCGAGGCCATGTCTGTACATGCTAGGCTCGTCAAGTTAACCTAAGTGTTTCGCGTGTGTAAATCTGGCTTACACCCGTTATATGTGAACGTAAGAATCTATCACACCCGATCATCACGTGGTGCTTCGAAATGACGAACTTTCGCAACGATGCACAGTTAGGGGGAACACTTTCTTGAAGTTTTAATGAGGGATCATCTTATTTACTACCGTCGTTCTAAGCAAATAAGATGCATAAACATGATAAACATCACATGCAATCAAATAGTGACATGATATGGCCAATATCATTTTGCTCCTTTTGATCTCCATCTTGAGGGCTCCATGATCATCATCGTCACCGAGATGACACCATGATCTCCATCATCGTGTCTCCATGTAGTTGTCTCGCCAACTTATTACTTCTACTACTATGGCTACCGGTTAGCAATAAAGTAAAGTAATTACATGGCGTTTGTTCAATGACACGCAGGTCATACAATAAATTAAGACAACTCCTATGGCTCCTGCCGGTTGTCATACTCATCGACATGCAAGTCGTGATTCCTATTACAAGAACATGATCAATCTCATACATCACATATCATTCATCACATTCTTCTTGGCCATATCACATCACATAGCATACCACCGCAAAACAAGTTAGACGTCCTCTAATTGTTGTTTGCATGTTTTACGTGGCTGCTATGAGTTTCTAGCAAGAACGTTTCTTACCTCGCAAAACCACAACGTGATATGCCAATTGCTATTTACCCTTCATAAGGATCCTTTTCATCGAATCCGTTCCGACTAAAGTGGGAGAGACGGCACCCGCTAGCCACCTTATGCACCAAGTGCATGTCGATTGGTGGAACACATCTCACGTAAGAGTACGTGTAAGGTCGGTCCGGGCCACTTCATCCCACAATACCGTCGAAACAAGATTGGACTAGTAACGGTAAGCATATTGAACAAAATCAACGCCCACAACTACTTTGTGTTCTACTCGTGCAAAGAATCTACGCAATAGACCTAGCTCATGATGCCTTTGTTGGAGAACGTGGCAGAAATTCAAAATTTTCCCTCGTGTCACCAAGATCTATCTATGAAGAAACCAGCAACGAGGGAAGGAGAGTGCATCTACATACCCTTGTAGATCACTAAGCGGAAGCGTTCAAGAGAACGGGGTTGAAGGAGTCGTACTCGTCGTGATCCAAATCACCGGAGATCCTAGTGCGAGCAGACGGCACCTCCGCGTTCAACACACGTACAGCCCGGTGGCGTCTCCTACGCCTTGATCCAGCAAGGAGAGGGAGAGGTTGAGGAAGACTCCGTCCAGCAGCAGCACAACGGCGTGGTGGTGGTGGAGGCCAGCAGTACTCGGCGGGGCTTCGCTAAGCACTACGAGAGACGAGGAGGGAGAGAGGTAGGGCTGCGCCAAGAGGAGATGTTCTTGTGTGTTAGGCAGCCCCAAAACCTCCACTATATATAGGGAAAGGGAGGGAGGCGCCCTAGGGTTTCCCCTAGGCGGCGGCGGCAGGCAGATGGGATCTCCCCTTGGGTGCCTTGGCCCCCAAGCCAGGAGGTGGGAACCCTAGATGGGGCGCCCCAAACCCCCTGGTCACGTGGGAATAGGTGAGGGGGGCGCACAGCCCCTTAGTGGGCTGGTTTGCCCCCTTCCCTTGGCCCATGAAGCCCCCCAACACTTGCCGGGGCTCCCGAAACACCTTTCGGTCATGCTGGTCATCACCCGGTACCTCCGGAACACTTCCGGACTCCAAAACCCTTCGTCCAATAGATCAATCTTTACCTCCGGATCATTCCGGAACTCCTCGTGACGTCCGGGATCTCATCCAGGACTCCGAACAACATTCGGTAACAACGTATATCTATTCCCTATAACCCTAGCGTCACCGAACCTTAAGTGTGTAGACCCTACGGGTTCGGGAACCATGCAGACATGACCGAGACGTTCTCTGGTCAATAACCAACAGCGGGATCTGGATACCCATGTTGGCTCCCACATTTTCCCCAATGATCTCATCTGATGAACCACGATGTCGAGGATTCAATCAATCCCGTATTCAATTCCCTTTGTCTAGAGGTATTGTACAAGCCCGAGATACGATCGTCGGTATCCCGATACCTTGTTCAATCTCGTTACTGGCAAGTCTCTTTACTCGTTCCGTAACATATCATCCCGTGATCAACCCCTTGGTCACATTGTGCACATTATGATGATGTCCTATCGAGTGGGCCTAGAGATACCTCTCCGTTAACCGGAGTGACAAATCCGATCTCGATTCGTACCAACCTTGATCACTTTCGGAGATACCAGAGTGCACCTTTATAGCCACCCAGTTATGTTGTGACGTTTGGTACACCCAAAGCATTCCTACGGTATCCGGGAGTTGCACAATCTCATGGTCTAAGGAAAAGATACTTGACAATAGAAAAGCTTTAGCATACGAACTACGCGATCTTTGTGCTAGGCTTAGGATTGGATCTTGTCCATCACATCATTCTGCTAATGATGTGATCCCGTTATCAACGACATCCAATGTCCATGGTCAGGAAACTGTAACCATCTATTGATCGTGAGCTAGTCAACTAGAGGCTTACTAGGGACATGGTGTTGTCTATGTATCCACACATGTATCTGAGTTTCCTATCAATACAATTATAGCATGGATAATAAACGATTATCATGAACAAGGAAATATAATAATAACTAATTTATTATTGCCTCTAGGGCATATTTCCTACAACATTTTATGTAATTCTTCTTCTAGCACTTTGGCACAATTTTCCTTTCCATCATTCTCACGAAAGATATTAAAAAGGTGAAGCGTATGAGACAAACTCAATTCCATTTTTTTGTAGTTTTCTTCTATAAACTAGACTAGTGCTAAAACAAGAAACAAAAAGATTCGATTATAGATCTAAAGATATACCTTCACTTACCTAGCCTCCCGGCAGCGGCGCCGAGAAAAGAGCTTGATGTCTACTACACAACCTTCTTCTTGTAGACGTTGTTGGGCCTCCAAGTGCTTGAGGTTTGTAGGACAGTAGCAAACTTCCCTCAAGTGGATGACCTAAGGTTTATCAATCCGTGGGAGGCGTGGGATGAAGATGGTCTCTCTCAAGCAACCTGCAACAAAATAACAAAGAGTCTCTTGTGTCCCCAACACACCCAATACAATGGTAAATTGTATAGGTGCACTAGTTCGCGAAGAGATGGTGATACAAGTGCAATATGGATGGTAGATATAGGTTTTTGTAATCTGAAAATATAAAACAGCAAGGTAACTAATGGTAAAAGTGAGCGTAAACAGTATTGCAATGATAGGAAACAAGGCCTAGGGTTCATACTTTCACTAGTGCAAGTTCTCTCAACAATAATAACATAGATAGATCATATAACAATCCCTCAACATGCAACAAAGAGTCACTCCAAAGCCACTAATAGCGGAGAACAAACGTAGAGATTATGGTAGGGTACGAAACCACCTCAAAGTTATTCTTTCCAATCAATCCATTGGGCTATTCCTATAAGTGTCACAAACAGCCCTAGAGTTCGTACTAGAATAACACCTTAAGACACAAATCAACCAAAACCCTAATGTCACCTAGATACTCCATTGTCACCTCAAGTATCCATGGGCATGATTATACGATATGCATCACACAATCTCATATTTATCCAACCAACATAAAAGTACTTCAAAGAGTGCCCCAAAGGTTCTACCGGTGAATCAAGAACGTGTGCCAACCCCTGTGCATAGGTTCATGGGCGGAACCCGCAAGTTGGTCACCAAAACGTACATCAAGTGGCACATGATATACCATTGTCACCACGGATAAGCACGACAAGACATACATCAAGTATTCTCATAAAAGACTCAATCCGATAAGATAACTTCAAAGGGGAAACTCAATTCATCACAAGAGAGTAGAGGGGGAGAAACATCATAAGATCCAACTACAATAGCAAAGCTCGGGATACATCAAGATCGTGCCACAGAGGGAACATGAGAGAGAACACGAGAGAGAGAGAGAGAGAGAGAGAGAGAGAGAGAGAGAGAGAGAGATCAAACACATAGCTCTTGGTACATACCCTCAGCCCCAGGGTGAACTACTCCCTCCGCGTCATGGATAGCGCCGGATGATGAAGATGGCCACGGTGATGGGTTCCCCCCTCGGCGAGGTGCCGAACGGGCTCCCGAGAGGTTTTGGTGGCTCTGAGAGGCTTGCGGCGGCGGAACTCCCGATCTATCTTCTGCTCGGAAGTTTCAGGTGCGTAGGTATATATGGGTGAAAGGAGTACGCCGGTGGACCGAAGGGGGGGGCACGAGGCGGGGCGCGCCGTGGGTGGGCGCGCCCCCACCTCGTGAGCACCTCCCTTCTTTCTGACGTGCACTCCAAGTCCATCGGGTGGCTTTCCTTCCAAAAATAACTTTTCCAGTTGATTTAGATTTCTGTTTTGACTCCGTCGATATTCCTTTTCTTGAAACACTTGAAATAGGCATAAAAGCAAGAAATCTGGGCTGGGCCTCCGGTTAATAGGTTAGTCCCAAAAGTAATATAAAAGTGGAAAATAAAGCCCAATATTGCCTAAAACAGTAGATCATATAGCATGGAGCAATCAAAAATTATAGATACGTTGGAGAGTATCACGTCTTCGCTTCAAACTCCGAGGGGAGGGAATCGTCTCGTGCCAAAGGATGAATCTCTGAAAAGCTCAGTGCACACGATTAGTCCACAAAAGCATTGTCATCAATCACCAAAACATCTTAGGGATAAAGATGCACTTACAATCTCCCCCTTTTGGTGGATTGATGACAATACGGGTGTCGGTGTCAAAACCGGCGGATCTCGGGTAGGGGGTCCCGAACTGTGCGTCTAGGCGGATGGTAACATGAGACAAGGGACACGATTTTTTTACCCAGGTTCGGGCCCTCTCGATGGAGGTAAAACCCTACTCCTGCTTGATTAATATTGATGATATGGGTAGTACAAGAGTGGATCTACCACGAGATCAGAGAGGCTAAAGCCTAGAAGCTAGCCTATGGTATGATTGTTGTTCGTCCTACGGACTAAAACCCTCCGGTTTATATAGACACCGGATAGGGTTAGGGTTACACAGAGTCGGTTACAATGGTAGGAGATCTACATATCCAGATCGCCAAGCTTGGCTTCCACGCCAAGGAAAGTCCCATCTGGACACGGGACAAAGTCTTCAATCTTGTATCTTCATAGTCCAGGAGTCCGGCCAACGGTGATAGTTCGGCTATCCGGACACCCCCTAATCCAGGACTCCCTCAACGGGATTTGCACGAAACGTAGAAAGATAAAGGTCATAAGCAAACCCCACATCTCTAAAATAGAGACGGGCTCCCCCTAGATGTGTGCCATCAAGATAAGTGCTTTGGACTGCACGGCACACATACTAGGATCAACACCCCCCTATATTTTAGAGATCAACAAACTACGCACGATCCATGAGAGCAGGGTATATAAATAACATAATAAGCATGCAACTCATATGATACCAAATGACTAGAGACATATATAATAATAAGATAGAGATAGGGTAGCATATGTCTCACACCATATGACTGGAACTTAGGTCTCACTGACACAAAACCAAACAAAGCAAATGGCGAGCAAACACACCGAAACCACAAAGACCACAAAGAGACACTCGCAACTCAACGACACAAATCCCTAGACTCTCTCCCCCTTTGGCATCGAGACACCAAAAGGGGCAAAGAGCGAACCTATGGCTCCAGGTGAGATCAAACTGAAGATCTCGAACATTATACGTCTGCACCACCATCCCAGTCGAAGCACTCGGCATCGAATCAGTCCATGGGCAAGGTCTTCTTGGACCCACTCCTCTTCCTCGGTGATTTGACCCTCAGGCCGCTGGTGACAACGCACCCAACCTCGCATAAGCTCCTTGTGGCCCTTGCCTTCTTCTCAGCCACATGAGTCATGTCTTGACCGTGAGACTCCATACGTAAAAACTTCTTCATCTTGAGCTTGAGCTTCTTTGCCCAGAGGGCTCGCCTCAGAAGGCTCAGAGTCAAGATCAATAACAGCATCCGCCTCGCCCTCGGTCTCCATGGCAGCCGCAGAAGGTGGAGCCCCAGTTTGAGGAACGGAGGTACTCCAATTATCCTTCTTCCTCAGACGCTTGATCTCATGAGAAACCAACTCTCCAGTTTCCAGCGACTCCTCGGGATAGGTGCGTCTCCAGGCTTTCTCAATGAGCAACATGATGAATGGAGCATAGATCGGGCACTTGCGCTCGTACCACGCAGAAAGAAGCTCGCACCACATCACATGAGAGATATCCAGGACTTCGCCGGTGTTTGCCTCCTTCGCATCTTTGGCGGAAGAGAAGCATGTCCATAAGATAGGAATGAACCTGATCCAGATTCCCGACACGAGGGAAGAGAGTCTCGCGGAACACACGGTGAAGGATATCCAGAAAGGCAGGCAGCTCATAAGTTGTCTTCTTAGTCTCAGGATTGACCTTCTTAATGCAGTAGGGCCACAAAGCTTGCTTGCGAGTGGAGGTAACATTATGGTGAGGACGGAACCCGACTGGAGACTCAAGCCCGTGATCTACCACCTCAAGCAACTCCATGAAAGCCTTCCACTTGACAACTAGCAGCTTCCCATTCGTCATCCAAGTCAGAGTCCTATTTTCATCAGTTCCTAGATGGACCATGGCAAAGAATTGAGCCACCAAGTTAGCATCAAAGTCCTTGTTGAACTGCATGATCCTGAGAATGTTCAACTAAGAGCACATCCGAAGGGCTTCACCAAAGTACTCAGGGTCCTGCTCCATAACATCCGTGTTGATGGAGTGAACATTGACAAAGAGGTTCTTCTTAGACTTGATCACTTGAAAGTAGGTGGCATACTGAAAGCGGTTCCGAGCAGACGATTGACAAAGGCGGGTCTTGGTCTTCAACATAAGGATTGCGGCGACGCCTTGTCCCTGCAATTCCTTGGAGGACATCTCAGTCACCTTCTTCCCACTAGGCTTCGGTGCATTAGCGTGCATCTTCTTGGGAGGGGGATTAGCACTTGAAGAAGCACCCATTGGCGGCGGTGGAGCATTGGAGGAACCACCAGCAGACTCAGAAGTGCGGTAGCGCTTTGACATGGAACGCTCGGGGTTGACATGGCGGGCTTGCTGCTCAGGATGTTCATCACCTGGAACCAAACACACGGACACACGAAGCAGCCAGAAAGAACGATCAAAACCAACAAACAAACCAAACAAAGATCAATATGTGGTAGGATATGATGGAATGGGCATCATGCGGTAGTTCCACGACCACCATGAAGTACCGCTTGAGCGGTAGTACCGCTCTAGTGCCGCTCGCGCGGTAGTACCGCTCGACTGGGCGGTAGTACCGCTCGAGACGAGGAACAACAGTTCCCTACTACCGTGGAAAGATCCGGCACTACCGGAGATGCCAAATTCAAAAATAAACCTACCACATATCAATCCAAGGAGTCTAGTTGCCTTCTCCAACCTACTCAAGCCTAGTTTTAGCCAAAAAACTAGAGATGCAACCACTATTGCCTCTAAACACTAGATCTGAAATCTAGACAAGAAGAGAAGAGGAACAAGGGCAATACCGGCATCCATGGCAAGAGGAGGAGGTGGGGATCGACTCCACCGAAGGAAATGGAGAGGGACGGCCCGGAGACGGAGGACTGCCGGAGCCCTCCCGCGGCGAGATGGCGCTGGAGAGAAGGAGAGGAACTGGGGAACGAAGAAAATGGGTATGGGGGGAGAAAACCACCCCTGCCCACGACTTAACCCCCCCCCCAGCGGTAGTACCACGGTAGCGGGCGGTAGTACCGCTTAACAACGTAAGCGGTCGTACCGCGCCACCAGCGGTAGTACCGCCCAGCACACATCAAAACTAGACTTTTAAACGCACAGCTAAAAAAGACAAAGAAAGACAAACCGAAAACCAAGAGACCACAAGGAACACTAGCACGAGGACAGAAGATGCACCCCTTCAAGAGAGGGGCGGTGGCCGAGGCCACCTATGTTTGAGTCAGAGGTATGGCACCGCGAAGATTTTAACCTTGGGCCCATGACCAAAACTCCTCTTTGAAACACAAGTACCATAAAAATGGCTAATGTGAAAGATTTTATCAATTTATGCATAATGGGGGAGGGGAAGTTCATTGACAGAACAACACTCCCCCTATGTCCATGCCTACATCTAAACTAGACATCAAATTGAGTGTGGTGGGTTGTGCAAAGGTTCAAACCACATTGCTCGAATCAATGATATTCAGCTCATGCCTTAACTCGCGAAATCTTGCTTCATCCAAAGGCTTCGTGAAGATATCTGCAAGGTTATCATGAGTGTTGACGTAGTTGAGCTCGATCTCTCCTTGCCTAATGTGATCTCGGATGAAATGATACCGAATCTCAATATGCTTCGTCTTGAAGTGTTGCACCGGGTTGAGAGAAATCTTGATGGAACTTTCATTGTCACACCAAAGAGGCACTTTGTCACAAATGACACTGTAATCCTTTAAAGTTTGCCTCATCCATAAGAGTTGTGCACAACAACTACCGGCCGCCACATACTCCGCTTCGGTGGACGAGAGAGACACACAACTTTGCTTTTTAGAAGACCAACTTACCAAAGAGCAACCAAGGAATTGGCACCCTCCTAAGTGGACTTCCTATCCACTTTGTCTCCGCCCAATCGAATCCGAATATCCTACAAGCTTGAAGTTTGCTCCTCTTGGGTACCACAAGCCAAAGTTTGGGGTATGAGCCAAATATCGAAGATTTGCTTGACCGCCACAAAGTGGCTTTCCTTAAGCGGCTTGAAATCGTGCACAAATTCCCACACTCAACATGATATCCGGTCTAGATGCACAAAGGTAAAGCAAGGATCCAATCATGGAGCGATATACCTTTTGATCCACCGCTTTACCATTGGGATCAATGTCAAGTTGGCACTTGGTAGGCATTGGAGTGGAAGCCAGCTTGACATCATTTAGCTTGAATCTCTTGAGCATGTCTTGGGTGTATTTAGCTTGGTTGATGAAGGTACCTTCTCTTCTTTGCTTGATATCAAAACCAAGGAAGAAATTCAACTCTCCCATCGAATACATCTTGAATTTGGAGGTCATGAGAGCGGCAAATTCCTCATTGAAAGCTTTGTTAGGGGAACCAAAGATAATATCATCAACATATAGTTGGCATACAAACAACTCCCCTTTGACCTTCTTAGTAAAAAGAGTGGGGTCGATTAGCCCAACTTCAAATCCATGGTCTTGTAACAACTCGGTAAGGTGGTCATACCACACACGTGGGGCTTGTTTAAGGCCATAGAGTGCCTTGTCGAGTTGATACACATGATCGGGAAAGTAGGGATCCTCGAACCCGGGGGGTTGCTTGACGTATACCAACTCATTAATAGGACCATTAAGAAACGCACTTTTAACATCCATTTGTTGCAACTTAAAGTTGTGATGAAAAGCATAAGCAATCAACAAACGAATGGATTCAAGGCGAGCAACGGGAGCAAAGGTTTCACCGTAGTCGATACCCTCGACTTGGGAGTAGCCTTGTGCCACCAATCTTGCCTTGTTGCGAACGATGGTCCCATGAGCATCTTGCTTGTTCTTGAAAATCCACTTGGTTCCAATGACATTGTGGTTCCTCGTTGGCCTTGGCACCAATCTCCACACCTTGTTGTACTCGAAGTTATTGAGTTCTTCATGCATGGCATTGAGCCAATCCGGATCTTCGAGCGCCTCGTAGACCTTTTGGGGTTCCACACAAGAGACAAACGCATGATGTTCACAATAGTTTGCTAATTGTCTACGAGTGCTTACCTCCTTTATTAGGCTTCCAACCACATTCTCCATGAGATGACCTTTGGTGGTGAGCTTGGAAGCAATCTTCGCGACACGACGCTCCAATTCCTCCTCGGAAGTGAGACGAGGAGGGGTAACTTGATCATCTTGAGCGCCGTCTTGAGCTTGTTCTAGATCTTGAGCTTGCTCATGATCTTGGACTTACTCGAGGGGGAGAACTTGACCTTGGGCATCATTTGGTGGTTCACCACCATCTTGAGGTTGATCTTGCCCTTGATCTTGTTCACAAGGTTGAGGGCCTTCACTTTGTTCTTCGGAAGCGTGTGGGTCTTGGGTTGGTGATGGCTCCACTTGGGTGGAGCATTGTCCTTCTCCTTCGGCCACAAGGGGTTCCTCAATGGGTAGGATATGACCAACACCCATTCTTCTTATGGCTTGGGAGGAATTTCATCACCTACATCACAAGTACCACTTTGCTCCACTTGGGAGCCGTTATTCTCATCAAACTCCATGTTACAAGTCTCCTCAATAAGTCCCGTGGACTTATTGAGAACATGGTAAGCATGGGAGTTTGTAGCATAACCAAAAAATATGCCCTCATGAGCTCTAGCTTCAAATTTGTACAAACGAACACCTTTCTTGAGAATGAAACACTTACACCCGAACACCCGAAAGTACTTGAGGTTGGGCTTGTTACCGATGAGTATCTCATAAGGAGTCTTGTTCAAGCCTTTGCGAAGATAGAGACGATTTCATGCATGACACACGGTGTTGATGGCTTCGGCCCAAAAGTTGTATGGAGACTTGAACTCCGCCATCATGGTCCTGGCCGCATCCATCAACGTCCGGTTCTTCCTCTCCGCAACACCATTTTGTTGAGGGGTGTATGGAGCGGAATATTGATGCTTGATCCCCTCATCACTAAGAAACTCATCCAAGGTGTAGTTCTTGAACTCGGTGCCGTCGTCACTCCTTATTGTCAAGATCTTTGCATTGTGTTGACGTTGAGCTTCATTTGCAAAGTCAATGACGGTTTGTTGGGTCTCGCTCTTCCTCTTGGAGAAATATACCCAAGTATATCTTGAATAGTCATCCACAATCACCAAGCAATACTTTCTACCCCCAAGACTATCAAAGGATGGAGGCCCAAAGAGATCCATGTGAAGGAGCTCCAAAGGCCTCTTTGAGCAAATCGAAGTCGTGGGAGGGTGAGCTTTCTCATGTAGCTTTCCTTCGATACAAGCACTGCAAGCACGATCTTTGGCAAAACTAACGTTGGTTAGTCCACGGACATGGTCCCCCTTGAGAAGACTTTACAAAGATCTCATATTGACGTGGGCTAAAGGGCGATGCCAAAGCCATCCCACGTCAACTTTAGCCATTAGGCATGTTGCGGTCTTAGTGGGTCGCTCCGAAAAGTTAATCACATATAGACCGTTCTCGACATGCCCAACAAAGGCTACTTTAAGAGTCTTGCTCCACAAGAGGGCCACGGTATCAATATCAAAGAAAGTGGCAAATCCCATGATTGCAAGTTGACGAACGGAAAGTAAATTGTATGCAAGGGACTCAACAAGCATGACCTTCTCGATCGTGAGATCATGAGAAATGACAACCTTGCCAAGTCCCAATACCTTAGAAAATGAGGCATCACCCCACTCGACATTGGTGGGCATCGATGGAATCTTGTGAACGTCCACCACCAAGTCCTTGCTTCCGGTCATATGATTTGTAGCTCCACTATCGAGCAACCACGATCCCCCACCGGAAGCAAACACCTACAAGAGATAAATGCTTGGATTTAGGTACCCATTTTGTAATGGGTCCTTTGATGTTAGTGACAAGGGTCTTAGGAACCCAAATATACCATTCAATGTACTCATAAGGAGAACCAACAAATTTGGCATAGACATGCCCATCACTAGCACAGCACAACACATAAGAAGGGTTAAAGTCGCCGGCTTGGTTGGAAGGGGTGGCATTGCCCTTCTTGACATTAACACCCTTATCATTGTTCTTCTTCTCCTTGGGAGCACCCTCTCCTTCCTTCACAAACGTTTGCTTGAGAGGAGGAGGTCGTTTGGTCTTGTCATTCTTCTTCTTGTTCTTGGGCTTGGGTGCGAACCCAATCCCTTCCTTGGCCATAACTTCCTTTTTATTACTCAAAAGGTTGTTGAGGTTCTTCTCACCTTGTATGCATGTAACAAGGCCTTTCTCAAGTTGCTCCTTCAACTTAGCATTCTCCTCAACAAGATGCACATGCTCACAACACGGGTTAGTAGCATTTGCATTATCAATTAAAACCATATGAGGAAAGGTGGCTTTCTCCTTGGTTAGCTTTACTTGGAGTTGATCATGAGACTCTTTGAGGCTAGCATGAACGCCCTTCAAGACTTTGTGAGCCTTGTCGAGAATGTCAAACTCCTCTTTGAGTCTAGAAAGATCAACCCCAAGCTTTCCCTTCTCGGAGTTTAGCACACGAGAAACAACAAGAGCATGATCAAGATCTTTCTTTAATTTAGCATGATCATCTTTGTATGACTCCTCAAGAGCCAAACAAAGACCACACTCTTCCTCAAGAGCATTGGAAAGATCCGAAATCTCATCAGCATAGTCACGACTATGCCCCTCCATCTTAGAGATGGTATCTTCGTGAGCCTCGATCATGTCATTGGCTTCACCAAGTTGTTCCAAGAGAGCAACAAAGTGTTTCTTGGACTTGCCCTTGAGTTTACTCATAAAGGCCTCAAACTCATTCTCCACCACATTAGTTCCCTCATATTCATCAATGCTATCCGTCGAACAAGAATGATTGATGATGGTAGTTTTGATGTTGGGGGTTACCTTGTTGGTGGCCTTAGCCATGAGGCACTTGGAGGTGATGCTCTCATTGGGTGAGTCGAAGAGAGACACCTGAGGCGTCGTCGCAATGGCAACGGAGGCCATGGCAACCGACTCATCATCTTCATCATCATCATCATCCTCATTGTACTCTTCTTGTACCACCAAAGCCTTGTGAGGATTCTTCTTGGTGAAGTTGCTCTTGTTGGGGAAAGACTTGGCCTTGTCCTTACGGATGAGCTTGCCACCATTGTCTTCCCTCTTCTCATAAGGGCACTCCGCAACAAAGTGGCTCAGCCACAATTGAAACATGTCCTCACTCGTTGCTTGCCCTTTGCGCCACTTGAATTGTTCTTGTTGAAGTTGGGCCTTGAGTTCTTCTTTCTCCAAAATTGCCTTGAAGCAAGTGCCATGTGTTCATGATAGGCATACTTCTTATCTTCGAGATTGCTCTCCTCTTCTTCCTCCTCTTCCTCTTCTTCGACATGGACCTTGGCCCTCAAGGCAAGGTTGGGCCTTTTAGCTCTTTGAGAGCGAAGTACCGCATTTTCGGCGGTCTTGTCCAATATGCTCATAGCCACAAACTCATCTAACACATCACTTGAGGACAATGTGTGGAAGTCCGGCCTTTGACGGATGACGGAGGACATGGCTTTGTGGTAGGGCATCATTGCCTTGAGGAATTTGCGCTTGATCCAATTGTCATCCGTGTCCTTACTTCCATGATCCCGGAGAGAGACCGCGAGCTTGGTAACTCTCAGATAGAGCTCACGAGGTTCTTCATCTTCTTTCATTGCAAACTCATCAGCTTCATCTTGTACCACTTCATAATTGGAACGTTGAATGCTTGCGCTTCCCCGATAGAGGGAGACCACTTTGTGCCAAGCTTCTTTGGCCAATGAGTAGGGCCGGAGACGCGGGAGGTCTTCGGGAAGGATTGCTTCTTGGATGATGAAGAGAGCATTCTCATTGAATTGATCATCCACGGCTTCTCTAGGAGTGAAGTTGCTCCGGTCATGCGGATAAAAACCTTCTTCAATGATTCTCCAAAGGTTAGTGTTCACATGATTTAAATGACGCTTAAAACAATAGACCCAAGAATCAAAGTCCTCCTTTTTATCAATCTTGGGGGGAGGACCGACATGATTCAAATGATTAGAAGGAATCGGTCCACCATAAACGGGTGGAGGTTGCACATGGGCAAAGATGCCGGTGCCATTCTTATCACTAGACAAAGGAGCTTTCTCACTAGTAGCTTCCCCCTTGTCGGGGTTAGCATCCGTCACCGTGTTGGCGGGATCACCCACTTTCACGGGTGCGGTGGAAAGTTTAAGCCCTTCTAAGAATTCCTTAAACATGTCCTTGACCTCGGTCGTCATGGAGGTTTTCAATGTGTCCAACGCCACATTGAATTCCTCACGTGAGATCGAGTTACCCCCATCTCCCGTAGACGATATCGGATTCGCACCGGAGTGCTCTCCCACATCGTCTTTGACATCAACCATACTCTTCGGACGGTAAAGTCCTTAAAAAGAGACGAGGCTTTGATACCAATTGAAAGAATCGATATAGTTGACTAGAGGGGGGGGGGGGTGAATAGGCAACTAACAATTTTTAGCTTTTCTTTACCAAATTAAACTTTGCATCAAAGTAGGTTGTCTAGAAATGCAACTAGGTGAGCAACCTATATGATGCAACAACAACAAGCACACAAGCAAGCAAAAGGATATAACACAAATAAGCTTGCACAAGTAAATGCACGAGTGTTGGTGTCAAAACCGGCGGATCTCGGGTAGGGGGTCCCGAACTATGCGTCTAGGCGGATGGTAACAGGAGACAAGGGACACGATGTTTTTACCTAGGTTCGGGCCCTCTCGATGGAGGTAAAACTCTACTCCCCTTGATTAATATTGATGATATGGGTAGTACAAGAGTGGATCTACCACGAGATCAGAGAGGCTAAACCCTAGAAGCTAGCCTATGGTATGATTGTTGTTCGTCCTACGGACTAAAACCCTCCGGTTTATATAGACACCAGATAGGGTTAGGGTTACACGTAGTCGGTTACAATGGTAGGAGATCTACATATCCAGATCGCCAAGCTTGGCTTCCACGCCAAGGAAAGTCCCATCCTACACGGGACGAAGTCTTCAATCTTGTATCTTCATGGTCCGTGAGTCCGCCAGCGGTGATAGTTCGCTATCCGGACACCCCCTAATCCAGGACTCCCTCAGTAGCCCCTGAACCAGGCTTCAATGACGACGAGTCCGGCGTGCATATTGTCTTCGGCATTGCAAGGCGGGTTCCTCCTCCGAATACTTCATAGAAGATTTTGAACACAAGGATAGTGTCCGGCTCTACAAAACAAGTTCCACATACTACCGTAGAGAGAATAACTTTTGCACAGATCTGCTGACGTATCCCTCGGCGTGACATCACACCACGGCCAAGCCTTTATTCAAATTGTTTTTTACTGTTCCACCTCAGCGCGTTTAGCGAGGCGGTTTCCTTGGCACATCTTATCAGAGCGGAGATCGTGCCCCCTTATTCCGGGATCCTCATCAATACGGGCGTGGGTAACCCGTGCCGTGTTCGTTGGCACGCCTCCTCCATCGGCGCGAGTCCCGAACGGTCACGGAGAGGGCTCTTGGTATTCAACCTCTTTATAACGAGACCAAGGCCCGCTCCTTCCTTTCAATCTCAATCGAATCCGCCCCTCGCTTCGAGTTCCAACACCCAAAGCTCCAAATTTAGGCGCTCGGACCTTCAACGATGTCCGGCTCCGACCTGCACGGCCGGTGGATGTATTCCTCCGTCACGGAAGAAGATGTGCTAAAGCTGAGAGACGCCAGGTATCTCACCGACAAAATTTCGCATAGGCTGCCTGCCCAAGGGCAGGTTATTCCCACCCCCGAGCCTGGTGAGAGCGTGGTATTCGTGTCTCACTTCCTTCGGGGTTTAGGCTTCCCAATTGACCCCTTTGTGAGGGGCTCATGTTTTATTATGGGCTGGATTTCCATGACTTGGATCTGGAGTCCATCCTCCACATCTCGTCGTTCATTGTCGTATGTGAAGCCTTCCTCCGCATTACCCCTCACTTCGGATTGTGGCTCAAGACCTTCAAAATGGAGCCGAAGATGATCAAGGGGCATCAGGAAGAGTGCGGAGGGGCTGTTATAAGCAAGAATGCTGACGCTCCATGGCCCGAGGGCTCTTTTCAAGAGGAGCTCAATTTATGGCAACAGGAGTGGTTTTATATCACCGCTCCTGTGGGCACCAAATGGGCGGCGCCACCTGCCTTCCGCTCAGGTCCTCCCACTGCGGTGGCGTCATGGGTCAATAAAGGGCTCGATTGGGGACCGTCCAAGGGCGATACCTACATTGCGGGGCCGTGTTCGAGACCTCCGAGAGAGGGAGATCAATCTGAGTCGTAGTAGCGCAGTCATCTTGATTCGTTGCACCACCGCCACCTGCAAAGCGTCGCCCCTCACTTTGTGGGAGTTTAATCCGGAGGGACCACGAAGCTCTCCAACATTTTATGGGTGTAACGCCTGTGGAGATGTACCAACTGTTCTTCGGATCACAAGCAATGTGTCCGGACTTAACCGAGGACACAGTCTGAGCTGCAATCGCCTGGATATCAAGTAAGTAGTCCTGTGCCGGACATGCTATCCGCATATTTATCATACACTTGCCCTTAAAAGAGCTATCCTTTAAACATGAGTGGATAGCAAAAGCAAAACTGATCAGGTGTCCGGCCCCCCTCCCTGAGACCATGCCAGATCCTGTATTAACCAAGATGCTAGAGGCTGTGCCTTTTGAAGAAGGCGAAGGGGGAAACAAGGGAACTACCACCTCCGTGAAGGAGGCTATCAAGAAAGGGGGGATCGAGAATCCCTCCCTCCAAGGGGAGAAGAGGATCGCTTCTGAACATCCGGAGACCAAAGCCTCGAAGCGGGGGAAGAAATCTTCACCAGAGGGTCCTGCGGCGGGAGATGCCCCGGCTGCACTATTTCCCCAAGGAGATCAACCCTCCAGCGAGCCGTAAGTAAAATGGGGGGGGCATTTTTTTAAAAGAGAGACATCCCTGTTTTATTTCTGAAGGTAACCGAAAGTTTACCTTGTAGTTCGGATCTCAGCCCTTCACAGCAGAGCTCGTCTTCAGGGGATCTTGATCCGGAGATGATGGAGAGCGAACGCCTCCACCGTCGTGCCGTTATCAAGAGGAGGAGCGACCACGAGGTGTCGTCGTGGAGGGCTTCTCTGAATCCGGCGGGGCGAAGGCAGCCGCGCATGTCCCCTCAAAGCTCTCCGTGTCCGGCCTTCGAAAAGGCCACGGACGAAGTCCGGCACCAACGGTGTACGGTCGGAGGAGCTGAAGGATCTTCTCGAGCGGCGTCTATCTCGGAAGATCACCGTGACGTTAATGGGTACGGTGATTGAAAGGATTTCATCCGCCGAGAGCGGATTGCATGAAGCCGTCGCAAGTTTGTTGACGGGTTTTGAGGTACGCAAAATGATGTACCTTCCGGCGATTCTGCATATAAAATGCGCCTGTATAGATAGTAGCCCCGAGACTTGGTGCGGTGTCAAAAATGACGGCGCCGAGGATCATAACCCGAGGTATAATATGCGCTCTTCCTATGTAGGTGGCGAAGCGTCCGGTGGCTAGCCGGGCTGATGAATTTGCCGAACTGAAGCGGCAACTTGACGTGGCGGATGTGGACATCATGCTTGTTAATAAGTGGCTTGACGAGTCACAAGGTATGCAACTGCTCCGCAGACACTTCGTAAGGGAGCTTAACGCCCATGCCTTACAACATGTATGCTTAATGAAGATGGTGCCGCTGCTATGGAGAACCTTCGGGCGGAGCTCGCCCGAGCCAAGGAGCAAGCCAAAAAAAGTGATGCGGCGGCCTTGAAGGCGGCCGCAAAGCTAAAAGACGAACAGGCTGCTCACTGCCGAAGCAAGAAAGAGATGGCCGTGAAATTAAAGAATGTTGCTGACCGTTGCGAGCTTCTTGAAAAAGAAGATCGAGCGAAACAAGAGGACCTGAAAAAGGCCGCCACCGAGGCCAAGGATACTCGCTCTGCGATGAGAGCTATGAAGGAGGAGCTACGCCAGGCCGGAGATATTGCGGCTGGAAAGCCCTTTCTGATGCGGAGAAAATTCACGGATCCTAAG
Source organism: Aegilops bicornis (assembly GCA_021605145.1). Classification (NCBI taxonomy): domain Eukaryota; kingdom Viridiplantae; phylum Streptophyta; class Magnoliopsida; order Poales; family Poaceae; genus Aegilops; species Aegilops bicornis. The sequence continues at coordinate 585,950,288 of CM038674.1, read as the reverse complement.
TACGCTCAATTGGACCAGCTGTGGAGTGGGAAGGATGTATCTGGACTTGGCGGCGAGTGCCGCAGACGCGGCCGAACACTTCCGAGGTCAAAAGGATCACGGAATGGAAGAGCTTTTTTTTGGTCACAGTTCCATAGTCCGGAGCGTCCACTTTCGTTATCGTTTGGCCGAATGGGCTGAGCTGAATAGGTTATCCGGACTTGCCATGAAGGCTGTCGTGACTCATTTGTGGCCGAAAAGGCCCGAGCCGAAGAGTTATTTTGGCTTGTTGCAGCAGTTCCTTGGTGCGGTGCCGCATATTGATGCACTGAAGCGGTCAAGATGCATAGAGTGTCTTGCGGATGGCTCTTGCCCGTGTCAAGACATCTTGGCGAAGATGAAGGCCACCGACGTTGCATCCCAAGATTCGAATGAAGCAGTACCGCCGAGCACTATTTTGAGGAAGTCCTGCCGGGCGCTCGTTTAATAGAGACGCAGTGCTCGAAGGATATTATGCTTTAATGACATGTATGATTTGTGAAAACAATGTTTCAATATAATATAAGAGCTTTTTTATACTTGTGCGTTCAAGTATTAAAACACCTCTGTCGGCCGTTGATGTATATGTGTATGTAACCTGAAAGATGGCAGTCCTTGGCTTTCCCACGCACATAGTGCGGGGTGTTTGCGTAAAGGCGCATTTTCACACTTAATCCAACGTCTTGGTCCTGTAAAGGAGGTGATAGCATAGCAAACTAGGCAACCGGACTATAATGCTTTATCACTTTCACTTAGCCATAGTAGTTTGATGGTGGGGCTACTATATAGCCCCTAGGGGCACCGCGCTCTCCTGAATTCGGGCGCCAGATGTGCCTGACCGAGAAACGACCCTTCGTCAATGCGGGGAATTCTAAGCATTTCATTTGGGTCATCGAGTGGTTGACCAGTTTCGCTATATCATGACGGTCGATTTCGGCTTTCTCTCTTGAGGTGCTCACCGCCGAACCGGGCACAATCGCAGAGTTCTCCGGTGCCGCGTTAGCCGATAGAATGGAACGTAAGGCAGTAAAACACGTGAGCCGGCAAACCCAACATTTGACCAAAGACATGATTCGGAGCTGATGCATATAAGGCCTAACTTCGAGACGCCGAACACTCCCTAAGGTATTCGGTCTTTATGAAAACGGGCAGAATAATGCCCTAAGCCCCGTGTCCAGTGCGTGCAAAAATTCTGTGCGGCCGATGCCAAAACGCCAGCCTCCTCCTCGGTTATAGCAAGAAACCGGGGATGTGTATCAACAAGAGACAAGAAAAAGGTTTACGCAGGGTCTTAATCTGAAAATAATCCTTGCAATGGGTCCCTGCTGCACGTCTGCGCCTGTGTCTCCGTTGTGCCGTATCCTGGACGGGTGTAGCATGGTGTTCATCTGTAAAAGAGAAGAACTTAGTTGAAAAGAAAAAGGATCGTGCAAAAAAAAATGTACTTTATATTAAATAAACAGAGTACGGCTCGAAAGGTGAATACGATTGAGCTTTATTGTCTCTTGTTGTACATGCGTGCAACCCCTTGTACGGGGGTATGCCGCTAGTATGTGCCGGACTCGGCCATGTCCGGGGTTCGAATGACCTATTCAGGTGCTTTGATTAGCGGAGCCGGATTGGCGTGGGGCTGTCAAGGCAGTCTCACGTTCTTCCGTGCTCGAGTAACACTTAATATTCCCTTTTAATGAGATGATGCCGCGTGGACCGGGCATTTTAAGTGTAAGAGATGCATAATGCGGTATTGCATTAAAGCGGGCGAAAGCTTCACGCCCAAGATGGTGCTTGATAGCTACTTTCGAATGGGGCGATGTGGAAGGTTAACTTTTCGCTGCGGAAGTTGTCGGATGAGCCGAACACAACTTCTAGCAGTAGGGAGCCCGTACAATGGGCATATAGGCCTGACATTACCCCTTTGAAGGAGGTGTTGCTATGGCGAATTTTGGTTGGGTCTATCCCCATTTTGCGGATTGTGTCCTGATATAGCAGGTTTAGATCGCTACCTCCATCCATTAGGACTTGTGTAAATTGGAGTCCGTCGATTATAGGATCTAATATCAAGGCAGTCCATCCTGCGTTAGGATACTTCCGGAATAGTCCTGATGATCGAAGGTGATTGGGTTTGACAACCATCGTTCGGACTCTGCTGGGATAGACCGTGCGGCACGTGTTTCTATGGGCGCCGCTCTGTTTTGCCCTTTTGTCACTTGAAGTGAATTCACTGTTTTGACTTTTTGTGGGAAATTCTTTTGTTTTCCGGTGCTCTGCTGGTGGGGTTCGTCATCGTCCTCGCTTGGTGTGTCAAGCCCCTTGTGTTCGGCATTGAGTTTGCCGGACTGCTTGAAGACCCAACAATCTCTGTGGGTATGGTTTGCAGGCTTCCCGGGAGTATTGTGGATTTGGCATATTTTGTCCAAGATTTTTTTTAGGTTGGATAGTTCGTCGCTGTTGTCCTTGAGGGGCAGTTTTTTATGATTCTATCGGGAGCTTCTGAATCCGGTGTTGACTGCCGTGCTCTTCGGGCTGTTTGCCTTTGTCCGGCGCTGGTCCTTGCTGCGTAGTGGTTTTCCATTTCCATCCCTTACTTCAGATGTACTTGGGTCGCTGGTACTGCATCTTGCCAGCCAACTATCCTCTCCCGCGCAAAAGCGGGTCATGAGGCTTGTTAATGCAGCCATGGTTCTTGGCTTCTCTGGCGAGGTGTCTGGCAAGCCATTAAGTCTCGGACGTTGTGTTTGAAAGCTGCTAAGGCTTCGGCGTCCGGACAGTCGACTATTTGGTTCTTTTTGGTAAGGAACCTGTTCCAGAATCTACGGGCTGACTCTCCGGGTTGTTGAGTTATGTGACTTAAATCGTCTTCATCCAGAGGACGGACATAAGTCCCTTGAAAATTTGTCCGAAAAGCATCCTCGAGCTCTTCCCAACTTCCAATGGTATTTTCAGGGAGGCTTTTGAGCCAATGCCGGGCTGGCCCTTTGAGCTTGAGGGGTAAGTATTTTATGGCGTGGAGATCATCTCCTCTAGCCATGTGTATGTGGAGGATGTAATCCTCAATCCAGACTCCAGGTCTGTTGTTCCGTCGTATGCCTCTATGTTTACGGGTTTGAATCCCGCTGGGAATTCGTGATCCAGCACCTCATCGGTGAAACACAGGGGGTGTGCGGCACCTATATTTGGGTGTGCCGTGATGTTCGGATATTTGGCGTGTTGCATTGTTTGGAAGAGCTTGCTTTCTCGGCCCATAGATGGACCTAACTGGGCCATCTTTCTGATGCGAATCCTTATGCGGATCGCGTGCAGGCTTGTGTGCGGCGCCGCTTGCCGCTCCATGTTTGCCATGTGGTCGTCTATCCGACCGGGCGGCCTCTTTGTTCTTTGATTGCGGGGGCTCTAAGGCCTCCTCATCGAACTCGGGCAGTAATTTGCGCTTCGGGTAGCTCTTTGTTTGGCGTATCCTTTGTATTTCTCTGCGGTGTTGAGTACTTTGCTCCATTTGATTCTGAGTGCATCTTCCGCTGTTTTGAGCTTCCGCTTCTGCTTTTTCAAGCTACGTGCAGTGGCGATGAGCCTTTTGTGGAGGTTCTTCTGCTCCAACAATTTGTCCGGCGTGAGATCGTCCGAATTGTTATCTTCGCCGGGGACGGGTTATTTATCCAAGTTGTCCTGTTCGGACGGTTGCTCGATAGCATGTTAAATGCCGTCCACGGTTATACTGCTCTATGGCTGGGTCTGTGTGGCTGCCGTCTTTGTCGAGGCGGGACTTGGTGCGGCATTTACATTGCCGTTTTGACTGCTTTTCGAGGGATTTATCCTTCATAGTGTCCCATTGTTCCTCGTCGTCACTTCCTTTAGGTGTATCCACCATGTATACATCGTGGGATGAGGTGGCCTTCCAGTGCCCTGTAGGCGCTGGTTCTTGGTCGTCTCCAGCATCGTCGTCCATACCATCGATGTCTTCGGAGTCAAAGTCGAGCATGTCGGTTAAATCATCGACAGTGGCTACAAAGTGGGTGGTGGGTGGGCGTTGAATTTCTTCGTCGTTCGCATCCCAACCTTCTTGACCGTAGTCCGGCCAGGGCTCTCCGGACAAAGAGAGAGACTTTAGTGAATTCAGGATGTCGCCAAAGGGCGAGTGCTGAAAGATGTCCGTGGCAGTGAACTCCATAACCGGCGCCCAATCGGATTCGATTGGCGGTATGAGGGTTCGGAGTCCGAAGAGGAGTCCGGCACCTTGGAGTCACGGTCTTCATAAGCAACGAGGGATGGAGTTCGCTCAATCGCCCGTAGAGATCGTAGCCCCAGGCGGTGTCCAACCACTCATCCTCGATCGGCGGAGTCGGCTCCGAGCTAAGGGTCGAGCGGACGCTGGTGCGGCCTCCAGACACTGTTCGGCAGAGCTAGATCGTGCCCATTGAGACAAGGTCTGGCGCTTGGCGTGGCTCGAATCCGTCGAAGATCAAGTCTCCATGGATCTCGACCGTGTAGTTCAAACTCCCAAATCTGACACGATGGTCGGGGTGTAGCTTCGATCTGCTCCGGATGGCCAAGTGAATTGGCCCGCAGCAAAACCGCCCGAATCTGAAGATCTGTCCGGGAGAAAAGTCTCACCACGGACTGCGTCGTTGTTGATGATCGAAGGAGCCATCGGGCCTAAGGATGACGACCACAGAGGAACTCTCAATGAAAGCACCAATGTCGGTGTCAAAACCGGCGGATCTCGGGTAGGGGGTCCCGAGCGTGCGTCTAAGGCGGATGGTAACAGGAGACAAGGGACACGATGTTTTTACCCAGGTTCGGGCCCTCTCGATGGAGGTAAAACCCTACTCACTGCTTGATTAATATTGATGATATGGGTAGTACAAGAGTGGATCTACCACGAGATCAAAGAGGCTAAACCCTAGAAGCTAGCCTATGGTATGATTGTTGTTCATCCTCTGGACTAAAACCCTCCGGTTTATATAGACACCGGATAGGGTTAGGGTTACACAGAGTCGGTTACAATGGTAGGAGATCTACATATCCGTATCGCCAAGCTTGCCTTCCACGCCAAGGAAAGTCCCATCCGGACACGGGACGAAGTCTTCAATCTTGTATCTTCATGGTCCAGGAGTCCATCCAATGGTGATAGTTCGGATATCCGGACACCCCCTAATCCAGGACTCCCTCAAGTAGATAACCAGGAGTGGAGCCGGTGGAGACGAGGATGTGTTACCGAAGTTCCTTCCTTTTGAGGGGAAGTACGTCTCCGTTAGAGCGGTGTGGAGGCACAATGCTCCCCAAGAAGCCACTAGGGCCACCGTATTCTCCTCACGCCCTCGCACAATGCAAGATGCCGTGAATCCACTATTGGTGCCCTTGAAGGCGGCGACCGAACCTTTACAAACAAGGTTGGGGCAATCTCCACAACTTAATTGGAGGCTCCCAACAACACCACGAAGCTTCACCATAATGGACTATGGCTTCACGGTGACCTCAACCGTCTAGGGTGCTCAAACACCCAAGAGTAACAAGATCCGCTAGGGATTAGTGGGGGGAATCAAATTTCTCTTGGTGGAAGTGTAGATCGGGGCCTTCTCAACCAATCCCGCTCAAATCAACAAGTTTGATTGGCTAGGGAGAGAGATCGGGTGAAAATGGAGCTTGGAGCAACAATGGAGCTTTTGGGGGAAGAGGTAGGTCAACTTTGGAGAAGAAGACCCACTTATATAGTGGGGGGAACAATCCAACCGTCGCCCCTTACCAGCCCAGAGAGGCGGTACTACCGCTAGGCGGTACTACCGCTTAACAACCTAAGCGGTACTCTTGCTCCTACTGCGGTACTACCGCCGAGAGTGGTACTACCGCCTCTCTGCCATGGTACTTTGTAAAGTCCGACACAGCAGGCCCTCGAATCGAGGCGACACTAGCATCAAACGCCCGGTACTACGGTTTGGGGCTACAAGCGGTACTACGCTGTGGGTAATCTTGCCGCTTATAGCACCCAAGCGGTACTACCGCTCCGACCCGCGGTACTACCGCTCAGACCAGAGAAGGCACATTGAGGACAAGAACGAGCTCTCCATTGAAGTGTAAAGGCTTGGAGGGTGTGCAAGGGATGTGTACGTGATGATTCCACCCTAGCCTTTCCAAAGCGGACCCCCTCTTGATAGTACGGTGATCTCTACGAAACTAGTCCACCAAATTGAATCGAAAAGACTACACCGTCTTCGCTTCAAACTCCGAGGGGAGGGAATCATCTCGTGCCAAAGGATGAATCTCTGAAAAGCCCAGTGCACACGATTAGTCCACAAAAGCATTGTCATCAATCACCAAAACATCTTAGGGCTATAGATGCCCTTATAGTTACTAATAAAAGAAAGATACCGGAAGCTGAAATTTCCACCATGCTTGCTAATTATACTTTTAAGGGTGGAATACCTAAGAAACTTGGAGATCCAGGAGTACCAACTATACCATGCTCCATTAAAAGAAATTATGTTAAAACTGCTTTATGTGATCTTGGAGCGGTGTTAGTGTTATGCCTCTCTCTTTATATCGTAGAATTGATTTGAATAAGTTGACACCTACTGAAATATCTTTTCAAATGGCTGATAAATCAACTGCTAGAACTGTCGGTATTTGTGAGGATGTTCCTGTTGTGGTTGCAAATGTTACTATTTTAACGGACTTTGTTATTCTTGATATTCCCGAGGACGATAGTATGTCTATTATTCTTGGAAGACCCTTTTTGAATACTGCAGGGGCTGTTATTGATTGCAACAAAGGCAATGTCACTTTTCAAGTTAATGGTAATGAGCATATAGTACACTTTCCGAGGAAACAACCTCAAATCCACAGTATCAATTATATTGGAAAAATTCCATCAATTATTTTTGGAGGTTTTGAATTTCCTCTTCCTACTGTCAAGAAGAAATATGATATTCTTATTATTGGGGATGTGCATATCCCCGTTGAGGTAATATAGTGTTATTCGAAATTTCTCTGGTTCCATGTTATTCGGAATGAGTAAGACCTGATCAACCTTGTTAGTGGATTCCTATTGATGAGCATGAGATGGATGAAATTAGAAAGCACAACCTTATGTACCCTCTCTCTACTTTATGTTATTTAGTTGAAATAAAGTAAAAATAGTATTTTTCTGTCCATTTTCTGAATTATCCGTGCAATATAAAAATACCCCGAAAATAAAAGTTCTCCAAATGCCCTGCCAATTTAATATGTTTTTTCTGGAATATTTGAGAATATCTGGCACTGAGAACACAACAGGGGGAGCAAACACCTGGCCACGAGGGTCCAGGGCGCGCCCACTGCCTCGTGGGCCCATGGTGGCTCCCCTCCGCTTATTCCTGCACCCACACACTTCTTCTTCCTCCTAAAAAAATCACCATCCAGCTCAAGCACGAGTTCTAGCTCATTTTGCTGCGATTTTCGATCTCCTTGCTCAAAGCACTTCTCACAAAACTGTTTGGGGGGATTGTTCCTTGCTATGTGACTCCTCCATTGGTCCAATTAGTTTTTGTTCTAGTGCTTTATTCATTGCAAATTTGTGCTGCCTAGGTGACCATGTTCTTGAGCTTGCATGTCAAATTTATATGGTTCTAAGTAGTTCCAATGCATGATATAGGCTTCAGGCACTTGTAGGAGTAGTTGCTATCAATTTTGTTGAGCTTGGTTCACTTTTATTTGAAGCTACTAAAAATTTCAGAATTTTTCAGAAAATAATGAAGAGATTTTTGAGGGGCTCATCGAGCCGAAGCTCGAAGGAAAAGCAAGGTGAAGAAGCAGAGAGGCCCAAATATAATTTGCCTCACACCGCGGAGGTTCGGCCGTGTGAATGGCCTTCCAATGATTTCTTGAGAGCAGCCGGAATTTATGATGATTTTTATGAATTGGCTGAGAATGCAGGCCTCACAGACTTCCTCCGCGACCAACGGGAACAGTATCTCTTACTCACCAATGCTTTTGTGCAAAACTTCTACTATTATCCTAAGGAATCACCTCCTTCAGTAGAGTTTCATTTATATGATGTGGTTAAGAAGATATCACTAGATGAATTTTGCAAGGCTTGCAAAATACCTTTCGAGGGTAGTTTAGAGGAACCACATCGTAAAGATGTGGATGGGTTTATTGACACTATTACTGTAGGGGAAACTAGGAAGGTTTCCGATGCAAGAATCACTAGCATACATTTTCCTGTTTTACACTACTTTGCAACATTTGCTAGTCGTTGCTTAATTGGTCGCGGAAACTGTGGAAACCTTAGTGTTCCTGATATTATGATTTTGTTCCATGGTTTATTTTGTGATAACTCTGTTAGTATGGGTGGTATTATTGCTAAACGATTAAGTCTAAACCGTACAAAGGGCCCCATCTTTGGAGGTATTTACGCTTCACGCCTTGCTGCACACTATAACATACCTATTAGGCACTATGAAAAAGAAGAAAAATTGTTGCCCACTGTTTATTTTGATTATAAGAGTATGGTAGCGCATGATTTTACTATTAAGAATAGGGAAGGGGCGCTTAAATACAAAATGTTCTTTGATAAACATCACCCTGAGACTATTACCTTGCCTGCTCCTTCCTTGTTTGATTTATCCGCAGGTCCATATCTCGTTCCGCTGGTGGCCATTCACGCCTACCGGAACCCTACATCAGCCACAGAGCCGGAGTCGGAACCACAATTTGATCCTCCACGACAATCTAATTACCAGTGGGATCAGGAAATGATTGCCAACCAGTGGCAATCAGAGTCTTCTTCATCTCAGTACGACCCCAACTACAACTTTGGATATCCGCCATGCCATCCGTGGCAATAAACCAACTTAGGCCAAAAGCCTAAGCTTGTGGGAGTACGTATTTCTCACCGACATTACATTCATGTTCACACACTCATTGCTAGTTGTCGGTGCTCATACTCTTTCATTGTACTATCCATGCTAGTTTATTTTCTTTTTCTTGCTTTCTTCTTGTGTGTTTGTTAAATCTTAAGAAAAAACCAAAAAATTTAGTAATAGCTTGTGTGTTTGTTAAATCTTAATTAGCTAGGAGTTTATAATGGTTTACCTTGCATGCCAACATGCTATTAAAATGGTTGTGATGTGGTATGATGGGGTGGTATCCTCCTTTGAATGATTTAAGTGACTTGACTTGGCACATGTTCACACATGTAGTTGAAACAAAATCAACACATCCTTCATGATATTTATGTTCATGGTGGATTATATCCTAGTCATGCTTGCACTCAATGTTTATTAATTTTAATTCATCTTCATGACTGTTGTCGCTCTCTAGTTGGCCGCTTCCCAGTCTTTTTCTAGCCTTCACTTGTACTAAGCGGGAATACTGCTTGTGCATCCAATTCCTTAAACCCCAAAGTTATGCCATATGAGTCCACTATACCTTCCTATATGTGGTATCTACCTGCCGTTCCAAGTAAATTTGTATGTGCCAAACTCTAAACCTTCAAATGAAATTCTGTTTTGTATGCTCGAATAGCTCATGTATCAACTAGGGCTGTCCGTATCTTCCATGTTAGGTGGGTTATTCTCAAGAGGAATGGACTCCGCTCCTCACTCACGAGAAAATGGCTAGTCACCGGGATGCCCAGTCCCATGCTTTATGCAAATCAAATCAAAATAATTGCAAACAAAACTCCCCTGGGACTGTTCTTAGTTGGAGGCACCCGTTGTTTCGAGCAAGCCATGGATTGATGCTTGTTGGTGGAGGGGGAGTATAAACTTTACCATTCTGTTTGGGAACCGCCTATAATGTGTGTAGCATGGAAGATATCGCCATCTCTTGGTTGTCATGTTGACAATGAAAGTATGCCGCTCAAAATATTATTTATCTCTATTTCAAAACTGAGCTCTGGCACCTCTACAAATCCCTGCTTCCCTCTGCGAAGGGTCTATCTATTTACTTTCATGATGAGTCATCACCCTCTTATTAAAAGCACCAGCTAGAGAGCACCGCTGTCATTTGCATTCATCACTATTAATTTATATTGGGTATGACTACGACTGGATCTCTTTTACCATGAATTACAATATCTAGTCAGTCCTTGATCTTTAAAGGTGCTCTGCATTTATGTTTTGCGGTCTTAGAAAGGGCTAGCGAGATACCATCTTGTTATATCATATCATGATTGTTTTGAGAAAGTGTTGTCATCCGAGATTTATTATTATTGCTCGCTAGTTGATTCTGCCATTGATATGAGTAAACATGAGACCTAAGAGTTATTGTGAATGTGGTTAGTCATAATCTTTGCTGAAAACTTGAATGCTGGCTTTACATATTTACAATAACAGAGCAAACAGAGTTTGTAAAAGTTTTTCTTTCTCACTTTCAGTTTATCAACTGAATTGCTTGAGGACAAGCAAAGGTTTAAGCTTGGGGGAGTTGATACGTCTCCGTCGTATCTACTTTTTCAAACACTTTTGCCCTTGTTTTGGACTCTAACTTGCATGATTTGAATGGAACTAACCCGGACTGACGTTGTTTTCAGCAGACTTTCCATGGTGTTATTTATGTGAAGAAACAAAAGTTCTCAGAATGATCTGAAACTCCACGGAACATATTTTTGGAAAATATTAAAAATACTGGAAGAAGAATCCACGTCAGGGGGCCTCCACCTGTCCACGAGGGTGGAGGGCGCGCCCCCTGTTGCTCCACCGACCTCAACTCCAACTCCATATATTCGTGTTCGGGGAGAAAAAAATAGGAGAGAAGAATTCATCGCGTTTTATGATACGGAGCCGCCGCCAAACCCTAAAACCTCTCGGGAGGGTGATCTGGAGTCCGTTCGGGGCTCCGGAGAGGGGAATCCGTCGCTATCGTCATCATTAACCTTCCTGTTGGTGTCAAAACCGGCGGATCTCGGGTAGGGGGTCCCGAACTGTGCGTCTAGGCGGATGGTAACAGGAGACAAGGGACACGATGTTTTTACCCAGGTTCGGGCCCTCCCGATGGAGGTAAAACCCTACTCTGCTTGATTAATATTGATGATGTGGGTAGTACAAGAGTAGATCTACCACGAGATCGGAGAGGCTAAACCCTAGAAGCTAGCCTATGGTATGATTGTCGTTAGATCCCTCGGACTAAAACCCTCCGGTTTATATAGGCACCGAAGAGGGTTAGGGTTACACAGAAATGGTTACAATGGTAGGAGATCTACATATCCGTATCGCCAAGCTTGCCTTCCACGCCAAGGAAAGTCCCATCCGGACAAGGGACGAAGTCTTCAATCTTGTATCTTCATAGTCCAGGAGTCCGGCCAAAGGTCATAGTCCGGCTATCCGGACACCCCCTAATCCGGGACTCCCTCAGTAGCCCCCGAACCAGGCTTCAATGACGACGAGTCCGGCGCGTAGATTGTCTTCGGCATTGCAAGGCGGGTTCTTCTCCAAATCCTGTGTACTTGTTGAATAGTGTCCGGCTTCTCATAAATATCACGCTCCTTGACTTCCACGCCCAATAATGGCCATCTTCCACGTGTTGAACGAATGCGAAAAGCCAGGGTACTTTTACATTTACCCCCCTAGCTGCGCAAATGAGCTGCCTATATAAGAGACGAGGATCTAGATCTGAATCACACCATCTTCCCTTCGCGAGCTTTCATCGGAGCTCATCTGACAGAAACCCATTCCATCATGGACAGTCGACGCGACTCCTCCTCTCGCCCTCCCAGTCCTCAGCCTGGAGATTGGGAGAGATGCTCCGTCCCGCACAACGAGCTAGTGACGCTCCAAACCAAGGGATTTCTTCCCCCAGCCTTCATGGTTCCGGTTCGAGCCGGACTCGCCACCTATAAGGGCGGAAAATGAGCGGAGAGCGTCCCCAGTCCCTCCCAAGGATAGCGGGTATGCCTTGTCCCTTATTTGATAAGAGGGCTCGGATTTCCAATTCATCCGTTTCTCCGGGGGCTCCTGGAGTTCTATGGCCTCCAATTGCACAACCTTACGCCTGCCTCCATTCTGCATATTGCGGGCTTCGTGGCGCTTTGCGAGCTGTTTTTGGGCATCGAGGCTCATTTCGCGCTGTGGAAGAGGTTGTTACTGCCTCGTACCCGTTCTCGTGGAGGGGTCGATATATCAAGTGGGCGGAGCCGAACTATGGCGCATCGCGGGACGGATATCTATCCGGAACCCCGAAGAAGGCGTCCAAGACCGGCTTCTAATGGATTTATATAGAAGATGTCCCCACAGCCGGACCCTGTTGGATCGGCCTCCTGGAGTTCAAGTAATGCTCCTTTGAGGAAACGCCTAAGCTGGCGTCCACGGAGCCCTCGGAGGAAAATGACAGGGGCGTCCTTTACCTGATGAGCCGAATAAGGTTGTTGGCTCATTCCGGACTGACCATGATCGGGGTCATGGCCACATGCATTACGCGGGGGGTGCAGCTGCTCCAGTATAGAGGCCACCCCATGTGGGATTTCAACGGGGAGGATGATGCCACCCGCCATGGCCGTAAGGGGCCGGGGTCGGTCGCCGATCTGATGAACACCTTGTCCGCATTGTACAAGGGAGAAGAGGAGGAATTTCTTCGCGTCAATCCACAGGACGGATTTTCTATGAACAATCCTCCAAGCTGGGTAAGCGGACATTTCTTTTTGCCCATCCGATCCATATTCCCATAGTCAAGTATCTCATTTTGTGACTTCGACGCAGGAACTGCGCCAGCCAGAAGGATATAAACAGCCTGCCTCCACAACCCGAAGATCCGAGCGGTTCCTCGATCCGGCCTCCCAAGAGGATCCGGACATATCGGTGGAGCTGATCGATGGGGTATTTCACCAACTGAGCATTGATAATGCCACAGTTTGCCATTACGGCCGATTACCGGAATACTTCCAGCCTCGCAGTGGCGAGACCGAAGCCCCAATACTTTGAGAATGATTCATCCGTGCTTATTTTTGATCACCGTATACCAACGGTGTTTTGCGAGAGCCCTTTAGGCGGAAGACCGAACTGCGGCGGCTAGCCAACAAGGCAACACGGCCCAGCAGCTAAAAAGAAGTGCAGTCCGGATTGAAACGCCGGCGCAGCGGTATGGCGTGTCACCTTATTCCCAGGTTTTATTCCGGAAGGCATACTAACGCTCGTGCTCTCTTCAGGAAAAAGAGCGCTCGCCGGACTATATCCGGAGAGGTTGCCAATCGAGCCTCCGCCAGCTAGGCTTCAAAGCCAGGCCCAGAAGTGGAGGCGAACGCGAGGCGTGCGTTGGATGCTCCTCCGACAGAGGATGCCGACAGATTGTCTACCACCAACTCCGAGGTGGAGAGTGCCATGAATCACAGGCGCTGCCAGACAATTCTTCGTGACACATGTTTCTCCCAAGAGGCGTTGAACGCCTTCAATTTGGGAGATGCGCACCTTCGTGCCGCTCAAGATGGTCTAGCTAGAGCCACGGAGCAGTATGTAAAAGACATACAAGTGAGGAAATTTAACAGTTATATATGCCAGTAGCCCCCGAGACTTGAAATAGTTAGAATAACTGATTTAAGGATCATTTATTGTGCATGACCTTACAGAAAAGAATACCCAACTATCCCAGGAGCTTGAAGAGTGCAAAGCCCAACTTGAGGCCGCACAAACCGCGACAGGGGAAGCCAAAGAGACCCCCTCTGGTAATATACGCTTTTAAAAGATAAGTATGTTGTGAAGTGCGGTGTGTGTACTCGTCGACAATAACATTGCAGATGGCGCCGGGGTATATCCGGACAAGCAACAACTCTTGCGCCGGTTAAAGGCCGGTGAGAACGTGCTTACGAGGGTGAGGAAGGAGAAAAATAATCTCCAAGATGCCAACACCCAGCTGGGTGAGGAACTAAAAGATGTTCGTGCCCAGCTGTCCAACTCCGTTAAGGAGAATCGGCGGCTTCGACGTGGCATTTTTAGTAAGTGCTTAAACGAACTTTGAAAAAAGAGTTCAGCGAGGAAGTCGACTAACAGAGTTATGCCTATAGGTATGCTCACAGGCCGTCCTGCAGAGGAAATGCCCGGTTCTACGGGTGACCTTCTTCCCGAGCTCTTACAACTGCACGAACGAGTTCGGCAGGTGATGAAAGGCGTCGCCCAGGCCTTGTAGCCATCTGTCTCCCTGCCCGAAGGCCTTGGAGAGCTTGCGAGAGAGGCTCCGAGGGGCCTTGGCGGCGCTTCCGATTATGGAAGATATCGGCCTGCCGTCGAGCGCCGAGGAGGCCTGGGCCATGGTAAAGATGCACGATACGAAGGCTGACCCAAACCACATGGCCGAGGTCGGACCTGTGGGGCCTGATGGGAAGGAGATCCTGTGAGCTTAGTGTACGGCCGGTAGAATTAGCATAAAGTATTCCCAGCGGGATCAGTAAACTAGACAGCCTGTTAGATGCCATTGAAGAGGAATACAATCAGTCAATTTGACTATGTAATTTAAGGTGACATGTAAAATGCCTTCTAGCCGGATTGTAGATCATTTGTCATAGCGGACCTTTTCGCTTCAACCTCGGGACCCAATAGTCCGGAGTGTGTCCGAATACCCTCGCGATTATGTAAAAACCGGGGCATGCGTGGAGACCAGGCGTAGGGGTCATTAGTGCTTTATCGGACAAGTGCCCAACTAGTTATGTTATATTACATGGTTAGTAAGAAACATCTTCCAGGGAGAATAGTTCCGTTAGGGGTTCCTTTCCCTGGGAGGCATGCCCTAAAGTGCATGTCCGGACTGCGAAAAAAGCAGAAAACATCTGGGGGCAGATAAATAAATAGGTAAGAAATCTTCTTTTAGTTCACCGACCGAATATTCTCTTAAGAACGCTAGCTTTCGGCTTCACCCAGTCTGAGGTACACATCCGGCTGACCCGGCAGTAATAATCGCAGAGGTGCTCCCTTTACCACCTAGCCGAACAATCGGGAACGTAGGGGTAAGCACATGAGCCAGGCAACCCAGCTTGGCCAAAACTTAAGTCATATCGATGCATATAATGGTGAATAAAAGGTACATGCGTAAGTGTGACACATGTATTGGGCATGAAGCCCTTATAAATAAGCTTCTGTGAAAGAAGCCCCCAGGTACAATGAGCGCGGATAGCGCGTCAAGTGTGTCCGAACAATGCGCTAACGAGCCTTCAAAGGCTGGAAAAAAGGAGGGAGAAGGAGAAAAATAGAAGACAGCTAAAGTGTAAAATATGGACAGAGGAAGGAGACGAACTCAGAATCTGGCGCTAGGCGTAGAATCTTTGGAGACGGGATGCGTTCCATGGGTTTGGCTCGAGTCGGTTTCCGATGCATCTCACAGACGGAACGCTCCACCGGTCAGGACTTGGTCGATGATAAAGGGACCTTCCCATTTGGGCTTGAGTTTGTCCTTTTTCTTGTCCGGCAGGCGTAGAACTAGCTCGCCAACATTGTAAGTTTTGGCCCGTACTTCTCTGATTTGATATCTTCGAGCCTGCTGTTGATAGAATGCGGAACGGGCTTTTGCTACGTCACACTCCTCCTCCAAGGCGCCAAACTGTCCTACCGATCGAGCTCGGCTTCTCTTTCTTCGTACATGCGCACACGAGGTGAGTCATGAATTATGTCGCAGGGCAGAACTGCCTCTGCGCCGTATACCATAAAGAATGGTGTGAATCCGGTCATGCGATTTGGAGTGGTCCGCAGCCCCCAGTCTGGTCGAGCTCCTCTACCCAAAGGTCGTGTTAGATTCCTTGAGGGACCGCACTAATCTGGGTTTGATGCCGCTCATAATTAGACCATTTGCTCGCTCGACTTGACCATTAGTTTGAGGGTGATAGGCTGAAGCGTAGTCGAGCTTGATGCCCATGTTTTTGCACCAGAGTTCGACCTCGTCGGCCGTAAAGTTCGTGCCGTTATCAGTGATGATGCTGCGGGGGACACCGTAACGGTGTACGACCCCTAATATGAAGTCTATCAGCACTCCGGATTCGGCCGTCTTAACAGGCTTGGCCTCTATCCATTTGGTGAATTTATCCACCATGACCAGTAGGTATTTTTGCTTGTGGGTTCCCCCTTTAAGGGGTCCAACCATGTCAAGCCCCAGACCGCGAAGGGCCAGGTGATGGGTATAGTTTTGAGGGCGGTGGGTGGCATGTGGCTTTGATTAGCAAAGAGCTGGCATCCGACGCATCGTTGGACTAAGTCCTGAGCATCTGCCCGGGCCGTCGGCCAATGAAATCCTGTACGGAAGGCCTTGCCTACAAGGGCCCGGGCTGCGGCATGGTGCTCGCCGAGTCCGGCATGAATTTCAACCAGAAGATTCCGCCCTTCCTCTTCGGAGATACACCTTTGAAGGACTCCGGTTGTGCTTTTCTTATAAAGCTCTCCCTCATGGACCTTATAGGCTTTAGATCGCCGCACTATGCAGCGGGCCTCGTTTTGGTCCTAGGGAAGTTCCTGCCTGGTTAGGTAGGCTAGGAATGGTTCTATCCCACGGGCAATGACTGCCATTATTACGTGGGCTGAGGGTGTTATTTCGTTGGCGTAACCACCAAGCTGTGTCGAGAATGTTTGGTGTGGGGCGGTCTTGCGGTTGGGTCCGGGTTGTTATTTAGGACTCTCCCGCCCATAATACGGATGGCTTGAACAACCTCTCTAGGAAGATGTTGGGGGGGGGGGGGGGACGGCATCGCGCTTTGCCCAAACCCGTGCCAACACGTCTGCTGCCTGGTTGTTAACCCGGGCTAAATGGTTAAATAAAACCCCCACAAACCGAGCTGACATTTTTAGGACGGCATTGCGATAAGCTGCCATTTTCGGATCCTTGGCATCAAAGTCTCCATTTATTTGGGATATCGCGAGGTTTGAATCCCCGCGCACCTCTAGGCGTTGAATGCCCATGGAGACTGCCATCCGGAGACCATGTAGAAGGGCCTCATATTCGGCTGCATTGTTGGAGTCCGTATACATTATCTGGAGTACGTATTGAGTTGTATCTCCGGTTGGGGATGTCAGAACGACGCCAGCTCCCAGGCCAACCAACGTTTTGGAGCCGTCGAAGTGCATTATCCAGTTGGAATATGCGCCGTACTCTTTAGGGAGTTCGGCTTCGGTCCATTCGGCGACAAAGTCGGCCAAAACTTGCAACTTAATAGCTCGCCGTGGCTTATAGGTTATGTCGAACGGGAGGAGCTCAATGGCCCATTTGGCAATCCGGCCCGTCGCATCGCGGTTGTTTATAATGTCGTTAAGAGGTACTTCAGAGGCTACTGTTATCGAACACTCTTGAAAGTAGTGTCGCAGCTTCCGGGATGCCATAAACACCGCGTACGCTATCTTTTGATAATGCAGTTACCGTGATTTGCATGGAGTTAGGACAGTGGACACGTAGTAAACTGGTTTTTGAAGGGGGAACTTGTGTCCGTCCGTTTCTCATTCGACAACAAGCACCACGCTTACAACTTGATGAGTTGCCGCGATATATAATAGCAATGGTTCGCCCATGTTGGGCGCGGCCAGGACCGGGTTTGTTGCCAATATGGCTTTTATTTCTTCGAGTCCGGCCGTGGCGGCATCCGTCCACTCGAAGTGTTCGGTGCGTCGGAGGAGGCGATAAAGGGGTAATGCCTTTTCTCCCAAGCTGGAGATAAAGCGGCTTAGAGCCGCCACGCATCCGATCAATTTTGTATTTCTTTGAGGTCTTTTGGGATATCCAATTGTGACACAGCTCGGATCTTGGCTGGGATTGCTTCAATTCCTCTACCGGATACAATGAAGCCCAAGAGCTTTCCAGCTGGTATGCCGAAAACGCATTTTTCCGGGTTGAGCTTGATATCATATGTTCAGAGATTATTGAATGTGAGCCTCAAGTCGTCTACTAGAGTTTCGACATGCGTGCTTTTGACGACCACATCGTCTACGTATACCTCCACAGTTTTGCCGATCTGGTTTGTCAGACATGTCTGAATCATGCGCTGATATGTTGCGCCGGCGTTTTTGAGCCCAAAGGGCATTGTGTGGAAGCAGAATGGGCCGTGGAGTGATGAATGTCGTTGCGGCTTGGTCAGGATCTGCCATCTTAATTTGGTGGTAGCCGGAGTATGCATCGAGGAAACACAATGAATCGTGTCCTGCGGTAGCGTCGATAATTTGCTCGATGCGGGGGAGGGGGAAGGGATCCTTTGGGCAAGCCTTGTTGAGGTCCTTGAAATCGACGCATAGGCGCCTGAGATTTGTCCTTCTTTGGTACCATCACCAGGTTTGCTAGCCAGTCCGGATGTTTTATATCTCTGATGAATCCAGCCTCCAATAGTTTGGCTAGCTCCTCTCCCATGGCATGTCTCTTGGGTTCGGAGAAACACCGAAGAGCCTGTTTGACTGGCTTGAATCCTTTTAGGATGTTTAGGCTATGCTCGGCAAGCCGGCGTGGGATTCCTGGCATGTCTGAAGGGTGCCAGGAAAAAATGTCCCAATTTTCGCGTAGGAATTCTCTTAGTGCGTCCTCTACATCAGGATTTAATTGTGCCCCGATGGAGGCTGTTTTTTTAGGGTCCGTTGGATGGACTTGGAATTTGACTATTTCGTCCGCCGGTTTAAAGGAGGTGGACTTGGATCTCTTATCAAGTATCACATCGTCCCTATTCATCGTGGAGCCTTGTTGGGTTGAGTTCCTCGGCCGCTAGGGCTTCGGGTAGTGCCTCAAGGGCCAGTGCAGCTGTCTTATTTTCGGCGCGGAGTGCTATGTCCGGGTCACTAGCAAGAGTGATCATTCCGTTGGGCCCGTGCATTTTGAGCTTCATGTACCCATAATGGGGTATAGCTTGAAAAATTGTGAATGCCTCTCGCCCTAATAGGCGTGGTATCCATCTTTGAGCAGGGCCACTTGGAATGTGACCTCCTCGGACCTGTAATTATCCGGCGTGCCAAACACCACATCTTGTGTGATTTTTCCTGTACAACATGCTTCTCGACTGGGGATTATTCCTCTAAATGTTGTGCTGCTTCGCTCAATGCGGCTCCAGTATATTTCCATTTTTCGGAGGGTTTCCTCGTAAATGAGGTTCAATCCGCTGCCACCGTCCATGAGTACCTTGGTAAGGCGAAAGCCGTCCACTATCGGACTAAGGACCAATGCGGCTGGTGCTCGGGCTGTTCGGAATTTAGGTTAAATCACTGGCATTAAAGGTAATAGCCGTGTCACTCCATGGGTTTATTGTTGCTACTTGGTAGACTTCGGCAAAGCTACGGAGTGTTCGTTTCCGCATATTATTTGATGCGAAAGTCTCAAAGACTGTTAATACCGTACTGGTATCCCTGGGCTGGTGCTCTAGAGCTAGAAGCTCTTCGCCACTTTTGGCCACCTGCCGTAGTATCCAACATGCTCTAAGGCTATGAGTTGGATTGGCTCACTATGTACTATGAATTTCTGAGGTCCATTGAGCCATCCCTCCAAAGACGGTTACATGCCCTATAGAGGGTTTTTGCTTTTTGGTATTTAACCCAGTGCTGGCGATGATGCACCCTTTTATTTGAATGGGGTTGTATTCAAGGCGGATTGTCCCAAAATCTTGCTTCGGTTTTCAGCGCTTTCCATCGCATAGTCCTTTTCAGATTATGGACGCCAAGTCGGCAAAGCGTGTAATGTCACGGCGACTTATAGCGTTGAGGATCCCGTTGTCCATGCAATTATTGCGAAGAATGAGATTACGTCCTCCTCATGGCAGTCCTTTATCCTGTCCATAACCGTGGAGGAATCGCCTAGTAATGGTGTCTTGTTTCTGCGGGCTCTTGCGAATTTGAGATAGGTCGCTTATGTTTGGGTGGGCGGGTGGAATTAAATCCGGAACCTCGCCTCGATCTGAGACTTAAGGGCCAAGGAGCTTCGAACTTGGAAGCTTCGGATTCTTGGATATTGTCCGATGAATCTAGCCCGCTGCGACTTTAGGTTCGTGGCTTGAGTGGCGTCCTCTCCTCCGGGAATCCGGCATGGAGGGATCGGGAATCGGACGTAGCTAGTCCTTAAGATAGAAGAAGAATTGACGTATTGTTCCTATCCCACAGCTACGTGGTGGGTAACCTGGGGAGAGTTAATCTCTCTCAGATCGGGTTTAGGCCCAATCTGATCATAGTCTGTAGCGACTCCCAGGGCGGCGATGCGATCCAAGAGCTCGTTTAAGGAAGAGAGCTCCATCGGATCTAACTGCTCGACGAGTTCGAGTTAACGTGAAGATTGCTTTCGATGACCCGAGAAGTCATCGTCGGCGCGGCGGCCGAACATGCGGTCATAAGAAAACCGCCTAGCCGGAGAGTTTGGCCGACATCCAACGCTTCTTTAGCAACAGTGCCGTCTTTAAAGACGGGATGAGGCATCCTTCCTGACGGCGACGACATAGAGGAACTCTCAATGAAAGCACCAATGTCGTTTTCAAAACCGGCGGATCTCGGGTAGGGGGTCCCGAACTGTGCGTCTAGGCGGATGGTAACAGGAGACAAGGGACACGATGTTTTTACCTGTGTTCGGGCCCTCTCGATGGAGGTAAAACCCTACTCCTTCTTGATTAATATTGATGATATGGGTAGTACAAGAGTAGATCTACCACGAGATCAGAGAGGCTAAACCCTAGAAGCTAGCCTATGGTATGATTGTTGTTCGTCCTACGGACTAAAACCCTCTGGTTTATATAGGCACCGAAGAGGGTTAGGGTTACACATAGTCGGTTATAGTGGTAGGAGATCTACATATCCGTATCGCCAAGCTTGCCTTCCACGCCAAGGAAAGTCCCATCCGGACACGGGACGAAGTCTTCAATCTTGTATCTTCATAGTCCAGGAGTCCGGCCAAAGGTCATAGTCCGGATATCCGGACACCCCCTAATCCTGGACTCCCTCACTTCCTCCATCACCAATTTCATGATGCTCACCGCCGTGCGTGAGTAATTCCATCGTAGGCTTGCTGGACGGTGATGGGTTGGATGAGATTTATCATGTAATCGAGTTAGTTTTGTTAGGGTTTGATCCCTTATATCCACTATGTTCTGAGATTGATGTTGCTATGACTTTGCTATGCTTAATGCTTGTCACTAGGGCCCGCGTGCCATGATTTCAGATCTGAACCTATTATGTTTTCATGAATATATGTGAGTTCTTGATCCTATCTTGCAAGTCTATAGTCACCTACTATGTGTTATGATCCGGCAACCCCGAAGTGACAATAATCGGGACCACTCCTAGTGACGACCATAGTTTGAGGAGTTCATGTATTCACTATGTGTTAATGCTTTCGTCCGGTACTCTATTAAAAGGAGGCCTTAATATCCCTTAGTTTCCGTTAGGACCCCGCTGCCACGGGAGGGTAGGACAAAAGAAGTCATTCAAGTTCTTTTCCATAAGCACGTATGATTGTATTCGAATACATGCCTACATTACATTGATGAATTGGAGCTAGTTACATGTCACCCTATGTTATGATTGTTACATGATGAACCACATCCGGCATAATTCTCCATCACCGATCCAATGCCTACGAGCTTTTCACATATTGTTCTCTGCTTATTTACTTTTCCGTTGTTACTGTTACAATCACTACAAAATCCAAAAATATTACTTTTGCTACCGTTACCGTTACTTCCATATTACTTTGCTACTAAATACTTTGCTGCAGATATTACGTTATCTAGGTGTGGTTGAACTGACAACTCAATTGCGAATACTTGAGAATATTCTTTGGCTCCCCTTGTGTCGAATCAATAAATTTGGGTTGAATACTCTACCCTCAAAAACTGTTGCGATCCCCTATACTTGTGGGTTATCAATAGGCATAAGAATTGTGACATAATGTGTAATAACAACCCATAATGCAATAAATATCGATATAAAAGCATGATGCAAAATGGACGTATCAACTCCCCCAAGCTTAGACCTTGCTTGTCCTCAAGCGGAAGCCGATAACAAAAAATATGTCCACATGTTTAGAGATAGAGGTGTAGATAAAATAAAATACGGACATGAGGGCATCATGATCATTCTTATAACAGCAACATCTACGAATACTGTCATATGGTTTCTTATGATAAAGTAACAATCTATTCACAATGTCAAGTATGAATCAGAAACTTCATTGAAAACTAACAAACTATACTCTCGGTCATTGAAGGAATTGCAATTTATCATAACATTGGAAAGAGTCAATATAAGAACTTTTTAGCAAGTCCACATACTCAACTATCATTTAGTATTTCACAATTGCTAACATTCACGCAATACTTATGGGTATGGAGTTTTAATCGGACACAAAGAAACATAGGGGCTTATAGTGTTGCCTCCCAACCTTTTAGCTCAAGGGCAATGTCAACAATAATAGTTCATGATGACTTACATCCAATTGGATTATATATCAGGATCTTTCTGATACGTCTCCAACGTATCTATAATTTTTGATTGCTCCATGCTATATTATCTACTGTTTTGGGCAATATTGGGCTTTATTTTCCACTTTTATATTACTTTTGGGACTAACCTATTAACCGGAGGCCCAACCCAGTTCTTTGTTTTTGACTATTTCGATTTCAAGAAAAGGAATATCAAATGGAGTCAAAAGCAGAACGAAATCGATTGGAGAAGTTATTTTTGGAAGGAAAGCTACGGATGGACTTGGACCCCACGTCAAGGAAGGCACGAGGAAGCCACGAGGGTGGGGCGCCCACCCCCTAGGCGCGCCCCACGCCTCGTGGGGCCTCGTGGCTCCCACGGCGTGCTTCTTCCGCCTATATAACTCCACATACCCTAAAACTTCCGAGCAGAGATTAGATCGGAGTTCCACCGCCAAAACCTCCAGAGCCACCAAAAACCATTCGGGACCACTGTTCGGCACCTGCGGAGGAGGGAACCCTTACCGGTGGCCATCTTCATCATCCCGGCGCTCTCCATGACGAGGAGGGAGTAGTTCACCCTCGGGGCTGAGGGTATGTACCAGTAGCTATGTGTTTGATCTCTCCCTCTCGTGTTCTTGATTTGGCACGATCTTGATGATCGCGAGCTTTGCTATTATATTTGGATCTTATGTTTCTTTTCCCCCTCTACTCTCTTGTAATAAATTGAGTTTTCCCCTTGAAGTAATCTTATCGGATTGAGTCTTTAAAGATTTGAGAACACTTGATGTATGTCTTGCTGTGCGTATCTGTGGTGACAATGGGATATCACGTGATTCACTTGATGTATGTTTTGGTGATCAACTTGCGGGTTCCGCCCATGAACCTATGCATAGGGGTTGGCACATGTTTTCGTCATGATTCTTCGGTAGAAACTTTGGGGCACTGTTTGAAGTTCTATGTGTTGGTTTGAATAGATGAACTGAGATTGTGTGATGCATATCGTATAATCATGCCCACGGATACTTGAGGTGACATTGGAGTATCTAGGTGACATTAGGGTTTTGGTTGATTTGTATCTTAAGGTGTTATTCTAGTACGAACTCTAGGGCTGTTTGTGACACTTATAGGAATAGCCCAACGGATTGATTGGAAATAATAACTTTGATGTGGTTTCGTACCCTACCATAATCTCTTCGTTTGTTCTCCGCTATGAGTGACTTTGGAGTGACTCTTTGTTGCATGTTGAGGGATAGTTATATGATCCAATTATGTTATTATTGTTGAGAGAACTTGCACTAGTGAAAGTATGAACCCTAGGCCTTGTTTCCTAGCATTGCAATACCGTTTACGCTCACTTTTACCACTTGTTACCTTGCTGTTTTTATATTTTCAGATTACAAAAACCTATATCTACCATCTATTTTGCACTTGTATCACCATCTCTTCGCCGAACTAGTGCACCTATACAATTTACCATTGTATTGAGTGTGTTGGGGACACAAGAGACTCTTTGTTATTTGGTTGCAGGGTTGCTTGAGAGAGACCATCTTCATCCCTCGCCTCCCTACGGATTGATAAACCTTAGGTCATCCACTTGAGGGAAATTTGCTACTGTCCTACAAACCTGTGCACTTGCAGGCCCAACAACGTCTACAACAAGAAGGTTGTGTAGTAGACATCACTTTCCAACACAATGTGCTTGCCAAAGGATAAAAGTAAAAAGGAAAGGTGAAGATCACCATGACTCTTACATAAGGTAAAAGATAAGAATAAAAGATAGGCCCTTCACAGAGGGTAGCAGAGGTTGTCATGTGCTTTTATGGTTGGATGCACAAAATCTTAATGTGAAAGAACGTCACTTTATATTGCCACTTGTGGTATGGACCTTTATTATGCAGTCCGTCGCTTTTATTTCTTCGACATCACAAGATCGTATAAATCTTATTTTCCCCACACTAATAAATCATACATATTTAGAGAGCAATTTTTATTGCACGCAACAATGACAAGTTACTTGAAGGATCTTACTCAATCCATAGGTAGATATGGTGGACCCTCATGAAAAAATTGGGTCTAAGGATATTTGGAAGCACAAGTAGTATCTCTACTTGGTGCAAAGAATTTGGCTAGCATGAGGGAGAAAGGCAAGCTCAACATGTTGGATGATCCATGACAATATACTTAATTTCAGATATAAGAAAACATAACCCATTACGTTGTCTTCCTTGTCCAACATCAACTCTTTAGCCTGTCATATTTTAATGAGTGCTCACAATCATAAAAGATGTCCAAGATAGAATATTTATATGTGAAAACCTCTCTTTTTTATTACTGCATATTAATTGCAACGATGACCAAAACTATGTTTGTCAACTCTTAACAACTTTTATTCATCATACTCATTAGGAACAACAGTGATACCTCCCTTCTTAGGGACACAATGGACATGACTTACCCACTGACTATCAGCAACGGGATAAATTATACCTGCCTCCAGAAGCTTTAGTATTTCTTTTCTTACCACATCTTTCATCTTAGGATTTAACCGTCGTTGGTGATCAACAACCGGTTTAGCGTCTTTCTCCGATTTTATTTTGTGCTGGCATAAAGTGGGACTAATGCCCTTAATATCATCAAGAGTATATCCAATAGCAGCACAGTGCTTTTTTAGAGTTTTCAATAATTTCTTTTCTTCCTGCTCTGAAAGGTTAGCACTAATAATAACAGGATATATCTTTTTCTCATCAAGATAAGCATATTTAAGAGTATCAGGTAATGGATTAAGCTCAAACACGGGATCACCCTTGGGTGGAGGATGATCCCCTAGGATTTCAACAGGCAAGTTGTGTTTCAAAATAGGTCCCTGTTTAAAGAATACTTCATCTATTTCCCTTCTTTCATTCATAAACATATCATTTTCATGGTCGAGCAAATATTGTTCTAAAGGATCATTAGGAGGCACGGCAATAGAAGCAAGACCAATAATTTCATCTTTACTAGGCAATTCTTTATCATGGGGTTGTCTACAAAATTTAGCAAGATTAAACTCATGAGACATATCCTCCAAACCAATAGTAACAACATCCTTTTTGCAGTCTATCCTAACATTAACAGTATTCAAGAAGGGTCTACCAAATATAATGGGACAAAAGTTATCTTGTGGGGAACCAAGAAAAATAAAATCAGCAGGATGTTTAACTTTACCACACAAGACTTCAACATCTCTAACAATCCCAACTGGTGAAATAGTGTCTCTATTGGCAAGCTTAATTGTAACATCAATTTCTTCTATCTCAGCAGGTGCAATATCATGCATAATTCTTTGTATAAGGAATGAGGTATTGCACTTGCACTAGCCCCCATATCACACAAGCCATGATAACAATGATCTCCTATTTTAATGGAAATAACATGCATGCCTACAATAGGTCTATGTTTATTTTTAGTGTCAGCTGTAGCAATTCTAGCAGCTTCATCGCAGAAGTAAACAACATGCCCATCAATATTATCAACCAAGAGATCTTTAACCATAGCAATACTAGGTTCAACTTTAATTTGCGCAGGGGGTGTAGGTGTTCTAGTATTACTCTTATGAACCACAGTTGAAGCTTTAGCATGATCCTTTATTCTAACAGGGAAAGGTGGTTTCTCAATATAAGCGGTAGGAACAAAAGGATCAACATTATAAGTGACAGTCTTGTCTTCAACTTTAATAGGTGCAACTACTTTTACTTCAATGGGAGGATTATATTTAAACCACTTCTCCTTAGGGAGATCAACATGAGTAGCAAAGTATTCACAGAAAGAAGCTACTACCTCAGAGTCAAGTCCATATTTAGTGCTAAATTCACGGAAAACATCGGTATCCATAAAAGATTTAACACAATCAAACTTAGGTGTTATACCTGACTCCTTACCTTTGTCGAGATCCCAATCTTCAGAGTTGCGTTTAATTCTTTCCAATAAATCCCATTTGAATACAATAGTCTTCATCATAAAAGAACCAGTACAAGAAGTATCGAGCATGGAGTGATTATTGAGAGAAAGCCGAGCATAAAATTTTTGAATAATAATTTCTCTTGAGAGCTCATGATTGGGGCATGAATATAACATTGACTTAAGCCTCCCCCAAGCTTGAGGAATGCTTTCTCCTTCGCGAGGCCAAAAATTATATATATAATTACGATCACGATGAACAAGATGCATAGGATAAAACTTCTGATGAAATTCCAATTTCAATCGGTTGTAGTTCCTTGATCCCATACCATCACATAGCCTAAACCATGTTAATGCCTTTCCCTTCAAAGATAAAGGGAAGACCTTCTTCTTGATAACATCCTCGGGCATACTTGCAAGCTTAAATAATCCACAAACTTCATCCACATAGATTAGGTGCAAATCGGGATGTAATGTTCAATCTCCTGTAAAAGGATTAGCTAGCAGTTTCTCTATCATACCCGAAGGAATTCCAAAGTAAACATTTTTAGTAGGTTCAGTAGGTTGAGGATCAACTCTTTGGTCTACTGTTCGGGGTGAACATACCCCGAACAAGCCCCTCAAAGGATTACTTTCCATAGTAACAAGTGACAGTAAATTTCAGCACACTATATACATTTTTCCTTACCAAATTCCACTTACCAAAGGCGCTTCACTCCCCGGCAACGACGCCAGAAAAGAGTCTTGATGACCCACAAGTGTAGGGGTTCTATCGTAGTCCTTTCGATAAGTAAGAGTGTCGAAACCAACGAGGAGCAGAAGGGAATGACAAGCGGTTTTTAGTAAGGTATTCTCTGCAAGCACTGAAATTATCGGTAATAGATAGTTTTGTGATAAGGTAATTTGTAACGGGTAACAAGTAACAAGAGTAAATAAAGTGCAGCAAGGTGGCCTAATCCTTTTTGTAGCAGAGGACAAGCTTGGACAAACTCTTATATAGAGGAAAACGCTCCCGAGGACACATGGGAATTATCGCAAGCCAGTTTTCATCACACTCATATTATTCGCGTTCGTTACTTTGATAATTTGATATGTGGGTGGACTGGTGCTTGGGTGCTGCCCTTCCTTGGACAAGCATCCCACTTATGATTAACCCCTATTGCAAGCATCCGCAACTACAAAAGAATTATTAAGGTAAACCTAACCATAGCATGAAACATATGGATCCAAATGACCCCCTTATGAAGCAACACATAAACTAGGTTTTAAGCTTCTGTCACTCTAGCAACCCATCATCTACTCATTACTTCCCAATGCCTTCCTCTAGGCCCAAACAATGGTGAAGTGACATGTAGTCGACGTTCACATAACACCACTAGAGGAAAGACAACATACATCTCATCAAAATATCGAATCTAATACCAAATTCACATGACTACTTATAGCAAGACTTCTCCCATGTCCTCGTGAACAAACGTAACTACTCACAAATCATATTCATGTTCATAATCAGAGGGGTATTAATATGAATAAAGGATTTGAACATATGATCTTCCACCGAATAAACCAACTAGCATCAACTACAAGGAGTAATCAACACTACTAGCAACCTATAGGTACCAATCTGAGGTTTTGGGACAAATATTGGATACAAGAGATGTACTAGGGTTTGAGAAGGGATGGTGCTGGTGAAGATGTTGATGGAGATGGACCCCCTCCGGATGAGAGGATGGGTGGTGATGATTTCCCCCTCCCGGAGGGATGTTTCCCCGGCAGAACAGCTCCGCCGGAGCCCTAGATTGGTTCCGCCAAGGTTCCGCCTCGTGGCGGCGGTGTTTCATCCCGAAAGCTTCTTTCTTATTTTTTCCAGGACGAAAGACTTCATATAGCAGAAGATGGGCATCGGAGGCCTGCCAGGGGGCCCACGAGACAGGGGGCACGCCCAGGGGGGTAGGGCGGGCCTTCACCCTCGTGGCCAGGGTGTGGGCCCCCTCTGGTTAATTCTTTCGCCAATATTTTTTATATATTCCAAAACGTTCCTCCATGAAGTTTCAGGACTTTTGGAATTGTGCAGAATAGGTCTCTAATATTTGCTCCTTTTCCAGCCCAGAATTCCAGCTACCGGCATTCTCCCTCTTCATGTAAACTTTGTAAAATAAGAGAGAATAGGCATAAGTATTGTGACATAATGTGTAATAACAGCCCATAATGCAATAAATATCGATATAAAAGCATGATGCAAAATGGACGTATCACTCCGCCATTTTTATACCTAAACATTCGGATTGATGAGATGTAATAAGAAGCACCTTTCAGTTTGTTTATCCAAGACACAGTTTTACAGTCTCCTAAATGATTGTTGTTACATATGCATGTGTTTAAAATCACCAAGTGGGTGGCTCAGCCGTGAACCTGATTCGCCCGAGTTTCAAAAACATACTCCGAGTGAAGAGCAATCCTCTCACTCGGGGCTTAGCCGCGAACCTGATTCGCCTGAGTTTTAAAAACATACTCCGAGTGAAGAGCAATCCTCTCACTCGGGGGCTTAGCCGCGAACCTGATTCGCCTCAGTTTCAAAAACATACCCTGAGTGAAGAGCAATCCTCTCACTCAGGGGCTTACCCGCGAACCTGATTCGCTTAAGTTTCAAAAACATACCCCGAGTGAAGAGCAATCCTCACGCTCGGGGGCTTAGCCGCGAACCTGATTCGCCTAAGTTTCAAAAACATACTCCGAGTGAAGAGCAACCCTCACACTCGGAGACTTAGCCGCAAACCCGATTCTCCTAAGTTTAAAAAAATCCTACCGAGTGAAGAGCAATCTTCTCACTCGGGGGCTTGGCTGCAGTCCCGTCACTACAAAAAAAGACACATCTGTGACATTTTGGGCCGAACAATTTTTTTTCTGTCATACATATGACACTTCTATGACGATAATTGTGACAAAACCCGGTATCATCATAGATGTGGTGGGCTCCTACTTCTATGACAAAAATCATGACGAAAATGGGATTTTCATCACAGGCGGGCCGGAGACGCAGCCTGCATGATATTCTTTGGGCCGTCCATGACGGAAAAAACCGTGGTAGAAGCGAGGGCGAGGAAAATTTTGGGGAGTTGCCGGTTACGGTGGGAGGTCGGAGGCCGAGCGATGCGCGTTCTCTCGTGCGACGCTGCTGCAGGTGTGAGGCGTTGGCTCTAATCGAACTGAGCGAGGCGTTGGGCTCTAACTGAATCTGGCGATTGCACTACGGGCTACACGTTCTGAACCCGAAGCGATCGATCGATGGCTGTTAATCGAACCCGATGGAGCGATTCGCCGCTGCTGCCGCTAACTCAAGCCGATCGATTGGATGAGCGATGGCGTTGCGGGGGGTTTGGATGAGCAGGTGGCGGTGGCGTTGCCTCTGGATGAACAGGACCCGTGGTGTGGAGGGCTGGATGAGCGATGAAGCGGTGGAGGGGTGGCCGTGGAGGGGTGGTTGAACAGGACCCCGTGGCGTGGAGGGCTGGATGAACAGTAGATGGTAGACGGGTGCCCGTGGAGGGGTGGTTGAACAGTAGCCGGTGGAGTAGCGCGCGGTGGAGGCTAGATGAACAGGAGCCCGTGGAGGCTGGAGGAGGTCGACGGTAGCCCGTGGAGGCTGGAGGAGGTCGACGGTGGAGATGAACAGTATCCCGTGGAGTACCGTTTTGCGGTACGCCACACCCCTCCCGATGAACAGGACCCCGTTTCGACCGTAGCGCTCCAACACAAGTCCGTTTCGTCCGTTTTGTGATACGCCACACCCCTCCCGATCAACAGGACCCCCGTTTCGACCGTAGGAGGTCCGTTTCCTCCGTTTTGCGGTACGCCACACCCCTCCCGATCAACAGGACCCCCGTTTCGACCGTAGGACGTCCGTTTCCTCCGTTTTGCGGTACGCCACACCCCTCCCGATCAACAGGACCCCGTTCCGAATGTAGGAGGTCCGTTTCCTCCGTTGTGCGGTACGCCAGGCCTCGTTTCCATCGCCTGTTCCATCCAAGCCCTCCCGATGAACACGACCACGCATTCCGTTCCGACCCAGCCGGTTGCCTCCCCATGAACACAACGATGACGCTGTTTCTCCGTTCCGACCCAGCCATGTACGTATGCGCGAGTAGGCGTTCGAGACCCTGCCCGTATGTACGTACATGGCCGTATTTTCTTTCTTGCACCCTCGCCGCTGTACGTACGTGTACATGCTACGTGCGCGCCTCTACATCGACACGTGCGCGCCTCTACTACAACACGTGCACGCCTCTACATCGACCAGTATGTACGTACACGTTCGCGACCAGAATGACAACACTACGTACGCTTTGACCAGGTGGGTCCCGACTGTCAGGCACTTCCTTGCCTGCGAAGATGTAGCTGGTGGGTCCCAGCATGTGGGGCGAATTGTTTTGTTTTTGCCGGGACGCACTTCCTTGCGTGCGAAGATGTAGCTGGTGGGTCCCGAGTCGAGGGAAAGCGTTTTTTCGAAATACGGTGGCCCGTCCGGTGGATCCTCTTTGTCGGTGGAGGAATCATTATTTTCCGCGTAATAAGGAGGCACTTCCTTCTGCGGCCGTGGACCCAGTATCGACCTCTCGACGTCTGATCCATGTCCGATGGAAGTCGTTCCTTGACCACGTTGACCACGCCACGCCCGAGAGCACCGGCGGTGGACAAGCCGCGAGGCCTAGGAAGGGGACGACGCGAGCCGGTGAAGACGCGGCGGTGGATGCCCACGCCGAGAGGAGTATGAGTATTCACTGCTCGGCTGCGGTGTGATGTCGTCCTGCAGGGCCTGGCCTAAGGTGGGAATAGTAGGGCGGTGAGGCCTCCACGGCAAAGACAGCCGGCCACGAGAGGCAGGAAGCGGCACGACCAAAGCCGCTTTGGGCCGGAGCAAGAAGACCAGAGGTTGAAGAAGCACTACGGCCGTTGGATGGACATCGTCACGGTCCTTTGGAGATAGAATCGTTCATATTGACTAAGTTGACAAAGCCCTCCGTCCCCTTCAACTTAGTAGGCCCACTAGTCAGTTTCCCACCATGGTGAGTCCCAGATAGCAGGGGGAGTATTCATTTTTTTGTGCGGAATAAAGAGGCACTTCCGGTGGGTCCGAAATGACAACGGGGAACATTTTTTGCAAAATATGGTGGCCCGTCCGGTGGGTCCCAGCGGTCGAGAAACGTTTTTTTCGGAATAAGGTGGCCCGTCCGGTGGGTCCCTCGTCGGTGGAGGAATAATTATTTTTGCGGCGTAATAAGGAGGCACTTCCTTGCGGCCGCCCGTGGACCCAAATCGGCCTCTCCACGTCTGATGATTTTTCCGATGGAAGTCGGTCGTTGACCATGTTGATCACGCTGCGCCGAGAGCACCAGGGCGGTGGACGACGGCGACGCCTAGGAAGGGGACGACGCGGAGCCGGGGAAGACGCAGCAGTTGAAGTCTGCACGGAGAGGAGTACGAGGGTTCATTGGTTCGGCTGCGGTGTGAGGCTGCCGTTGCCGCAGAATAACAAGGGGTGTGGGTGAGTGGAGGGATGGCCTGGCCAGCGGTGGGAGTAGTATGGGGGCGGTGAGGCCTCCGCGGCAGCACAGCCGGCCACAGGAGGCAGGAGCAGGCGGCACGACCGCCGCTGCTTTGGGCGGCTGGACTAAGAAGACCAGAGGTTGAAGAAGCACTACGGCCGTTGGATGGACATCGTACGGTCACTGAAGCTAGAATCATTTATATTGACTAAGTTGACAAAGCCCTTGGTACGCTCCAACTTAGTAGGCCCACAGTCAGCCTCCAAACGGTGCACCCCGGATGTCGTGGGAGGAATCATTTTTTGGGCGGCGAAGCTAAGAATATCCGAGATTGAAGAAGAAGCCACGACATCCGTTGGATAGACATCCAACGCCACCGCTACTAGAACCGTGTGTTGAATATAATAAGTTAGCAAAGCCTTGCATACGCGTCAACTTATTTTTTAGGGGACGCGTCACTTAGTAGGCCCACAAGTGTGTGGCAGAGAACTTATAGCCCATTTGCATTTTGTAAGAATGTACAACCCATTTTTGAATTCTAATGGAATTTACAACATCCCATTTACAGTTTGTTAAAAGTACATCCCATTTTCTAGCTAGGACAACGATTAATAATTTCAACCAACCGTTGAAGACATAATTTAATAAAATTTCCCACATTTTGATGGGATCCGAAATATTTTTATCCCGAAATTTCTAGTCAGATTAAATATAAATTTGTATTACGTAAAAATCCAACAAAACATTGCGCTAACAATGAAAATTTAAGATTTCCAAAATCCATAAATAATATTTTATAAACTAATTTCGTGTTTGGTGCATTTTTTTATAGTTCTTGCCAGCTTTCATAATTACATCCCATTTATTATTTTTAAAGCCCATTTTCCTGTTAAGCCTAATGCATCCCTCCTAGGAAAGATTTGCAGCCCAGTGAGCGGAGAATAACAAGTTGACCTTGCACAGGTATTCCTCAAAAAGACATATAGCTGGGCTAGCCATTTTCATCTTGAAAAAGCGATGATCTGGGCTGGATATCGCTGGGCTAGACGGGCCACATCCCGCCTGATTAATACCTGCTCTCCTCTGAACAACAACGAAATCATCGCCAAGAAAAACTCTGCAGTGCTCACGCCTCAAAAACACAAATACTGCTCGAGCTGCTTGCTCCCAGCTGTCGGCCGCACCTTGTGCAATTCTCTCGTTTATATTGACTACATAGGTTGACAATGGTGTGGGACCGTGATGCCAGGAAACCAGGAGAAAGCAAAAAATATATAGTTGTACATAATAAGGAGGCACTTGCGTACGTACGGCTATGGCTCTAGTGGGTCCCTAGTGTCATCCAGTCAAAATAAAGTCATCTCCTGAATCCTCATGTTCGTTGACCATGTTAAAATGTTGGCGCCACGGCGAGCGCAACAACTCGAAGGACAACAGAGGGAGCCTCACGGGCCCTACGGAGGTCTGATACAGCGCCCGCTGCTCATTCAGGAAGCCAGAATCATCGGACACCTATGAGCACCTTCGAGAAACTGAGACAGCGTGAAACGGTAAGGCCGCGCTTGGGAGCTCTGGTTTATTTCAAACCTGTATTAACATACAAGTGTAATTTACTCGTCATTGGAAGGCCCGAGGTCTGTTAGTAAAACCGGCGGGTTACGCATGTAACTTGAGAGACCAGTGTATATTTTACGAAACGCTTTGCTATATGGACGACATTACCAGACGATACATGCACGATGTGCGTATCATGCCATCCATGGGCAAGGCTGAAACAGCAGCTAACGGCTGGATTACCAATCATCCGAGTGTCGTTCAGCGTTTTTATCATGTGTGAAGCACTTCCGATATTTTACTAGTCGAAATCGACCAACCAAGCGCCTTCGCCCGAGACCATCTGCTTTAATTTACAAGCGTCAGTTTTACAAGCGGTTTTGGTTGGAAAACGACGATCCAATCACGGTCTAATGTCATGAGTCGGTCGGAAGGTGTGTCACGTGACCTATAAGTCAGGTGACAACCAAACAGGCGTGACTGATAAGTCAATGGTTTTAAGTCACCAGACTTATAAGTCGTGACTTATTGAACCAAACAGGCTCAAACATCGACGATGAACTTCTTACGCCGCGGAAACTACAGAAGAGGATGATCTTCTTAACAAGCAAATCATTGGCATTAGATCGACATGCAAAACAATACGAAGCATTATTCTCAGGAGGCACGGTGAACAGCTCGTGATGCCACATGCCACAACATTCCAAGCTCAACTTTGCAATCAAACACAAGGCCTGGCATTACATAGACAATATTCGTAACAAACTCTTAACACGGGAATATCTCAGCAGAGTAACTATTTACTTCTAAACCGAACACGATAATAGGAAAAAACACTCGACGCTGCTCACAAAGAAGGGCGTCCCACTCAAAAATATCAAATGCATGTCTTCTGGCTAACATCGATGAGCAAATTTTGACAAGGTTTTCCAATTCCAATATATTAAACTAACGTCTTCTTGCTAACATCAATGATTAAACTTTGACAAGCTTTTCCCATTCACAATATGTAATGCCTATGATCGTGGAGTCCTGTCGCTTCTTGCTAACATCAATGATTAAACTTTGACAAGCTTTTTCCATTCAAAATATGTAATGCCTATGATCGTGGAGTCCTGTCGCTCCTTGTACTTGTTTGGGCACTTTTGCCCGGGACATTCCACGTGTTGTTAAATTGCCAATGGTCTCTGCCAGACTAGTCATGCCACCGGTGTCTAATATTTATGGCACCGGCATGTAATGGAGGGATTCGTGCCAAACTAAGAAAATGTGAAATTGGCACCTCTTTTGGCCTATATAGTGGAAGGCCTAATACTCAGTAAAGCTTCTCGGTCATTCCTTCTATAATGTAAGCATAACAAAGGATCGCTTCTTTACGCAAAGTGGAACGACCAACTGGACCCAGTAATGTAGCCGTTTGCCTTGGACACATTGGCTCCTTTTGTGCAGTTGAACTAAAATCGAAGTCGGGATAAAACCGAGCTTTAATTGTGATATCCCTGTAAGCAACAAAAGGTATAAGGGAAACAATTACTGAGAAATAATGGTTGATGACTTGTACTGCCAGAAGAAAAACATATACTGATCTACCTTATCTTAATGGGAAACAAAGCAGGAGAGTAGCAATTCTCAATCAGTGTGATTCATTAATATTAACTGAGACATTATCTTAATAATGCCTTATTTCAACATGTATAAAGAACGAAAAAGCAGAAAAGTATCATTCCTAAAACAATCGACTGATTCATTTTAACAGATACATTATCTTAACAATACCTTGGTTAAACATGTAGAAAGAACTACAAAGCAGGATAGTACCATTCCTAACAAGTGTTGCAGTTTTGAACTAAGATTCAGTAGTTAATTAATTCTGAGAGTGGCCTTGCTTAATTTTACCAATGACATTAGATTAACAAAAACATAAACAGTTCCAGGGAGAGTGGGCGCAACAACGGTATGTGCTTCCATCTACTTATAAAGGGGTGATGCAGAGTTTGTTGTAACAAAGCAACAAGCATCATGTCTGGGTTGGTCCCATTTTTGTTCACTACTTAATGGGAAAAGACAGCAATACAATAGCTTCAATTCAACATTTATTTAAAACAATACCAATACAAATAGCACAACATCTCAAAGCACACTACACAATCATGTGGATGAAGGCCTGTACTGACCTTTAATGAGAAGACCAGGATAAAATATGAATCTGCCAACACGAATAGGAAATCGAATCTCATTTTGTGTAGTTGCACTGAAATCAAGCAAAGTGTTTCATGTAGCAAAGAAAAATGTAGCAATAGCAACAAGTTGAATAGATATCCCTGTTTAAACAGAGGCAAAAAAGGAATAAATTACTGGCTAATAAAGGAGGATGAAACATGCGGCCACAAAAATGGTAATCCCGCCAATCCCTAACAAGTGTTACAGTTTTGAAATAAGATTCAGTAGTTAATTCTGAGAGTGGCATCAATTACTGGCTTATAAAGGGGTGACGCTGAATTTCTTGTAACAAAACAACAAGCATCATGTCTGGGTTGGTCCCATTTTTGTTCACTACTTAATGGGAAAAGACAGCAATACAATAGCTTCAATTCAACATTTATTTACAATAGTACCAAAACAAGTAGCACAACATCTCAAAGCACACTGCACATCATGTGGATGAGACCAAGATTTGAAACAACTCGACACGAAGAGTGGAAACAAATCTCGATCTCCTTTTGTGCAGTTCCACAAAAATTAAGCAAAGTCACCGGTGTGACATTCAAGTTGAACTGCACAAAACACTCTTAAAACATAAGTGTTTCGAGTAGCAAAGTAAAATGTCGCAATAGCAACAAGTTGAATCGATACCCCTGTTTCAACAGAGGCAAAAAAGGAAAAAATTACTTGCCGATAAAGGAGGATGAAACAAACGGTGACAGAAAGAAGCATCTAACTTATCTTGGATGGAGAACAAAGTAGGATAGTAGCATTTCTAAAACGGTTGCATTGATTCATATTAACAAAGACATTCTCTTGAAACAACATTCATTAAAAAATGTAATTTACTTTTAATAGTGGCATTGCTTCAATTTTCCGGCGGCATTCTTAGATTAACAACATCAAAATAGCTGTATGGGACATGCGAGCACCATGTGCGTCCACACGTATAAATGGGTGATGCAGAGTATGTAGCCAAGCAGCATATATGCGTTGGTCCCATATTTGTTCTCTTTGAACCTTTTTCCTAAGTGAGGGCAGCAAATCTAGTCCTGCACAAACTACTCGACCCCCCCAATTTCTTTCCCTTTTCAACAAAGAGATCGGTTCTATGTGTGTACTGGGTTACCCCCCTTTTCCCTTTTCGACCTACAAAGCGGCTGGATAGCCTGTCTATACTACTTTCCGCCCCTCCTTTCCTCATTGAACCACGTCCTAGATTCTTGCTCCAGCCCATCGCACCCTTCTTTCCTCTTTGAACCAAGGCCTAGATTCGACTACAGATCGAAAGAGATCCACATGCAGCTAGAGCAACGACGGTTTCAAAGAAACTTATACCTTAGGGTCGTCGATATGTGGCAAGGCGTGCGGCGGGAGGCCGGATCTGCCCACACCACGCATTTGCGACAACAAGGAAGAAGGGGTCGGTGGCCCTCCCAAGATAGGCGCTGGTGAAAGAGAACAGCGAGCCGACAAAGGATTGCCTCCCTCGCCGAAGGCGATAGAGTGAACGCTGCACCTCCTCCCTTCCGGTGCGGACGGGATACGGACGCCCTCCTTCACCGGTTGTGGGGGCGAGAGAGAGACAAGAGGCCAATGCAGTCTTGTTTCGATCTGGTGAAGAGAGGGTGAGAGCCTGTGACTATAGCAAACCCAAGCCAATGAACGCTGAGCCTCCCGCGTGTAACCTATATGTAGTGCGGCGAGCTTGTGGAGAGTACAAACCCTAGCGAACAAGCTACCGAGGCTCCCGCTTATATATATACTATCTTGTAGTACTGAATCGAGCTCCGGTGCCTTCATTGCACTGCTTTTGGCTGTATGACAGGTGAGCCAGCCACATCTTGTGACCACCTGTCATAAACCCAAATGCAGGTGCACTAAGTCAATCCGCGTCCTTATAGTTCTCTCGTGTATATGAGTAATATATACTAGTGGAGTGGTTTTCTTATTCTCTCCATAACAATCGCTTTAAATTGTGTAAGTCTGCAAGCGAAACTCTTTATCTAATGTACAGTGAAGAAAACTAGTACTACTTCCGATGAACTAACGATCCACGCCCACGCGTCACAGTCGCACTTCCTCGTCCTTCACGTGTGGTACACTACCCTCCCTTAAGTGAACAAACACAAATGCGCCAAATTATCGGAAACGTGTGAGAGTGTGTACAAATAAAGAATTTTAATTTCAATTTCGGAAAGGTTTGAGACTATTATAAAGTTTGACTTCAGTCAAATCTAATATGCGGAGTAAATAAAAATGGAGGGCTACTACGTCCATCCGGGTTTTTAGTCCACACCATTTTTTCAATCAAAGTTAATAGCTAGACAAATAAAATTACAGGGGAGCTGGAGACAAAGTTGTGAGAAGGCTTAGAAATCAATACAAAACTTATGCTCTTAGTACCAACGTCGATCCTTCTTCGAGGAAACATTTGGTTCATAGCCAATTGTGTGATAAAATTGCACCAACGTGAAAGGCATTTGCGTCTCCAACGCAACCAAGGTGAACTGACGAAGGATATCATCTTTGTGCGTAACAAGCAAAGAGCACTGATGGAAGACAACTTGTTTTTCATTGAAAATCGATCAGCTTCACCAGCCGACGCAACCACGAGGCGCAACCATGAGCATCGATAGGTCATCGTGGTGTTGCATCATCCATTTGGCATCTTCGTCTGCGCCAGCGCCGGCTCCGAGAGGACGGTGCGCATCGGCTCCCTCCGTCGCCGACAATGACAACGTCAATGCTGCACCTCCCCACCTCCCGCAGCGGCCGGGATTCGGGCATTCGGCCGGACCTGTGACCACCGGTGAGGAGAGAGATAGAGTGGACACTGTCATCTTGTTTTGATATGGAGAGGGTGAGAGAGCGAAACGTGAGAAACTCTATCAAACAAGAGGCTATAATGGAGTAAAAAAAAATCTCTCCATAGCAGTGATTTTGGGTCTGTCTAGGACACATCTAAGTTGATGTCCACTCTGTTTGTGGTCTATTTTTTTGTCCTAGTTTTTTTGTTTCTTGTTGCTACATTATATACTTGTGAGAGCTTAGGTGTGATATCCTTAAATAACATCTAGATGTGAATTAGATAAACTGATTTTCTAACGCATTCAAGAAAGAAAACTTCGATCAAAACACGCCCCGCTTCCTGTGTCGCGAGAGTCGTCACACACACACATAGACATAGACATGCATATCCGTGTTTACGTAAAATTCCATTTCCATGTCCATCTCCAATCATATTTGTCCAACTGGCACATTATTTACGTTGTTAATTATATACGCATCAATATTAACGCACAACATCTCTTGTTTGCGCACGTCCGGACCGCTGCCACGGCCGGTCCTGACCAACCTGAACCCTCTTCATCACCCGCGTGCTTCCCGCCTCAAACGGTCGATTGCCGCATTCATGCCCGGCCAGAGCGGACACGACCTCTCACCGGCGCCCGGCATTTAAGCGGTAGCGTGACCGAGAGAGCGTCGCCCGCGCCGCTTCCGGGTGCACGCGGCTGCTCCGCATTCAAAGGTCGCAATAGCAGGCTACAACATGCATGTAAAAAGTTCTTGGGAGTCTGTACTACAGCTAGCTGTCCTCCCCCAACTCGTCAATCTCTTCCAGTAGTGCTAGTAGTACTCCATGGCGCGATCCATCGACAAGCAGGCGGGAAAGTTATCGTATACTCGGTTTGCGTGAGTGGCATGCCGAGCGACCGTGTGGGGTCGAGCCGTGGAGGAGGGTGAGACACGAACACAACAGACGTGATTTAAACATTGGTTTTGCTCGATGGCGCGATCCAACGAAACGAAACGTTGGTTTCTCTCCGTTTCCATTTTTTCTCCGGAAAAACGGAAACTTTCCACTCCATTTTCATTCCTATTCCAAGGTTGCCCGTTACAACATTCCATCAAATACAAAGGAAAACTAACACGCATGTTGATGCATCTCAATGATTCACAGATCATAGCCAATATTTACTTCACAACTAAAGAAAAAAGTTGTGAGAGCGTGTACGAAAGAAAAACTACTGATGGGGTCACTATGACTTAAACCCTAAACCCTAAACATGATTTAATTCCCTGGCCAGGTAGAACCTGTTGAAGGAAAGGCAATTTGGCACCCTCGGGTCATACGATGCTTTTGTGCAGTTCCACTAAAATCGACCTGAGCATCCCTGATGGCAAAGATATTGAAGAAGTGTGATTAGAATAATAGTAATGGCACTAGTTCATGAGACATAAACTCATCACAAGTAGAAGCCGGTAGAAGTAGAGAAAGATCGACATGGAGATGGAGCTACGGCAGTGGAGCAAGCCGGCTCCAAAAGGAAGATGGACTACCTGGGACATCGGGCTGTAGCTAGAAGGGCGGTTGGGACGTGGCATCGGCCCATACCGCGGTGACCCCCAATTGGGACGCACCGACTGTGGGTTTTCTCCCTCGCCGATGTCGACCGCGTCTATGCAGAACATTGTTCCCTTCCCCGCCTACGGATCAGGCCCGTCTTTCTATGCTTGTGAAGAGAGCAACCTTAGCAAGCAGGCTTGTAGCTTAGGCTCCTGCTAGTGTATATATAGTGATTTTCTTTTTCTCTCCATATCAACCATTTTATATTGTGTACATGTCATTCAAGAGTGAAATGATGGTTGCTTCTTCCGACTAACTTACTGTGTGATTTGACTGCTCCTTAGTGCCCCTACATGTACTCCCCCTACGTGTATGCAACAGTCCTGCGTACACATGGACACAAAACGCATACGCGACGCCCTAATGCATGCATGTCCGAGCACACGACGGAACACACACGGTCACGCTAAGTGCTCAACCTACACGTGCATGCACACACATACTCAGTCAGGGTGAGCTAGTGACCGTATAAACACCGGAAAATATATATATTGAGCGTATTATGAAGTCCACTGACCGTATTACTACAAATATACAGTGACAGACAATGTATTTATCTCGTTTGAAATTAATCCATATTAACCGGAGAGGAGGCAGTATGGACTAGCATTACTTGCGCGCGGTGGCTCGCAGGACAAGGAGAAACTTTTGACTAATGCAAGCTCAGGCGGTGGACGTGCAACAGATAATTCAGTGTCTGATTGCCAGAAGCATACACTATACTACTAGTGCTACTATTGTTCAACTTCCCGAATAGGCGAACAACCAAGCGCAAAGTTTACTAGTACTAGTACTACTAATATAGTCTATAAAGGTACGTAAGTATACTATACTAGTACTAGGAACTGGATGGAGGAGCGTCTGCACTCTTATTATAGTTTTAAAATGTGATAAAGCAATCTTCAACACATTTGGTTCTCTTCGAGGGTTCTCGCATGTGAAAATGGAAGTTGATTGCATGGAACACTCACCACAATTCTCGCTTAATTATGGCTCATATCCTGTTACAAATAGTAGCGCTCGGTAATATTTCCTCTTTTTTTGTTATTCAGCATGTAAACAGGCCAGCAAACCTTCGGTGCATCTTCGTGCGAACCGTGCTTGCTGCACTTTGAATGTGGCCGAGAGCTGGCTTGATGAAACACCTCGCTTCCTACTTCTTTTTTTGCGGGGTACCTCGCTTCCTAGTGACCAGTGTCTTGGCTGATCGTCCTAAGAATGCTTATATATGAATAAAGCTCTCTCATTTACCCAAAAAAAGATTAAGCCATATTAACCAGAAAGGAGGGAGTATGGTCTAGCACTAATTTTTGGTGTGTCCCGTCAACTCGCAGAACGAGGAGAAGCTTGCAGGACAAGGTGAAGCTTCGCTTCACGCTGACTAATGCAACCTACCCTCGGTGGACATGCATCAGTCCATTCGGTGTCAGTTGTCGAGGCATACACTATAGTATGCTTGTCGGGAGGCTGATCGACCCACGAACACCTATGGGACTGGCGGACCGATCCCCTTCGGTTCGGCAGGGGCGGAGGTCGCCTTTAAGAGCGGATCGAGGCGAAGCACACGAGCAGTTTACCCAGCTTCAGAGCTCTCCGGAGAGATAACACTCCTACTGCTGCATGCCTGAATGTATTGAGTTCTTGCTCGGGAGCGCTTGAGTGCTACAGTACACACAAGCTGCTAACGAGACCGAGCGTGAGTGTTCTCTGGCCTTGAACCTCTCGAACCTTTTTCTTCCTCTAAGTTGCGCACGGGCCTCCTTTTATATGCTCAAGGGGTCTCCGACAGGTGGCAACGTAGACAAGGGTAAAAATGGAAAAGGAGTGGTTGGTACAGCTACTTGTACAGTGTACCATACCTAACCCTGACGGCAGGGGACGAAGGCATTAAATGCCCGTCTACGTCGCCCAAACAGTGCAAACAAGGACCGTCAGGGGCGCCACCGCTTGCCACGATGGCAATCTTGTCGGCCGCTTGCCACAGCGCTCCGGCTGGTCACACGGCCTCTTGCCACGCTGGCGCTGGAAAGGTCCTGTGGCGACACGTTAGTGGATGTCTTTGGAGCCGCAGTACAGTGGTGATGCATTGCGGCAAGCGCCTTGTCATGTTGTTGTCTTGTCGCGTCCGAAGCTTGTCGCTCATCGGCCTTCCGGCAAGCTCCTCTTGCCGGGGCCTTGTCTCCTAGGTGCCTTGGGTGGCCTTCCGGCAAGCTCCTCTTGCCGGGCCCTTGTCTCCTAGGTGCCTTGGGTGGCCTTCCCGGCAAGCTCCTCTTGCCGGGGCCTTGTCTCCTTGGCTTAAATACTTTGTTCTTGAATGGCTCCAAAGGAACCACAGAGGACCTTGGCGGTCACCCGGCAAGCCTTGCCGCGGGGTGCTGCAACTGCCCGTGCACAAGTTCGGGATACTAGGGTACCCCTACTCTAGTACACCGACAGGAGCCCCGGGGCCTGGGCCATACACGGTGCCGAGCGCTGTTGGGCCAGGCCCAAAACAGGGCACGGGCACACGCGGCCTGGGTTATGCCGTAACTCACTCCGGACCCTCCACGCCCTCCACGAACGGCATGCGTCGAATGCGGCGTCGTGGGAGAGATCGTGGGTGTTGCTGCAGCCATCGACAGGGAGCTGGCGCAGCTGGGGATGGAGGATCTTGGATATTCCTCCGATGAGCACCTCCAACCCAGCGCCAAGCTCAGCTTGTTCTTCAAGGCGTGGTGGCGGCCCTCCAGCGACTCGGGAAGAAATCCCAGCAGGTGGCCGAGGAGTCGCGCCAGATCTGCGCACGAGCTCTTCAAAAGGTGCTGATGAAGGTGGCCTTCCGCAATCCAGGCCTCAACCTCACCAACGTCCTCAAGTCCTTGCCGCCGGATGCTGATGTGGAAGCGCTCAAGACCCTTGTCGCACCCATCGTGGACAGGGTGAGCGGGATCAAGAGGGTTGAGGGCGATCGCGTAGATTAGGCCGCTCGTTTTCTCTTTTTCTTGTCGCTGCTGATCATGTCATGAGAACAATCTATTAGAGCTGCGACAAGCTATCTTGTAATATAACTCTATTTCGGATAGTGATTGCTATGTTATTTCCTTTACTTGATTCCTTCCTTTGTATGTTTTGCCCTATGCTTTTAGGGAACTTGTCGTATGAGCACACAGGCGCGGCCGAGTATGGGACGTCAGCAGCCTGCTGGCGGTGCCGCTTCCGACAAGTAACCTTGTCGCAACTAGTCGCAGCTCACTTAAGTTGTTGAGCGGACTCGAAACAAAGTAAGGGCGCAATGAGATTTTCAAGACCGCCTTTGACTATTGACAAGAT
Source organism: Aegilops bicornis (assembly GCA_021605145.1). Lineage (NCBI taxonomy): Eukaryota > Viridiplantae > Streptophyta > Magnoliopsida > Poales > Poaceae > Aegilops > Aegilops bicornis. The sequence goes on along the minus strand of CM038674.1, from coordinate 585,907,009 downwards.
TAATAGTACATGACATGCACAATGTGAAAATTATATCATTGAAAGAACCTTTCACAGACGAAGTTAACGGTGTGCTTTGTGTAAGTTGCATGTCATATATCATTGCTCTAATATTTGGTCAAAGTTAGAATCGGAAAACGATTAGGCCCTATATAGATGGAAGGAAGGAGTAGCTTTGAATAGCATTTGTATAGTAAAACGGGGCAAGACTCTCTCTTTGTGTGGTGTGAATAGTTTTATTTTTTTGTTTTCTTTTTGGTTGAGGGAAGTGCAAATTGATTTGGTACGTACAAGTACAATATTACTACACGTTAGGCTTGTCCCTAAAATTCAACCCGCGTCTTGTTATATCCCGAAAATTCAGATATCGTGCTCCCAAAACTGGCGCCTTCACAACCAGCGCCTTGCTATCCCGAAATTACAACGCGCGCGGAAACTCCCTCCAGCTGCCAAATCCCGACACGCGAAATCCCCCTTCTAACCCTTAGCCGAAAGGGCCGCTAGTTCAAATCGGTGGGGGGTACTTTTGTAACACACCCTACATTTTGGACAAGCATGTCCCTAAGTCATGCCTCACGCCCTTTTCGCCATTCGAAATCCCAGGCCGCCATAACCTCTCCGCTCCAGCCGCGAAACCCCACCCTCCTCCATCCGCCACGTCACCGCTACCCAGCCGGAGCCTCTTCCCCGACGACGTCGTCCACCGCAACAGCTCGACGTCCCTCGTCCACCTCCCCGGATGAGGATCCGTCGTCCATCTCGCCGTCCCGCCGGTTCAGCCGCCCCGTCCTTCACCTCCAAGGAGCTGCTCCGACGATCGCCTCGTCTATCGCTGCTGCTCCATCCCCACAACGCCGCCTTAACTTGCTCCACCGGAACCGCAGCATCCTCACCGACTCCTCGGACGAAGCCGAGGCCTACTCGGCGCCACCAAAGAGGTTGTACACTCATCGCATCGCACCTTCTCCTTAACTCGACCTCCCGGCGCCGACGCTGCTCCATCCCGCACCCCCATGGAGCGGCTACCTTGAAGCTGGCTCCACGGGCGACATCTCCACGGCGGCTCTCCCCCAGTGCGAGGCCCCTTCGGCGGTGGCGTCCATACCAGCCGGATCTTCTGCTGCTCCGGCTCTCGCTTCGCCGCCCGCTGCTGCTCCGCTCGCCGATCCCTCGCCGCCCAGCTGCTGCTGCTCTCCCTCGCCGTCTTTGCTGCTCTGCTCGATTAAGCCACACTTGATCGGTGAATCGATTTTTGGGTCGGTCGATTTTCAGGTTGGGGGGTGGCTCACTGGTTAAGGAAGAACCACCGGCCAGCGGGCGGGGCTCGCCAGAGAGGTACCCCACTATCTATCTTAGGGTTCAGGTGGGGGCGGCGGGGGCCTAAAGGGTTGGCTGGGCGGCGGTGGCGACTGCTTTGGGCGGCGAGGCGGGCGCCTGGCCGGCGGTTCGGCCGTGGTGGTGGGCGGCTCGGGGTGCAGGTTGAAGATGAACTGCAGGCCCTCCCTAAACTACATGTCAAGTGCCTCTCTACTACCATTGCATTCAGTTTCGACAGTAGCATTCAGATTCCACAGTAAATTTCAGTTTCGACAGTTAAGTTCAGAGTCAATAGTTTTTACCTCATCTGTTGTAGTGAGGTGGCTTTTGGTGATGTTAATTTTACATCCATTTACATCATCTATTGGAGATGCTATTAGAATCCCACTTGAGATTGACGATGTCTGTCTTGTGCTGCTTCAGCCTTGAAGTCTTACGGCTCACCGGAGCTGCTTCACCGACAATACGATCCATCACAACAGAGCAGTGCCACAGGCGCCGTCTCTGATTCCTCAGATCTTCCTCCACACCTCCGACAGCCACCTCTGCCTCAACTGCTTCAGCTACCAACCCAATGATGCTGAGGTCAACACGGCTACGGCAAAGAGGTTGTACACTTGTTACATCACTTATTACTATACATCACGTCGCTCCATTAGGGCTATTTTGGTTCAACGGAAAAACGTCGATCCACTGGTTGTTACCATCACTCTAAATTTCTGCATGCTCTCCTTACATAATCTCACCATATTTTTTTTCGTATGCATGTCAGATATTGTACACAGTCATGCTGAACATGTTGAGAAAAAGAGAAGAGTTTTGCGCGGCAATACAATGTCATGCAGACCTTGCTCCATGGTGGGTTCAATGGCAAACCCTCCCCACTCCTCTCCAGATTGTAATCCAGAGGAAGATATCTGTTCTAAGGCGTATTCAGACGCCGCTGACCACTCCTATTTACCCCCCAAGGTGTTTGCTCGACCTTGGCATGATGATGTTAGTCATATCATGCATATGTTGCCTTGCAGTGCCTACTTTTGACATCATATATGTCATCTGCTTAGTTTAGACATGTTTTATAATGCCACATGTTTAGTTTCTACATCATATATGGGAATTATGCAGTCTCATGTCTTTTAGCCAGCCATAATATATGTGAAATGTGCAATGCCATCCTGTTTAATCAGGCATCATATATTTGAATGATATCTTGCCCATCCTTTTCTTCATTAAATTTCCATTTGTCGACAATGTTTGTACATTAAACTACTCTTCCTGTGAATCATCCATTTGGGTGGGAGATGGAAAAATCTGGAGTGAAAACAAGGCCTTGAGCGAGCGCATTGCTACACTGTCAAGCAGATCTCTTGTTGGGTCCCGATAGCTCCTCGAGATGGATTAGAGAGAGATGACCAGTCCTATTCCCCCACCGAGGTGTATGCTCTAACTTAGCACGCAGTTATCGCTCATATCATGCATACGGTGTCTTGCATTGCATAATTTAGACATCATATACACAATATTCAACACCATGTTCTTAGTTCAGACATCATATCGAATACCCTCTATTTAGCATATAAATCACATATGTGAATTAAATGATGCGATCCTGATTACTTAGATAACATGTAGGTGAATTATGTCATGCGATCCTGTTTAGTTATTCATCATATCTTTGAATTATGTTATGCTATGCTATCCAGTTTAGATAGACATCATATATGTGAAATTATGTCATGCTATCCGTTTTAGTTAAACAATATACATGTCAACTATTTCATGCCCTCTTTTTTCCACACTATCTATTGCATCTGTCTCATACAATGTCTGTACATTCAACTATGTTTCCTGTTTATCAACCATTTGAATTGGAGCGGGTGATGCCAGTATCTAGCGGAATAAAAACATGGTCTTCAAATAAAACAGTGCTACCTCTTGGTGGAGATAGCACCCCGGTTGTACATGCACAAGAACCAGCCCTACCACACATAGCCCAGACTCTCGCAGATTGTACCCCTACTGTGGTGGACAGAGAACCAACTTCACCCAATCTAACCCCAACCCCAGCCGATAGTAACCCAGTTCCTGTTGACACAACACCATCTCCACCACAGAGCTCCCAAACAAGAGAAGTTAGTAAGGCAGCTCCAGTGCCCAAAGTGCCAGTACTATCACGGCGAACCCCAACTCCACCAGTTAGAATGCTATTCCTATGGAGGAAGCACAACCAGCCAGTCGTAGTTTAGCATCTATCACATTTGATGTTTGTCGGTGTCAAAACCGGCGGATCTCGGGTAGGGTGTCCCGAACTGTGTGTCTAGGCGGATGGTAACATGAGACAAGGGACACGATGTTTTTACCCAGGTTCGGGCCCTCTCGATGGAGGTAAAACCCTACTCCTGCTTGATTAATATTGATGATATGGGTAGTACAAGAGTAGATCTACCACGAGATCAGTGAGGCTAAACCCTAGAAGCTAGCCTATGGTATGATTGTTGTTCGTCCTACGGACTAAAACCCTCCGGTTTATAGAGGCACCGAAGAGGGTTAGGGTTACACAGAGTCGGTTACAATGGTAGGAGATCTACATATCCGTATCGCCAAGCTTGCCTTCCACGCCAAGGAAAGTCCCATCCGGACACAGCACGAAGTCTTCAATCTTGTATCTTCGTACTCCAGGAGTCCGGCCAAAGGTCATAGTCCGGCTATCCGGACACCCCCTAATCCAGGACTCCCTCAAAAGCCCCTGAACCAGGCTTCAATGACGACGAGTCCGGCGCGCATATTGTCTTCGGCATTGCAAGGCGGGTTCCTCCTCCGAATTCTTCATAGAAGATTTTGAACACAAGGATAGTGTCTGGCTCTGCAAAATAAGTTCCACATACCACCGTAGAGAGAATACTATTTACACAAACTCAATCTGCTGACGTATTCCGCAGCGTGACATCACACCACGGCGGTTTCCTTGGCACGTCTTGTCAAAGCAGAGATCATGTCCCCTTATTCCGGGATTCTCATCAATACGGGCGTGGGTAACCCAACCGCGCCATTGATTACGGTGCTTGGGAGATAAGCGAGTTTTATCAGGCCGGTGGGGACGCATAGCTTTGTCCGTCCATATAAGGGGATAAGGATCCACTTTTTCACACACGCCTTCTTCCTCCTTTTCTTATCCATTTCCGCGCACTCGAGCTCCAGCGCCCAAGTCCGAACATCCCCCTCAACCTTCTCCAACTATGCCAGAGCGGGAGGCAAGTGGATGGCCTCCTCCGTCACGGAGGGGCACATCAAAAAGCTGCGGAAGGCCGGATACTTGTCCGACGACATCGCGCATCGGCTCCCCGACAAGGGGCAGCTCATCCACACCCCCAGGCCCCATGAGAGGGTGGTGTTCCTCCCCCACTTCCTCCATGGACTAGGGTTTCCACTTCACCCATTTGTCCAGGGGCTCATGTTCTATTACGGCCTAGATTTCCACGATCTGGCCCCAATTTCATCCTCAACATCTCGGCGTTCATCGTCAGGTAATGCGAGGCCTTCCTCTCAGATTCAGCCCCACTTCAGCTTATGGTTGAAGACCTTCAATGTCCAGCCGAAGGTAGTGGGCGGCCGCCAAGTGGAGTGCGGAGGTGCCATGGTGGGCAAGATGGCCAACGTCCTATGGCTCGAGGGCTCCTTTGTGGAGACCATAAAGGGGTGGCAATCGGGGTGGTTCTACATCACCAAGCCGCGCGACTCTAAATGGGCGGCGGCCCCCGAATTCTGATCTGGCTTCCCTACATGGCTCACCTCATGGAAAGAGACGGGCCTGACGTGGGGTAATTCGGAAGAGCTGACCGGACTCCAAACCTGCGTCCGAAACCTGGTGGACAAGAAGCTCATGCTTGTCAACGTAGTCCAGGTTATGCTCATCCGCCGGATCCTCCCATGCCAGCAATGGGCCTTCAACTTGTGGGAGTTTGATCCGGCACAACACCAAACCTTGAGCCGGCTCTTCGACACTACGTACGAAGATGCCTGGAAGGTGCTGTTCAAGGGCGCCGAGGATCCCGCATCCGCTACCGAAGATCGCGGATTCAGCTCGCGGCATCAAGCCAGCGAGGTAAGCTATTTTACCCTTTACGGGACTCTTTTTTCATAGTTTGAATCTACGCGGGATCTAAAACTCCCTCCACTTTGACAGGACTGGCAGAAGACGTCCGTACAGGATGACTGTCCGGCTCCCTTGCCAGAAGACCCAACGGACTCCTGATTGACGACGCTGCTGGTTCCGGCACCTTACGTGGTGCCGGAGAAGAAGGCCAAGAAGAAGGCCACGGGAACTCGAAGGAGTTCCCGGCGCCAGGTGTTTCGGACTCATCGTCCGATGACTCCAAGGCGGACTCCTTCCGCGAAGACAAGGAGGAGGAAAAAGAGGCCTCTCCCCTAGCGGGGGGAAAGAAGAAAAGGAAGGCCACCCCAACTGGGGAGGCCGGAGGGTCCAAGAAGGGAAGGACCCTTCCTCCGGACTACACCTCCAACGCCGACGACAGCGAATAGGGGTGGCCACCAAGGACCAAGCCCCTGGCGAAATCATAAGTGTCTGGACACCAGAATAACTCATGGCGTTCCATTTGTCGCACAACATCTTCTAACGCTGAATATAACCATGCAGCCCGCCCAAGGACGGGCTCTGCGCTTCGACGAGTGGCTCCCTAGATTCGTTGGATGTGAATAGCACCTCACTTCAGACCGCCTCGTCTCCTCCCGCCGCGGACGGCGCCAAGGTGGAGTCCCAAAAGGGGCCCAGCCAGGAGGAGGTGGCCCTGGAGGCATCGCAAGGCGACCTCCCGGACTCCGGGCGCAAAGGGGATAAAACCCCGAAGGGCTTTAAGTCCGGCCCTCTGTCGGACTCCGTACCGGAACCTTCAGTGGTTCCGGAGTCCGGCAGGCGACCCCTTTGTAAGAAGGGCAAGACTGCGACGCCGGTGACCTCCATCCAACCAGAGGCACCGGATAATTTGATGGAGGCGCTTAACGGCTGTTGGTGTCAAAACCGGCGGATCTCGGGTAGGGGGTCCCGAACTGTGCGTCTAGGCGGATAGTAACAGGAGACAAGGGACACGATGTTTTTACCCAGGTTCGGGCCCTCTCGATGGAGGTAATACCCTACTCCTGCTTGATTAATATTGATGATATGGGTAGTACAAGAGTAGATCTACCACGAGATCATAGAGGCTAACCCTAGAAGCTAGCCTATGGTATGATTGTTGTTCGTCCTATGGACTAAAACCCTCCGGTTTATATAGACACCAGATAGGTTAGGGTTACACAGAGTCGGTTACATTGGTAGGAGATCTACATATTCGTATTGCCAAGCTTGCCTTCCACGCCAAGGAAAGTCCCATCCGGACACGGGACGAAGTCTTCAATCTTGTATCTTCATAGTCCAGGAGTCCGGCCAACGGTGATAGTTCGGCTATCCGGACACCCCCTAATCCGGGACTCCCTCAGTAGCCCCCAAACCAGGCTTCAATGACGACGAGTTCGGCGTGTTGATTGTCTTCGGCATTGCGAGGCGGGTTCTTCTCCAAATTCCATATACTTGTCGAATAGTGTCCGGCTTCTGATAAATGCTGCGCTCCTTGGCTTCTACGCCCAATAATGGGCATCTTCCACATGTTTGAATGAATGCGAAAAGCCAAGGTATTTTTGCACTTACCCCCCTAGCTGCACAAATGAGCCGCCTATAAAAGGGGCGAGGATCTAGATCTGAGTCACACCATCCCCCCTTCGCGAGCTTTCATCAGAGCGCTTCTGACCAAAACCCATTCCATCATGGACAGTTGACGCGGCTTCTCCTCTCGCGCTCCCAGCCCTTAGCCTGGAAATTGGGAGAGATGCTCAGTCCCGCATAGCGAACTAGTTATACTCCAAACCAAGGGATTTCTTCCCCCGGCCTTCATGGTTCCGGTCCGAGCCGGACTTGCCACCTACAAGGGCGGAAAGCAAGCGGAGAGTGTCCCCAATCCCTCTAAAGGAGAGCGGGTATGCTTCGTCTCTTATCTAGTAAGAGGACTCGGATTTCCAATTCATCCGTTTCTCCGGGGGCTCTTGGAGTTCTACGACCTCCAGTTGCACCACCTTACGCCTGCCTCCATTTTGCACATCACGGGCTTCGTGGCCCTTTGCGAACTGTTCTTGGGCATTGAGGCTCATTTTGCGCTGTGGAAAAGATTATTCTGCCTAGTACCCCGTTCTCATGAGGGGTCAATATATCAAGTGGGCGGAGCGAACTATGGCGCATCGCTGGGACGGATATCTATCCGGAACCCGAAGAAAGCGTCCAAGACTGGCCTTGAATGGTTTTACATGCAGGGCGTCCCGCTGCGGACCCGTTCGGATCGGCCTTCCGGAGTTTAGCAATGCTCCTCTGAAGAAGCGCCTAGTGGCGCCCATGAGCCCCTGGAGGAAAATGGTAGGATGTCCTTTACTTGATGAGCCGAATAAGATTATCGGCTCATGCGGATTGACCATGATTGGAGTCATGGCAATCTGTATTATGAGAGTGCAGCCGCTCCAATATAGGGCCCACCCCATGTGGGACTTCAACGGGGAGGACGATGCCACCCGCCATGGCCGCAAAGGGCCGGGATCGGTCACCGAACTGGTGAAGACCTTGTCTGCCATGTATAAAGGGGATGAGGAGGATTTTCTCCGCGTCAACCCATTGAGCGAGTTTTCTTCGAATAATCCTCGAAGTTGAGTAAGAAAATATCTTTGTGGCCTGTCCGATCCATGTTCCCGTGGTTAATCATCTCATTTCATGGTTTCTACGCAGGAACTGCGCCGGGCCGTGGAGAAGATACACAGCCCGCCCCCACAACCCGAGGATCTGGAACGGTCGCTCGATCCGGCCTCCGAAGAGGATCCGGATATAAAGGTGGAGTTGATCGACGGGGTGTTCCACCAACTTAGCATCGACAATGCTTTGGTTGCCATTACGGCCGATTACCGGAATACTTCCGACCTCACAGTGTAATCGAGACCGAGGTCCCAATACTCTGATAATGACCTATCCGTGCTTATTTCTTGATCACCGTATACCAATGGTGTTTTGAAGGGGGTACCTTCGAGGCAGGAAGCCGAGCCCGCGGCGGCTGGCCAACAAGGGCGACTGACCCGCATTTGAAAAGAAGTGCGGTCCGGATCGAAACTCCGCCGCATAGCGGTATGACGTGTCACCATATTCCCAGGATTGATTCCGAGAGGTGTACTAACACTGGTGCTCCTTCGGAAAAAGAGCGCCGCCGGATCGAGTCCGAAGAGGTTATAATCGAACCTCCGCCCGGCCCGGGCTCGAAAGCTGTGTCCGGAAGCGGAGGCGAAACGAGGCGTCGTCGGATGCTCCTCCGATAGAGGATGCCGACAGATTGTCGACCACCAACTCCGAGGTGGAGGCGCCATGAATCACAAAGCGCCGCCGGACAGTTCTTCGTGGCGCATGTTTCTCCCAAGAGGCCTTGAATGCCTTCAATTGGAGATGCGCACCTCCGTGCCGCTCAAGATGGTCTAGCGAGCCACGGAGCGGTATGTAAAGGACATACGGGTAAGGAAATTTGATGATTATATATGCCAAGAGCCCCGAGACTTAAAATAGTTAGAATAACTGATTTAAGGATCATTTGTTATCTGAGATCTTACAAAAAGAATACCCATTGTCCCGGAGCTTGAAGAATGCAAGGCCCAACTTGAGGCCGCACTAGCCGCTACAGGGGGAGCCACAGAGACCCCCTCTGGTAATATATGCTTCAAAAGATAAATAGGTTATGAAGTGCGGCGTGTGTGTAAATATGACAATAATATTGCAGATGACACCGGACTAGATCTGGGCAAGCAACAGCTCCTGCGCCAGCTAAAGGCCGGCGAGAGCGTGCTTACGAGGGTGCGGCAGGAGAAAAATAACCTCCAAGATGCCAACACCCAACTGGGTGAGGAACTAAAGGATGTTCGTGCTCAGCTTATGCGACTCCGTAAGGAGAATCGGCGGCTTCGTCGCGGCATTTTCGATAAGTGCTTGAGCGAACTTTGAAAGAGTTCAGCGAGGAAGGCGACTAACATAAACATGTATGTAGGTTTGCTCACAGGTCGTCTGAAGAGGAGATGCCCAGTTCTTGGTGATCTTCTTCCCGAATGCGTCGGTACCTGAACGAAGTTCGGCAGGTGATGAAAAGCGTCGGCCAGGCCTTGTGGCCATCTATCTCCCTGCCCAAAGGCATTGGAGAGCTGGCAGAAGCGGCTTCAAGGAGCACGCGGCGCTTCCGACTATGGAAGATATCGGCCTGCCGTCGAGCGCCAGGAGGCTGGGCCATGGTGAAGACGCAGCGGTACCACGAAGGTGACCCAAACCACATGGCCAAGGTCGGACCTGTGGGGCCCGATGGGAAGGAGATCCTCTGTAAGCAGTGTATGCGGCCAAGTAGAATTGGCCGCCAAGTATTCCCAGGAAGATTGTAAATTAGATAGCCTATTAGATGGCATTGAGGAGGAATACAATGAGTCGAGTTGACTATGTAATTAAATATGACATGAAAAATGTCTTCTAGCCATATTGTAGATCGTTTGTCATAGCGGACCTTTTCGCTTTGACCTCAGGACCCAACAGTCCAGAGTGTGTCCGAATACCCTTGTGGTTATATAAGAACCGGGTATGCATGGAGGCAAGGCGTAGGGGTCATTATTGCTGTATCGGACAAGTGCCCAACTAGTTATGTTATATTACATGGATAGTAAGAAACATCTTCCAGGGAGAATAGTTCCGTTAAGGGTTCCTTTCATTTGGGATGCATGCCCTAAAGTGCATGTCAAAACTGCTAAGAAAGCAGAAAATCATCTGGGGGCAGATGGATAAATAGTTAAAAATCATCTTTTAGTTCACCGACCGAATATTCCCTTAAGAATGCTAGCTTTCGGCTTCACCCAGTCTAAGGTACACATCCGGCTGACCCGGCAGTAACAATCGCAGAGGTGCTCCCTTTACCACCTAGTTGAACAATCGGGAATGTAGGGGTAAGCACATGAGCCAGGCAACCCAGCTTGGCCAAAAATTAAGTCATATCGATGCATATAATGGTGAATAAAAGGTACATGCGGAAGTTTGACACATGTGTTGGGCATGACGCCCATATAAATAAGCTTCTGTTAAAGAAGCCCCCAGGTATAATAATGGCGGACAGCGCGTCAAATATGTGCTTGAACAAAGCGCGAGCGAGCCTCTAAAGGTTTAAAAAGAAAGGGAGGAAGGAGAGAAATAAAAGACATCAAAATAGAAAATGTGGGCCGGAGGAAGGAGGCGAACTTGGAGTCCGGGCGCTTAGGCGTAGAATCTTCGTAGACGGGCTGCGTTCCATGGGTTCGGCTCGAGTCGGTTATCCGATGCGTTTAGAGATGGTATGCTCCGCCCGGTCAGTGACCTGGTCGATGATGAAGGACCTTCCCATTTGGGCTTGAGTTTGTCCTTTTTCTTGTCCGTGAGCGTAGAACTAGTTCGCCAACGTTATAAGCTTTGGCCCGTACTTCCCTGTTTTGATATCTTCGAGCCTGCTGTTGATAGAATGCGGAACGAGCTTTTGCCACGTCGCGCTCCTCCTCCAATGCGTCCAAACTGTCATGCCGATCGAGTTCGGCTTCTCTTTCTTCATACATGCGCACTCGAGGTGAGTCATGAATTATGTCGCAGGGCAAGACTGCCTCTGCGCCGTACACCATAAAAAATGGTGTGAATCCGGTAGTCTGATTCGGCGTGGTCCACAGCCCCGTAGTACGGAGTCGAGCTCCTCAACCCAGTGCGTGTTAGATTCCTTGAGGGACCGCACTAGTCTGGATTTAATGCCGCTCATGATTAGACCATTTGCTTGTTCGACTTGACCGTTGGTTTGAGGGTGATAGACTGAGGCGTAATCAAGCTTGATGCCCATGTTTTTGCACCATAATTTGACCTCATCGGCTGTGAAGTTGGTGCCGTTATCAGTGATGATAATCTTGTGGGGGCGCCATAACGGTGCACTACCCACGATATGAAGTCTATCACCGGTCCGGATTCGGCCGTTTTAACGAGCTTGGCCTCTATCCATTTGGTGAATTTATCCACCATGACCAATAGGTATTTTTGCTTGTGGGTTCCTCCCTTAAGGGGTCCAACCATGTCAAGCCCCGGACATGACGGCCAGGTGATGGGTATAGTTTTGAGGGCGGTGGGTGGCATGTGGCTTTGGTGAGCAAAAAGGCGGCAACCGACGCATCGTTGGACTAAATCCTGCGCATCTGCCGGGCCGTCGGCCAATAAAATCCTGTCACGGAAGGCCTTGCCTACAAGGGCCGGGCTGCAGCGTGGTGCCCACCCAGTCCGGCATGAATTTCAGCCAGGAGGTTTCGCCCTTCCTCTTGGAGATACACCTTTGAAGGACCCCTGTTGTGCTTTTCTTATAAAGCTCTCCCTCATGGACTTTATAGGCTTTAGATCGCCCGTACTATGCAGCGAGCCTCATTTTGGTCTTCGGGAGTTCCTGCCTAGTTAGGTAGGCTAGGAATGGTTCCGTCCATGAAGCGATAACCGCCTTTATTTCGTGGGCGGAAGGTGTTATCTCGGTGGCGAGCCTCCGATTGTGTCGAAGTGTTCGGCGTCGAGGCGGTCTGCGGTTGGGTCCGGATTGTTATTTCCGGACTCCCCTTCCCATAGTACGGATGGCTTGAACAGCCGTTCCAGGAAGATGTTGGGCGGGACGGCATCACCTTTTGCACCGATGCGTGCCAATATGTCCGCCGCCTGGTTGTTATCCCGGGCTATATGATGAAATTCGAGCCCTTCGAACCGTGCTGACATTTTTAGGACCGCATTGCGGTATGCTGCCATTTTCTGATCTTTGGCATCAAAGTCTCCGTTTATTTGAGATATCACGAGGTTCGAATCCCCGCGCACCTCTAGGCGTTTAATGCCCATGGAGACTGCCATCCGGAGGCGTGCGAAGGGCCTCGTATTCGGCTGCATTGTTGGAGTCCGTATACATTATCTGAAGGACGTATTGGACTGTGTCCCCGGTTGGGGACGTCAGGACGACGCCAGCCCCCAGGCCAGCCAACATTTTGGAGCCGTCAAAGTGCATGATCCAATTGGAGTATGCGCCGTACTCTTTAGGGAGTTTGGCTTCGGTCCATACGGCCACGAAGTCGGCCAAAACCTACGACTTGATAGCTCGTCGTGGCTTATAGGTTATGTCGAACGGAAGGAGCTCTATGGCCCATTTAGCAATCCGGCCCATCACGTCGCGGTTGTTTATAATGTCGTTTAGAGGTACTTCGGAGGCTACCTTTATCGAACACTCTTCGTAGTAGTGTCGCAGCTTCCGGGATGCCATGAACACCGCGTATGCTATATTTTGATAATGTGGGTACCGGGACTTGCATGGAGTTAGGACAGTGGACACATAGTAAACCGGTTTTTGAAGAGGGAACCGGTGTCCGTTCATTTCTCGTTCGTCGACGAGCATCGCGCTGACAACTTGATGTGTTGCGGCGATATATAATAGTATTGGTTTGCCCGTTACGTTATGCGGCCAGACCGGATTTGTTGCCAATATGGCTTTTATTTCTTGAGTCCGGCCGTGGCGGCATCCGTCCACTCAAAGTGTTCGGTCTTGGCGGAGGAGGCGGTAAAGGGTAACGCCTTTTCTCCCAAGCGGAAATAAAGCGGCTTAAAGCCGCTCGCATCGATCAATTTTTGTATTTGTTTGAGGTCTTTTGGGATATCCAATTGTGTGAGCTCGGATCTTGGCTGGGTTTGCTTCAATTCCTCTACCGGACACAATGAAGCCCAGGAGCTTTCCGGCTGGAACGCCGAAGACGCATTTTTCCGGATTGAGCTTAATGTCATATTTTCAAAGATTGTCGAATATGAGCCTCAAATCGTCTACTATAGTTTCGACATGCTTGGATTTGATGACCACGTCATCTACATATGCTTCTACTGTTTTGCTGATCTGGTTTGCGGACATATACGAATCATCTTGTTGATATGTTGCGGCGTTTTTGAGCCCGAAGGGCATTGTGTTGAAGCGAATGGGCCATATGGAGTGATGAATGCCGTTGCAGCTTTATGCAGCTCCGCCATCTTGATTTGGTGGTAGCCGGATGCAGCGTCGAGTAAGCACAATGAGTCGTGTCCTGCTGTAGCGTCGATAATTTGATCAATTCGAGGGAGGAAGGGATCCTTTGGGCAAGCCTTATTAAGGTCTTTGAAATCAACACATAGGCGCCCGATTTTTCCTTCTTTGCTACCATCACCAGATTTGCTAGCCAGTCCGGATGTTTTATATCTACGATGAATCCGGCTTCGGAAGTTTAGCTAGCTCCTCTCCCATGGCCTGTCGCTTGGGTTCGGAAAAGTGCCGAAGAGCCTGCTTGACCGGCTTGAATCCTTTTAGGATATTTAGGCTGTGCTTTCGGCCAGCCGGCGTGGGATTCTGGCATGTCGAAGGGTGCCGGGAAAAAATGTCCGATTTTCTCGTGGAAGTTCTCGTGGTCTGGCGTCTACATCGAGGGTTTAATCGTGCCCCAATGGAGGCCGTCTTTGCGGTCCGTTGGGTGGACTTGGAATTTGACTATTTCATCCGCTGGTTTAAAAGAGGTGGACTTGGATCTTTTATCAAGTATCACATCGTCCCTGTTCACCGTGGAGCGCATCGCAGTGAGTTCCTCGGCCGCTAGGGCTTCAAATAGTGCCTTGAGGGCTAGTGCGGCTGTCTTGTTTTCGGTGCGGAGTGCTATGTTCGGATCACTAGCGAGAGTGATGATTCCGTTGGGTCCGGGCATTTTAAGCTTCATGTACCCATAGTGGGGTATAGCTTGAAAAATTGTGAATGCCTCTCGCCGTAATAAAGCATGATATCCGCTGCTTTGAGCAGGGCCACTTGAAATGTGACCTCCTCGGACCTGTAATTGTCCGTGAGCCGAACACTACGTCCGGTGTGATTTTTCACTGCAGCATGCTTCCGGCTGAGGATTATTCCTCTAAAGGTTGTGCTGCTTCGCTCAATGCGGTTCGATCTATTTCCATTTTTGGAGGTTTTCCTCATAGATGAGGTTTAGTCATGCCGCCATCCATGAGTACCATAGTAAGGCGAAAGCCGTCCACTATTGGACCGAGGACCAATCTGGTGGTGCTCGGGTTGTTCGAATTTGGGTTCGCCACTGGCATTAAAGGTAACAGCCGTGTCACTCCATGGATTTATTGTTGCTACTTGGTAGACTTCGGCAAGGTTGCGGAGTGTTCGTTTCCGCATATTATTTGATGCGGAAGTCTCGAAGACTGTTAACACTGTATTGGTATTGCTGGGCTGGAATTCTGAAGCTAGAATCTCTTCGCCACTTTTGGCCACCTGTCGTAGTATCCAACATGCTCGAAGGCTATGAGTTGGAGTGGCGCCCTCTGTGCTATGAATTTTGCAAGGTCCGTTTAGCCAACCCTCTAGTACGGTTCCGAACCCTTTAGGGGGTTTTGGTTTTTTGGTGTTTAACCCAGGTGCTTGGTGATGATGCACCCTTTTATTTCGGACTAGGGATGTATTCGGGGCCGGATTATCCCAAAATTTACTTTCGGTTTTCCAAGCACTCTCCATCGCACAGTACTTTTGTACTATGGTCACCAAGTCAGCAAAGTGTGTAATTTCGCGACGACTTATGGCGTTTAGGATTCCCTTTTCCGTGCAATTATTGCAGAAAAGTGGGATTGCGTCCTCCTCTCGGCAGTCCTTTATCCTGTCCATAACCGGGAGGAATCGCCCGATAATGATGTCTTTGTTTCAGCGGGCTCTTGCCGAATTCGGGATAGATCGCTAATGTTTGGGTGGGCGGGTGGAACTAGATCTGGAACCCCGCCCAATTTAGGACTCAGGGGCCGAGAAGTTTCTGAACTCGGAAGTTTTGATTTTTGAATGCTATCCAATGAATCCAACCCGCCGCCTGACTTTAAGTTTAGGGCTTGATCGACATCCGTCCCTCTACGGGAATCCGGCACGGAGGGATCGGGAATCCGGATGTAGCTAGTCCTTAAGATAGAAGAAGAATCGCCGCATTGCTCCTCTATCACAGCAACATGATGGGTAGCACAGGAGAGTTGATCTCTCTCAGATCGGTTTTAGGCCCGATCCGGTCGTAGTCTGTGGCGACTCCCAGGGCGGCGATGCGATCGAAGAGCTCGTTTACGGAGGAGAGCTCGATCGGATCTAACTAGTCGGCAAGTTCCGAATTAACGTGGAGATTGGTTTCGATGACTTGAGAAGTCATTGTCGGCCCGGCGGCCGAACTGGCGGTCATGAGAAAACCACCTAGCCGAAGAGTCTGACCAGTGGCCAAGGCTTCTTTGATGATAGTATCGTCTTTAAAGACGAGATGAGGCATCCTTCCTGACGGCGACGACACAGAGGAACTCTCAATGAAAGCACCAATGTTGGTGTCAAAACCGGCGGATCTCGGGTAGGGGGTCCCGAACTGTGCGTCTAGGCGGATGGTAACAGGAGACAAGGGACACGATGTTTTTACCCAGGTTCGGGCCCTCTCGATGGAGGTAATACCCTACTCACCTTGATTAATATTGATGATATGGGTAGTACAAGAGTAGATCTACCACGAGATCGTAGAGGCTAAACCCTAGAAGCTAGCCTATGGTATGATTGTTGTTAGTCCTATGGACTAAAACCCTCCGGTTTATATAGACACCGGATAGGTTAGGGTTACACAGTCGATTACAATGGTAGGAGATCTACATATCCGTATTGCCAAGCTTGCCTTCCACGCCAAGGAAAGTCCCATGTGGACACGGGACGAAGTCTTCAATCTTGTATCTTCATAGTCCGAGTCCGTACTTGATGATAGTTCGGCTATCCGGACACCCCTAATCCGGGACTCCCTCAACGGCGCTTCCATCGACGAGGAGCACCGCCTTTATTATGAGTGTGGTGATCCGAGAAAGTTCGATCCGCCAAGAGCGGGCTGGTAGCTTATGCCAGACCTTCTAACGAGGCTTTGAGGTATGTATTTAAGATATGAAAAACTATTACCGCATAGGCGGTAGCCCTGATGCTCAGTTTGGTGTTCGGAAAGAAAAAGCCGGCGAGGATCTAAAAGATATCTGTGAGAGTCTAACATAAGTACGTCGATATGGGAATGCAGGCTGCGCTGCTGACCTCTGCCGCACTGACTGCGGAGGTTGATGCATTGAAGTAGAGCCTCGAGCGGTCCGAGAACAAGCTCGGCCTTGCCAAGAAGCAGCTAGAGGACAAGGAAGGTAAGTAATACCTTATGGGAGGATTTAAAAGATGTGGTTGCAAAAAATGACAAGAATAACGTGAATATTGCAGGGGCCACGAAGGAGGTGGCGACCCTGAAGGAAGCGGTGTCCAAGGCCGAAAGCAATGCGGCCGCTGAGCACACCGAGCGAGAGAAGCAGGAGGCGCGGGTGCCGGAGGTGCGGTAAGAGCTCCAGGCTCTCGTGAAAAAACACGATAGTTTGGAGTGTGACTCAGAGACTCGAGAGTCCGAGCTTGCCTCGGCCCTTGAGAGCGCCAAAGCCGCTAAGGCCGAAGCCCAAAAAGCCCTCTAGGAAATTGAGGCGATGAAGAAGATAGCGGCGGGTAAGGCATTCTTTATGCAAAGCCAGCATATGAAAGTGAATTATCTGTTACTTACCCGAATCCGGAGCTCTCCAGGAGCATTCGCAGATCTGCCCCGCAGTGTGTCCGATGCTGCCGCATTCTACCGAGCCGAGGAGGGAAGCTTCGGCGGAGAAGGTGTTCTGGTCTCGATATCGAGGCCGGACACCCGGTGCCCTTAAGCGACCAGTTGAAGCAGCTGGTCGAGCTCCATAAGGTGGCCGAACAGGCCATGAAGGGCCTCATAGTCCGGCTATGGCCTCAGGAAGCCATACCTGGGAGCTACTTCGGGCTGGTGAGGCGGCTGGTGGACGCCTTTCCATGGGTTGAAGTCATCAAGCGCTCCGTCTGCATCGAAGTAGCCCGTAGGGCCCTTGCCCGTGCTAAGGTGCACTGGGGCAAGATGGACGCTTAGAAGCTTGTGACGGACGGACCACCACCGGGCAAGGAGCATCGCAAGCCTGAAATGTATTATGAGGGCGTCCTGAAGGGTGCCCCCTTATAGCGGGTGAATGCTCCAAAGATGTAATTTTTGAGTAGACTCGCATTTGTTATCCTGTACGCTGAAAACTTGTTCATATGCGCTAAGCGACACTTTTGAATTTAAAATATTACCTTCTGTGTGGCCTTGTATTAAATTTGAGAGATGGCGAGTCGTCGGCTTCAGCCCCCATGCCACGAGTGCTCGGGTGTTCGGGATAAACTTGAGCGCTCTTGTTCCCATTCTTGGGTCCAACGAGGGAGGCGCTCAACGCAACAAACAAGGCAACCGAACTATAATGCTTGAACACTCTCACTTAGCCATAGAATTCTATAATTTTAAATTTCGGCGAATCCCCTGGTATTCGGAAGACCGAGTTCGGGGCGCTATCCACGCCTAGGCCGGACAGTGTCGACTCCTCGCTCTAAGCGGAATAAGTCTTTAGGGACTCGAAAACCTCTCGAACAGCGACCGGCTCTCGCCCTATCATGACGGTCAGTTTTAGCTTTCTCCACTGAGGTGCTTAACCCAGCTCAACGGGGCACAATCGCGGTGGTTCTCCCGGCCTACCTTAGCCGATATAACGGAACATAAGGTACCAAAACATGGGAGCCGGGCAAACCCAACTATTGACCCAAGACATGATTCGAGCCGATGCATATAATGCTATAAGTTGAGTGCCGCACTTGTGAAAGTGTTCGGACTTATCACACCATATTGTGGGGTACTTAAGCCCCACAGTGTATTGCTCGTACCAAAAGTGTACGGTTGCACAATGTCATAACTGAACATATATATATATATATATATATATATATATATATATATATATATATATATATATATATATAGAAAAAGGAATTCAATAATAGGCAAAAGCTATGTATTGTTTATTCAAAAGGGCTGCGGTAAGAAGCGAGCGATACAAATAGTCACGATAAGCAAGGGGCGGGAATTTTAACATGTCCCCTCCGAGGGGTAAGCTGCGGGATGTAAAACAGGTATACCGCTCATAATAGAGACCACACGGACACTTGGCGAAGCTTTACGCTTCCTGGCTATTGCATCGTGTGTTGGCGATTCTCTTGCCCGGACGAGGCTTCGTGAGCGGAGTCCTGAAAGTAAAAAGGAAAGAAGAAAGAAAAGAATGACACAATCGGGGCCCACAGTGCGGTTGAGCCGCATTACGGGCATGCCGTGGTCGTGCCCTCCCCTATGCCCATGGTATTTCCAGAGCGTAATTATGTATGCAGCGTAATCTTTGGTTCGCAATTTCGCGAGGGCTGGGGTTTGGGCCGCATTGCTATGCGTGCTTTCGGAGCGATGCCGAGCGGTCTTGTTGTAGGTTACTCCGGGCGCGCTTGACGGTGTCCGGACATTTAATGGCCGGACTCGAGAAGTGCCTTAAGAGGCTGCTTTGTACTTCCACCGCGAGGGCCGCCGTATGCTCCTCCGTCCGGAGATAGCATTCGGTGTTTCCATTGATCGTAATGACTCCTCGAGGACCTGGCATCTTGAGCTTGAGATATGCGTAGTGCGGCACCGCATTGAACTTTGCAAATGTGGTTACGTCCGGCGATTGCATGATAGCCGCTCTTGAGCGGGACTATGTCGAAGATTAACTCCTCTCTTGGAAGTTATCCGGGTATCCGAAGACCACTTCAAGTGTATGGCGAGCATGTACAGTTGGCCTCTACACAGTATGGCGCCTTTAAAGGTCGTCTTCGTGGGTTTAATCCTTAATGGGTCTATGCCCATTTTGTGCACTGTATCCTGATAAAGCAGGTTCAGGCTGCTGTCGCCGTCCATTAGGACTCTAGTGAGGTGAAATCGTCAATGATTGGGTCTAGAACCAATGCGGCGAATCCGCCATGGCGGATGCTAGTGGGGTGGTCTCTTCGATCAAAAGTGATCGGGCAAGAAGACCACGGGTTGAACTTTAGGCGTGGCTCCATCGCATATATGTCCCTTAGTGCATGCTTCCGCTCCCTTTTGGGTATATGGGTTGCGTATATCATGTTCACCGTCCGCACTTGTGGGGGAAGCCCTTCATCCTCTATTGTTCGTGGTAGGGGCTCCTCCCGTCATCACTATGCAGCCTTGTCATTGTTTTGGCATTTAACTTGCACTGCTGCTTGAACACCCAACAATCCCTGTTGGTGTGGTTAGCTAGTTTTCGAAGTGCCGTGTATCCGCACGAGCGATCAGTATTCGGTCCAAATTGGGCGGCCCGGAGTATTTCTTTTGAATGGCTTTTTCCGCTGACCGGGTTTAGAGCCTCTGAATCCGGCATTGACTGCCGTATCCTCAGCATTATCGCCGTTAATGCGGCGCTTGTGCTTGTTGCGACGCGACCTGCCGTTGCTGTCCTTGGTATCCGAATTACCAAGGCACTTGGCCATGTTGTTACTACGAGCTAGCCAGCTCTCCTCTCCCGTGCAAAAGCGGGTCATGAGTGTTGTGAGGCTGCCATGGATTTCGGCTTTTCCTGTCCTAGGTGCCGGGCAAGCCACTCATCGTGGATGTTGTGTTTGAAGGCTGCAAGGGCCTCTGCATCCGGACAATCGACGATTTGATTTTTCTTGGTTAGGAACCGTGTCCAGAATTGTCTGGCCGATTCCTCTGGCTGCTGAATTATGTGGCTTAGGTCATCGGCGTCTGGTGGTCGCACATATGTGCCCTGGAAATTGTCGAGGAATGCGGCTTCCAGGTCTTCCCAACAACCAATTGACTCTGCTGGCAAGCTGTTAAGCCAATGCCGGGCTGGTCCTTTAAGCTTGAGTGGGAGGTATTTGATGGCGTGTAGATCATCACCGGGCCATGTGGATGTGAAGGAGATAGTCCTCGATCCAAACCGCAGGATCTGTTATGCCATCGTATGATTCAATGTTTACGGGTTTGAAACCCTCGAGATTTGATGATCCATCACTTCATCTGTGAAGCATAGTGGGTGTGCGGCGCCTCTGTATTGGGCTATATCACGACGCAGCTCAAATGAGCTTTGTCTACTGTGTTCGACCCGGCCGGAGTTGCCATATCCGGCGTGACGGTTATTGTCACGTGTCGCGGGGCGCCCACGCGAACCGTAGATCGATCTTGTTTGCCTTGCCTTGTCCTCCAATGTATTTCGCAGGTCTGGCGCATTTACCCGCGCCTTGGTATTTTTAATGGCGGCGCGTGCGGCTTGAGTTGAGGCGAGAGGCCTCTGTCGCCATGACCACGAGGTGGCGGTCGCCCGTATCATGTGCTGGTCATGTAGGTTTGGGTGCTTCCTCCTCTAATCGGGGTAGCAGCCTGCGTTTTAGGTAGCTCTCGGAGGCGCTCGAGTTCATACTCTTGACGCAAGGACTTGATCCATCATCGACTAGCAAGTCTTGGTCAGCTCTAAGCTGTTGCTGCTTTTTCTTGAGACTGCTTGCCGTGGCCATGAGCCTGCGTTTGAAACGCTCTTGTTCGACAGGATCCTCGGGCACGATGAATTCGTCGTCGTCGAGGCTTGCCTCATCTTCGGAGGGAGGCATGTAATTATCGTCCTCTACCTCTCTTTCTGCCGCTCTCTCATGAGGGCTGGCTTCTCCATCCTCCTGCGCTGAATCCTGCTGGAGGGGGTTGTCTTCGGCACTGTCCGGGGTGTTATTGTCTCCCGTGCCGGAATCACCGTTTTTGCTGTGGCGGGATTTAGATCGGCGCCACGGCCAGCGCCGGCAACTTAGGCTGTTTCTTGGAGGGTCATCCTCCATTGTTCAGCGCCATTCCCATCTTTTGGGATGTCCACCATGTATATAATATGACGAGGTGGCCTTCCGGTCTGTTGTGGGCGCTGGTTCTTGGTAAATCTCTGCATCGTCGTCCATACCGTCGATGTCTTCGGAGTCGATGTCGTGCATGGCGGTGAAATCAGCGACAGTGGCGCTGAAGTGGGTGGTGGGGGGGCTTTGAATTTCTTCATCGTCCGCATCCCAACCTTCCTGACCAGAATCCGGCCAGGGCTCTCCTGATAAAGAGAGGGACTTTAGTGAATTCAGGATGTCGCCAAAGGGCGAGTCTTTGAAAGATGTCCGCGGTGAATTCCATGATCGGCACCCAATCGGATTCGATTGGCGGGGCCTTGAAGCTTCGAGTCCGGAGAGAGTCCGACACCTTGGAAATCCTGAGCCGCAAAGGGCGGGGAGTAGGTGTGCGGCTCAATCGCCCGTAGAGATCGCTTGCGCCTTGGGGCGGTGTCCAGCCACTGTCCTCGATCGGCACGATCGGCTCGAGCTAAAGGTCGAAGCGGACAGCTGTGCGGCCTCCGGAGACCTTTGTTTGGCGGCGAGCTAGATCATGCCCCTCGTGTGATCGGTCTGGCGTGCTTGGCTGTGGCTCGAACCCGTCGAAGATCAAGTCTCCACGGACATCAGCCGTGTAGTTCAAACTTCAAATCGACACGGTGGCGGGCGTAGCTTTCAATTTGCTCCGGATGGCCAAGCAAATTGGCCCATGATCTAAAGCCGCCCGAATCTGAAGATCTGTCAGGAGAAAAGTCTCACCACAGGTGCATCGTTGTTGATGATCGGAGGAGCCATCGGGCCTAAAGATGGCGACGCAGAGGAACTCTCAATGAAAGCACCAATGTCGGTGTCAAAACCAGCGGATCTCGGGTAAGGGTCCCGAAATGTGCGTCTAGGCGGATGGTAGACAAGGGACACGATGTTTTTACCCAGGTTCGGGCCCTCTCGATGGAGGTAAAACCCTACTCCTGCGTGATTAATATTGATGATATGGGTAGTACAAGAGTAGATCTACCACGAGATCGAGAGGCTAAACCCTAGAAGCTAGCCTATGGTATGATTGTTGTCGTCCCTCTGAGACTAAAACCCTCCGGTTTATATAGGCACCGAAGAGGGTTAGGGTTACACAGAGTCGGTTACAATGGTAGGTGATCTACATATCCGTATTGCCAAGCTTGCCTTCCATGCCAAGGAAAGTCCCATCCGGACACAGGACGAAGTCTTCAATCTTGTATCTTCATAGTTCAGGAGTCCGGCCAAAGGTCATAGTCCGGCTATCCGGACACCCCCTAATCCAGGACTCCCTCAATGTTGTTAAATCGTATGTGCGTATCTTCTCATCTTGGAAATATTATACCGAAGATGAAGGAAAATGCCAGTTGCAAGTGTTTGTCCAGGAGTTATGTGTAAGTAATATTATTCATGGCAATTACTTTGCTTCGTCCCATACATCCTACCTCCATGATGGTTATAATACATCAAATTTTCCCATTTTTCTGTATAGAGAAGGACTGATTTGGAAATTCAGGATGAGGTAACCTGTGCTAATACCTCTGCTATCTTCAAGAATGCTTGGTGGCGATGTCGAATTACTTGAAGAAAAGCGTACTTCACCCGGCAAAGAAACTCATCAAATTCCCTTACGTTCTCTGAGAAAAATTTCTTTGGGCGATGATTGGGGAACGCCTTGTTACATCTTGGTCGAACCAAGAATGTGGTAAGGTCTATGAGCTCATTTTCTATTTTTAAGTATTTTATTCTTGCGTCTTCTTGTACTGCATTCGATTAGAACAAGTGCCTAAACCTGAAGAACAAATGTTCTAATTTAAGATTCCATTGCTATCATAGTTCAAAAAAGCGCTAGGCGTTAATTGTGCATTTTGCCACCGCCTTGCGCTTTACTGGCCAAAGCGCATGGTTATGCACAGTTATGCGCAGATTATGCTTAGTTATGCGCAATGCGTTTTGCCAACGCCTAGAGCCTAGGCGCGCTTAAGCGCTCGCTTAGGCGTGCCTTTTTTAACTATGATTGCTTTGCTCTTGTATCACTGTATTTACTCATACAAACTTATTTTTAAATTGAAGGATCCAATCGAAACTACAATGGCACAGCAGGTATGTTCACGCATGTTTCTTTAACAGGTTTGCACTTATCAATAGCTCTGTTGATTTCAATTTCAATTGTGTATACAGTTGACTTTCATATCATGCACATTACTAGCATCACAACAGAGCCAATAGTGTTGTTGTACATGTAGACCCGTGGTACCTATCTGAAATCTTGTTGTGCCATGTAGTTTCCCACGCTTTGTATTCTTTCACTGCTGCTTTGTCTTGAACTGATATGATTTGAACCGTGTCTCTATTTTGATTTGGCAAGACAATGAAGTGACCATAGGACATAGATATATGTTTGTTTGATGCTTTTATTATGTACTAGTACTTGGCAATAGAAGACTTGGTAGTTTAATCCTGTCCACCTTACTAATGAACTGGTTCACGAAATGAGTTTCTTATACTAGTACATGCTAAACTTGTTATGTGTCTGCCTTGTTTCTTCTTTTTAGAATCTTGTGGAATATTGGGGAAGAGTGCCTTATTAAGCAATGGTAAAGGAAGTAATGCAGATAAGGTTCAGGATAGTGACACATCCTTTTTCGTCTCTGACGGTGTCCTGGACTAGGGGGTACTCACCATGTCGTCTCCCGATCAGTTGGATTGGGCCGAGGATCCCCATGGTTGTATACTCATGGGCCAGTCCGGACAGTTGCCGCATACAAGGAAGATTCCACAAGACTTGGCGATCAAGACAAGGACTCCTCCCTCACCGGCGTATTCGTCTAGGACTCTTGTTATCCTAGGCCTCTGGTGCATTATATAAACCGAGGCCAGGCTAGTCGATAGATATACAACAATCATACCATAGGCTAGCTTCTAGGGTTTAGCCTCTACGATCTCGTGGTAGATCAACTCTTGTAACACTCATATCATCAAGATCAATCAAGCAGGAAGTAGGGTATTACCTCCATAGAGGGCCCGAACACAGGTAAAAACATCGTGTCCCTTGTCTCCTGTTACCATCCGCCTAGACGCACAGTTCGGGACCCCCTACCCGAGATCCGCCAGTTTGACACCGACATTGGTGCTTTCATTGAGAGCTCCGGCGTGTGTTCGGCAAAAGGTCGATGGCTCGCTGCAGATCAAGCTGCGACTTGGCATCTTCGTCACCAGCTCGATTGGTCACCTTGGTTCGACCAAGGACTGCGCCCTACCTCCGATCGTCATGTTCGGATGAGGGCCTTCATCAACATCAACTCCGATCTCTATCAAGATCATGGAGGAATCATCCAGGGAGCCCGGGGGCTCAACGTCAACATTACCCTCGGACGATCATACTGTTTTTCTGGACAGCGGACTTGTTTCCGCCGCCACTGCCTCCTCAAGTGTCGTTTTAACGATTGCTTCGGTGGAATTGTGCGGAATTGAGTCTACAACAACCCTGGAAAATTTCGTTGAGTTCCGATAGAGGAATCTCTGGCAATCTCCGATATACCGGAGCCGCATTGAATCTGGACGAGAATCTGGACGAGTTTAGGGCGTGGTGTCCAGCTTCTAGCTCGGACTTCCTTTGGAAGATCCAACCGTTGATCGGCTATGAAATTCCTATATCTACCACCCCTCAAAGTTTCAGCTTGATCCGACCGTCCAAACTCCGGGAACCTTCCGATTAGTACATCACTTTTTGGATCTGTTTTCTGCGCGAAAACGAATCCGACCCGAGTTCGTCTCTTTTATGAACGGGATTTCGGACATCCTTTTTGAAGGAAGTTTTGTATGGGTTGTTGTGTTTTGTTTCCGAACACATCTCACTATCTTCAATATCATGCTGGTGTCAAACCAGTCCGGCAATATTGCTCCACGGCTGCTGACCTACGCTAGACACGTCGTCACTTTGTTGAGCCGAGCTCAACTTCTTCGGATCATCATCTCGGCAAGCCGAACAAGAGTCCGCATCGCGAAGGATAAATCATCACCAACATCGCCGCCCCACGGATTACGGGCGGGCATATCGGCTTATCGCCGCCGCGGTCGCTTCATCAAGCCGGCATCGACCATGTCACGACACGCATCGACATTGACTTGGCGCGGGCCATATTTCTTTTATTACTCACTTTGCATAAATTATTTATTATGCAACATTTTTTAATTCTTATTATTACTATTATCCCCGTCTGCACTATTTTTTGTGCACGGGGAAAATGATCCAGCCGGACTATATCCTTTAGGCGTCACCTCGGTACGGGCCGGGGCTTCGTCAACACTTCATTACCCCATGCGGGGACTTGAGCATCACTCTGCCGTCCTGCATTGACCGTGCTATGTCACCACTTGGTGCCGAGCTCTTTGCTCCGCCACCTCGGGATTGGCTTGGGGGATGGAACCTTGTCCCGCATCAAGCTCGGACCGCGTCGTCAATACCGAACACGTCAACCAGCTAAGTTGCCTTCATGCTCAAAGTTGTAAATTTTTAACTTGTGTTCGGCTCGACCAAGCGTTATACTTTTTTGGGAAAAAGTTGCTTGTAAAAATTTTCCTTGTCCAAACTTTGTTTGTGACGCGCAAATTCAAATACCCCGTTTACTTGGGGGCTTCCTTCATGAAGGTTTTTCCTCCTGCACATGATTATACTTGTACGGCTTCGTTCCTTGTTCGTGTATTACGCTACAATATGCACCATATTGACTTAAGTGATTTGCAAGCTGGGCTGCCTTGCTCCTGTGTTTACCCCTACGTTCCCGATTGTTCGGCTAGGGAGTAAAGGGAGCACCTCTGCGATTGTCACGATCGGGTCACCCGAGCCGGACCTCGAGGTAGGTGAAGCCGAAAGCTAGCGCTCTTACTGTTTTCAATAATCGTTGGCACACAATGGAACTCATGAGTACAAAAAATCTATTGCAAAAGTCTCATATTAACAATGATCACCGAAGAATGGTATCGGTGGGGGTACTATTTTCTTCGAAGATGCTTCTTACACTTTATCAGTAATATAGCATAAGTTCCACTGGCGCTTTATGCATTCTGACCTTATGACCTGATTGCCTCGTTATTGGAAATACCGTCGATATTCTCGACGGATGGAGTACATAACACTTTTAGGTCCTTGACCGAAGAGGGAGAAGCCGATTAGGTTAAGGCAGCGTTTAAAGTTCGGTTGAACATAGATATGATATAAGTACTTGATGCATACAATCATTCTTTTACCCAAGTCACTTGGGGGCTCTTATGTTTATTTGAGCCGTTTTATAATAAGTGTTTTTCTTCTTAGTCGTTGCAGAGTTTTTATTATTATTTATCACTCCTTTTCTCGACACAAGTGTGCGGTCACTAGTCGGGAGCCTAATTTCTCTCTCAAAACCGCTTAGAGTTTAGTTTTCTAAAGCGGCCTAATGAGAAGCT
This sequence comes from Aegilops bicornis, assembly GCA_021605145.1. Lineage (NCBI taxonomy): Eukaryota > Viridiplantae > Streptophyta > Magnoliopsida > Poales > Poaceae > Aegilops > Aegilops bicornis. The sequence goes on along the minus strand of CM038674.1, from coordinate 585,880,301 downwards.
ACTGCGCCTTGGGATGGGAGAGAAGCCGTGGGCTGACCAGCTGAAGTCTTGAGATAGGATGTGTCATGTTAAAGCACGGCACAAGCACTTTTTTCTTCTAAAGTCCAATTTTCGGATTGGCACCGAACACTTGATCTTGTTCGGACGTCATGTTTTCTTGACATTTTTGGTTTTCAAGCTTTTGGCACTTTTAACTATTTGTGTGTTTTCAGCACAAGTCTCATGATCTGCCGGACACCTTTAGAGATTCGGCAAAACATTCTCGGATATTGCTATATATGCATCAGTTTGAATTGTGTCTTGATTGATAGTTGGGTTGCGGCTCCGCACTTGCCTCTTACGTTCCGCTTTGTTCGGCTAGGTGTGCAAGGAGAACCACTGCGATTGTGCTTCCAGCTCGCATGGTCAAGCACCTCGGTGGAGAAAGCCAGCCATGTTACAATAGGTGTAAACTGGTCAGCGATCCGATGACTATATTAAATGACGGGCCATTCATAAAATTGGCGAAGTGTTTCGGCTTGACCTCGGTCGCCCGAACACTACCGGGGCTAATGGCAGCCTCCCAAACTAAATCCTCAATATTTTGCTCTTACATTGGAGCTGAGGTTTCATGATCATGCTTAGCATGACAACCCAAAGAAAGGAACCGATAAGCGGGACTATTTTCTTTGCAAGACATTTCTTACATTAAACAGTAATATAACATATCTCTGCGTACCTTTGTTTATAAAACCGTATGGCCAGATTGCCTTGTTTGTCGTAAATCTTTGCCCTCATAAAGGCTTTATAAAGTAGGACAAACACTCCTCGACATCTTGGCGAGGAGGTTGAAGCCGATGGTCGGTCAACAAAGTTTTGTACAATGCGGATCCGAGCATTAATGACATAAAGTACTTGGATACATTGAGTCATTACACATAATTTTTGATTTTACTCAATGTATCCATAGTACTTTATGTCATTAAGGCTCGGGGAATAACTTCAAACCCGAGGCGTGGCATAAAAATAACAAGGCATTGATAAAGGCCGTAAACTTAAAGGGGCTCCTCGGATACCCAACGTGTAAACTCTTCGTATGCACTTAGGCGATCCTCAAGATCGAAGATGAGAAGATTTGTTGAACCAGTTTTCAAGACCGACGACCGAAGATGAAGAACAGTTCGGAAGAATCGAGGAGCGTCCCCAACTTGAAGACCGGTTCAGGGGGCTACTGACGGTGTCCTGGACTAGGGGGTACTCACCACGTCGTCTCCCGATCAGTTGGATTGGGCTGAGGATCCCCATGGCCGTATACTCATGGGCCAGTCCGGCCAGTTGCCGCATACAAGGAAGATTCCACAAGACTTGGCAATCAAAACAAGGACTCCTCCCTCACCGGCGTATTCGGCTAGGACTCTTGTTATCCTAGGCCTCTGGCGCATTATATAAACCGAGGCCAGGCCAGCCGATAGATATACAACAATCATACCATAGGCTAGCTTCTAGGGTTTAGCCTCTATGATCTCGTGGTAGATCAACTCTTGTAACACTTATATCATCAAGATCAATCAAGCAGGAAGTAGGGTATTACCTCCATAGAGAGGGCCCGAACCTGGGTAAAAACATCGTGTCCCTTGTCTCCTGTTATCATCCGCCTAGACGCACAGTTCGGGACCCCCTACCCGAGATCCGCCGGTTTTGACACCGACAGTCTCCAACAAAGCTGATAAAACAGCTAAGGAAGACTATCTTGAAGACAGCGAGACAACCCCAAAGTCCTGTCTTGGTTTAGTGTTCGAGTTACTGGCCACTACCGCATGCACAAGCTATTCAAACTCACGATGCGAATCAGTTCGGTTTCTTGAGTCTCAACTACAAGTTGAAAGACATCGATCAGGTATGTCTTTGCGACAAGCGGAAGGACTCAGAAGTCCTGGAGCATTCGGATGCATACTTTACGGTGCAACAACAAGCGTTGGAGGATTTTAGCGCCAAAGCAGGACAAAGCTAATCAGCTTGCTAAGCTTATTGCCGACATGGTGGATACCGTGATCTTGAGCTCTTACGAAGTTGTTTCAGTTATGCTCTTGTTTTTCTGCTGCGTTTATTTGCACTTTGGTGGCCAATTTTGACGGCCGATGTATGTAATATGCTGCTTTGTTCCCTATATTTGCACTGGTGGCGAACTTTGATGCCCAGTGGATGTAATATGTGTAATAGCGGTAATAGGCTAGCCTTAATTGCATGCTTATTTATTTCCTTATTGTCTTGTTTAGTTATTTTCTTGTAGTCACTGCAGTTCTTTTTCTGTGTTTTTCTAGTGGCCGCAATAGCCTATTTTTGGTAACTAGGCCAAAATAATCATGGCAACACACGGACTGTTGTAACCATGGGCCTCCTGCAGGCCGTATGATCCGTGGGCCTTCGTTCGGCCGTAGGACCATTGGCCTTCTATACGGGCCGTAGGATCCATTGGCCTTCTATACGGGCCTTGGGTATCAATGGGCCTTCTAAGGGCCGTAGGGTCCATGGGCCTTCTATGGGCCGTACGATCCATGGGCCTTCTACGGGCCGTACTATCCATGGGCCTCATACGGGCCGTAGGATCCATGGGCCTTCTACGGGGCGTATCATCATTTCGTCAATCATGGGCCGTACTATTCGTGGACCATAACGGCCCGTTAATAGGCCGTGTTGATAACTCTATGAAAATAGCCCAACGGGTTTTGACATGAAACGGCCCAACGTATTAACGGTCCGCATAAGCGGGCCGACTGTAACGACGGGCTGAATTTGGCCCACAAGCAGAAAATGACAGTAACGGGCCGTATGTAACCGAATGCTGCAAATGAGCCCAAGAATCAATGGGCCGTGAGAAGGCCGAAAGATAACTTGGGCTGGAAACGACCCAATGGAATAACGAGCCGTTAATGGGTATAAATGATACACTGTTCATTACGGGCCAGTTTCACCACGGGCCGTTAATGGGCCAAGAGTTACAAAGGTCCTCATATGGGCCGAAAGAAGTCATGGGTCACACATGGGCCGGAAGTTAAAACGGGCTGAATCATATTGGACGGCCTAGATGACGCTCTTGGGTCTAATTCGGATATGGGCGTAACGGGCCTGGGTTAGCGGGCTGTAAATGGGCTATATCACGAACAAGCCGTTAACAGAGCTTTCCGTGGGCCGCCCGCCACCTTTGACCAAGTCAAATGGGCGGCCTTTTCACGAGAATGGGCCTCTGTTGGGCGTGCCACGTGTTGTCAGTATCATAGGCGTCTTCGGTCCAATGAGCGGATGACATCTGCCCCAACGGTGAGCCGACACGTGTTTCCTCCACCAATGATGATTTTACACGTGGAAAATCCCCATTGGTCGGGGCTGTTAACGGGTTATCGGATCCAAAACCCGACCTAATAGCTCAACGGCGTTCCGTTACGGTTGATGCCACGTGTCGGTTACCCTTGACGAAAGCACTTCTGTGACGCGCGATTTATCGTCATGGAAGTGGACACTTCCGTGATGATAATTTTGGTAATGTCATGGAACACTTCTACGACAACACATGTATGACTATCTTGATTCTGTCATAAATTTGTCATGGATGTACATGCATGACAAAAAACGCGACCTACTGTGACAAACACGTATCATCACGGAAGTGTATTTTTTTGTAGTGCGTACTTGCCTAAGTTTTGAAATCCCACCGAGTGAAGAGAAATCCTCTCACTCGGGGGCTTAGCTGCAGTCCCGTACTCGCTTAAGTTTCAAAAACACTCCGAGTGGAGAGCAATCCTCCCACTCAGGGACTTAGCTGCAAACCTGATTCGCCTAAGTTTCAAAACAAATTCCGAGTGAGGAGCAAGACACTCACTCGGAAACTTGGCCACACGCTCCAAGCTGCACCACAAATACAATGTCCGCTCCATCCCGATCCGCAAGGACGACGAGGTGCAGGTCATGCACAACATTGTGCTCATGTCCGCGGCCCTCTCGTCGGAGCTGCATCACAAGTACAACGTCCGCTCCATCCTGATCCGCAAGGACGACGAGGTGCAGGTCGTGCGCGGTGCTCATGTCCGCGGCCTTCTTGTCGGAGCTGCATCATAAGTACAATGTCTATTCCGAATGAAGAAACAAGTTTCACTCGAAGTCAAGAGATTAAAAAGCGGCAAAGCCAAAGCAACCATATTCAAAGAGAAACCAAGTTCAGATAAATCTAGAAAGGTTCAGAACTACAGATAAAAGTGCTCGGGCATCAGGCCCGAAGGAGTTTAACGGTTACAAAATCAATCGGCATTCCGAAGTAATTTAATCAAGGCATAAAGTTTGTTCACTCCGCAGGAGGAGGACTGGCAGGCTCAACGAACTCATCCAGGTCGATTTCGTTCGTGATGCGAGTGGCTGCATCAATGAAGGTCTCCATGAAGGACTGGAATTGAAGCTTCTTGGTGTTGGCGACCTGGAGCACTGCTAGCTTCTCTTCCTTGACCTCCTTGCAATGGACGTGAACCAGAGACAGAGCCACATCAGCACCATATCGGGCAGATGACTTCTTCCATACCTGCACTCGACCAGGGATCTCGTTGAGTCGAGTCATCAGAGACTCGAGGTTGTTCTTGAACGTTACACCCGACCAGAGCGCCACGTCGACTCATGACACTGCCACCTTCAGTCGAGCAAGGTAGTCCAAGATGCTGGCGAGACGGGATTCTAGTCGGAGCACGTTCATGGCAGCTTCATCCTTAACTGGGGAGTTGATGGGGTCCAAGCTCGTTTAAATTCTCCCAGTTTTCTTCCTCGGAGTTTTGACAGAATTCTGCACACACAGAGAAATGGTGAGTCGACAACTGTATGACGAGTTGGCAGCAACAAATCAAACGGGCAAGGGAAAGTACCTTCAAGCATAAGGAACATCTTCTTGGCGAGCCCTCCCAGATAGGGATCCAGCTCGTCCCTCCTCCGAGTGAGGTCTTCAACTTTGTCGGTCAGAGCCACCTTGTCCTTCTTCAGTCACGTCACTTCCTTGTTGGCTTCGTCAAGAGAAGTCTTCAGCTTGGCGTTATCTTCTTCTAATTTCCCGACTGAAGCCAGCTTCTTGTCGGCAAGTTCTGATTTCTCTTGCGTTGTTTTCTATGCTGCTGCAAGATCAAGGTCCTTCCGTTCCAGAGCCCGCTTCATTGTTTCTAAAAGAAATAACACTCGGTTCAGAAGGAGGAAAGAAAAGATGACAAGGGAGACAGTTGGCAAGCTTTTACCTCCCATACCAGTTGTTTCATCCTTAGCCTTCTGCAAGTTCTCCTTGGCCAACTCCATGTCAAGATTGAGCTGGATCTATTTCTTCTCAAATTTAGTAAATGGGCAATGAGCTCACAAGATTTCGGAAGTCAACAAATAAGATATGTCAGTCGACATAAACGAAGATCAATTGCTTCCGAGTGATAAGATACAAGTTCAAGATATTACGACAAAAAGAGTTCTAAGACTACTGCAGAATAAAACATTCAACAGTAGTCTCGGGGACTACACCCAGTGGGTGCACTTGGCGTGCACCCACTGGTTCGGCTTAGTACTCGACTTGGTCCGTCCAGGAGGAGGTAAAAAAAGAGATGGCGACATTCATTCTCAGACCACCGCCGACTGCCCGCAGTCGATCGTGGTCTCGGGGACTACACCCAGTGGGTGCACTTAGCGTGCCCCCACTGGTCCAGATTCCACTCGGCACGGCCTGTCTAGACCAAGTGGAAGAACTGTGCAAAGAACATTTGTCAAAGACCCCCACCGAATCAAACATTCAACGACGGTCTCGGGGACTACACCCAGTGGGTGCACTCTGTGTGCCCCCACTGGTTCAAAGGTACACTCGACGCGACCTAGTCGACTCAAGTGAAAGAATTATACGGCACAAGTTTTAAAAGCACCCAGTGGGTGGATAGATGCAAGGTGCAGACTCATGATAGATGCACATTAAAGGTTCCAAAATGGTTATCCACGAACATCTTACGGATAATAAAGCAACAATTTTCAAGTACCATATCCTAACAGAGCTAAGATCAAGCTAAAAAATCAGTCGGAGATGAACTCACTTGGACATTTGAAGAGCGGAGCTGGCATCGTAGGTGTGACGCCCCCGATTCAATCGTACACTAATCATACACGCAAACGTGTACGATCAAGATCAGGGACTCACGGGAAGATATCACAACACAACTCTAAAATAAAATAAGTCATACAAGCATCATAATACAAGCCAGGGGCCTCGAGGGCTCGAATACAAGTGCTCGATCATAGACGAGTCAGCAGAAGCAACAATATCTGAGTACAGACATAAGTTAAACAAGTTTGCCTTAAGAAGGCTAGCACAAACTGGGATACAAATCGAAAGAGGCGCAGGCCTCCTGCCCGGGATCCTCCTAACTACTCACGGTCGCCGTAAATGGGCGGCTGCACGTAGTAGTAGGCACCTCCGTGTAGTAGTAGTAGTTGTCGACGGTGGCGTCGGCTCTGGCTCCGACATCTGGTTGCGACAACCCGGGTAGAAAGGAAAGGGGAAAAAAGGGGGAGAAAGCAACCGTGAGTACTCATCCAAAATACTGCAAGCAAGGAGCTACACTACATATGCATGGGTATATGTGTAAAGGGCCATATCGATTGGGTGAAGCTGCGAGAATGCCGAGAATAAGAGGGGGATAACTAATCACTGTCAAGACTACGCTTGGCAGCCTACATCTTCTGACATGTAGAAGAGAGTAGGCAAGTCCTCCAAGTAGCATCGCATAGCATAATCCTACCGGCGATCCTCCTCGTCGCCTGTTAGAGAGCGATCACCGGGTTGTATCGGCACTTGGAAGGGTGTGTTTTATTAAGTATCCGGTTCTAGTTGTCATAAGGTCAAGGTACAACTCCAAGTCGTCACATTACCGAAGATCACGGCTATTCGAATAGATTAACTTCCCTGCAAGGGTGCACCGCATAGCCCAACACACTTGATCCCATTTGGCCGGACACACTTTCCTGGGTCATGCCCGGCCGCGGAAGATCAACACGTCGCAGCCCCACCTAGGCATAACAGAGAGGTCAGCACGCCGGTCTAAACCTAAGCGCACAGGGGTCTGGGCCCATCGCCCTTAGCACACCTACATGTTGCATACGTGGCCGGAAGCAGACCTAGCCTAGCAGGCGTACCAGTCCAATCCGGCGCGCGTCGCTCAGTCGCTGACGTCACGAAATGCTTCGGCTGATACCACGACGCCGAGTGCCCATAACTGTCCCCGCATAGTTGGTTAGTGCGTATAGGCCAGTAGCAAGACTCAGATCAAATACCAAGATCTCGTTAAGCGTGTTAAGTATCCATGAGCGCCCGAACAGGGCAGGCCCACCTCTCTCCTAGGTGGTCACAACCTGCCTGCCGCTCGCCACAAGTAACAGTCGGGGGCCGTCGGGAACCCAGGCCCACCTCTACCGGGATGGAGCCACCTGCCCCTTCAGCCCCCATCTCCGAACAGTATCACAAGTAATGTAATAGTATAAAGTATATAGTATATGCCCGAGATCACCTCCCGAAGTGATCACGGCCCAGTAGTATAGCATGGCGGATCGACAAGAGTGTAGGGCCACTGATAAAGTACTAGCATCCTATACTAAGCATGTAGGATTGCAGATAAAGGTATCAACAGTAGTAGCAAGGACAGGCTATGCATCAGGATAGGAATAACGGAAAGCAGTAACATGCTACACTACTCTAATGCAAGCAGTATATAGAAGAATAGGTGATATCTGGTGATCAAGGGGGGGTGGCTTGCCTGGTTGCTCTGGCAAGTAGGAGGGGTCGTCAACTCCGTGGTCGGCCCAGGTAGCAAGGCGTCTATCTCGGTGTCTAGCGAGAGAAGAGGGGGAAGAAACAATAAATACAATGCAAACAAATGCATGACGATGCATGACATGACAAAGCGCGGTGCTAGGTGTGCCCTAACGCGGTAGTAGGTGATACCGGCGAAAGGGGGAAACATCCGGGAAAGTATCCCCGGTGTTTCGCGTTTTCGGATAGGTGAACCGGAGGGGGAAAGTTGCGTGTTCGCTAGGTTAGGGGGTGTGGCGGACGAACGGGTTGCGTATCCGGAATCATCTCATCGTTCTAAGCAACTTTCATGTTGAAAATAATTTAGTCCGAGTTACGGATTAAAAGATATGATTTTCTAAATATTTTATTAATTTCTGGAATTTAATTAATTATTTAATTTAATTCGAAAATGGATTTATGACATCAGCATGATGTCATGCTGACATCAACAGTCAACAGGGGTTGACTGGTCAACCTGACTAGTGGGTCCCACTAGTCAGTGACACATATTAATTAAGCATTTTAATTAACCTAATTAGGATTAATTAGGGGGTGGGCCCCACTGTCATTGACTATTTAATTAGCTAATTAACTAACTAGGTTAATTATATAACTAAAGTTTAATTAATTTAATTAGTAGGTTAGTTTAATAAATCAAAATTAATTAAGTTGATTAATTCTTTAATTAATTAATTAATAATTATTATTTTAATTAATTCTCCTTTTTTAAACGTTCTGTGGGGGGCGCGGGCCCCGTTTGGCAGTGGCCCAGGGGCATAGCGGATCGGGCGTCGGGCACATCCCAAATGGGCGCTGCCCAGGTGCACCCGGCCAGGCTCTTGACCATCCCTGGTGAGCCGGCCGTGGCCAGCCGTGAGCTCCGGCGAGTATGGCCGTAGTAGAGACGGGAGGGCTGGCAGTCGAGACCATGGGTGGGCGCGAGCAATTGAGGCGGTCTGGCGGTGGAAGCGGGGCAGGCAGGCGGCGTGAAGGGAACAGGCGCGAGATGCCGGGCGCCCGGCCGGGCGTGGGGATGAGGCGAGCAGGAGGCGGTGCGTGCGTCTGAGCGTAAAGGGAGCTCCGGCGAAAGGCTGGCGAGGTCGAGCGGAGAGAAGGGGCGTGAGGGCGCGCCATGGCGCGTCAAAGGGCGCGGGCCGTCGGCGTGGTGGCCTTGAGGCGGGGCTTGGTGAGGACGAAGCGCGGCGGCGCGAGGGCCAGCGAAGCTGGCAGCGTCTTGAGCGCTTGAACAGCGCGGTGAGCGTCGAGAGAGGAGGGAGCTCACGGTGGGGAGTAGGGTCTAAGGCAGCGGGGCTCGAGGCGGCAGGGGCGGCCAGGCGGCGTGGGAGGCGAGCCGGTGGGGAGGTGGAAGCAGGCCAGCAGGGGAGCTTGGCGGCGAGGTCGAGCAACCAGCAGGCGTGCGAGGTCGAGGCGAGGATCCGGATCCTCCCGATCCAGATCGAGCGAGGGAGTGGGGAGTGGGGTGTGGGGCGGCAGAGTGGGTTAGGGTTTTGGGGTTATGGGATAAGGGAGTGGGGAGTGGGGTTCGGCCGGTTGGGCGGTCGGTTCTTGACCTGGTGGGCCGAAGCACAAGGGGCCGGGGGGTTCTTCCTTTTTTGTGTGTTTTGCATTTTCTTTTATTATTTCTCTTTTCTGTTTTAATTCATTTTAAAATATTCAGACACTTTCCAAAAATATGTTTTCTTTATTATAATTACCCTTGTAATATTCGGCACCCAATTTAACATTTTTGTTTCAACTTTTGAAAACGTTTGTTGTTTGACATATTTAGAATTTAAATTTCAAAACGGTTCCAAATCATTACGAGGTTAGCAACAGTAACCGAGGTGACGTGGCATGATTAGCGTGGGATTATTGTAGCATGATTATCCGGGCGTTACAGTAGGCAGCCTTGCTGGTTTACTGCACCACCTTCATTCGCTCCATCATAAGGCCTGCTTGGCGTATAGCTTCCTTAGTAGTGCCCACTTGGTCCTCTGGGACATGATGGGTAACAAAAAGCAGAATTGGTGGAATAGTCGCAGCAGCCTGAGCATCTGAGGCATGGAGTTGCACGAACGAAGCAGGGACTTGGGCAGTCGACGCCGAAGGACGCTCAGTCGACATAGGATTGGCAAAAGTAACAAAAGCCCGATTGAGGTCTCCGGACTGCTGGATCACTGGTTCTAGCACTGATGTCATCTGAGGTACCTTGCTGGCAGGCACCCTCCTGCCCAAAGTCCTGCCCCTTCTTCCCGTGAGCTTCTGGGGTACATCTTCATCATCGTCTGGAAGTTCAATGACATTTTGCGGCGCTGCAAAAGACTCGACCATAAGAGTTCAGTCGACCGACAGTTCAATTGACAAAATGAAGGCAAGATGGCAGAGTCATACCTGCTTTGGAAGTGGCCGCATCTTCATTTTCCTCATCATCTTCATCCTTGTAAATGTCCATGGAAGTCCCAGAAGTTGTAGCACTGCAAGTTTCAGAACTCACTCGGCCAAGCATGAGAATGAATCGACAACAAATATAGGAGTCCCTGAGCAAAGAGGGAAAACAAAACACTTACGCAGAGGCAACGGGAACGTCCACCTTGATCTTAGGCAGGGCCTTCCGAGGCTTTGTAGGTGCAACCTTGAGCTACTTTGGGGCCTTTTCAGTCGGTTCAGGGGTAGATGTCCGAGTGCGCTTCGATGCCTGCGTACTCGGTGCAACCGCTTTGCCTCGTACACTTGCCAGATCATGTATGCCTTGGAGCGTCTTTCGGAATGATGTGGGGAGTCGACCTCCTCACTACTGCTAGAGTCCTCACTTTCTTCCTCGTCTTCTTCAATGGATTTCCAGTCGGCGCTCTCACCTCCGCTCGCCTCTCCCTCCTGGTCTTGCTCTCCATTGGGCATCGAGTACATCTCAGTATAAATCTGCGGGTCAAAGAATTGAACAAGTATCAATCAGATTCAAGGATAGTTACAGATGAGAGTAAAAAGACACTCGGTAATAAAGGTCAGACCTTGCCTGGTTCATTGGCAGCGTAGAATGGTGGAACTCTCCTGGACCCCCTGGGGTTGTCTTTGTTTCTAGTGATGCCCTGCAACCACTGTGCCACCATCTCCTTGGTGACCTCCTCCGGGTGGATCCAAGCGGTGTCATCGTTACCCGAGTACATACACATGGGATGATCGCGGGCCTGGAGAGGTTGGATGCATCGACTAAGAAACACCTCCAACAAATCCTTGCCGGTCACGCCATCACAGACTAATTGAACTACCCGGTCGACTAACATGTTCACCTCTACTTTCTCTGCTGGAGTCACTTTCAATGAAGAGGGTCGCTGGACTCGCTCCATGGAGAAGGGAGGAAGGCCAGTCGACTGACCAGAGGTCGGTTTATCTTTACAATAAAACCAGGTCGACTGCCACCCCCTACTGACTCAGGAAGAATCATGGGAGGAAAATTACTCCTACCCCTCATCTAAATCCCTAAACCTCCACACATCTGGATCACATGTATCTTTTCATCAGTCGGATTTGCCTTCTTCACAAACTAAGAACGACAAGTAAAGATGTGTTTGAAGAGACCCCAATGCGGTCGACAACCCAGGAAGTTTTCACACATAGAGACAAACGCAGCGGTATATGTGATTGTGTTGGGGGAAAAGTGATGAAGTTGGGCACCAAAAAAGTTCAAGAAACCCCGGAAGAAAGGATGAGGAGGCAGAGAGAAACCGCGGTCGACATGAGTTGCGAGGAGGATGCACTCACCCTACTGCGGCTGTGGCTCGGTCTCGTTCGCCGGCAGCCTCCAAGATCCGTGGGCAATCAAACCCCCTTCAGCCAGATACTCCAAATCTTCTTGCTGGATTGTGGACCGAATCCAGTCCCCCTGGATCCAACCAGGCGGCAATCCGGACCTTGACGATGACCCCCGACTCATCTTCTTGCCCTTTGCCTTCGCCGTCGCCTTCTTTGCACACTCCAGGGCCTCCGTCTTGTCCTTTACCATCGTGGCGGACTGCTCACTGGCGGCACGGCAGCGTCGAGAGTGGAGGAGGGCACAGTGGAGAAGCAGAGGAGGAAGAAGGGGAATGGGACGCACTGTGCAAACACATCAGCCTCGACGCCTTTTATGTGCTTGCTTCCGGCTGACGTGTGGGCCCGAGCGATCCTGTCAAATTCCGCAACAGTCGCGTGCCCGATACGTGGCGAAAAAGTTGGCGCAAGAATCGAGGCGCCTCTGTCTAATCCACTCCATTTACTATGGCACTCTCCGTCCCGCGCGCTTCTCCAAAATTCGAATCCCGTGAGATCCGGGAACAACAACGTCACCAATTGCGCCGAAGATTTCGTACCATATCAACACTCGAAGGTTATCAATATAGTTCACTCGACGACCTCTGAATCGATCAAGGCGACTGGAATGAAGTTGAAGTTTCAGCATGATTCCTAGACTCAAGTAAAATGCCTCTGAAGCATAAAGATCGAGTCGGAATCATCTTCAACTCCTTCACTCGGACCTCGATCCATTCGGGGGCTAATGACGATGACATGTACCTAGGGTAGGGTAATAGGCCTGACCTAGATACCCTTCCCAAGGATACTACCCTAGAGTAGTCAAAGGCATTCCAAGTACAGCAGCATCTACCGACTGAAATCACCTCAGAGTGCAACCCACTCGACCAACTATTCCACTCGGATAACTCGATTCCATTCGACCAGGATGAAGTCACTCGACCATATCAGAAACCACTCGGAATACAGAAGGCCTAAAGTCACTCAGGATGGCAACGGTCAGGCGTTCACTCTATAGTCTTAAAGATCATTTATACCTCTTTATTATTGGCGTTACCAGTAACGCCCTACCTTAATGTACATTGAACCCTTTGTAACATGGGCTGGCTGGGGTCCTGGCGCACTCTATATAAGCCACCCCCCTCCACAGGCACAAGGGTTCGCACCCCCTGTAACTCTCACGCATAATCCAGTCGACCGAGCCTCCGGGCACCAAGATGTAGGGCTGTTACTTCCTCCGAGAAGGGCCTGAACTCATAAACCTTGCCTGTACAATCTCACCATAGCTAGGGCCTTTCCTCCTCCTACGTACCCCCTATTCTTACTGCCAGACTTACTCCCACGAAACCATGACGTTCAAAACATTTTTTAAGTCCCGACTCTAAGACGTAAAGCATGGCACACTGAACTATCGATTAGTCATCAGATTTAGCTTGCCAGCCGTTCATAACGTCCGGAGTTGCTCCTGCAGCAGGCCTTGCACCTAGCGGTGCATCAAGGACATAATTCTTCTGTGCAGCAATGAGGATAATCCTCAAGTTACGGACCCAGTCCATGTAGTTGCTACCATCATCTTTCAACTTAGCTTTATCTAGGAACGCATTATAATTCAAGGGAACGGTAGCACGGGCCATTGATCTACAACATAGATATGCAAAAACTATCAGGACTAAGTTCATGATAAATTTAAGTTCAATTAATCATATTACTTAAGAACTCCCACTTAGATAGACATCCCTCGAGTCATCTAAATGATCACGTGATCCACATCAACTAAACCATGTCCGATCATCACGTGAGATGGAGTAGTTTTCAATGGTGAACATCTCTATGTTGATCATATCTACTATATGATTCATGTTCGACCTTTCGGTCTCAGTGTTCCGAGGCCATGTCTGTACATGCTAGGCTCGTCAAGTTTAACCCGAGTATTTCACACGTGCAAAACTGTCTTGCACCCGTTGTATGTGAACGTGGAGCTTATCACACTCGATCATCACGTGGTGTCTCAGCACGACGAACTGTCGCAACGGTGCATACTCAGGGAGAACACTTATACCTTGAAATTTAAGTGAGGGATCATTTTATAATGCTACCGCCGTACTAAGCAAGATAAGATGCATAAAAGATAAACATCACATGCAATCAAAATATGTGACATGATATGTCCATCACTGATACGTCTCCAACGTATCTATAATTTATAAAGTATTCATGCTGTTATTTTATCATTCTTGGATGTCTTACAATCATTTTATAGCAACTTTATATCATTTTTTGGGACTAACCTATTGACCCAGTGCCCAGTGCCAGTTCCTGTTTTTTGCTTGTTTTTTACATCGTAGGAAATCAATATCAAATGGAGTCCAAACAACGCGAAACTTTTTGGAGATTTATTTGGGCCAGAAGACATCATTGGGCCAGAGCTGCACCTGGGGGGTGCCCCGAGGGGGGCACAATCCACTAGGGCGCGCCAAGCCCCCCTGGCGCGCCCAGGTGGGTTGTGCCCACCTCGGTGGCCTCCCGCACCCCTTCTTTGCACTATAAATTCCCAAATATTCCGAAACCCTTCGGGGTTACCCTAGATCAGAAGTTCCGCCACTACAAGGTCTCTGTATCCGCGAAAACCAATCTAGACCCCGTTCCGGCACCCTGCCGGAGGGGGAATCATCTCCGGTGGCCATCTTCATCATCCCGGCGGCCACCGCGATGAGGAGGGAGTAGTCCACCCCCAAGGTTGAGGGTTTGTACAAGTAGCTATGTGTTTAATCTCTCTCTCTCTTGTGATCTATATCATGATGGATCACTAGCACATGTGCCTGTGCGTTGCAACGGGAAAACAAAATAGGTGTCTATTCAAATCTAATGGCACATACTCGACATGTTTGACTTTTTCAGAACTAAATACGCACTACATTATGAAACGGGGGGAGTACAAAAAAGCTTTATTCAAGTATGATGAAAACATACCGAACATGGGAAACCTATAATTCTTATATATACTTTCTTTGTGTTATGGAAATTTAGGCATTGTGTTTTATATTAAGTTTAGTATAACAGCTACATGTTTAAGAAAATAAGAGGGAAAATTCCATTGCCCCAATCCTCAGCTTGCACCATCTCAGACTATTTAATGAACTGCTAGTACAAAATCTACAGGAGCAAGTGATTCAGCACAATGTTAGTTGGTATAATTCGTCAGCTAATTTATGGTCTTGGATGTTACCCGTGGGCCATGGAACAAATGGGTCTCATCAATCCCAATTTCTCAACTAAAAAGTGCTTGGAATTCCAGTTTCTATATGTTACTGAAACTCCCTTCCATAAAATTCCAAATTGTCAGAACAACAATAGGATTTCACGTCCTTTACCAACCTAGCTTATCCCTGAAATAGGATTTTGTATCGTATACACATGTGAGAATTGCTACATAATACACATCATTGGTCGTGCCTACAGAACATCACTTTTTTTTATCAGGTGAGATGGCTAGCCAAAACTGATCCCCTTTTTATCAGACGAGCGTGCCTGCAGAACATCACAACATCATGATTGCAGGAAGCAAACATATATATTAATGTTATTTTCACCCAAAAAATGATTATATGTTATCATTTGCAGGAGGAACATATCAAGAATTAATAGTACTGTAAATAGAGAACGCACATGGTGCTTGGCCAGCGCGAAGTACGTGCTGTCATGGACAGAGACCTTGATGATGCCCTCGAGCAATACAACTGCTTCATGTCCGCCGCTGCACCCAGCCGCCGTAATCCTGCGTGCCAGTTCCCATCCGTGTCCTGTAATGCACGCACTGAAGCTAAGCACAAATTGAAACAAAAACCATTTACAAGAAGAAAATAACCTCAAAGAGGGCCCTGCGTCCGGCAGCGACGTCATTCCTGGTGGCACCGGCGCGCTGATGGTACGGGAACATTATTTTTTTTCTCTGAACCAAACAATTCTTCCATAGTTATGTTTCCTCATCAACTTATATATTAAAAAATAAGAAGACATGAAAAAAAGGAATTATCCCCTTTAGCTTGGTTAGAACGGCATGATAGCCGATAAAGCAGCTCCTGGCGTTCACCTTGTAAATCTTGAGCAGCTCCAGCACCATCTGCCTTGCCGTCGGGCAAGCACCCGCTCTGCTACAGTTGAAGTAGAGTTGAGGTCGTGGTCGTTCAGGCGATCGTGCCCTACGCTGGTGCAGTGTCCACCGGAGACCGCATTACGTCAAGCAAGATCAGGCATCAGAAGAAGCTCTCCAACCCCTAGTGCTGAGGGTAGAAATTTAAAATGTCATCAACTATATATGTTTATATGAAATAAAAGATATATATATATATATATATACCTGTGTAATCGGATAGCATAGTGTATCTTGGGTAGAATATTCCATGAATTTAAGCATAAATAGACCACATGATGAACTGCACAATTAGAAACAAAATTGAGTACTCCAGTAGCAGTCGGACTTGCACTGGCTTGCACTTTCCATGCCACCTAGTAGGATTCGGACTGCTATTCAATGTGTGCACTTTTCACCTTCAGGTTTTGTTTTGTTTATTCTCATTTTTCCATGTGCGGCCAGCGCAGTGCCGTTGTTGCCGAGAGCGAAATAATTTTTGTGGTTGTATTTTTTCTGAGAAATACCCAGACACTTCTGTATATCAGCCGACTTCTAACAAAGTTGGAAACCAAATACATATTTCTATCCTAGACTTGCACGGCCAAACAATAAAGGGAAACTTTAAACTCCATCATGGACTCCTTGATGCCTCCTTGTAAATGCGGGTCGTCAAAATAATTGGAATATTCTTTTTCTTGTTTTCCTTCTAATGCATGAACGTCTAATGCACAAGAAATTATCATCTCAACCTGAACATGCTTCTCATCTTTCCAAATGCACATGGCCTGCAACGGTTCAGCGTGCATGCATGTATCTTTTATGAGTGGTTGCTCATCTTTGTAACTTAGCAGCGGGCACTTTGATATATATCCAGTGTACTTTTGCGCCATATTGTCTTCAGTCAAAATCGTAACTACCTCTGTATTTAAATTACCTGGGGTTACATCATGTAATATCTTCATGGTTTATTTCTTTTGAAATTGGACGGTACTTTGTGTTCTCCTATTTGGCTTAGATGATGTACGTCGCGCACTGAAGCAAAAGCAGCAGCTTACCGGCGTTATTGTCCTGTGCTACTGAAGAGTCGGCTTTTGAACCAAAATTATGTGGTTATCTTTTTCTCTAGCCGAAGTTAGATCAAGCCAGCTAAACTCTCTAGCCTGCTTAAATTACGTGGTTTGATGAACATATTCTCTTTTTGCTCTTGAGAATTAAGGAAATATACTAATCCAAAACATTAATTTTTACATCAACACCATACATGTACGTACACTCTACAGTGACGTTAGAGGGACATCTAGAGCAACTTCAACAGACCATGCAAGTATAGTTGAAGGATCTTCGCCTCGGTGGAAAATAATAGAAAAAATGACATAGATTTTCGGTAATCAGGGGCCTCCCCCCTCAAAAGGACATAGTGCCATAACAACTAACTCGAATTACATAAGAGTTTTGACACAAAGGAAAACATCACTATTAACTAAATCTGTGCAGTCCTTGGAAGGTGAACAAACTAAACTACAGAGTTTGGATAAGAGGTGGGCTTCAGGTTGCGCATCACAGTCTCTAGGAGCATGTAGGCAGTCGAGGAGCAGCAACTGCTGGAGATGGGGCTTCTTTATTGGTCTTTGTTTGCCTTTTGACCCGTAAGTCCTCATATTCATATTGGAGAACAAAGTTGTGCTACAATAAACAAAATGCTCAGATTTCTCTCTGGTAAGTATCAGTCTTTGTTATATCTGGACATGCAGTATCATATATTTGAGTCATTTGGCATACCAGCTTTATTTTGGATTTCCCGTATACAACTGATGAATTCCAGGATACCAGAAGGCATGTTGTTTTCACATTCATTCTCCTTGAATGTCAGTAGCTGTCCCAAAATTTGTTTTCTGAGTTCATATCCATCCTATACGTCAATTGCAAAAAGAATAAGATTAGCATCACATGTGTTTAAAAACAATTATTTAAAATGCTTATGATATTGACCTTTAAAACTGGTAGATGCAGGTTTTCATCTTCCCATGTAGGCATGAAGTGGGTAACCAAATAACCAGACAGTTCCCTGACATATAAAATATTTATTAGTAACCAAATGTCAAGAAATAAAATATTGGACATACAAAAAATACTTAGTATATAGTCTTTTATTATCCGATATAAAATGTTACCTATTTTGAACCGGAATATCATGTATGATTTTTTGGTGCCATAGGAAAATATTCTCGTTCCATCTAGACCCAGGGCATGCCTTTGACATGGCTTTAGTTAAGTATTCAGCAATCCACAAAATTTTGTGCACATATCTTGCATGTGGGTTGTATTGATAGATGGGATCAACAGGAGTAGGGTCCAAAATGTTGACAGTTTTGGTATCTTGGTCCAGTATGAACAAGATGTAATCACCATTTGATTGCACTGGAATATGAATCTGAAATAGGCTATATATTAGATGTAGCAATAAGAATTGTGCTGACAGGTATAGGGGAGGGATCTTACTGATTTGCATGTTGAAAGACTGTATTTGATACCAGGCCAGCTACAAATGAATTTGCTAATTGTTCCACATCTAACTTTTTCCGATAGTTTGGGTGTCGTCCAGAATCGGTCATTATCTAGGATATAAAATAATTAGTTAGGGAGGTGATGAAAAATAATTTGTATATGCAAAAGAAGTAATAGTCAATGTAAGAACATACCCAAAACGGCATGTCAAGATAATGCTTCGATATCGATCCTCTTCTTTTTTTTAATCTTTTGGATGTTGTCAAACATATTCCTTCGTACGACCAGATTGAAACAATAACGGTTCATGGGCAAATCCTCATTTAGAATTCCTTGTAGTTTTCTTAGAGTTAAGCTGATGGGAGCTTTATACCCATACTTTTCTGGAATCATTAACATCAAAATAAGAAAATGTATGTTTTCAATTGTACTAAAAAATAAAATAATATGCAACACTAATTTGAAATTACTTACTCTAAAGTTTCCGTACACTTGATTGACTTGATGTAGCTACAAAGTCCACCTACTAACGCATGTAGGCTCATGTTAGAAATAACAGATATCAATGATTGGTATTTATTTTCGAAGGATAACGAGTTTAATGATTTTGCTTTATTTTGATCATTCGGACTTTCCAACATCACAACATCATTAGGATCTTCCTCAGTATCACTTTGTTCAAGCATGGTAGTCATCGCTGATGTATTTGTTTTCCAACATAATAATTATTCCCTGCGCAACAACAACAAATATTAGTACATGTAGAAATTTAAAATGTTATCAACTATATATGTTTATATGAAATAAAAGATATATATATATATATATATATATATATATATATATATATATATATATATATATATATATATATATATACCTGTGTAATCATATGGCATAGTGTATCTTCGATAGAATATTCCATGAATTTAAGCATAAATAGACCACATGATGAACTGTACAATTAAAAACAAAATTGAGTACTCCACATGGATCAGAATATATTACGAATATATATTTGGTGATATATACCTGTCTTCTTGAATTGGCTCTCGTAATTGTTCTGTAATCGTCCATTTAGTAACATCTAGATCTGTCCATTTATGGCTAATAGAATCTTGTTGTCTTCTAAGAATGTCCAAATGATATTGTAGTCCTTGTAGCTGTAAAATAGTGATTAGAAGTGATATGCATAACTGTAGGATCAATTTATAGCATTTTACATAAATAAATAAAGGATTATAAAAGTGATAGTTACTAACCGTAGTAGTGAGGTCATTTCGGTTGATGTAGCGACCAGACCTCAAACAGCCTGATCTCTGTGCATCAGTGTCATCCCTGGATCAGTAATGCTGACACGCACAGTACTTGAAGGATTTATAACAGAGTAGCAATCACACACTTATTACATCGAATGTCTCAAAAGAGAACTTATTACAAAAAATATGGCTTAAGGCCATCTAATAACGATAACAGCGGAAGGCTTGGAAGATAAGCGAGTCCATCAACTCCAACGGCATCACTGAGTATAGAACCACGACCTAGGTACCTTACTCGTCGTCTGAAAAGTCTGCAACATGAACGATGCAGCCCGAAAACGGGTCAGCACATGGAATATGCTGGCAATGTAACACATAGAGAGTAATATGAAAGAGTAATGCTATACTACATGCATATATGGCTGGTGGAAAGCTCTCTGATTCTGATTTTGCGTAAAGCCAATTTTTCCCTACTGCAAAGGAATAAATTTTGTTTAACTATCATGGTGGTTGTTAAACATTGAGAATGATTGACAACATTCTCAATCCCAATTAAGCATCATCATCAAAAACCCAACAATATTAATTAAAGTAACATGATGAGATTCACAAGATAATCCAAGTACTAGATACTCAAGATGTCCATAACCGGGGACACGGCTAACCATGATTAGTTTGTACACTCTGCAGAGGTTTGTGCACTTTTCCCAGAAGACTCGATCTCCTCCGTTTGATTTCTCGCACTACATGATGTTTGAGAAACGGATGACCGAGACATAGTCTTTCAGAAGCGCTAGCACCTTAAGAACGGGTAGACTGTACCAACCTACATCCCCTACATCTGCTAGTCTACCACTGTAAGAGTTCGCACGACTAAATCAACTATGCTAGAGCCCATAGTAGCTTGTGGCTGCACACGGAAGTTTCTAGCATGAATAATCTCATGATCCCTTTGAGCCTGGGTGGCGGTCCGAAAAGAAACTAGCAATCCTGGAATACCCAGGTACCTCAATCCACCCAGATGTGTGTTTAAGTTGCCACCTTAAATAAACCATTAGTTAAAAATCTCACATATGTCATGGATACACTCACCCAATCCACGTCTACTAGCATAGCATGGCAATAATAAGAAAACGTAGAAGTAACTCCCAAGGGTTTGATAATAAAACAGGTAATAGGTACTACCTCATCTACTTCCCAAAACCCACAATTTAATTAGATCCTAATCATGCAATGTTTGAGGATTGATCTAATGCAATAAAACTGGGTATGAAAAGGGATATGATCAAAGTGTTACTTGCCTTGCTGATGATCCGCGAAACCTAGAGATTCAAAGTAGCAAGCGGCGCACTCCGGGTACTCTATCGCAAACAAACAAACACACAATGAGTACTCATCTAATGCATAGGTAAAACTCAAATAAAAGATATAACCAGAAAGTTCAACTTAAGAACTCCGGTTTGCAAAAATAAACAAATCAAACGAAGCAACGAAAGTCAAACTGCGAAAGAAACAGGCTTCGTTTTACTAATCTGGGCCTAAGTCAAATTTTACAGTAGCAAAAACTTGTTTGAGTTAATTATTCGGAAAGAGGGTTTCGAGACGAAACTTAGGCGCTTGAATCGCCTGATTCCGATAAAAAAGCGAAAGTTATACTAGATCGAAAATCGGATCAGAAATCGCGATCAAAAAAATTGCAGAATAAATCCGAGAAAAAGAAAAACGACGAACAGCTTAACGAACGGACGTTCGTTAACTGTAACTAAACGGTGAACGCGTTCGTAAAAACGAACGAATGAGCGAACGGTCGCTAAATAAATAAACCGATAAAATCGGTTAAAAAATGAAAACCTAGGTTTTTCTAAAAAAACGGATTGGTTTTTCTCAGAAAACCGGGGCGGCGGGCGGCTACCTCGCGAACTCCGTGAACTCGGGACTCGTGAGGTGGGGCGTGAGAGGCGGCTCGGCGGCGTGAGGCGGCTCGGGCGTGGCACAAGGTGGCGGCTCGTGAGGAGGAAATCTTGGCCGGCCAGCTGCGGACAGGGATCCCTAGGGGCCTGGGTGGGTATTTAAAGGGGGAGTGCGGCGGCTTGGGGGAGGGGCACGCATGGCGGCCAGGCGAAGTCCGGCTCGGACTACTGGCCTTGACCTGTGAGGAAAGCGGCAGCGCTGGGTTGGGCCGGCTGGTGGGCTTGACCCGGTCGAGTAGCGTGAGTCTTGCACGTTTTTAAACAATTCTGCCGAAACTTAGAAAAATTCTAGAAAAATAAATAAAAATCTAAAAATGCCAAAACAAATTTTCACCGTCTAAATGAAATATTTAGAACGAGGTGAACATTTTCTTGGCCCTAAAATGCAGTTTTGATAACGTGCAATTTTTCCTAGATCCAAATAAAATAGTGAAAAACTCCAAAATAAAATCTTATTTGATTATTTATTAAATCTTCAATATTTCTTTATTTTGGGAAAGTCATTTTATTCCCCTCTCTCATATTTTGACAATAGAAATAATTGAAGATAAAATAAATAAAATCAAATGATCCTATTTTCAGAATTTGAGAAAACTCAAATATGAAAATAACGAAATCTCCAACTCTCTCCGTGGGTCCTTGAGTTGCGTGAAATTTCTAGGATCGAACCAAAATGCAATAAAATATGATATGCAAATTATGATCTATGTATAACATTCCAAATTGAAAATTTGGGATGTTACAAACCTGCCCCCCTTAAGATGAATCTCGCCCTCGAGATTCGGGTTGGCTAGAAAATAGGTGAGGGTGGTCCTTCAGCAGATCTTCCTCTCGCTCCCAGGTGGCTTCATCTTCGGTGTGGTAGCTCCACTGAACTTTGCAAAACTTGATAACCTTGTTGCGGGTGACTCTGCTGGCATACTCAAGAATTTTGACTGGTTTCTCCTCGTAGGTCAAATCATTACCCAACTGAATAGCTTCCAACGACACAGTATCTCTCAGAGGTATATCAGCCATCTCTACGTGGCACTTCTTCAACTGAGAAACGTGGAACACGTCGTGAACTCCTGACAATCCTTGAGCGATTCAAGTTGTAAGCAACTTCTCCCATGCGCTCCAAGACTTTGTATGGTCCCACAAAACGTGGCGCTAACTTTCCTTTAACTCCAAAGCGCTTAACTCCTCGAAGTGGAGATACTCGAAGATAGACTCTATCTCCGACTTTGTAAACTGTCTCCTTGCGTTTACTATCTGCATAACTCTTCTGCCTGGATTGGGCTACCTTGAGCCTATCGCGAATCAACTTCACCTTCTCTTCAGACTCCTTAATCAAATCTGGTCCAAACAACTGACAGTCTCCAACTTCATCCCACAACAACAGGGTTCTGCACGTCCTTCCGTACAAGGCTTCGAAAGGGGCCATCTTCAAACTGGATTGATAGATGTTGTTATAAGAAAACTCTACATACGGCAAGTTGTCATCCCAACTTGATCCATAATCCAATGCACAAGCTCTCAGCATATCCTCCAAAATCTGATTGACTCTCTCGGTCTGTCTATCTGTCTGTGGATGAAAAGTTGTACTGAACTCTAGCCTGGTTCCCAAAGTTTCGTGCAACTATTCCAAAACTTTGAGGTGAATTGGGTTCCTCTCTCTGATACGATACTCCTCGGAACTCCATGTAGACATACGACCCTGGTCATGTATATTTTAGCCAACTTGGCACTACTGTAGGTAGTCTTCACTGGGATGAAATGAGCTACCTTCGTCAAACGATAGACTACAACCCAAATCGAGTCATAGCCTGAACGAGTCCTGGGCAATCCCATGATAGAATCCATGCCTAACTTTTCCCACTTCCATTCTGGTATCTTCAATGGCTGTAACAAACCTGTTGGCTTCTGATGTTCTGCCTTCACTCTCTGACATACATCACAAACTGCTACATACTCCGCAATATCCTTCTTCATTCCGGTCCACCAGAAAGTGTCCTTCAAATCCAAATACATCTTAGTATTTCCTGGCTGTATTGAGTACGGCGAATCAGGGGCCTCTTGCAAAATCAACTTCCTGATCTCCGGATCACTAGGCACATAAACGCGGTCCTCAAACCATAGGGTATCGTGTTCATCCTCACGAAATCCTTTAGCTTTTCCCTTGCTCATTTTCTCCTTAATAGAGGCAATCTCCTTATCAGTCTTCTGGGCTTCTCTGATCTTATCCATCAACGTAGACTGTACCTCCAATGTTGCTACATAGCCTCTCAAAACTATCTCCAAACATAGCTCTCGAAATTCCTCGGCTAACTCCTTTGGTAATCTTCCGGTCATTAGTGTGGTGACATGGCTCTTGCGGCTCAACGCATCTGCTACTACGTTAGCCTTTCCAGGGTGATAATGCAATCTCATATCATAATCTTTGATGAGCTCCAACCATCTCCTTTGCCTGAGATTCAACTCCTTCTGCGTGAAGATGTATTTCAAACTCTTGTGATACGTGTACACCTCACAGTGATTTCCAATGAGAAAATGTCTCCAAGTCTTCAATGCGTGTACCACGGCTGCTAACTCCAAATCATGAGTAGCATAATTCAACTCATGAGGCTTAAGTTGTCGTGAAGCATACGAAACAACTCTTCCCTCCTGCATAAGCACTGCTCCAAGTCCTCGACGTGAAGCGTCGTAAAACACCTCATAATCTTTGCGCTGATCTGGCAGAATCAACACTGGTGAGGTAACCAAACATTTCTTCAACTCTTGGAAACTAGCCTCACATTCCTCAGTCCAATTGAACTTGGTATCCTTCTTTAATAACTCCGTCATAGGCTTCGCAATCCTCGAGAAATTCTCAATAAATCTCCGGTAGTATCCTTGCCGGTCCAAGAAAACTTGGATCTCTCCAAGCGTCGTTGGTGCTTCCCGATTTGTCACGGTGACAACTTTGGTGGGATCCTTTGCTATTCCTTCTCGGGATATAACATGTCAGAAATCCAACTTCCTTCAACCAAAACTCACATTTCTTTGAACTTGGCATATAGGCGATGTTCTCTCGAGCTTCTCAAGTACTAAGCATAAATGCTCCTAATGCTCTTCTTCATTCTTCGAGTAAACCAAAATATCATCAATGAACACCACGGCGAACTTATCCAAAAACTCCATAAACACTTTGTTCATCATGTTCATGAAATAGGCAGGTGCGTTAGTCAGACCAAATGACATAACGGTATACTCATACAGCCCGTGCACAGTGGTAAAAGCCGTCTTAGGTATATCACGCTCTCGAATCTTTAAGCGATGGTATCCACGATACGCAAATCGATCTTGGAAAATACCTTAGCTCCTTGCAGTTGGTCAAACAAGTCGTTGATCATCGACAGCGGGTACTTATTCTTAATGGTCACTTCATTCAATCCTCGGTAATCAACAACCATCCTTAATGATCCATCCTTCTTCTCCACTAGAGAATCTTGGCGATCCCCAAAGGCGAAGAACTTGGGCGAATGAAACCTTTATCCGATAACTCCTTAATCGCTTCTTAATTTCTTCCAAATCACATGCGAGCATCCGATGCGGTCACTTAGATATCGGCCTGTGCTGGCAACAATTCAATCAAAAACTCAATGTCTACGTCCAGATGGCATGCACAGCAACTCTTACGGAAATACATCCGGGTAATCCTTCACCACTGGTACTTCCTCCTGCACAACTCACTGATAAAGGAATTTACTTGTGTCCTCCTCGGCTCATGCCGTGACACATACTTGATTCTTCTTCCTTCTGGGGTGGTAAGCAAAATCGACCTACTGGCGCAATCAATGTTCCCTCCATACTTTGATAACCAATCCATGCCTAATATCACATCCAATCCTTGTGATTCCAAAACTATTAGGTCCGAGGGAAACACATAGTTACCAATCCTTAATGGTAATCGATCACACCACAAACTGGCCATATATTCTGCTCCAGGCGAAGTTACTAGCATGGGTGACCTAAGGGCTTGGGTTGGCAATTTATACTTATCCACAAATCCCCTTGATATGTATGAATGCGATGCACCAGTATCAAAAAGAATGACTGCAGTAAATGTCTTAACCAAAAACTTCCCTATTACTGCATCTGGCTGAGCTTCAACCTCCTCCACGGTAACGTGGTTCACCTGTCCCCTGCCATTCTGGGCTTTGGGACATTCATTTGCATAATGTCCAGTCTTCTGACACTTAAAGCAAGTGACTCGGCTCAGGTCTCTCTTGGCTGGGGTTGACGGGTTGGTGCGGTTTTGTCCATTGCTTCCTCCATTCCCGTTTCCATTCTTGGAACCATTATGATTGTGCGAGCTACCTCCTCCATGGGTATGCTGAAATTGTCCTCCCGGTTTCGGGGTAAAGTGTAGCTTCTGTTGAGCTCCAGAATTGTATTTCCCATGTCCATACTTCCTCTTGCGGTTGTCAATCTGTTGTTGCTTCCCTTCAATCATAGGAGCACGATCTACCAACTCCTGGTAGTTATTGAAAGTGGATACCATCAACTGCATGCTCAGCTCATCATTAAGTCCTTCCAGAAACTTCTCACCTTGCATTTGCATACGCTTAGCGTCATCCAAGGGGCATAACGTGCTAACTTACTAAAGTCCTCCACATCTTGGCTTCTGATCGTCCTCCTTGGCGCCAAGTTGTGAAACTCACGCTTCTTCATGGCCGTAGCTCCTGCTGAAAGCGTGTGCGATCTGAAAGCTTGCTGAAACTGATCCCATGTGGTATGTCAATAGGGTGTGTGGCTGTGTAATTCTCCCACCATGATGCTGCGGGTCCATCAAGCTGATGTCTTGAAAAACGCACTCTTTCCGCATCTGTGCATCCTGCGATGGTCAACTCCCTTCCAACCTTGCGGAGCCAATCATCTGCAACAATCGGCTCGGTGCTCTTGGAAAACACGGGATTTAACCTCAAGAAACGAGTCAAATGGTCAACAGGTGGTGGTGGTGGTGGGTTGTTGTTGTTGTTGCCTTGGTTCTGTACCAATGTTTGAATCAAAGCATTCTGCTACTGAATCAACTGAGTGATCTCTGGAGGGAAAACAAATCCGGTGTCACGTCTCGGAGGCATCTGAGGGTTTAGAGAAGGTGAGAATAGAATAGAATGAGGTCTAGTGAGAAAACACTGCCCATATGCACATGAGACAAAAGCAAACAATATCACTCCAATCAATTCAAACAAGGGCATACAACGGTCTAACTATCGTTACAAAAGTGCTTGAACTAAACTAAATACAGTGGGGGAAATTCTACTACTGTTATGGCGGTCAACTAGAAAAACTGCTCCGATGAAGACTCCATGATATCCGCTCCAGCCTCATCGACATAGTCATCATCGTTGTCGTCGGGATCCGAGACGGTGTCATCGATGATGATATAGTTATGCGGGCAAGTGGAATCATCATCATCTCGTCCTGGTGTGGGGTCTCCCATGAAAACTCCCAGCTTCCTGGTTAAGTGGTCATTCTTCTCCACTAGCACTTCAATTTCTTCCATGTAATCTTCACGTGTAGCCTTGAGTTCTTCCTCTAGCTCCTTGATCTTGGTCAAGGCCTTCTGCAGATCCTCCATGCCTGCGCACATCTGGTTCTCCTGACGTCGGATGTGCTGGTTTAACTCCTGGATATATGCTGCGATTGATCTATCCCTCCTGGTGCTGATCATCTCCCATTGCTCATCTCGGCGCCCACAAATTTGGTAGATAGTATTCTTGAGATCATTATGTAAACTTCTCCAATCGTCCCATGGCGATGTGGGCTGCCATGCTCTTTCCTAGACTCCAAGTTGGTGCATCAAAAGAAAACTCTATGGGCTCCGTGATTGGTGCGAATGTCCTTCCTGGAACTTGAAATTGAATCATCCAGCGCTCCTCTTCGGGTAAAGTGGCGTTGTATGTCCCGGTGAAGCTTGGTACTCCGATGTTCAGGTATCTAGTGACTTCCTTCAAGTGGCATCCAAAGGGTGTATCTTCATCAGGTTGTATGAACTTGTTCCTTGCATCCGCCATCCTAAAAGAATAGAAAAGATGAGGAGTCAGAAATGAGAAGAAATAGTAGTGATCTAGGGCTTTAGCTTAGTGGTCGTGTCCTACAGTAAGCGTGTGCTCTGATACCATCTTGTAGCGACGAGACCTCAAACAGTCTTATCTCTGTGCATCATTGTCATCCCTGGATCAGTAATGCTGACACACATAGTACTTGAAGGATTTATAATAGAGTAGCAATCACACACTTATTACATCAAATGTCTCAAAAGAGAACTTATTACAAAAAATATGGCTTAAGGCCATCTAATAACGATAACAGCGGAAGGCTTGGAAGATAAGCGAGTCCATCAACTCCAACGACATCACTGAGTATAGTACCACGACCTAAGGTACCTTACTCGTTGTCTGAAAAGTCTGCAACATGAACGTTGCAGCTCGAAAACGGGTCAGCACATGGAATATGCTGGCAATGTAACACATAGAGAGTAATATGAAAGAGTAATGCTATACTACATGCATATATGGATGGTGGAAAGCTCTATGGTTACAGTTTTGCGTAAAGCCAATTTTCCCTACTGCAAAGGAATAAATTTTGTTTAACTATCATGGTGGTTGTTAAACATTGAGAATGGTTGACAACATTCTCAATCCAAATTAAACATCATCATTAAAAACCCAACAATATTAATTAAAGTAACATGATGAGATTCACATGATAATCCAAGTACTAGATACTCAAGATGTCCATAACCGGGGACACGGCTAACCATGACTAGTTTGATACACTCTGCAGAGGTTTGTGCACTTTTCCCCACAAGACTCGATCTCCTCCGTTTGATCTCTCGCACTACATGATGTTTGAGAAAGCGGATGGCCAGAGACATAGTCTTTCAGAAGCGCTAGCACCTTACGAACGGGTAGACCGTACCAATCTACATCCCCTACATCTGCTAGTCTACCACTGTAAGAGTTCGCACGACTTAGTCAACTATACTAGAGCCCATAGTAGCTTGTGGCTGCACATGGAAGTTTCTGCATGAATAATCTCATGATCCCTTTGAGCCTGGGTGGCGGTCCAAAAAGAAACTGGCAATCCTGGAATACCTAGGTACCTCAATCCACCCAAATGTGTGTTTAAGTTGCCACCTTAAATAAACCATTAGTTAAAAATCTCACATATGTCATGGATACACTCACCCAATCCACGTCTACTAGCATAGCATGGCAATAATAAGCAAACGTAGAAGTAACTCCCAAGGGTTTGATAATAAAACAGGTAATAGGTACTACCTCATCTACTTCCCAAAAACCACAATTTAATTAGATCCTAATCATGCAATGTTTGAAGATTGATCTAATGCAATAAAACTGGGTATGAAAAGGGATATGATCAAAGTGTTACTTGCCTTGCTGATGATACGCGAAACCTAGAGATTCAAAGTAGCAAGCGGCGCACTCACAGATGCCTTCTCGCAAACAAACAAACACACAATGAGTACTCATCTAATGCACAGGTAAAACTCAAATAAAAGATATAACCAGAAAGTTCAACTTAAGAACTCCGGTTTGCAAAAAGAAACAAATCGAACGAGGCAACGAAAGTCAAACTGCGAAAGAAACATGCTTCATTTTAATAATCTGGGCCTAAGTCAAACTTTATAGTAGCAAAAACTTGTTTGAGTTAATTATTCGGAAAGAGGGTTTCGAGACGAAACTCTAGGCGCTTGAATAGCCTGATTCCGATAAACGAGCGAAAAGTTATACTAGATCGAAAATCGGATCAGAAATTGCGATCAGAAAAATCGCGGAATAAATCCGAGAAAAAGAAAAGCGGCGAGCGACAATGAGCGAGCGTTCGTTAACTGTAACTAAACGGTGAACGCGTTCGTAAAAACGAACGAACGAGCAAACGCTCACTAAATAAATAAACCGATAAAACCGGTTTAAAAAAACGAAAACCTAGGTTTTCTAACAAAACCGGATTGGTTTTTCTCAGAAAACCGGGGCCGCGGGCGGCTACCTCGCGAACTCCGGCGGGCACGGGACTTCGGCGGGGTGGGGCGGCGAGGGGCGGCGACGGCTGGGCGACGGGGTGGGGCGGCTCGGGCGGCAAGCGGCGGCACAAGGTGGCGGGCGAAGCGGCTCAGGCGGGGAAGTCTTGGCGGCGGCGGCGGCTGTGACAGGGCTCCCTAGGGGCACTGGGCTGGGTATTTAAGGGGAGGGTGTGGCGGCTTGGGGAGGGGGCAAGCGGCGGGAGGCGGAGTCCGGCTGTCTTGTGACGTCTTGAGGAAAGCGGGAAGGCTGGGTTGGGCAACTGGCTGGGCTTGACCCGGTCCAATGGCGCGCTTAAACAATTCCATGAAACTTAGAAAAATTCTAGAAAAATAAATGAAAATCTAAAACTGCCAAAACAAATTTTCACCGCCTAAATAAAATATTTAGAACGAGGTGAACATTTTCTTTGCCCTAAAATGCAATTTTGAAAACGTGCAATTTTTCCTAGATCCAAATAAAATAGCGAAAAACTCGAAAATAAAATCTTATTTGATTTTTTATTAAATCTTCAATATTTCTTTATTTTGGAAAGTCATTTTATTCCCCTCTCTCATATTTTGACAATAGAAATAATTGAAGATAAAATAAATAAAATCAAATGTTCCTATTTACAGAATTTGAGAAAACTCAAATATGAAAATAACGAAATCTCCAACTCTCTCCGTGGGTCCTTGAGTTGCGTGGAATTTCTAGGATCGAGCCAAAATGCAATAAAATATGATATGCAAATGATGATCCATGTATAACATTCCAAATTGAAAATTTGGGATGTTCCAGTTGAACTCCCAACACAATGAGTCGAATACTTGTATCTCAGACTTTTTTTGCATTGACGATAGCTAAATACCAATGCTTGTTGTCGATATTTATGGGAAGTTCAATCTATAATAAAGACAACCAATTACTTGTAGACATGTAAATTTTCGAATTTAATAAAACTATTAAATGCAGAACTTGAAGATTATGGATATAGATGTTACCATGTCATATTTGAGATAGTTTCTAACAATATCTGTCATAAAGGTACCATCTCCATGTATTCGAATACTGCCATCCTGTTTTAACAATCTGGAAATAAAGGGGTTCTCAAAATATACTTTACCATCATTCTTATTTTGCACGTGTACTTGATCCTTTATACAACATATATATGCGCTGATTACCTATAAATATTAGAAAATACATTAGTAATGACTATTAATAATTAGATACTATTTAGTTGCAATTTTGAGTACTTACATCATCATTTAGCCATTTGCTATCATGTAGCAGGCACACCATTTGATGTTGTTTGACAGAGATGTCATCTATCTTCACCAGTAAATCATTTTTCAAAGACATTTCTATTATTACATGAGCGCATAAATCCCGCTCGGTCAATGCATAATCTGCAAAAGGTCCAATAATAATTGAAGGAAATTATTCAATAGTGACAAGATTCTGAGGTATAAGTGAGAAAATTACCTTGTGGGAGATAATCATATCTTTCTTCTTCAATTTGTTTATGTTCATCTGATTGCTTATCATCATCTAATGCAACCTTTTGTTCATTCATCAATCCAGAAACCGGAGATAGTGTTGAGATCGTTGATGATGGAAGTGATGGCAATAGATTATCATTTATCTGTTCACCTGATTTCAAACTATTCATTTCAGAATTTTAGAAACCGGAGGTAAAGTTGAGATGATTGGCGATGGTGGTGATGTCAATGGATCACCATTGATATGTTCATCTGATTCTAAAACACTTGATACAGAACATTTTGCTTTTTTTGAAGGTTGGTTATGAAAATCCTCAACAACTGCCAATTCAATGTTTTGATCCATTTTTTGCAAAATATAACAACAAAAGCATGAAGGGGACTAATTAATTATGAAAGCTGCTAAAATATCACAGAAAAGATGATGCTAAAGGTTTAAAGGTAACAGAGTATTAAGGGGACTAATTATTTATGTAAACAAACAACAAATCTACCTTACTAAGTTGGCTACTGACATAGCAATTTTCCATGAAAATTATCTCTTTGTTATATTATCTAAAACCAACAACGAATAATAAAAATATTTGATCAAGGTTCTTGCAACCCCTCCGGCAAATGTCCGTGAAGTTACGCTTAAATGGTATAACATGCAATCTTACTATATGTATTATCATAGCCAGCCACAAATGCACATCTTCAGCCAAATAAGTATAGAGGCGTAGAGTGGAACAATATAGTACACAGCAATTTGCGACAAGGATCTTTTTTTTGTTGGAACTGCTCTTTTTTTGGCTGGGATCGACCAAATTTTTTGCTGCGACCTGGCGACGGTGAGCCATTGTTTTTGCTGGAACCTACAAGTTTTTTTTCTGCTGTAAACATAAAAAAAAATGTTGGAAGAAGATATAAATAGAGCATTGACAAACAGCAAGGCTATTGGATATTGACACCAAAATAATCAATTAAATAAGTAGAAGTTCTGAGAAACTACTGCTATTTAAAAACAGAGATATGTTCTTTTGATCAAATCAGTTCAAGCATCCATGAATTTGCATCTCGTAAAGAAAAGATCAGTTCTCCATATTTTACTTCGCTCATATGCATTATGTGATTAATCGACCAAGCTCAAACAATAATAGGGCATGAAAGGCGGAATGCTTCTCCACATAGAGGTGAAGGTAGAGGAAGATGAGCAACTACGTACAATCAATTAGAACAACACAATTGACAGAGGTTCAGCCCACACTCAACTAAACTATTCAGCACCATCTAAACTGCAAACCAATATTGCTCGAGCAATTTGAACGACGTACCTTGGCTACACACGCAGACGTATGTTGTAACACCCCAAAAATTTAACCATGTTTTGTTTATTAAAATTTTGCTAGGAAAATAAATTTTCATTATTCTGGATTTAGTTTTGATCTCAGAACCTCTCTTTTCTTCTAAGTTGTGGAGTTTTCACCCCAAGTAAAAACTTTCCAATTATTATTGGACTTGTTTACCCTCTCAAGAAAAACATTTCTCTTATCAGTGGAATTATTTATATAATTATTTTTCCTGAGCTCTATTTCTCTAAAAATGATTTTTCATAAGATTTAGGGTCCCTTTTGCATTGCAACCCTTTGATAAAAATCCCACCAAAATTTGGGGATGATATGTGATGCCCCTAAATCACTTTTGTGCAAAAATGTTCCTTAGTCATTTGGAGATTTTGAGTTTTACCACAAGTTTTTAAATCTGGTCCAGTTGCACTTTTCCACTACAACCTATTTAAATATTTCTTTAAAACCTCCACCAAAATTAGGGGATGTTAGTAGGAGTATATTATTCACCTTTGTGCAAAAACCCACTAATGTTCTTTGAAAAATTTGAGCAAAACATCCTCTTTTGCTCTCTGGTCCAGTTTGGCTTTTTCTACAGCAACTCTATTTTTTGTTGCTCTAATGCCCATAATCTTTCTCTTGCTTATCAACCACCCTGCAAAACCCTTAAGTCCAGGAGAATGGACCTATTGGAGTATATTTGGTGCATGGAATGATAGCTTTTAGTTTCTGTCCAGAAATGGTTTTCTCAAAAAACTTCCACTAGCAAGTTTCTATTTTTGCCAAACTAACCTTACGACCCTTTTTTGCATCTAAAGAGACACTAGTCTGGAGAGTTTGGCCACCCCAAGAAATGCCTAGGTGCCCTTGGCATTTTGTCAAACACTTTATGTGCATGCTCAGTTTTGACATGGCTTTTAGTTTGCATTGTGAACTTGATCCCCTGCACCAACAACCTTGTCCACTAAGCTTCTAACTAACGCTAACCAAGACCTGTAAATCCCCAACCTCACCAAAGCCTCCTAGCATGCCCTAGCATTTTGCCGAACAGTTGGTGTGCATGCTCTGGGCGTGGCCAGAGCACGCGTTTTGCACGTGCGTGTGCCCGAGCCGCCGCGTCCCGCTGCCGCCTCTCCGCGCCCGTTCTGGCCCCTCCCGCTTGCAGCCGACGCGCCCCGACTCCTCCCACATCGCAGTGCCGCCCAGGCCCCTCTGGCGCCCTCTGGCGCCCGCCACCGTAACGCCACCGTCGCTGACAACCTCTGCCACTGGGCGGTGCCGCCCAAGCTCACCTGCAGCGCCCGGCTTCGCCCCTTAAGCGGTGTGAAGTTACGTCGGGCCTTGGCCCGGCCAGCTCCACGTCGCCCTGCTAGCTACAGCGAGGCGGTTCACCGAGCTTATCTCCGGCCGCCGCGGAACCGACCTAGGCCCGCTATACATAGGGACACCGAGCTCGTCTAGTCCATCCAGTGCCACCAACCTTCTCCCCTCGACCTTGCGGAGCCGCCTAGCCTCTCAAACGCGATCGAAAGCCACCGTAGATCAAACCCCCAATTCATCCCGAAGCTACCTCCGCCGCGGAGCTCGCCGCCGGCGACTCCCTCCGTCCCCACCAGCCTGTCGACCACCGGGAGGACCGCCCTGGACTGGCGGATCCATACCCGCCCTCAGAACCCCACGGGGAGCTGCCGATTCGCCCGGCAATGATCGCCGAAACCCGCCCACTTGGGGGCCGAGGAGGAGGGAGGCCGCGAGCGTCGGTCGAGAACTGACGGTGGGCCCCCTGGACCCGCTGTCAGTGACCCCGAGCCGGCCCGCGTGGTTTAAGTGTAAGCGCAAAAGACCTAAAGTACGTCTCCTCTGCTTCGAAAACGTATTCTCCCAGAGACGTTTTCTTTTTCTGGTTTATATTAAAAACAGAATTTGACTAAAATTTGACTGGTATAACTTTTTAAATATAACTCCAAATGAGTTGATTCTTTTTCGTACCTCTCTCAAATATTGTCTAGTTTATTTTTAGATTTATTTGAAAAAAATTCAGACAAATTTTTTGTACTGTTTTGAAACTATGTATTAATTCAAATTTTTAAAATAGGATTTTTGGAGAAGAAGAAAACTTTCAAAAGTTTTAGGATGCACCCTGCCTCTACACAACTTGAAGGCAAGCATTCTGAACCCTGGCATAATATTGTCTTGGTTTGTTGATACGGTTGCAACCCCACCCTGTCTTAGAAATTTCGTTATTTTTTGTGGTGATATGAACATACTCATAAGTGCATATTGGTGATTCCGTGCTTTTGAAATTTATGCGTTGAGATAGTACTCTCCATCGTATGCCCTTCATGCATACCGGAAGGAATCCGGTAAGACCTTTGTCTTGAGTGAACACGGGCTTGTCTCTAGTCCTCCGTCGGAGACGGTTGTGTATCGATGCGGCATGATGAGGTATAATGAGTGGTGATTACATGCATTGGTTGAAATATATTGGTTATGCTAATCATGCGAGAATACTTAAACCTCCTAAGTCGACGAGGGCAGACTCAGAGGCAGCTTAGGAGGTTTAAGTATTCAACATCGACAGCATGAAATGATCAGTGTATGTGTTCAAAATGTGATCAATTAAAACAGATTTCAAGCGATACAAGTTGTTTGGAACATTTTCAAATGGTGTGAAACTGGGCATTGGAAACAAGAAAAGAATCAAGTGAATTGGTTATATTAAAAGTTATAGCCGATCGAAAGCTTAATCGATGCATTTAATAAAACCGAAAAGCGTTAAAGAATCGTTTGGCAGACCCGACCGAGTCAGCGATGGGTCGAAACCTTGATCCGATCGCGCCTCCCTCTCCTGTCGGCGTGTCTTGAGGCTTTCCGGCGATAAATGCGTCGGCCAGCGAGTACCGGCGAGATCCGCCGGTCAGCGATCTCCGTGGTCGGCAGTGAGCGAGAGAGTCGCCAGCGGCAGCGGCAAGTGGGGTTTATTCTGATGTAACTTCGTGAAAAGCATTTCCATAGGCTCGAGATGGTAACGCTGAATGAACTAAACTTCTGACCGGACGAAATGGTGGGGCGTGGCGGCGGCGAGCCGGCGGGAGATGGGGAAGACAACCTTCCCTCTTCAATTTCCGGCCATGGGGGCTCTAGAGGGTGGCTTTGAGGTTGCTTGAGGCCTAGGCAGGCTCGGTGTCCCTATTTATAAGCGCCTAGGTCGGTTACTGCAGCGGCGGAGATAAACTCGTGAACCGCCTCGCTGTAGCTAGCGAGGCGGCGATGGAGCTGGCGGCGCTCGGCAAACTCCACCTGCTCAAGGGCGGTGGCGTCTTGGCGTGTGGCTTAGGCGGCTACCGTCGGCGAAGGTTGTCGAGCGGCGTGGTGGCGGCTTGTGGTGTGGCGTAGAGGCGCCCGAGGAGGCTGAGGCGGCAACTGCGATGTGGGAGGTCGAGCGCGTCGGCTGGCGGGAGGGCGAGCAGGCGTGGGAGGCGGCGGCAGCAGCGGCGGCGCGCACACACATGCAAAAGCAGCGTGCTCAGGCAGCGCCCAGGCGTGCCGCATGGCTGACAAAATGCCGGGGCATACTAGGAGGCTTTGGTGAGGTTGGCGATTTACAAGTCTTGGTTGGCGTTAGTTAGAAGCTTAGTGAACAAGGTTGTTGAGTGCGAGATGAGATTCACAATGCAAACTAAAGCCATGTCCAGCGACCATACACCAGTGTTTGACAAAATGCCAAGGGCACCTAGGCATTTATTGGGGTGTGAACTCTCCAGGACAGTATGTCTCCTTAGATACTGAAAATAGGGTGGCTAAGGATAGTTTGGCAAAATGAAACTTGGTGGGGACTTTCTTGAGAAAACCATTTGCAGACGAAGCGGGAAACTAAAAGCTATCATTCCATGCACCAAATATGCCCCAATGGGTCGATTCTCCACTGGACTTAAGGGTTTGCGAGGAATGGTTGATAAGCGGAGAAAGATTATGGGCATTAGAGCAACAAAAATAGAGATTCTTTGTGAAAAAAATAGAACTGGACGGAGAACAAGAGGATGTTTTACTTGATTTTCAGAACATTTGGGTTTTGCACAAGGTGAATGGTATACTCTAGCACATCTGAGCAGTGGAGGCCCAAAGTGATTTTAGTATGTTTAAATGGTGTGAAAAGTACAACTAGACCAGATTTAAAAACTTGTAGTCTAACTCAAATCTCCAAATGGGAAGTATTTTTGCACAAAAAACGTGATTTGGGGGCATCAGCATCCCCAAATTTTGGTGGGACCACAATTGAGACCTAATGAATTTATCGAGAGGGTTTGCAGTGCGAGGGACTCCAGGAGAAAAATAATTTTTTAGAAAGCGAACTCGGAAAATAATTATATAAACTCAGCGATAAGAAATGTTTTTCTGAGAGGGTAAATAAGTCAAATAATGGTGGAAAGGCAATTGAGAAAACTCCACAACTGAAAGAAAGAGGTTAATAAATAAAATCCAGTGAATCAGGAAAATTTAATTTCTGAGATTTTTTAATAAATAAAACAATGAGATTTTGGGGGTATTTAGCCCTACTACCCTCTTAAGAAAAATCTCGTCCTCGAGATTTGTTAAGAGTTGTTTTGAAAATATTATTCCTATTAGCTGAAACCAAAAGGTTTATTCATAGCACAAACTTTGTGTTGTCGGGGTTGGTTTTTGGTAGCTACGCTCCGAATTTAAAAATGCAACCGTACACCAACATATTCATGCATGGCTACTATTTAAATTAGGGGCGCACATGCAAACAGCCTTTAATTATGGCGATACAGGATCACCCAGTTACAAGGCGAGAACATACTAAGACTCGATACTACTCGAGTGACTCAGTCTACCTCGTTAATATCTAAGCGGGCGTGCCTCATGGACGTCGAGGTTTCTCCACGGTTTTCACCGTCGGGATTAGCTGGAGGGGGTTGAGGGGCTGCAGGGTCGGGGTAGCGATGATGACCATCCCGGGGATTGTTGGCCACAATCCCGTTGGAACGTGTTCCCAAAAGGCGACGAAGCACTTCGGGGGACATCAAAGTATTACGATCGATGGCTGGGGCAGTCCTCAAGGATTCGATTGGTTGTCCGAACAGCACGACTGGGTTGTCGGCGTCGGGCTCATCTTCTCTTCTTGCCGGGGCTCGGCGAACCAGTTCTTCACGAGCTGCGATCAGATCAAGGGTGATTTGATCGAACAGTCCCTCTAGTGCACTTACATAGCGCACCAGATGCAACAATGCAGGATCCATCTCGTGATCTCCGTTGGCAACTGGGGTGGCCTACCATACCGTCACGGGCTGGGGTACTTGTAGAGCGGCTGACAGTTAACTCTAGGCGACAAGTGCGGAGTTGAACTATAGCCTCTCATGGCAGCTAGTTGGATAGCTTGTGGCTCAAAGGAAGTTGTCCTTCCGGTGAACCTATAAGGGGCGTTCTGCGGCAGACCCTACCATAGATGTACTGTGACCTAGAATTGTGGCTCTCACCGCTCCACAGGTCCTTGGTACACAACATATGCAGGGCTCTTCTTATGCAAAACCTGGCACGGTGAGGTTTTGCGAAACACGGTCCACAAAACCTCCAAGGTTGGTTGATGTGGTCTCATTGTGTATGTGAGGGCCGGGCATTATAGCTCGGTTTGAGGAAGAGGCTGGGTTGTCTTTGTGTTGAGGCTAAGCGTGCCCTTTTTATAGAAAAAGGGGCCAGTCTTCTTCGCATGCAGCTTGCGAATGGGACAATTTAGGTGTCGGTCCTTTGGTAGCGTGATCGACGAGCTGAGGCGATAGGTTGGGCACCGGCCGCCAAAAGTGTCGGGGAACCTTTGTGTGGCTATCTTACACGAGAAGCTTGGTGGGGTTAGGTTAAGGTCCGTGGGTTGGTTAACCTAGGTTTTTCGACACAGCTAAGATAGGATTATCCAATGGTCAGCTGGCTCGATACCAAGTTTGTCGGGACGGATTTCGGGATATTAATTTCGAAAATGGTCCTTGTGCTCCTGGCCCGGGATTACTTTGTTGGCTGATGAGGCACCAACTTGATACAGAAATTCCAAGCAAAATACATAATATGTAGTACAAGGCCATTCTGGCCTATGAGTACAACAAAATGTTTCTAGTGGTTGATGGCGGAAGCGGTTTGTGGATCATCAGCATCTATGGGACTCCATTTCCCACAGGAACAGCTGACCTGGATAACTCCTATCTTCGCGAGGTTGCTGTCACCATTGCTTAGGTTCCGGGGTTGTCATTGCAACGCTCCTCTCCAAGCAAGAAATCTGGCCAAGAAAAAAGCCAGGGACAAGCCAGTGAGTACTTTGAATGTACTCGCAAACATTATGAACACGGGTAATAATATAACAAATGATAATCATGCTCTAAACTATTCTATGATCACAATGTCAGTCACGAAATAAAAATCCATGATGCACGCAAGCGGGTTGTTCATATAAAACATGAATATGCAATCAGAGAATAAAGATAGAATGCACCGATCGGGTGTCTGAAGCGATGCCTTGGAAGGATAAAAATATAAAGCATGCCTCAGTCGGGCGTCTGTGTGACACCACATAAAGGGCTTATAAAGTAAATGAATAACAAGCATGCCACAGTCGGGCGTCTGAGCGACACCACATAAAGGGCTTATAAAGTAAATAAATAACAAGCATGCCACAGTCGGGCGTCTGAGCGACACCACAAAAAGGGCTTAAAAAGTAAACGAATAACAAGCATGCCACAGTCGGGCGTCTGAGCGACACCACAAAAAGGGCTTATAAGAAAATAATCACAATGAATATCCAGGAGGTAGAATCGTCCCAGGGATACTCAATAATTCAAATAATATAAATGGTTAGTCCATAATAATAATCATAACCATTATACGTCACAAGTCATGATCCATGTTCTGGTTTAGCAGTTTCTCCTCCGAAGACCGACACTAAGACCGACACTTGACCCATCCCAGACTGTAGTCCTTAACCATGGACACGACTATTCGAATAGATTTATCCTCTGCAGAGGGTGTACTCTTTACCCACAAGTAACGGATTCCTTTAGTCCATCGGGACTAATTCCATTCTGATCTTTTAATTGAAAACACACTGACCGCACACACCGACAACTTACCGGAGTCTGGAATCACCCAAGACACCTGTTAAGCGAAACTCTAAGTGGGGAGGCTACAACCTCGCGTAGCATGGGATCAAATTTATATCGCGCGCTCTAAGGGGTGCCTCCCTCTCGGTCCCAACCGAAAACACCCATGCCGGGACGGTGGCATGCCTACGAGATCTGACCCGATATCTTCCACCATGGCCTCTCTGTACGGTGTGTGCTAGGAAGGGGTTGATAACTTACTGAACCGTACCCTACCTATCGCAAGGACACGTGGTAGTACGAAACAAGTATGGGGGTTACTGGAACAAGACTCGATCTTTGGTCGACTTAGGACGTTTAAGTATTCCCTGCATGATTAGCATAACCAATATATTTCAACCAACAGACAGAATCACCACTCGTCATACCTCATCATGCCGTACCGGACACAACCGTCCCGACGGAGGACTAGAGACAAGCCCATGTCTACCCAAGACAGAGGTCTTACCGGATTCCTTCCGGTATGCATGAAGGGCATACGATGGTGAGTACAATCTCAACACATCAATTTCAAAAGCACGGAATCACCAATATGCACTTATGAGTATGTTCATATCACCACATAAAATAACGAAATTTCTGAGACAGGGTGGGGTTGCAACCGTATCAACAACCCAAGACAATATTATGCCAGGGTTCAGAATGCTTGCCTTCAAGTTGTGTAGAGGCAGGGTGCATCCTAAAACTTTTGAAAGTTTTCTTCTTCTCCAAAAATCCTATTTTTGAAAATATTGAATTAAAACATAGTTTCAAAACAGTACAAAAAGGTTGTTTGGAAAATTTTCAAATAATTATGAAAATAAACTAGGCAATATTTGGGAAACAGCAGAAAAAGAATCAAGTCATTTGGATTTATATTTAAAAATTTATAGCTAGTCAAAGCTTAGTCATTATTCTGTTTTTAATAAAAAACCAGAAAAAGAAAACGTTTTGGGGAGAATACGTTTTCGAAGCAGAGGAGACGTACTTTAGGTCTTTTGCGCTTCCACTTAAACGACAGCAGCGGCTCGGGAGTCACCGACAGTGGGTCCAGGGGCCCACTAGTCGAGATTTGACGGTCGCCCGCGCCTCCCTCCTCCTGCATGCACGGCGGGGCGGGGCTCCATAGATCGCCTTGACAGCAGCTCCTACTTGGGGTTCGAGGCGGGGCGGATCCGCCGATCGAAGCGGTCCTCCGGTGGTCGGCAATTTGGCGGGGAGACGGAGAAATCGCCCGTGAGCTCCTGGCGGAGGTAGCTTTGGGATGAATTGGGGGTTTGATCTACAGTGGCTTTTGATCGTGTTTGAGAGGCTGGGCAGATCTGCAAGGTCGAGGGTGGCACTGGATGGACTGGAGAAGCTCTGTTCGCGACGAAATGGACAGGGACGTGGCGGCGGCCGAGCCGACGGGAGATGGGGAAGACGACCTTCCCCTCTTCGATTGCTGGCCATGGGGGCTCTAGAGGGTGGCTGAGGTTGCTTGAGGCCTAGAGCAGGCTCGGTGTCGATTTATATACGCCCTAGAGTCGGTTCAGCGGCGGCGGATATAAGCTTCGATGAACCGCCTTTGCTGTAGCTTCGCAGGCGACATGGGCTGGCCGGGCTGGCCCGGCGAACTTAACTCTTTGCTCAAAGGCGGTAGCGGCGCGTGTGCGTGTGGCTTAGGAGGCACCGTCGAGGCGAAGGTTGTCGAGGCGGCGGTGGCGGCTTGCGCGTGGCGGCTGTAGAGGGCGCCGAGGAGGGGCCAGGCGGCTCTGCAATGTGGGAGGAGTCGAGCGTCGGTGCAAGCGGGAGGCGAAGCAGGCGCGAGGGAGGCGGCTGCGGGACAGCAGCTGGCTCGGCTGCCTGCAATCTAAGCAGCTCTGGGCATGCCCAGGCGTGCCATGTGTTGACAAAATGCGGGGCATGCTAGGAGGCTTTGGTGAGGTTGGGGATTTACAGGTCTTGGTTAGAATTAGTTAGAAGCTTACTGGACAAGGTTGTTGGTGCAGGGGATCAGGTTCACAATGCAAACTAAAAGCCATGTCAAAACTGACCATGCACCCCAGGTGTTTGACAAAATTCCAAGGGCACCTAGGCATTTCTTGGGGTGGCCAAACTCTCCAGACTATGTCTCCTTAGATGCAAAATAGGGTGGTA
Organism: Aegilops bicornis; assembly: GCA_021605145.1. NCBI lineage: Eukaryota > Viridiplantae > Streptophyta > Magnoliopsida > Poales > Poaceae > Aegilops > Aegilops bicornis. The sequence continues at coordinate 585,838,668 of CM038674.1, read as the reverse complement.
AGGTTAGTTCGGCAAAAATGGAAACTTGCTAGTGGAAGTTTTTTGAGAAAACCATTTCTGGACCGAAACTAAAAGCTATCATTCCATGCACCAAATATACTCCAATAGGTCCATTCTCCTGGACTTTAGGGTTTCGCAGGGTGGTTGATAAGCAAGAGAAATATTATGGGCATTAGAGCAACAAAATAGAGTTCTTTGTAGAAAAAGCCAAACTGGACCAGAGAGCAAAAGAGGATGTTTTGCTCAAATTTTTCAAAGAACATTAGTGGGTTTTTTCACAAAGGTGAATAATATACTCCTACTAACATCCCCTAATTTTGGTGGAAGTTTTAAAGAAATATTTAAATAGGTTGTAGTTCAAAAGTGCAACTGGACCAGATTTAAAAACTTGTGGTAAAACTCAAAATCTCCAAATGACCAAGGAATATTTTTGAACAAAAGTGATTTAGGGGCATCACATGTCATCCCCAAATTTTGGTGGGATTTTAAAATGAATTTATCAAAGGGTTGCAGTGCAAAAGGGACCCTAAATCTTATGAAAAATCATTTTTAGAGAAACAGAGCTCAGGAAAAATAATTATATAAATAATTCCAATGATAAGAGAAATGTTTTTCTTGAGAAGGTAAACAAGTACAATAATAATTGGAAAGTTTTTACTTGGGGTGAAAACTCCACAACTTAGAAGAAAAGAGAGGTTCTGAAATCAAAAATAAATCCAGAATAATGAAAATTTAATTTCCTGGCAAAATTTTAATAAACAAAACATGGTTAAATTATTGGGGTGTTACATAGGTGGTAAGCTGGTATTGTTGTAGCATGCCAGTCTGATGTCAACCGTCTAACTCCAGTGTTAACGTGGATCAGGTCTCGATCCCGTTCCCCCTTCGTGCTGCCACATGTTTTCTGCAAAGATTGCGGTTTAGTAAGTTGTAAACCTCTTCCCTTGTAAACACCAAATAGAGGGACCGCGATGAGGGTTCCATGGCCCTGGATTAAAGCCCGGCATCTGGTCAGGGGGCATGGGTGTTTCCGGTTGGGACCGAGAGGGCACCCTTAGGCCTTGTGATATAAATTTTATCCCATGCTACTCGAGGTTGTGACCTCCCTGTCTTAGAGTTTTTCTTGAACGTTGCCTAGCGTGATTCCTGGCAGCGAGATGTGGAATGGGTGTGTACTGGTTAGATGTGTTTCTTCTAAAATGCCGTAAACGGAACTAGTCCCTTGTGACTACTGAAATCCGTTAGCTGTGGTTAAGAGTACAAACTCTGCAGAGTCAAAACCATTCGAGTAACCGTATCTACGGTCAAGGACTGTGGTCAACTCATCTATGTCAGTGTCAGTATCAGTCCCAACGCCCGTCTCAGTGTCAGTCTCAGTGACAATCTCCGGTAAATGAACATGAGTGTTAAACCCAGCTGAATGTTATCCCGTGGATGGACTAACCCGTTTATAATTATGTGATGAGTATTTCCTTGGAATGATTTAAATTCGTGAACTTCTTGAATACGAAAGATGAAATATAAGCCCTTTATGTGATGTCGCTCAGACGTCCGACTGTGGCATTCCTGTTATTTACTTTCGATATAAGCCCTTTATGTGATGTCGCTCAGACGTCCGATTCGTAACATTCTTGTTATTTACTTTTGATATAAGCCCTTTATGTGATGTCGCTAAGGCGTCCATTGTAGCATTCTTGTTATTTACTTTCGATATAAGCCCTTTATGTGATGTCGCTCGGGGACGTCCATTGTGGCATCCACTGTTATTTACCTTCATTATAAGCCCTTTCCGAGATGTCGCTTAAGGCGTCCGATTTGTAGCCCGCCTTGTCATTTACATTTCAATATAAGCCCTTTTTGCGGTGTATACGACGCCTTGACTATGACATGTTAATTTTTTTTACCTTTCGGCGTCGCTTGCATACACCGATCGGTCTTGATTATTTATTGGAATTTCGGGAGGACTACCGCCTGACTTCCCTTTTTATTTAACATGCCTTGCAAATTTATTATCTGAGTGTGCATTGCTAAACTACTCATGTGCATCATGTTTGCATTTGTTATATCTTATGTCTGTACTATCTTGCGAGTACATTCAAAGTACTCACCTGGCTTGTTGATTTGGCGGATGTTGTGAAAGCGATCTTATGGATGGAGAGTTCGATAGCGAGTCCGACGCCTAGAGGAGTCCCAGTCAGTCCCATGCGATCCTGAATTGGTCACTTGTATCATATACGCTTCCGCTACCTGAATAAAATCATCGAGCCTCACTCCGGAGCTCGATGAGCTGTAAGATTTAGGAGTCATGTCACCCACGTCACGGTGACATATCCACCACCACTTTTATTACGAGTCGATGGTTATGCCACCACACCTTGTGTCATATCCGCCTTTATGTATTATATCGGCGTGCTTGTAATAAATTGTTGAGCGATTTCTGCTCAACCTTGTATAATATTTAGTATACGGATTTACGTATCAAGGATTTGTCTACCAGTAAGGAGGATTCTCCTATACTAGAAATATAAGGGTCGGTTCCTCAATAAATGTTTTATTGAAAAACCGGTCTTGACAAACTTGGTATCAGAGCCAGGCTGACTGTAGGGAACCACTAGGTGCAATTGCTAATCGGTTATTAGCATCTTAAGTGCTATTTTAGCATTTTGCAAAATGTAGCAATTTTCTGTTAGTCATCATAAATTTATGATCTGATTATTCAGAATTTTTGTCTACTTTTGTAGATGGCTGGCGTATTTGTGAGTCACAAGTGTTCGCCAATGTACACGAGGGTTTATCAAGCTCCTCACCTCCATCGTCAAGATCGCGATTGGACCATCGGCTCGTCCAGTGTTCACACTCTACCAGCACAAGATCAGCGACAGCGTGTCTATGCACCAGGCCGCGGTGCAATTCAAGGGATGGCGTTCGGAGTCACGCCGCTTACGATTTGTGGGAAGGGCCATGCCTACAGAGAGGCATGCCATGCAGATGGCTGCCCGAGAGGCGATAGCTCGTCTCCGGGATGTTCTTCCTTCGATGAAGACTAAATGCTGCTACCGCTACCTCCCATGCCACGTGCCATACAGTTGTCACTATGCATTCGCTTGCCCTAGGGGAGAGCGAGATGAGGCTATTGAGATGCTTGTTGAGTATCTCAAGGCTCTTGAGGCAGCTTTTGATAACCTCGTGGATGACCTTGTGGTTGCTCGTATGGACTCAGTTCAGGGCTGTTCCGCCCAGCAGGAGGAGCCCCTCCACACAACACCACCAGCGACTTACGTCTCGTCGCGGCATCTGTACACCAGCCATCCTCGCCACCGCTTGTCGCCTGCCTACCACTGAGTTTGACCAAGTCATTGCTCCTACTCCAGTCCGTGCTGCACCACCTGTCGCGCCCGCACCAGCCCCTCAACTCAGCACTTCGCGCCTGGAGCCTATTAGTGAGGAGGAGGTTGAGTCCCCAGCATCACGGGGTCTTACCCTCGGCGGGCGAGGGAAATCCTTACCATCTCCGGCCAGGTGTGCCTAGCAGCCGTCACGATGTACCGGCTTGTGTGATATGTTTATATGTATATAGGTTTGGTGAGAAGTAGTTTGTGTGCGCATCATGTAGGAACTGGGAGAAGTGCACTAGCCTAAATAACATGTCAGGAATGTGTACGCACATCCTCAGTGATGTATTGTATAATTACTGCTTGCGTGTAATATATGTACTGAGCAGTCCTTCTCCATGCGCAATCAAATATTTTCTTGAAAAATCTTGGAGTTTTTAAAAAAAATGCCTTTGCGAATTTATTTATTTTTGCGGCTCAGTTTCTTTTTCTCATGAGTTTTACAAAAAATACCCCAGAGTGGAAAATGCCTCGTCCTTGGACTCGTTCCATGCCAAGTCCATGGAAAGAAAATTATGGTACCCAAACAAGCAATAATTTCACACGAGGCGATCAAGTCAGCAAGGCAGCGAAGCAGCAATTTCTCAAATGTCTCGCCTTTATGAGCAAAGCCAGCAGCAGCATCAAGAAATGTTGAATCATGTTATCAATATGGGAAATCACCGTGAACCATATCAACAACATTCCAAGTTATCTGAACTACAAAAGACACGTCCCCCAACGTTCTCTCACACTGATAGGCCACTTGAGGACGATGATTGGCTTTGAGACATTGAAAGGAAGTTAATTATCGCACAATGTTCGGACCGTGAGAAGGTACTTTATGCACCTCACTACCTCACAGGAGCAGCTGCATCATGGTGGGAAAATTTCCTACACATGCACCCCAATGAAAATAACATCACAGGAAGAATTTAAAGAAGGTTTCGTGGGCGCATATCCCCGGAAGCATTATGAAGATCAAGAAAAGGGAGTTTGATGACCTCAAGCGAGAAGCATGACGGTGATCGAAAGTACAATAGTCAGTTTACTCAATTATCTCGTTATGCCAACGAAGAGCACATGACTGAAAATAAAAAGATGGAAAAATTTCTGGACGGTCTAGCACCAGCACTTAAATGCCAGCTGGTCATACACACCTTTCCGGACTTCAAAACACTTGTGGACAAAGCCATTACATTAGAAAATGAGTGCCATGACTTGGAGGATTTTACATGGCGCAAAGGGACCAGACTACTCATGCTCGCAACAACCGGAACAAGACTGATTTTCAGAAGAATGGAGCAAACAAGTCCACAACCAATGTGCCACGCCCAAACAAAAAATTTCATGCAAGGACAAGGATTTTACATACCGCCCAGGTGTTACTTGCTATGCTTGTGGAGAGGAAGGGAACTATGCCAAACAGTGCCCAAAGCCAAGAAACTCAGCTCCCAAGCCAAACAACAGTGGAAATAATTCAGCACCCAAACGTAACAACTTCAACCCCAATAACAATCACAAGAAGGGTCACTTGAACCATGTGACCAAGGAGGAAGCAGAATGCCCGGATATCGTACTCAGATGCGTTCCACTGTCAACACAATACACCTTACGGTTTTGTTTGATTCTGGAGCTTCTCACTCGTTCATTTCAAAGAAATTTGCTTTGCAAAATGATTTTTTGATGCTTCCCTTGGAAAAATCCATGATCATCAAGTCCCTTGGGATTAAGCAAATTACTCAGAGTTACTACCAAAGTGTGGTTATTGAGTTTGAGGGACTAAAGTTTCATGCAAACCTCATTGTATTGGAAAATAAGGGACTGGATGTTATCCTAGGAATGGACTGGTTAACCACCAACAAAGGATTTATCGACTGCTTCAATCGGACTGTAATTCTTACCCATCATCATGGGAATACAATAAAAATTGCAGCTCAAGAAAGATAGATATCACGACAACCAAGGTTGAACAAGGTGGACATTTCAGAGTTAAGCAAAGTGCTAGTGGTGTGTGAGTTCCCCGACGTATTTCCCGAAGAACTACCAGGCATGCCACCAGACCGGGAAATAGAATTCATCATTGAGCTAGCACCTGGAACCACCCCCATTTTACAAGAAACCCTACAGAATGGCACCCTCCGAGTTGGTAGAACTAAAGAAGCAAATAAAAGAATTCTTTGGACAAAGGATTTATACTAGCCAGCTCCTCACCTTGGGGTTCACCAGTTTTATTTGCCAAGAAAAAGGATGGGACACTAAGATTATGTATAGACTATCGAGCACTCAACATGGTCACCATCAAAAACAAATATCCGATGCCACGGATAAATGATTTATTTGACCAGCTCGCTCAAGCCAAGGTTTTCTCAAAAATTGATTTAAGGTCGGGATACTATCAATTAAAAGTACGGACATAAGATATCCCCAAAACAACATTCACCTCCAGATCTCTATGAATTTACAGTAATGCCGTTTGGACCAACAAACGCCCCCGCATATTTTCTCCACCTCATGAACGAAGTGTTTATGAAGTTTATGGACAAATTCGTTGTGGTGTTCATTGATGATATTCTGGTATACTCCAAGACACCAGAAGAGCATGCTGAACATCTCAGGATTGTACTGGGAGAATTAACGAAACATCAATTATACGCCAAGTTCAGCAAATCTGAATTTTGGTTAAGACAGGTTGGTTTTCTAGGCAATGTTTTGATCCAAGAAGGTGTTGTCGTAGATCCGGAAAAGGTCAAGGCCGTACTTGGTTGGAAACCACCCGCCAGCGTAACGGACGTACGAAGTTTCTTGGGAATGGCAGGATATTACCGAAGGTTTATTGTAGGGTTCTCCACCATAGCAAAACCAATGACACAATTGCTCAAGAAGGATAAGAAATTTGTACGGACTGAAGCTTGCGAAAAAAGTTTCCAACAACTCAAAAGGAAATTAACAACAGCACCAGTATTGGTTGTGCCAGACATACACAAAAGTTTTGAGGTGTATTGTGACGCATCCCGGAAGGGCCTCGGATGCGTATTAATGCAAGAAGGCAAAGTAGTCGCATATGCTTCCAGGCAACTACGCAAGCATGAAGAAAATTATCCTACGCATGACTTGGAGTTGGCAGCAATCATTCATGCACTCAAAGAGTGGAGGCACTTTTTACTTGGGAATCGTTGTGAAATATACACGGACCATAAAAGCCTCAAGTATATTTTCACACAACCAGAACTCAATTTACGACAACGACGCTGGTTGGAATTAGTGAAAGATTATGATGTTGGCATTCACTACCATCCAGGAGAAGCAAATGTAGTGGCAGATGCTCTTAGTCGAAACCACAGTTCGGGCAACGACAGTCTGCCAAACTTGAGACCTGAATTTCAGCAGGAGTTCGCCAAACTCAACTTGGTGATAATCACGGAGGGCAATGTGTCAAATTTAGAAATACAGCCCACCCTAATGGAACAAATTAAGAAGGCTCAGCATGGACACCCCAGCATCGAAGGCATAAAAAGAAAAGTGAGTTTGGGCAAGGCCTTAGAATTCGTCATAGACGATAAGGGAATATTATGGTACGAAGACAAACTTTGCGTGCCAAACATAGAGGACCTCAAACAGCAAATTCTAGCCTAAGGCCACACCGCTCCATATTCAATCCACCCTGGAGGAACCAAAATGTATAAGGACATTCAGGAATTTTTTTGGTGGCACGGTATGAAGAGGGATATAGCCACCTTCATTGCATGTTGTGATTCGTGTCAACGCATTAAGGCCGAAAGCATCAAAAACCAGCAGGCTATTACAGCCAAACAGGATAATCGGAGTGGAAATGGGGCCGAAATTGGGATGGATTTTATTGTTGGACTACCTCGGTCACAACACGGAAATGATGCCATATGGGTCATCACAGATAGACTAACCAAGGTGGCACATTTCATTCCGCGTAAAGACAACCTACACCACTCGAAGCTTGCCAAACTTTATCTCTCCCGCATAGTTTATGCATGGAATCCCAAAGACTATAATATCGTGACAGAGGCACTCAATTCGTCTCTAGATTTTGGGATCAACTACAACAAGCTCTGGGGACTCAAGCGGCATTCGATGCGACATACCATCCCAGACGGATGGACAAAGCTGAGCAACGTAAACCAAATTCTAGAGGACATGCTGAGAGCATGTGTTCTCACCTATGGAACCAGTTGGGAAGAAAGCTTTCCATATGCCGAGTTTGCGTACAACAACAGTTACCAAGCCAGCTTGCAAATGGCACCTTTTGAAGCCTTGTAAGGGCGGAGATGTCGTAGTCCATTAAATTGGTCAGAAACAGGAGACAGTCGTATCTTGGCCCGAGATATGCTCAAGGAAGCCGAGGAGAAAGTTAGGCTAATCGAGGACCGACTCAAGGCAGCTCAAAGCCGACAAAGAGTTATTATGATCAAAAACATCGAGAAGTCAGCTTTGAACCCGGTGAGTATGTGTACCTACAGTATCTCCTATGAGGGCCTGCAATGATTCAAAGTTAAAGGAAAGCTAGCACCAAGATTTATCGGACCCATACATGTAGTTGCACGAAGAGGCACCTTTGTAGCCTACCAGCTAGACCTACCCGAAGAGGCTGTCGAGACGTCCACGGCGTGTTCCACGTCCAGATTGAGGAAATGTGTAAGCAACCTAGAAAAGCAGGTATCTCATGAGGACATTGACGTCAGCCTGGACCTCACCTACGAGGGCAGCCCAATAAAAATATTGGAGATGCGAAAGGAGGACCACGTCGAGGAAAACAATTAAGTTTTTCAAAGTTCAATGGAGCAATCACACCGAGGATGAAGCAACATGGGAAAGAGAGGATTTTCTTCGGACAGAACACCCACACCTATTTGAGGATCTGCTGAAATCTCGGGGATGAGATTTTTCCTAAGGGGGTAGGTGTTGTGACAGTCCAAAAATTTTGATTTGGTTTTTATCAAATTGTTTATTTGATTTGAAGGAGGCTATTTAAAATCTTTCTAAAAAGACTCTCTTTCTCAAAATTTTCTCTTATGACAAATAATTTTTGTGCCATCCTCAACCTTGATGTTTGGTATTGAAGGCTTTTCATTGGTGTTGACTCATCACAATTAATTTTGGGAAGTTTTTTTAATTAGAAAGAAATCCTATGGGTTTTGGATTTATTCTTTTTATTCAAAACATTCTCTTTTGCCATGCCTCTTGTTGGAAT